>JAWWEV010000083.1:59046444-59066686 GCA_035583235.1 Hafferia zeledoni
CGGGCACTGGGAGCCTCCAGGCGGGCACTGGGAGCCTCCAGGCGGGCACTGGGAGCCTCCAGGCGGGCACTGGGAGCCTCCAGGCGGGCACTGGGAGCAGAACAAACAGCTCTGAGAGAACACAACTTCTCAGTTTAGGCATCAATGGGTTTTCTCTGTGAAATGAGAATGTTTCAGCCATATTTACTCCTCCACGACCTCTCTAACCTGCTCACCTGTGCCCAAGCCTTCCCAAGCTGGAAGCAGGAGATGGGCAGAGCCCCCTGCAGCCCCTGGGCACGGCTGGCAGGGCTCTGGCAGCTGCACATCCTCGGGAACCCAAGCAGTGAGTGCCAGCACAAAAGCTGCCTGTTTCTTTGCACAGCCATCTGTTGGGTTTTCCTTACGCACATCCTGTGGGCTGGCAGGAGGTGCTGAGGGCACACACAGAGCCAGGACCTTGCAGGAGGTGCTGAGGGCACACGCAGAGCCAGGCTCTGGCAGGAGGTGCTGAGGGCACACACAGAGCCAGGCTCTGGCAGGAGGTGCTGAGGGCACACGCAGAGCCAGGCTCTGGCAGGAGGTGCTGAGGGCACACGCAGAGCCAGGCTCCTGCTCTGCTGGGCACCAACAGAGGTGTCCCCATGCATGGGGAGAGGGGCATGGCCACCTCTGCCCCAACCATGCAGCCAGGCTGGACACTCATCCCTCACCCAGTGTTGGCTCCCAGCTGGAACAGGTGCCCAGCCTGGGCAGCACAGGGAGGCACCAGGCCAGGTGCCAAAGCAGGGAGGGAGGGAGGGCAGCCTGACCCACCCTATTTGTGGCAGCACCAACTCGGATCACTGTAACCTGACTGTGAAACCACATCCCCAAAGTGTCTCCCAGGATGGTTCCAGGAAATCCTCTCCCTGTGGGAAGGGCTTTCAGTAGCACAGACCTGGTCCCCAATTCATATTTTCCCTCCCACACCATCAGGCAGTTAAAGCTGCTCAGACTATGAGAGGATTACATTTCATTCCAAGAACATGCAGATAGGAACCAGGAGGGTATTTCAGTGTCCAAGACAAACAGCCATTCCTGTGCTGCTGAACTGAATGAATCCAACATGTTGGTGCAGGGCATGATGGTGAGGAGTGATGGGAAGACTCTGTCCTTCCCTCACCTCCTGCAGAAACCCACCATGACTGAACTGCTTTGCATTTCAATCCCCATGTGAAGCCAGTGGCCACCTGAAGGACTTTGACAAGGCATTTAATCCTCTGCTTTATGTTATGATCTTCAGAAATACCAAACATTTTACCAAGCAGCACAAGTGCTGAACAACAGTCTGTGACTACTGAATTGAACATGCTGAAAGCAAGTCTTGTTATATCCACCCTAAAAGAGCATCTTCAAAGTGTAACAAGGCAGAACTGGAATCAGTCAGCAATATTATCACTTTGGTCTCACAGCTGGAGTTGTGTCCAGCACAGGCACTGCAGGAAACAAGGAGTACAAAGCTAATCAAACACCACCACCTTTCTTCCCCTCTGTTACTGCTTCTCCTAAGATTGACCACATTTGTGGTTAAATGCAGGGAGTCAAACTTCCTATAAGCAGAGTTGTTGGGGTTCCAGATTTCCACTGTGGTTCAGCTGTATCACAGCTCTGGAAAGGCAAACTGGCATGTGCTCAAACTTCCACCTTCTCTCCTTAAGGTGAAAAAATTCCCTATTCCAGCTCTAGAAAGCTTTTTTTCCTGAATCACCTGGCCTCCCTTTAAAGATCTTCATACTGAATCTAAATAAAAAACAAACAAACAAAAAAAAATCTAAATAAAAACAAAACTTTGTTGAAACTGTTGCGTGCCTTTTTGTCCAGGCAATGCAAAGCCTTCATCAGTTCTTTGGCAACGTGAAGCTCCCACCACAGGGACTGACAGCCCAATCTCAGCCATCCCTCTGCCTGATCCCCTGGCAGGATTAGCAGCTTCTTCCCTCAGCAATCAAGTCTGAGGATGGCACAATCTCCACAAACTTACGGGTACTCTAAGCACCTGCTGGTAAGTGTAGCTCCTCACAACAACAGAAGCTCCTAAGTCTGTCTTTTAAAAGGATCAGCTCATTGCACAATGGACAGAGTGAAGCAGGCTGGGTTTGGGCCATTTTCCTGAAGAGAAAAACCCAATCAGGATACCGTAACCGTGTGATGTTGGTCAAAAAAGATCTAAGAAATTCAGAGTTCCAGCTCTAAAAGCAACAGGAAACTGAAAGCTGAAGTGTCTCTCCCGTGTGCAGTTACACACAAGAACAACAAAGCAACTGGTCATGGTCCTGATCAATATTACTATCAAAAAAATTCTGTTTTTACATGTGTAAGGTGCAGGCACAGGTGGAGCTGTAGTGATATGTGCATGAAGATCTCCCCATCTGTAAGTACCTACTGACCTGTACACCCCACTCAGACCAACACACCTCCCAAGCCACACTCCAGTTTTGGACTCAGAGAAGAGCATACCACGTGCCTTCCCATTAGACCCATTTCAACAAGGCTTTGCCATCCAACAAGTCAATAAGGCAACTCAAGTATCTGCTATTTTAACTAGATATACTATAGCACCTCACAGGTGCCTGGAGTTTTCTCCCTGCAAGGTCTGAAGGATGTTCCTCCCTTCTTCACTGTTGGCTGAGCAGAGTTTGGGGATTGCTGTTCACAAGCTGAGCCAACAGAGCTCTTCAAAGAGCTGGGAAAGCCACATTTCTCCACTTCAAATGAAGTGCTTAGAGCAGATCCCCTGCCTGGTATAAATGGTGCTGCTTCCCCACCCTGGAGGAAGCAAGGAAATGTTTCCAAAATAGCATTGAGGCCATCAAAAGAGCTAAATGGTAGCCCCCAAAAAACCCAAAACTACACAAAACTGAAGGGGAAAGAGAAAAGCCAAAATTCTGATATTTTTTTTTACTGAAAACATAATGATTCGACAACTCTTGAGTCACTTCAAGACAGAAAGATCTGACTTTGGCCTTAAAGAAAGGAGTCAAAGAAGAGTCCATCTTACTCTCTGCATTGCAGAGGAGAACAATCACAGTTTTGCTTGTTCTGACTTATTGCTAAATTGATTATTCTCCAGGATGAGGAAAGAGGGAGAAAGAACAAAGACTGTAATCACACTTGTAAAATTCTTTAAGGTGAAAGGAATGGGTGTATCTTACTTTTCCTAGCAACCCTCTTTCATAATTCTGAAGCAAATAAACCACACAAAGGATACAACCCTGAACATATGGCTCTGAATAAGGGAGATTTGCCTGGTGTTCTTTTCTGGTTTTTTGTTTTTTTTTCAAATTAAATAGATCAGTCTCTGGAACCCCCCACACATTTCCTTTCACAGCCAAAGGGGTTTCTGTGCCCCTAAAAAAACCAAACAAGCACAACAAAAAATGCTTCATAACTCCTGACTTACTTGTGCCCACAGAAGGGGGTACCCAAGATCAATATGTAGCCAAGAGCACACAACCTGTTTGCTGCTGCTGCCTTCACTTCCCACATGCTCAGCAAAACATGATGCAGAACACCAAGAACAGGGAAGGACCTCAGCACACCATGGCCAGCAGCAACATGGAGAGCACCTCTACAAAACAGGTCACAGGCAGACAACATTGGAAGCCTCAGCATGACCCTGCACCTTTCTCTGCCATCCTTCTCATGCACACCCACAAAGCACATGGCTCCAAGCACAGAAAGTGATGGGGTGTGTTTGCATCTTGCCCCTTCCTTCTCCATGCACAGGACAGCCCATGTTGCATGGTCTGCACCTTGAATGCTGCCCTGTCTTTCTGCAGAAGCAGAGGACCACTCATCAGGAAGGATCTGCCAACCCCCAGATCTGGCAGAGCCTTCCCTCAGGGGCTCTGAAGTTCTTCCTCACTCCCCTGCCTGCCATGGAAAAAGGCAGCTGGTGGCACTGAGTGGAAGATGACCACAGAAAAGTTTGCCAGCAGGAACAAAAGGGTAATGAGGATGCCAAAAGGCAATGGTCTGCATTTTTATTTTTTATTTTTTAATTAATCAAAAATAAGGCCAAGCAACAAAAACATGACTAGCAATAGAAATCAGAAAGGAAATTAGAGTGATTTTATAGAAAGCTTGAACCAGTCATACCAAAAGCCACCTGAGTTTTTCCCTACCATGTGCAATTTTTCTCATGTTCTTTCGTGTCATCTTCGCAGTGTCGGTTTTCGAGAGAACAATTCTCAGCTCAGCACGACAGAACAGTAATACCAACGTTATAAATAAACTGCTAATTTCAGATGGCAAAAATCATCCAGGCAGCTCTCATGATTAAGAACCAGAGAATGAAAATGAGCAACTTGCTTATGCTTTCAGGACAACGTATTTTACATTAAAAAAAAAAAAAGGCAGCTTTTACTAACTCCTAATTCCTGAGGGGAAAACAGAATAAACCCACTGTCAAGACAAAGAAGCAGGTGGAAATCCTATCATAATTTTTAAAGCCCTCCCTGCACCCACCTCAAGTAGTAAGTTGTCTTTTCCAGCAGCTTAAGAGGTTTGTGTCAGAGAGTCCTACAGCAGGTGGAGAAGGTTCAGCTCCCTCTCCCCAACTCGCAGATTTACGTAACTCCAAGACACCCTTCTGGCTACAGATAACACACAGCTGGAAAAAAATCCACCCAAAAAAGTACAAGAGGCAGAAATACCACCCAGCAATTTGGATCTGGCTGACTTGGAGCCACTCAGGAAAACTCCTACCATGAGAAGTGGAACTTTATTCCGCTGAGCCGCCGGCCAGGATCCCTCGTGGTCACGATAGTCCCGATCAGCACCGTCCGTCTGTCCCGAGGGGGGTTCCCTTCCCAGCCCATGCCCAGCCTGCAGGCACTGATAACTCCCTGCCACGCCACGGCTGCCACCCCGGGAAATATTTCTGTACCACCCCAGCACTGTCTCTCTGCACCAGCACACAGCTTGGGGGGCATTAGTATAAAAAATTCTGCCAATATCTCTGTGTTCCACGAGCAGGAGAATGGCCCCATTGCAAGAGCCTTGATAAAAGCTCCAACAAGACAGCCCTCAGATATGGGCACACAAAAGCCCTCTGTGAGAGCTGCACCCAACATCAATTCCCGAGGCAGCAGACAAAGTGTGAACCAGCTTACTGTATGGGGACAAAAACTGACTGTCAATGTGTGGCACCAACGCTGCCTAAAAACACAAATAGCACCAGAATACATCCACGGTAATTGCAGAATTAGCAGCACAAGAAAACGAGTTCTGAAGGCACTATTAGGTTACTAGCATCACTCAAGACATTATAATTCCATTTCTAGCGCTCCTGGTTGGAAAAACAGCTTTAAAAACAGCAGATGTTACAAACACCCAAGCAGAAGGTGATGGAAAACCCAGTTTGTGTTAGAGAAGCACTCAGAGAACGCAGCAAACCCTTCAGATCTGCTCCTCAGAGCATGTATTTTCCAGCAGAATCATGGAATAGTTTGGGTTGAAAGAGAGCTTTAAAGGTCATCTAGTCCCCCTGCATGAGCAGGGACATCTTCAACTAGATCAGGTTGTTCAGAGCCCCAACTTGGCCTTGAGTGTCTCCAGGAATGGACATCTACCACCTCTCTGAGCAACCTGTTCCAGTGTCTCACCACCCTTGCTGCAAAAACCTTTTATCTCTTTTAGATCCACATTCTCTCAGTTTAGAACCATTGCTCCTTAAGAATGTCCTGAGTTGGAACAAATCCACAGGATCATCAAGAACAATTCCTGGCCCTGCACAGGACCATCCCCAAGAGTCACACCCTGTGCCTGAGAGCATTGTCCAAAATCTGCTTGAGCTCTGCCAGCCTTGGGGCTGTGCCCACTGCCCTGGGGAGCCTGCTCAGTGCCCATCACCCTCTAAAGAACCTTTCCTGATATCCAGCCTTAGCCATGGCAGACAACCTGATACACACAAAGCACCATTCCACCTGTGGTACAAGATGAAACCCTTTCTGTGCATCATCTTGTCCTTTTTATACACTTATCTGCTTATCCTGTGGTAGCATCCAAAAAGTCAGAAGCGTGTTGTGAACATAAATTGATTGCACCAAAATAATTACCGGGCCAAGAGGTTACAGACCTGGAATTTGCCAGATGATACCTCATAAATGGGAGTCTGGGAATCATTATGAGGAGTCTGGGAATCACAGAATCGATTGGGTTGGAAAAGACCTCCGAGATCATCAAGTCCAACCCTTGGTCCAACCCAGCCAGGAGGGATGCAAGCAAGTCTACATGCCAGTTTGTTTCTGAACAACATTTGAAAGGCAAATTTGAAAGCTCAGTTTAATAGACAGCATAGTACACTCACTCTGGGGAGAAGTGTTTCACTCTAAAATTACATCAGTACTTGAAAATGTGTAAAAAACATGAAATCCCACAGTGCAGATTCAGTGGCTTGCAAGAAAATAGATCTGTTGCTGCGCTCCAATTTTAGCAAGATTTTGTAACTAATGGGTAGAATCCAAATTAAGACACAGTTTTATTCAGAGTGAACTGGTAGAGTGCACCAATGAGCCTGACGTGATATATAAGAATTGCTCTCTTGCACTGCATGGTGTGCACCATTGAGTTCTAAAGCAGAGCCTCTTAATGTCACCTTAATTAACAAGGAAGGAAGTTTGCCAATGAGTTTCTTCCCCTGCCCCCCTTTCTAGCACGAAGTTATGCAATATGCAACAACCTTTGAACCAACAGCTGTACAACAAGCAAAAATCCCAAACCAAAAGGGCATGATAAAGAGGAGAAAGTCTTTCAAGAAGTTCATTAATGAAAATTACTTTTAGAATCTATGCATACATAACCAACACGTGCATACCATAACTTGGGGCAGGAATGCTGGAGCTGAACCAGCCAAGGCTAAGCAAATATTTCTTGTTATCCGGTTGCCCAATATAATTTATTTTTACCAGAAACAGTTGCTTACATGTTTTCTACAAGTCTTTATTAGATATTTGCAAAATAACTAATGGCTTGCAATAGAATCATAGAATGGATTGGGTTGGAAAAGATCATCAAGTCCAACCCTTGGTCCAACTCCAGTCCCTTTACCAGATCATGGCACTCAGTGCCACGGCCAAGCTCAGCTGAAAAACCTCCAGGGATGGGGAATCCAATGTCTGTGTGCTGAGAGTGTAAAATTCTATTGTAAAGACATAGAAATTAAAACTAAAATAATGGCAAGCTCTGCTTTTAACTTGCTCATATAAACCTCAAGATACCAAGGACCCAACATCTGCAGTACCACAACTGTGCATTGCAGGAAACACCCAATATCTTGCTAAAAATCAGGTCCTAGACCCTTGAAGAAAGGGTCTGAATATGCCACCAGCCTCAGGGAGTGGACACTGCTGGGCCTGGGTGCAGCCACTCAAAAGTTGGGTGAAATCCTGAAAGCAGCTGAAGGTGATCAAATTAAGTCTCCTACTCAAACAAAGCAGTGAAAAGGGGCACAGGTTTTACTTTTAGACAGGAACAAAGAAAAGCCATACCTGCCCACCTAAGTTAGCACACTCACAGGATGATGCCAGCTGGTTCTGAAAAGGTCATCCTCAATGCTCCACTTCCCACTCCTGCCTTAGACCGAGGCAAAAGACCTGAGAGCTGCGGGGCACGTGCAGCGGTGGCAGAGCCACCATGGTGGTTCTCACACTGCAGCAGGGCAGGTCAACAACTACTCATGACACAGGAGGCTCATGAAACATCATTGACCTTGGCCAAGTTCAGTTTGCAAACAGCCACCAACACATTTGCTATGCACTCATGGATGTATGAAAGGCAGGTGAAAATGCAGGAAGGATTCCACTGCTACTGCACAACAGAGGCCATTTGCAATATGCTCTGGTTTAATCAACACCCAGGCACGTTCCTGCCTTCTCACTTCACAGGGCTTGCAGATGGAAATATTCACCACAGTTCACACTGAGCCCACAAGGCATTAAGGACTCCACAAATGCCACGAGATCCAGCAAAGAGCAGCAGCATCCAAGCAGACAGCACAGACCTTCAGGAGACACCCAAGCCAGGCACAGCACTTCCAGGGGTGGCTTTGGACCAGCTTACTTGGGGAAAACAGAAGTGAAATAGTTCCTTTTTAAAGATGTGATAAATTGGGCAATTTTGCCAAGCCTGTCTTCAAACAGAACTGAAATTGAAACAGTGCAAATACCTCCCCAGCAGCACCTCCATCCATCCCAGAGACATGGGCAGCCTTCCTCCCACTGCACAGCACTGCCCCCAGGGAAAATTAGGGGCATTTCTGCCCCCCAGAACTACAAACTCAGTCCTGCTCTGGAAAAACAATGCAGGAAGTGATTAACTCTGCCAGCCAAAACAAAAGCCTGAAGTCCAACTTAGTCACTTGTAAGGAGGAGAGTTACCACCATACAGACACACTACCCAGTGCTGCCAGCTGTAAATGAGATTATTTCCAGAGACCATAAACCCTGGAGATTTAGTTACTCTAAGAGCTTTCCATCTGCTGAAGCCCCACACTGGGCAGGGCTGGATCCATGTTATCACCACTGGTGCAAAAAACCCACCCAAGTTTAAGTCAGTCTCCAACCCATCCTCCACAAGCCAGGACCAAAGCCTGAGAACCCTCCTGCCCTTCCCACCAACACCAGAGCCATGGCCATCAGCCAACACACACCTTTGGAAGTGAAGCCTGGAAAGTGTCACACCTGAAGGCACCAAGACCACCTCACATCCTCCAATCTCCCCCCATGGTGCTCCAGATAGGAGGGATGGGCTGAATTCCCCTCCCACAGCCAACCAGACCTTCAGCCCTGCACAGGACAGGGGCTCAAAGAACCATTCCCAGAGCAGTTATGAGCCCTCAAACCCTTTGTTCTGCACCTCCCATCCCTCTCCCCAGGGCCAACCAAAGATCTCATGGAACAAGGTGGGTCTCAAAGGGTCTCTGGCTCCTGCTAGTCCTGCAAAGGGGGTCTGCTGTCAGTCCCCAAAAGTTTCACAACTGACAGACTTGTTTGTTTTCACACCCCTGTGGTTCCTTTATAAAAGGGCAGCTTTATTTTAACATTAATGGCTTTCATTTCAGGAGGAAAGAAATGGTCTAGTGCTCTTCAGCTTGGAGAAGACATCTGAGGACAGAAGATAATTTATCATAGACTGCAGAGAAACATATCAGAAAATCATTTTTCCCTACCACAATATCCAGGACAACCCAAGAACACTGGAGAGAGCAAGTTCAGAATGGGGGGAAAAAAAAGGGCAGAAACAAAGAAAATTGGTTTTTTCCTTTCATACAAGATAGAACAACAGGTTCTATCCATGATTTCACTACGAGCTAGGTTGAAACAGGGATTAGACAAAAATCCCTGGGAGCCATAAAACACATGGTAGTCCCTGACCAAGGAGATGCTCCCTTGAAGCAAGGGCTGTCCTGTGCAAGCCACCCTCTTGTGTTCCTTCCTCAAACCTTTGCCACAGTCACAAAAGTGGTGGGAAAACCCTTCATCTTGCAAAATACAGCTGTTCTGAAGTTTAAAGATTATTTTCCTTTTAAATGCTTGCCCAGACTCACAGATGAGCAGACTGTAAAAATTAACAGAGCGGCACCAACATACCTGGGATAAAATGAGGGGAAAGAAAATGCCTTTAAGTGCTCAACCAGGTGAAGCAGCCTCGAGAGAATAAACTGGCCATAAAGTGACCCCCTTTTTGGTAAGCAGGCTGATGGCACAAGGGAAACATTCACACTGAGAACAGGTAAGAGCAGTATCAGCAAATGGAGGCTTGGTGAGCCCATTTAGCATCTCAACACCCCTGCACTGGCAGCTCCTTCTCCTTCCTTCATCTCACTCACCTCATCCTGGGCCCAAGATGCACAACAGACCCAGTGCTCAGATCCAGCTATTTCACCTTGTTGGAGCAGCACAAACCCAACCCAGATGCCCCCCAAGCACAGCAGCAGGGGGAGAACACAGCCTGGCCATGGGCAGAGCGGAGGAGATGGCCCAGAGGAGATGGGGAGGGAGAAGCCAAGCCTACCCCCAGCAGCAGGAAAGCCTTGGAGTGCCTCAGCTGCTCAGGGAGCCCTGCCAAAAGCCCTTATCATCACAGGGCTGCCATGCTCAGCAGTTCTGGTGCAGATGGAGCCACACCAGCACAGCTGGACCCTGTGCAAGGATAACCACCAGGAAGCCACAGGCTCTTCCTCTGCAGTTTTATTAGGATGCCCAATTTCCACAAGATGTGTGCTGGCATGGCTGGGGCAATCAGGAGTCTTTGAATTCTCCCCAGACAGCTGTGCCAAAGGACAGTGTGGCACTTCTTGGGTTCAGGAGCAGCCTGTTGCTGGAGGAGATGTATTCAAACAAAAGCAACTTCTTTAAATGCTATTCAAAAACCAAAGGTCCCAGGCATTTATTTCTAATAACACAAACTATCAGGAAAAGAAATACGAAAATGGGTCTGAATATGAGAACACCTGTGTCTTCACACACAAACCTTTTTATTCATGGAAAATAAAGAAAAGCTCCTCGGTTAACTGCCCACTTCCTTTATGCAACTTATAAATTCCTCTCCAGTACCTTAAATCCTTGTTCATTATTTGTGTCCTCTTGGGCTTGCTCCTTTCCATAAATAACACCCAGCAGAAGAACTGTGGGTTACCCCATTTGTCTGCCTTTCCAGCTGTGACTTGCTGAGAAGAAGGGAGGAAGGAAGAGGTGCTTTCTAAACCAGCAGAAAAATGAGAGAGGTCCTGAGTATTCAGTTTGGAAATGTAAATCCTCCTGCCCCCCTCTGAAGTCTGCCGACCCAGCCTCTCCACAGCTCATGTCATCCAAAGGCCACAGGAGTTCTCTAAAGATATTGTTGTTAAGAGGATTTAGCCCCTTTTAAAAAGGACTTACCATGTGGGTGGTGTCTCCATTTAAGCATTTTCTCATGGCTAAGAAAATGGCCCTCTTCTTAAAGGCTTATCTTTATAACCCAAAGACAGTAAGAAATGCTCCACTATGTGAATTAGAAACATTTGGAGCAGTTTGCTTTTATAGCAGCCCCATTTCTGAGCACTGGGAGTTGCAAATGGTACTGACTTTCTCAAACCAGGCGAGAAGGCAACCCCAGCCAGGAGGCTTTTGGGGTACCTCCCCAAACATCCATTTCTCCTGAGTTTTCATGGGGATCCAAGTTGAGTCACAAACTCACTGGCACCAAAACAGCACGATGTCACCACTCCCGTGCCATATTTGAGGCCACCACTGTCCCTTGATGGTCCCTGGCACTTCCCAGCCCTGCCATTAGCTGGTTCAACCTGCTTGCCCAGCAGAAAACCTTTATTTATTCAGGTCAGGGTTAATTTTCCATTCTGGGAAGCCCAAGAGTCCAGAAGGGAAGAGGCACCGTCCTGGAGGAGGGTGCAGGAGGGCAGGGGAGGACACAGGACCACCTGCCCCTCACTGACCCATCTCCAGATGCTCAGGTTTCCCTCAGGAGCCCAAGCTGATGGTTGTTTTGCAAGGGTTAATTCTTCATTACCCCTTGTGTTTAAGCCATGGCAGAGGTTCAGAGTCACACGGTGACACTTTCTATGAACTCCACAGGGAAAGCTCCTTGAGTTGAGAGGGTGGGCAGGCTGGGTCAGAGCCTCCTGGAGCTCACCAGGGCTCAGGGGCCTGGTCAGCAACCTCAGCTGGCCACCACAGGCAGCAGCAGAGCCAGGAACAGGCTTGGGACAGCATGGAACACATGCCTGGGAGATGGAGGAGTGTGCACTCTCCTCACTGTGGGGAGGGAGGTGCCTGGTGTTGTGGACTAGGCCACTTTTCACGGCTTTTCCAGCAGGGTTACACACACACAATCACAATAAAAATAACCAGCACACTCCCAGGGGGAAGCAGCTCACTTTGGCCAAAGAACCTTTCATTTGCTCATGTATTCAAACACCTCTCTGAACAACCTAAACTACACTGCTGGACTGACTCTTTTCCAGCCACACCACAGTTTATATTTGGAAGCAATGGGTGGGTTGCCAGTGCAGTTACATCTGCAAGGCTACAGTATTTTCATAACCCCAACCCGTGCAGGTGTGCTGGCCAAATTTTACACTTATCCCTACCATCTTTTGCATAGCAGGGCCTTGTTTTCAGCTGGGGGTCTCAGACCCATCCACTGCTTGCAACTCAACCCATCAAGAGCTAAATTTACATTGGTGCCACTCACCTGAGCTCACTGCCTCAACTACCCAGGGTTGTCTTGCTCCTCTCACAGGTCCCCAATATCAGTTCTCAAAGATGCTCTGTAAGGAACCAAGGGGGAAATACCCTCCCCTTCCAGGCCCAGAAAACCCTCTACAAGTTTTGAGGAAAACTGGTTGGGAGCTGGGGAACTGTGAAAGGGCTGGATCCTCTCCCTGCCATGCAATTCATGGAGCAGAAGGACCAGGCAGAGCACCAGGTGCTTCAGCCTGACCTCCCAAAAGATGGGTCTGCAGCAAAGCAGCACAGCTCCAAGGGGGACACTCACATGGCCAGGGCTGTGATGGCACAGCAGGACACACAGCCCCTTTCCTGGAGTGTGGCATGGATGGCCTGTCACCCCAGGAGGGTGCCAGCCACAGGCTGGAGACACTGCTGGCCTGACCACCCTCCTCCTCCTCCAAGTTAATGCAGGGGCTGAGGGTGCACCACAAACTCACAACTTGCAGGAGGACTTTTTTTGCAGGCAGAGCCCAAAATCTCCCTCCTGCTTCCAAATCTTTAAGGTGGAAAGAAGCCTTCCTAGGTTTTTATGGCCAGGAGTTCCTCCCATCTCAGAGCTGAACAGTATATACATATACATAATAATAATAAATAAAAGCCCTAAAACCACACATGAAGGTCTTGTAGCACCCATTAATGAGAAATTTGAGGAGTTCCTGTGACATCAACATCTCTCCCACAAAGCCAAAAAAGCCTGTACAATCATTCTCCCAGAATCCTCGTGTAGCATATGCTCCTCTTTGAATTCCCTCACCACCACCTTCTAGGAATCAAACCTTCCCGCAGGACAGCCAAACATTTACAAAGTGGCCTGAACCAGCCTGCCTGACAATGAGTGCCATTAGCAGATGCTGAAGACCAAGAGAATCAAAACAAAAATCGATTTTCTTTTACCGCAAAGACGCTTGTTTTAAAACAAAATAATAACAACAATAACAAAAAATAAAAGCTTTGGATGGCATGGATGAGGCTTGAAACTTGCAACCAAAACCCATGCGGGAGGCAGCTCCTGTCCACCTCCCTGCTGCTCCCAAAGCTCTTCCAGAAGTACTCCAGAATTACAGCACCATCCCACACCTGGACCATCACTGGCCACAGAGCAGAGAACGGAGGATGGCGGGGCGTGGGGAAGGGGTGCTGAGCCCCCTTTTGCCCTGGCAGGGGCGCCCCGGGGCGGAGCTGGGAAGGGGTCCGGGGATGCCACACCGCGGGGCGGGGGGCGGGGAGGATGGAGGGGAACCAGGTGAGCCCCCCCCGACGCCCCCGCCCCGCGCCCTCTGCGGAGCCCACGCGGACCCAGCGAGGACAAAGGAAACCCCACGAGTGGGGGAGGCGGACTTTTAATTTTTTTTTTTTTTTTTTTTTATCGGGGGGGGGGGGGGGGGCGCATAGATTTTCCGGAGGGGGCGCGGGAATGCCGGCAGGGTGGGGAGCAGAGGGTCGGTGCTCGGCGCCTCGCCACGAGGGACTGACCTGCTGCAGGGGCATTTCGGAGCGCGGCGGGGCCGGGGGCGGCCGGCCGGCGGTCGGGCTGTCCCAGGCCAGAGGGAGGAGGAGGAGGAGGAGGAGGAGGAAGCGGCGTCCCCCTCCCCGCCCGCCCCGGCTCCCAGTCACAGCCGCGGCCTCGGCGCACGTGTGCCAGACGTCACCGGCGGCTCGGGGGAGAGCGGAGACACCGGCGGGGCACGGCCCGGCCCGGCCCGGCCGCCGCTCCGTGCCCCGGGGCCGGGGCATTATTCCCCCTCCCTGTTTATTTTTCCCCCCTCTCTCCACTCACTCCCTTTTTTTTTTTCTCTCTCTCGTCCTTTTCAATAAGACCCGGCAGCGGGGGGTGGTGGGAAGGAGGCAGGAAAGTTTATTGCAACAAAGCGCTGCCTCCGCCTTTCCTGCCGCCCCCGGCGCCCCCCGCCCGCGCCCCGGGCCCGGCCGGCTGCGGGATCCCCCCCTGTCCCCTTCCCCGGGGGAAAGCACACAATTACCGGGGGGCGGCCTCCGCCGAGCGCGGGCTGCAGCAGCGCCGTCCTGCCGGCGGGTCCGTGCGGCGTGCAGTACAGCGAGCTGCCCGCGGGCTGGCCGCCCTCCGCCGCCGGGCCACGGCCACCGCCGGCCTGGGCAGCGCCGGCGCCGGAGGAGGAGACAACACAGGGCGCCCCCGCGCCGGAGCTGCGGATCTGGATGAAGGTGCCGGCGGCAAAGCGGGCCGGGAAGGCGGCGGGGGCCGCTCGGGAGTCCGTGGACGGCGGCGCTGCTGCCGGGGCCGGCGGCTGGAGTCCCCTTCTCATCCTTCCCTCCGGGTCTGTCCCCGCAGCCGCGTCTCCTCCTCCCCCCCGTCCCTCCTCCCCCCCCGGCCTTCCCAGCTCCTTTCCTGCTCGATGCCGAGGCCCCGCACAAAATACTGGGGGCTGCGGGTGCCGGGGGGGCCCCGGCGGCAGGATGCGGGGCGCCGGGGGGGGATGGAGGCGGCGGGGCGGGCAGATGCGGCGGATGGAGCGGGGCCGCTCCCGCTGTGTGGGGCCGGCTGGAAAATGGCTCCAGGAAGCGGCGGCTGCTGACAATGAATGAAGGGAAAGGAGACGGGTTACGCGCCAAGGGCCTCCCGCGAAACTCGGATTTCCCGCCCTCTTTTCAAACCAAATTTGCATGTCCCCGCCCCCGGGGCGCGCCCCGCCCGCCTCGCCGCCCCATTGGCCCGCGCCGCCCTCCGCGCCGTCCAATGGGCCGCAGACGCCCGCCCCGCTCGCTTCCCATTGGCAACCGGGAGCGGTACTGATTTGCATACCGCGCGCTGATTGGCTGTGGGGGCGAGGCCGGGGATTCCCCGCGCTGGGAGACGCGAACCCGGTTTGGCGGGGACGGGGATGGAGACAGAGACGGGGACGGGAATAGGGATGTGAATGGAGACAGAGATGGGGATGGGGACAGGGACAAAGACGGGGATGGGCACGGGAACAGGGACAGGGATCGGAATGGGGATGGGGATGGGAACGGGAATAGGCAATAGGGACAAGGACGGGAACAGGGACAGCGACGGGGACAGGGACGGCGATGGGGACAGCGATGGGGAGGGGGACGGCGACAGCGTTAGCGACAATGGCTCCGGGGAGCGCTGGGTGCCACCCCGGCCCCGGCCGCCCGCAGCCCGGGGAAGGCGCTCGCCCACCGGGCAGAGTCGCCGCCGCTGCCCCGGACTGCGGGAAGGGCCACGCTGTCACCTGAGTTCTCGCCCCGCTCTGCTCGGACAGGCACCGTCCGGCGCCGGGGAGGATCTGCTGGAGCCTTTTGGAGGCATCCCAGCGTGGGTGGCCCCCCCGGGGGCTGAGGAAGCGCTTCCCGCTTTCTTCACGCGCCGGCATCCACAAATTTTCAACCCAGCCCGCCCGAGGCATTTGGTCTATTTTTTTTCTGCAAGAAATTCTGCCTTTCATTATGGTCTGTAGTATTCCTGAAAAGTAAACCATAGTGGAACTATGTCCACTAGCTGTTTCTGCTTTCCTGTAGTGTCTCCATTTATTAAATGCCCCCTTAGAATCATAGTGTCATTAAGGTTGGGAAAAGCTCCAAGACCATCTGGTGCAGCCTTTGACCAAATCCAACTGTGCCCACTAAACTTACACCACGTTGCCACCATGCCCTCTTAGTTTGGTGAACAGCACCCACTAGCTCTGCCCACTGTTCCCAGGTTTCCACACACACCTTCCCTGCCACCTGTACTTCCAGCAGGGCAGATAAGATGCTTTTCCTTTGTGATGTTCCCCGTTTCCACCTCTACCAGGTACATGAACAAGTTGCTTTCCCAAATCCACAGTCCTGCCTATAACAGGGGCCTCTGTAACCAGACAGAAAAAGCTGGTCCCAGGATTGTGCACCAGCTGAATGGGATGGCCTGGAGACAGAGCCTGTGTCATCTGAATGGGAGGGCTGTATCTTCCTGGCTTCTGGAGGTGGAGTTTTTGGGTGACTGAGGTGGACAATCTGCAGATAAAAAGCGTGGGGTTCATCTGAACAGCAACTTTGCTGTCCATAAGGTGACTTCTGCAGAAAACACTGTGGGAGAAGAGGTGTGGGGTTTTTCTTTTTCTTTAAACACAATTCTCTGCCAGGTACCCACTAAATGTGCAATTCACTTGCTTGAGCTAATGGAAGGAACATAAAGGAAGCAGAAAGTAAAACATACATAAGAAGTGTACAGAGAGCTAAATAAAGGGAGCTGATTGCAGGCCCAAGGACCTCTGTTGGTCTGTAAAAACAAATTGTTGTCTACAGGGATGTCATCACCCAGGTATCTATTGAAGAGAAAATACCCTGCAGAACTCAAAGGCTTAGGAGATACTGTAATTGAGGCTGATGTGGAGCTGTGATTTTTCTTTCCTTGTGAGTTTTGCACTGTGGCACTATTCTGCTACCCCTGTGAATATGGTTTTTATCTGTGTGACGATAAGCAATTTTACCCACACAGTGTAATTTAGGGAGAAGGCTGCATTTGTCCTGAAAATGGAGTAAGAATTGCTTTCTTTGGGATTCTGTCTTCTTGCAGGTAGTGGAAGCAACAATGGAAGCTTTGCCTTGAGTTTTAAATGGTTAAACCTGACCTGGAGACTTGGATTCTAATGTGACTTTTCCCATGAAGATTCTTGACAATGTTAAAATGAAGACTGCAAAAATATTCCCCAGTGAAAAAAAATTTCACTGGAATAGGAATAGACAGTAAAACAATGCATAGCTTTGCATACAGAGTACTTATGAGGGCAGAAAATAAACTGAACAGCCACTTCCTCCATGAGACCTGCCCATCCTTTATACAAAATGAGGAATTGTGCAGGAATAATGTTCACATAACAAAGGACTGGATCATTATGCACACGTGCAAGAGGCAAAACTGAGACTGTACAAACTACCCCTCCCCACATGCCTATTATTGAACTCTAAGTAATTAATTTCTTAAGTTCTGGAGCTTGACTTCACAAGCATCCAAGGAAGAGTTGAGAAGGGAGGGATGAGGTTATGTGCTCAACACCACACATCTGGAACACAACCTGCATGACAGCAAAGGGACATCTGGAGGGCACACAGAGCGATGGGTTATGAGTTCCCTGCAGCCACTGGAAGTGTCACATCCCATAACCCAGGCCATGAAAGGTGTTACACAGTGTGAGCCCCAGCATTACCCCTGCCAGACACCACTAATGACTGGCCTCCAACTGGACATTGTGCTCTTGATAATATTCCAAAAGATTCTCAATTCTTTGCACTGTATTTATGTTTGAAAAGATCTATAAGCTCGTTAATGTCTTCCCTTTCTATGTTTCACTACTTACATACATGGGTAAAAAATAAAACAAACAAAAAAACCCCAACAAAAATCATGCATGCATTATAAACTCTGCATGTCACCACAGTTCTGCTTGGGGGAGGATTTTAGTGAGGGATGTCGAGTCTGACCATCTGCTTGATGAGATGGAAGGTGCTGTGCCCCTATCATGGCAAGACAGGAACATACACTTGACCTTGTGCAGGCTGGTTATCACAAGGTGACTTTAGGTGTCTGTGCATTGCAGGATTAGGGGATTGGCCACTTGTGAGACTGTCAGTCCTTCTGCTGTGACTTTCTGCCTTTCCCTTTGGGAGATTACTGCACACCCCACAGTCCTCACCCCCTGGGAGCACAGCCCAGGGCAAGGCCTTTCACTAGAAGGAGAAGAGACCTGGGCTTTATTCCCCCCATCCAGTTCTGATCCCTCTTGTCAATTCAGTCCAACTTTACATAAAGAGTTAATGTCCACACCACCCTCCTGCACCATGTCATCCCACAGGAATCAATTGAAACCTTGTTCCTCTTGATCAAGAGCTATTTAAACCATAAAGCAATCTAACCTAAAGCTGCTCTCAAGCCATCTAACCCTCTTAAGTCTGCTCCTCAGACCTTCAATCATGAAGTTCTTTCAGCCTTTGTATAACTGAACCCATTGCCTCCCAAAAGACCAAACAATCCCCTTGTAATAATCAATCCTAAACAACTGTTTGTTCTGCACCCAGAGGGGATGGCTCTGCCTCAGCTCCTGGGCTTTGGAATAAGCTGAAATCTGTGGGACAGCCCCCAATGCAGGCACTAAACCTCCTGTGCTCTGAACTTAGGGAGAAGAACTGGTTTCACAAGGATTTTAAGGTCAGGTATATAATATTGATATTGTACGATTTGTTCATTTTTTTGTATTACAGGTTTTCGTTTTAAAGAACAAATTATTCAGGAGCTTTTTGGGTGGGTGACAATTTCGAGGCATTCCAGTAGGAATCTGTTTCAGTTTCAAACTTCATGAGTCTTCTCTGGTTTTCCTCACTGGAGCAAGGGCTGCAATCCAGGTTTCTGGATCAATCCCTTGAAATCATTTGCTGAGGAGTTGCTCAGACAGTGGGCTGGCTGGCAGTGGAGCAGCTCCCCTTGAGGGTGCCCACAGCCCTGCCCTTTCCTGGGGCACAGATACACCATCCACCACGTTCTCCAAAGTAAGCAGAACACAACTTCGAACCCAGACCTCTGATATCCTTTGTTGTGGGCAAAGCAATGAGAGAAAACTGCAACTTCTGCTCAGTAATTTGGTGTGAAGACCCAGAGCAAGGACCCCTCTGAAACATCCTGCTGATTTTGTTGGGTTTTTTGTTTTTTGTTTTTTTTATTTCTCTCAGTCAGGGTCAACAAGACAGACACCACAACGCTCAGCTTGTATCCCCTTCATCCATCCAGCCTCAAATGACCTCCTATTAAAGGAAACAGGAGCAGAACTCCTTTACTAGGGCGCTGTCTCTTCTGTAGCTCGAAGACTTTCTGTGTACACAAGGTCTCCTTTCTGCTTCTTTAACTAACAGGCTTATTGTAGGAAAGTTATACTAATGGAAGGTCTTAATTCAATCCAGGTTTGTCAGGTCTCTTTTCCACATTCATCCAGATCAGATAAATCACGTGCTGTATTTACTTTTTGAATGGGTGCCCAAAATGTCAAGGCACTGAGGCTGTTTCTCGTGATGTGCTGACTTTGGAAACTGCCTCTTTATTTACAGGCTTTGGCAAAATGTTTAAATTTATTATTTATTAACCAGAAAACCAACAGCCCTTTCTTTCAGAAAGGTACAGAGCTGCACGAAGCATACTGTGCTATCAAAATGACAAGTTTTGTTCTGGATTTTTTCATAATTTCTATTATCTATTATTTGAGAAATAAAGTAATTACCATTTTTAGAGAGGGAAATCCTTTCCTTCCTTCTTTTTTGCTTTCCAACTTCCCTAACACTTCAGGAACTCTTTTTGCATCAAGGATTTTTGTAAAGTTTGCTTTGAGATCTCAGATTTTTCCATGCCTTTCTTTACTGTGCTATTAATTCTTTTTCTGAAAGAAATTCACTCTTCACCTCACAATGGGTTTCTGTAAATAAAGTTATACTCATCTTCTTGTTTAGTATGCCTGGATATAACATCAGTTAACGTTTTCCTTTGGTTTGAACTGATTTACAAACCAGCTTTTGCAGGAATGTGGCCTTACTTCTGCAATACCTGGCAGCTTGTCCAAAATCCCATAATTCATCATCACAGAGTGCACCTGCAAGACAGGCCCTTGGGGGGCATCAGAAGCATTTACAACAAATAGCAATACTTTCAAATAATGATGGGATATTATTTCAGCACAGAAG
This sequence comes from Hafferia zeledoni, assembly GCA_035583235.1. Lineage (NCBI taxonomy): Eukaryota > Metazoa > Chordata > Aves > Passeriformes > Thamnophilidae > Hafferia > Hafferia zeledoni. The sequence continues at coordinate 59,066,376 of JAWWEV010000083.1, forward strand.
AGCTTCAGAAACTGATTCTATTTAGACTCCAGTGGGAACCAAGTTAGCAAGAGCCCAGGGTTTCCACATGTGGTCAGAACTGAGCCTGTGGAACTGTCTTGTGCCTGTGCTATCAGAAGGTGGGTGCTAACACACCACAATGCTTATGAAGGCATTTGGGAATCCCTCTGTTCTGACTTCTGGCCTCTTGTTTTGGCCAGAGCTGTTCCCTGAAGGGAAGTTCTGGCCAGGTGAGGGTTGGTCTCTTCTCCCAGGCACTCAGCAACAGGACAAGGGGGCACGATGGGCTCAAGCTCTGCCAGGGGAAATTG
>JAWWEV010000083.1:59084120-59094397 GCA_035583235.1 Hafferia zeledoni
CTTACTAAGTTTTCATTTTGGACATGACCAAATGCCCTTCCATGTTTTCAGTTTCAGGCTGTATTACAGAGTCTTCTGCAGCTCCCAAAAAGATCCAACATAACCCAACACCTGCTGAATTCACCAGTACATGGAAACAAGAATCCTCCTGTGGTTCCCTGGGCCTGCCTTGTGACCTCTGGTTTTATTCAAGTCAAGAGATGCCCCTGAGCAGCAGGAAAAGAAACCAGCTGTGTCTCCTGTGGAGGGTTCCAAGGCTCACCCAGGAGCCTTTCTGGGCTTATTTCAATGTGCTTTCAGGGTAATCAATCCAAATACTCAGGCAGCAATCATTTCCCTGTATTTTCTAGTAATCACAATACTCTTTTATTCTTCTGCATGAAGGTTTATTTCACTTAACTTTAGATGACTCTGAGCAGGGATTATTTTCCAAATTTTCACACTTTTGTTTCTATGAAGTAGCTTTATTTTGGCTCTGGTATGTCAAGGCACCAAAGCATTAAATAAAATTTAGTGACCCCTGCAGTCCTGTGGCATTTAAGAATATGCTTTAATGCTTGGCTGAAATCAGGAATTTCAGCAAAAAGACATGTAGAAGTTTGGTAGTTTTCTCAAGAATTGCCAGTGAACAGATAAAACTCATCTTATTTGCTGACTGTGACCTGACTCATCTCAATAATCCAGTCCTAACTTGAATAATGACATAAAACCCAGGGTAAGTTTAACTGTGTGTTAGTCTTAGACTTCTAACTGTGTAACAGCACATTTTCTTTCACAGTTGCAATATGAAAACTACCAAATATTTTTGGGTTTTTTTTCAAAGTTTTAGTTTTAGGAGAATCCTGTCAACTGCAAAATTGCCAGGCTTATAAAGTCAGTCACCCAAAGATGGATTTAACATGAAACAGGCCTTGATAAGAAAACACAGGAAGATCTGGATGCTGGTTCTCTATTAGCAAACCATTAAAAAAAAAAAAAAGGAAAAAAAAAAGAAAAAAATAAGTATTTAAAAGCCCACAGATGTGTCACTTACAATCTTAATAAAATATCATTAAATAGCTTAACAAAATAATGTATTTCTGCAGTAAAACTGAGCTCAGCCTTCACACATCCAAGCAGAAAAACCACCCGTATGTTTCTTGCTTAATTTCTACTTTAACATCAGAATTATTTGTTAGGTGTAAACTTGTTTCTCTAAATAAAAGAACATGATATGAAATTCCTATTGACAGTGTTGTAAAGTAAATGATTAAATGGTTATATCTCTATTTCCAGAAAGTCTGACTTGTTTTTCTGAAGAAATATAGTCTGTCTTTCTTACAAGGAAACAGAGGGGAAAACATTTTAAGAGCTAAAAACACTCAGAGGGATTTCCTGTTCCCATGAAAGAAAAGTTATAATATTAGACTAGTAGAATTTAATTTAAGCTTTTAAATTACTCTTACTGATATCTTTAAGTCTTTTAAGCATGGAAGGCACACAGGAAACTCCAATCTGCTTGAGAAACTACAGGCATTGCACAGAATTTGTACATCACAAATGTATCAGAGTTCTCCAAACACTAAGGGTGAGTCAAGAAAGTACATTTGTATTTCCAGATACAAGGAAGGGTAAGGTTTGGCACCCAAAGAAATACAACAATCCCAGGACCATGGGAAATGCTCCCTCCTGGACTACTAGCTGTTTAAAAAGAAAGAAATACAGGATGAGAACAAAGGTCAAATTGAAAATTAATACAAAGAAATTTGTCCTGTTGAACATGTTGAGTTTTTGGAAAGGGAGATAAGAAGACTAAGTCAGCAAGGATATGAAATAATTCAGTATGATCAGATTTCACAGTGTTGTATGTGGTGCAATTTAAGGACAGTTAACATTTAATATTGAAAAATGTAAGCAGGAAAAAGCAAATCTTGATTGTACATAGACTTTAGGCTGTAAATTACCTACTGCCTCTGAGAAAATAGACCTTGGAGTCACTGGGGCTGATGTCAGGAATTCTTGGTAAAGGAATGCAGAACAACAGATTATGTTACCACAAAACTCGCCTCTTCCTTTCAAAAAATAGAAACAGAAAAGGGTGAGAAGGAAGAACAAAGATACCAATAACTTCATATAATGAGAGATTAACGAGACTGCTCAGTGAGGACAAGAGGCAACTCAGGGTATATGAAGTTATGAGCAGCATGGGGGAGGTGATTAGGCAATGATTACTCACTTATTTCTCATAGCACAAGAACTCAATGAAATTACAAGGCAGCTGCTTTAAAACAAACCAAAGGAAGTACTTTTTCATACAGCACATAATTAAGCAGCAGAACCCCTGGGATACTGTGGAGGTCAAAAATACAAGTTAATTAAAAAAATATTAGAAATGTGAGATAGGCCTATGAGTGACTATTAAACATGACATTCCAGATGAAATTTCCCTCTTGGAAGTCCTCATAGCTGGAAGGTGGTGAAGTAAAAAGCAAAAGGATTGCTCTCTTCCTCTGTATCTGCAGCCAACTTCACTCTAGTTCCCTTCGCCAGGCTCCTTGTGTAACCCACTTCAGAGCTGTCCTCTTCCTCCTCCTCGTGCCCTGGTGCCTGGCTGGCCCCATCTGCCTTTCCCTCCTTCCAGCTGTTTTCCGGAGCAGCTGTTTGAGCCCTGCAGATGGGCCAGCTCTGAGCACAGAGAGGCAGCCACAGGCCCCTCAGCTCCTGTGCCTGGAGCTGGGTGATAGCCCAGTCTCCCCCTGCAGTGGCACAAACACATGGACTCCAGTCCCAGGGGGGAAATGTGAAGGGCAGAAGAATGCTGATGTTGTATTCTGACTCCTTGGGTCTCCAGATGGGTGATGTGTGGCTTTTCCCCCTCAACTCTGGCAGCTGATGACTCTTGAGTAGTTTCACAACGACAATGAAAGGCATTTCCTTGGTTTCAGAAAAACTGCCATGTCTAAACTTGAAGTCACCATCCCAGAGGTACTAAATTTCCACGGTGAAAAAAAGCTTTGAGAGTATCTGTAGTGTGTGTGTGTGTGTGTGTGTGTAATAAATCACTCTTACTCTGTTCCCAAAAGCAGGTCAGTGTTTTAGCCAGAGCTCTACAAGCAGCTCATTTGTGGTGGACACAGCCCATGGAATGTTCCATCCAGATAGTTTCAGCCTGGCAAATTTTAAACAACTGGAAAGAGCTACTTATAATGGAAAACACTGAGAACTCTTGTGCATGGCTCTCCAGTTCTTCCAAACTGCTTATTTTCCCTTCTTCAAGTATGTGTGTGCCTGTATGTATGTATATATTTTCACATATATCCACGCTGGCACTACTAAAAGGACACTATTAAGGGAATGTTTTTCTGTAAATCTCCTTCCCTCCTGAGCAGTTTTTGCCTGGGTTTTCCAGCACAGCACTCCCTTGTCCAGGGCCAGCAGGGCACCTGGAGCATGGCATGATACCATTTTAAGCCACTGCTACAGTTTCAGCTACCACAGTTGGCAATTACTTGAAGAAGAGCAAATGACAGGGCCCATTGAGGAGCCTGTAACTGAGCCTGCAAGGAGCCTTTGGGGCATTGCAGGTTCTGGGCACGGCAGCAGAATCAGCTGAACAGAAAAGCTTTGCAGCATTGCCCGAGCTCTCCTTGCCACACAATACCACATTGTCTGGGGCGAGCCAAGAACACTCCCCCTGCAGATAAGACGATCTTGGCAGAAGCCCCTTTTTAATGGCCATATTGCACTTACAAGATAAACATATCACTTAAAAGGTCACTACTCCTTTCCTCAGTTTTTTCCCCTGTGAAGGAAAAGTCACTGTTTCCCCAAATCACACACATCTGAGTCTCCAGTAAATGTGAACTCTGTACAGATGCTTGGTAGTTCTCTATCAAAAACGTCAGTGCTTCTCAGAGCAATGACTGAAAAAAAAAAAAAAGCTTCTGTGTTAAATAAATTAAATGAAACAATAATAATAATAAAAAATAAAAAAGGAGAAAAACTTTTAAAACTTCTTCTTAGGACTGTTTTGGCTGTGACAGCTGTTTGGCGCTGCGGGTGCAGGACGAGTTTGTGCTTTTGGGGGGACCCGGGGCTGGGGAGCTGCGCTGCGGTGGCTGCGGGTGCGCCCAGCGCGGACACCCTGCCGGGGACACCGGGCGGCGACAGATGGAGCTGCGGGCACGGCCAGGGCTCCCTCCCCGCTCCCCGCCCCCGGAGCCGCCCCAGTCCCGCCCCGCGGAGCGCCCCGGGGCCCGGAGCGGAGCGGGCGCGGTGCGGAGCGCGCAGGGATGCGGCATGGCCGAGCCAGCCGGCGCCCCGCACCGCACCACCGGCTCCACCCTGCTGCACCCGCTCAGCGCGCTGCTGGGCATCCCGCTGGACCAGGTGAGGCGGCTGCGGGCCGGGCAGCATCCCCCGGGGGGTATCACGGCCCGGGCAGCATCCCCCGGGGGTATCCCGAGTCGGGCATCCCGCGCCGGGCACCCCACCGGAGGCATCCCGCACCGGGCATTCCGCTCCGGGCATCCCACCGAGGGCATCCCGGGTCGGGCAGCATCCCCGGGTTGTATCCTGCGCGGTCCCGCGTGGCAGAGGGGCAGCCACGCCGCGTGTGCCCCCCTCGGGCAGCGCGGCCACGCCATCCCCGCGGAGAGAGAGCGTGTGGGGGAGTCGGGACGAGCCGCGCCGCTCTGCAGGGCGGGCGGGATGCTGTCACCCGGGAAGCCCTTCATTTTCCCCGGCAATGCCTGGAGCTCTTCCTGCTCTCGCAAGAAGGCGCTGCGGGATGCTGTGGGATGCTGCGGGATGCTGCGGGATGCTGTCGGATGTTGTGGGATGCTGCGGGATGTTGTGGGATGCTGCAGGATGCTGTGGATGCTGCGGGATGTTGTGGGATGCTGCGGGATGCTGTGGGATGCTGCGGGATGCGGTGGAATGTTGTGGGATGCCGCGGGATGCTGCGGGATGCTGCGGGACGCTGCGGGATGCTGTGGGATGCGGTGGGATGTTGTGGGATGCTGCGGGATGTTGTGGGACGCTGCGGGTCACGGCGCGGGGCTGGTGCGGCGGTGGGAACCGCGTGGGGACGGGCAGGGTGCCCTGGAAGGAATCCGTATGTCCAAGCACGGCTTTTGTGGCTGCAGCACTGTAGAAGGCGGGCTCAGAAGTCACTTCCAGCCTGGTCCAGGTGCCTGATGGAATTGCAAGACGTGTGTATGGAGAGAGGCAAAACACACAAGTGGTCCTATGGGCGGGCAAGTTTGAGCTAAACCCTTAACGGCGCGATAGTTTTTTGGCTGTGGTGGTGTTTTCTAATTCTTTATAGTCTCCTCGTTAAACTGGCCCCTAACAGGCAGCAAACATTGCTGGCCCCCGCTGTCTCCCCAGCCTGTGTGCACCTGCTGCCTTCCTGCATTCCTTCAGTGATGAGGAAGTGAGGGCTGAAAGTTTGTGATAACCAGAACAAGCCTCCACCGAACTGTGAGGAGGTTAAACTGTGCTCTGAGAAACCAGGGCAGCAAAGGTGTGCTTGGTAAAAAACAAACACAAGTTGAAATTTGTTTGCTTTCTTCTGTTTGCAGAGTGACTGGTGCTAGGTGTCATTTTTTACTACTGTTTGTTTTTCAAGTTGAGTAAGGAATGTGTCATTTTACAGATTAAATGCCTTCATCTAACCACACCAGTTTTCCCTTTTTTTGACACAAAACAGGTTTTCTGTCAAAAAAAAAAAAAAAAAAAAGAAGCAAGAAAAGAGATCTGTTGCTCAATGCTAAAACAGTTAAACAATAAAGACCTATAATTATCTGTGAGCTATTAATTTAGGAGAAGGCAGATGAATAGTGATAGCTTCTTTTTTGAGGTGTTCCATGCCATGATTGATGAATACAGGAACACCAAAGGAACCAAGAACAGCAAAGGTTTACTGTTCCAGCTTGTTTGTGGTGCCACAGCATACACAGGGTGTTAGGATGACTCAGTTACCAAACAATGAAGTCTGACAGACCATGGTTTTTCTTTCTAAGCTTTCAAAAACTTGCCCTTCCATTCAGCCAAGGGGATGTAGAGCTGATGTTGTCCATGGAGAAAATTCTCCTCATGGTTTTCCATGCCTGAGGATTCTTCCAGTGTGTCTGGTTCCATGCTGTGTTTGTCCTGGGGCCCCAGTCTCATGGGTGCTTGTGGGGAGCCCTTCTGTGTCTGGTGATTTGCACCCTGAGCCCACACCAGGAGGTGGGGGGCACGTGCTCTGGGGTTGGCAGCGTGGCTGGGCTGGGCTGTGCCAGGGTGTGCACAGGTGGGGGTGCTGTCCATGCTAAGGACCCTGTTGGCTCCAGCACCCTGGGGCAGTGATAGGCCAGGAGGAACCCCCACCTTGCTGGGTTCATCGCAGAGCTGTGACACAGCTGTGCTGAAATGCAGCCCCCTCACCTGAGGATCCACTCACTTAATGGCCATCAATCACTTTAAAAAGTCTCCTCTTGCCCCATTGCAATGTGCTGTGCCATGCCAAGCAGCAGAGATTTTGCTGCCCTGGAACAGGGAACACCCAGGTCACTGCAGGAAAGTAGTGCCACCACTGTCCCCTCAAGTCACATGAGTCTCAACTCTGACCTGCAGTGCTAATACCCTCAGGAGAAAAATAAAAGCATTTTCACACAGCTCTTTCTCCAGGTAGGTGGGTTACCTTCCTCATTAGAGTGAGAGGGGGGTTTTTGCTGGGGGGGAAAGTTCCCTGCCTTGCTCCTCTGCACAGAACAGAGCTCTGTTTTCCTGGGTATGAACCCCAGGTGGATCAGGGGCTGGTTTTTATGAGTCCCTTATTGCAAGAGCTCTGTTTTCATAGATATGAATCCCAGGTGGAGCAAGGACTGGTTTTTATGAGTCCCTTATTGCAGCTGTCAGGGCTGGAGCAGGGGATCTGTCTCTGGTTTGTCCCTGTGTGTCCTCATCGTTGTGCTCAGCCTGTGGGACGGTGACAGTCCCAGTCTCTCTCTGCTCTATGTGGCTGGCCCTGAACCTTCAAAAATGCCAGTAAGTGCCTGGAGAGTGAGAGACAAAGGTGCAGAGATGGAGTTTAGCCCCTCCTGTCACTGTGCTGTGTGAAGGCCACCTGTGTCTGCCTCTGTGGGGAGTGCACAGAGAACTTGTCCCTTGGTTTGCCATGAGGGAGATCTCAGTCTGTGAATAAGACCAGAAAAACTGTAGAGCTGAAGGTCTGAATAAATGAAAGTTGTCATCACCACCCTATCACAGCAGGGGTAGAAAAGCTGTATTAATTGTAGGTGGGAAATGCTTTGTCATCTGGGAAGCAGCTGTTGTGTCACCCACAGTGGGAAGCATAGATAAAAATGCATTTTTTCCTGCTGGTTGTGTTCTTAATTTTTAAACAATTCCAGCTTAGCTTTTGAAGCAGAGGGTGCAGCTCCTGTGTGCTCTGTGTACCTGGCAGGCTGCTCACAGTTTGGCCAGCAGACAGTTCCCTGCATGAGCACATAACTCTGTTTTCTGCTTTGGATGCTGAAATAATCCTGATGTCTCGGTGTGTATTTGCATGTCTTTGTGATGGATGATTTATCTTTGAATTTAGCATTGAAATATTATTTTTTAAGAAGTGCTATATTTGGTAACAAGATTAATGAGCTTGAAAGAGGATGAAAAGACTCTATTCAGTTCATTCTCATATCCCAGGAAGGCAGACTTTGAAGTTGAGCTGACTTGTGTTCTAAAAATATCTGCCTAGGTCAATGCATACCTTCAGCAGCATTGGGAAAAGAGTTTTGGGGTGGTTTTATTTCCTTATCACGTGTATTCCAAATCACTGATGCTGGAATGTCATCCCTCCAGTATGTTTATACAGTGACTTTTGGCAAAGTGTATAACTTTTTGTTTTATATGCCCCAAATCACCAGGTTTGGGATATAATTCTCCACCACGAATCAGTGAGAGATGGGAAGTTCAACATTAAACTTTCAATAGTGTTATTTTTGTTAACAAAGTGTGTGTGTGTATAAATACAGTGAAGAAATAAATACATTGTTTGAAGCTGTGTTCAAATTGAATTTAATGGGGCTGTTTATCCAGCTGTAGTTTTCCCAGGCCTTCCTAAGCTCTGGGCACCTCTAGAGGTAACTCAGGTTAAAACGTTTCTCTTCTCAAGGTTATTTTGTAGCACTCTTGATATGTCAGGTTGCCTTAGAAGTAGCAAATGATCAACTGCTGTGCAACAAACGTTCCATTTTGCCAGGCCTTCCACTGTGTTGGTCAGGACCAAATTTGAGGAATTCCAGGGAAATATTTCTCTGCTCAACGAGACTCTCAAAAACTTTATGAATGTTTTTTCATGTTTATATCAGAGGGGGTTTAACTTCAGTGTTTTCAGTGACAAAGCCAGTTGTGTTTCCCTAAAGATGAGAAAAATGTTCATTTAAACTTAATTTTGGCTGCTGGTTGTAGGCTTTTCATTTTAATTCTTTCATTGTAAGTCATCTGCATATTAATGTTTTGGCAGAAGTTGGAGTAAAACTCTGACTGTGGAGGGACTCTGGGACACGTCTCTGAGTCCTGGGGTAGTTGAAATATTAAAGTTCTCTTCCCACCATTCCTGGAGTTTGAATAAATCTCTGCTCAAACCATGCTGGTTTAAGTATGAGCAAGGAAAAAAAAGTATGTGTATATTTTTTTTCTTTTATGAAAAATTGTGTGTATTCTGACCCAAACTCAGGGCTGGTTTTATTCACTTTCACATTTTTCAGCTCTTTTGCTGTCCATCTTCAGTTTTACTTCTGCACTTTCTGCTTTAGCTGGTCAGCAGATCTGTTGGTTTGAAGCCTCTTTGTGCGACTTTTTTACTCCACTTTTTGGGCAGTGTAAAACCAAATTGAGAAGTCGCTTTCAAGGGACTCAATGAACTTCAGGCTGGGAACTTTGAGGCTCCTTTCATGGCTGTCAGTAGAGGCATTAGGAGATGTGATGCTGAGGAAGAAAAGTGATTTGTTATAAAGTGGGATAACTGAAGATGGAGGTCCTTGAAGACTGAAGTGGGGTCAGTATCAGATTTTTAGCTGCAAGAAGCTGCTCTCCAGCAATGCCAACCACTGTCCATGTTTGGTGTGAATTATGCTACATTTCAGTTTCCTAATGCCATCCCTTTCACAGCTGAGAATTCTACATTTTCATTTGAAATTACAGCAGTATTTGTCACATTTGATACCTCCCTGCCTGACACCCTCAACTGCAAAAAACTAAAGCTGTGTAAACCTCTTATGTGAGAAACTAGGGAAAAGTGAAATTTGAAATCAACATCCTCAAACACATTTTTAGAGAAATATTACTTACATTGCCAAAACCAGCTTTAATTTTGGTATTTTCTGATTTTGAGTACCCAGACTGTGTAAAACTGTTGCTTTTAACAGAAACCATTGGGTTTTTACTGTAATGCCATGAAGGACATAGCACTTGGTTTGCAGAACAGAGGCATCATCTTTCTGACCCTGTTTGAGTCCCCACTTAGACAAGTGGCTCTGAGCAGGGCAGGTCATAGAGCATTTATTGCAAATCCACTCTCTGATGTTGCAAGGCCCAAGATTGTGTCATCCTGAGACAGTCCTGGGACAGGGTATGGAGCCTTCCAAAGGTTCAGGCTGTCCCCAAAGCATTTCTTTGTGGTCAGGTCAGCTGTTATTATCAATTGAAGTCATCCACGTTTTCCTGTGCTCTGGAAATGTGTGCTGCCTTTTCCAGAGTGTTCTCCCTCAGTTTGGCACTGCAGTCTTGGACCTCCTGCCTGATGTCTTGATACTGTGAGTGTAAATATTTCCACACTGCTTAAGCCTCGAAAACAAAGCCTGTCCTATTAAGTTTTTAGTTTGGCAAGGGGCAAAAGTGCAACTGGAATCAGCTGCTTACAATTTCCCCCCTTTTAAGCACTTTCCTTCTCATTTGTATCAAACAAGATGTGGAAAAATAAACCTTGGAGGGCTGTGTAAAGTTTCCTGAACCTTTCTCTGGGCATTAATCACACCAGCACTGATTTAGTGCTGCTCTGCAGCTATTTTGGGAAAATACAGAGTATTGATGAAGGTTCTTGGGCTGCAGGCACTGAGCACAGAGCTGGCTCTGTGCTGCCAGGGGAGCCCCTGATGCTCAGCATTTCCTGCCAGCCTGGCACAGGGGGTAATGCCCTGCCAGCTCCTTGGCTCCTGCTACAGGTCACAAGAACAGGCACTCAGCAACAGGACAAGGGGGCACGATGGGCTCAAGCTCTGCCAGGGGAAATTGAAGTTGGAGAGCAGAAA
>JAWWEV010000083.1:59094497-59110746 GCA_035583235.1 Hafferia zeledoni
GTGGCACTGAGTGCCATGATCTGGTAAAGGGGCTGGAGTTGGACCAAGGGTTGGACTTGATGATCTTGGAGGTCTTTCTCAACCCAATCCATTCTATAATTCTATGTTTGGGGCAGCCTTGCCAGCTGCAAGTGGTGCTGCTGATCCCTGGGCAGGGGTGGCTGCAGCCTGGGCCTGGCAGAGGCAAATCCAGCCTTTTTGGACTTACCCCAAACCAGGTAAAAAGTCTGATGTCCATAGGCCATGTTTCAATTTGGAGTGAAAAATAATCCCTCTGTATGTCACCTGGTAGTTACAGGTAACCTGAGGGTCTCCTGGATGTTTGGCTGGTGTGGTGAGGCTGATTAGGGAGTGATCCCAGAAACTCAGTCCTGCTCTTAGAAGTACAGCCTGATGCAGAAAGTTCTGCTGTCCTTTATTTATATGGGTAGGAGTCTTTATGTTGACATGTAGTTTGGATCAGGAGTGTGCTTTGGGAAGGAATCTCTTGGCTGTCCCCACTTGGCACACTTTGCACATGAAGTGGCCCTGGAGCATCTCCCCAGGGTTGTTTTCTGGGAATGTGAAGGCAAGGGATGTGCCCCGGGAACCTGCAGTGCTTCAGCTGGCAAGGGGCACCCAGCACTGGAGTTCAGTTCCTCTGAATTAATACTCCCATGGATGAGGGGTCCTCCCCCTGAGCTGTTTTGCTCTTCAGACCCCTCTTTGCTGCACCACAGCCCTTGGTGAGCTGGTCAGAGTGGAATTCTCTGACCTTCATCTGGTGGTTTCTTCAGAGCTGGGCACTGGTCAGGCTTGTTTGGTCACTTCTGAATGGGTGGAATCCAGTTCTGCTCAGCAGGCTCAGCCAGTCCTGCCCCTGCCAAGAGAGAACAGCGAAGGGAACCCCTCTGGGTGGTCCTTCCCCACCCCAAGATTGCATCAATCACCCTTCTTGTGGTCTTGATTGGAAATGTTCATTTTTCACCAGGCCTTTTTTTTTTTTTTTTCAGGCTTAACTTAAAAGCACTTTAAACTGGTTTTGCAAAATTGTAGGTGAGCACAGAAGCAAAAACAAAAGCACAAGCAATAGTTTAAATGGTTTTTTGGAAGTTTTTTTGGGAGGGGTTTACTTACAGTATGTTGCATCCTTAATGGAGTTGGGGTTCATGGTAAGAATATTCCAGCCTTTAAAATAATAATCTTAAGAATGTGAGGGAAAACCTTGCAGATGTTTTTGAATCAAATGTGTTGAAACATTTAAAAATTCCCCAAGAATTTTTTCTCAATAATTCCTCTAAGTGTTGGTAAAACACCTGAATGAAAAATAAGTTTAAAACCCAAACTCAAGGTGTTAACTAGACAGCTTTGCCAGCCTGGAATGTCTTGATTTGTGGTTTCTGATTCAAGTGCAGTGTGACACTGGTGTGCAGACAGGACAGGAATGGGGAAGGCAGAATGACCCAAGACATTTGAGGACCCCCCACCCCCAACATGTTTGGAATAACTTCCATATTTGTTTTTATACTCACGTGTTGGTTTTAAGTAAACCTTTTTATTTTTTCTAATGGACCACTGAGGAGAATGGTTTTAATTATTAACTCTTCCATCTAGCTTGAAAGATCCTATAAACTGGTGAAAGTTGGTTTTTCCCTGTTATCAGTGTGAGGGAGTGTTAAAGAAAGCACATTATTGACTTTGTTTATCTTCCCAGTGGCACATTCCAGTCCCTGACTCCTTTGCTTTGCATTAAGTGTTTATACCAGCAAATTCCAGCTGACAGATCAATAATTTGGCTGTTTTGGAGAGAGTTTGGAAATCACTTTGCTCCCTCACAGGCAGAGTTCGTGTAGTCTGACATTCACACTTCTCATGTGTTGGTGTTTCTCAGGATGTTTTGCCAACTTTGCTGCATTGGAGGTGAAAACAAAGTGCAAACAAACGATTTGGAGGCACTGAGAAGTTAAATGGCTTTTTTTTTTTTTATTAAACCCAGTTTTTGAGGGCAGTGTTGTGCATCCCCAGTGAGTTGTAGGCACTGTGAGCACCCACAGCTGTTTCTGCCTATGTGTGTGTGTTTGTGCTCATCCTGATTCTCTGGAGGCAGAAATTGTGGTCTGTAGTTGCCACAGCAACAAAAACACAGCACTCAGTGCATGGGAGGGTTTTCCCTGTTTTATACAAGTATGTTGAAAGTGTAGGGACGTTGCTGTGAAATATGAGAGAGGAAGTTTTATATTTGTATTTTAATTCTGTGTTACCTTCATTGCCACTTCTCTGGTTGGGTGTTAGTGCCTAATTTTCAAACCTAACATCACATGGGCTCAGCAGTTTGGAAAAAGAAGGTTTCAAAGATGTTCTGCTGCTGATAATCAGTTAATTAGGTGAGGAATGCAACAAAGAATCATCCCAGGGCAGAGGGAAATGAGTGACATAATTAAGTTTCTGTCCCATTGTAGTTGCTCTTGTCAATTAAAAGGTGACTTTAACTGTTCTTTGCCATGAAACCAGAATGAAAATATGAACTAGGTAAAAGGGAAAGAAATTCCAAGATAAGCTTATTGTCTTAAACATACAAAAGCCAAGTGAAGGAACTGGAGGGTTTACTTTAGAAATGTGACTTTTAGGGGGGATCATGGTGAAAATATACAGGAGCAGCATGAAAGAAACAGATCCAGGGCTTAGAATCATAGTATTGGAATTTAGAATCAACCAAACTGAGTTAGAACTAGTTCATTAACTAGAATTAATGAACTTAGAATTCATCTTGGGTTGAAAGGGGCTTTGAAGATCATCCAGCATCAACCTCTCATGTCAGGAAACCTTCCACTAGACCAGGTTACTCAGAACCCTGGTGGTCTTGAACACCTCCAGGGATGGGGAGTTCAGAGCCTTTCTGGTCGAGGGAAGGAGGGACCTCTTCCCTCCTGTCTCCCAGTGTTTCTCCATGCACAGAGTAAAATGTGATAATGTTGAAAGCCTACAGATTCAATAGCCATCAGAATTAAGGTGTTTTTCATGCAGTCCAGACCTGGCTGTGAACCCCCTTCAACAGGAGGTGCAGAGGCCAAGACCTTGGCCAGAGCCAGCATGGACAGGCATGCTTGTATGAAAAACATGGGTTCCTAGAGTAAGGGTAGCTTAAAAGAAAAAGCTTTTGGAAGTACCTGTTCTTTCTCTGGCCCCTTTCAGGGCCTGTCCCCTCTGCAGGCACTGGTTTCTGCCAGCTCTGCCTCTGCTGTTTCAGGATCCCAGGTCGCTGCTGGCAGTCCCAGGCATGGCCCCTTCCACTGCAGTGGGTGGGTCTTGGTTCCATGGTGGGTTTATTGCTCGAGTTTCTTCACATGGTGGTGCTGCAGGAAGCCCCAGATCCCTGTAGGGAAGATCAGCCAACACCCAAGAGAGGTCACATCTCCAACATCCACTTTGCAGCAGCCCCAGCTGTCCTTCTGTTTATTAGTTCACAGAACAAGTGACTGACTCCTTGCATGGTTTGCTGTGCAGTTCCCTGGTGGTTATCCTCTTACTTTGCTGTTCTGATTTTGAACTGCTGGGGGATTTTTGTCCATATCCTGAGCAATTCCCCTCTGTTATTTCATACTTCATCTCTTTAATGCCATATTTGGTGGGTTTGTGCTCTGCATGCCCTCTTTGAAGGGGCTGTGCCAGCAGGTGTCTGGTGGGGTCTGCCTCCATCCTTTGATGGGGTTCTGACCTCCTGAGCACTCCTGTCATCTCTCTGTTTGTCCACCATACATTTTTTGTGCATCATTACTTCAGTTATCTGTTAGGCTTCCCTTTTTTTATTTTTTAATTTTTTTCTAGCCTGGATAAAGTTGACTCAGGGTTTAAATTATTATTATGGGGAAAATGAATTCTGTATCTGCCTTCTCTTTTTCCTCTGACACTTCATTTTTGAGCAGAGTGATGTCCCAGCCCAGTTTAGAAGGCTCCAGATGGCAATTGTGCCTGTTCCCTGTGCCAAAGGAAATGTCTTTGCAATTGCTTGGGCTTTTCTGTCTGAGAGAGTGTGGTCTCATTTATTTACTGCAGATGAAACTGCTGCCTTAATGCCCTGGAGAGGCTTCAGGCACTTCCTGGGAACTCAGGTCTCTGCTCAGCTGTTTCTGAGCTGCTCTCCCCTGTCCTGTGCAAAGCCTGGAAATACATTTGGAAATACATTTTCCAAGCCAGCTCTGCAGATCATGCAATGTCCTAGTTCTTTTAACCATGTTTTTTCAGGTTTTAGTGTAAGGGGCTTGTTTGAAAGGGAAATGATAATTGTTTATGCAACTTAAAGGATTGTGGAATTTCTTTTCCCTGGCTGTGTTGGAATTCTTAGGGTATTTTGAGAAGAGTTGACTTGGAGTTTCTGGAATTCTGTTGTTGTACTTTGTTTCTTGGATAATAAGTTGCCTCTCACTGCGTAGTAGGAGCATCACTGTAATAATTTTAAAATATAAAAGCATTCTTCTCTTTTTTCCCCTAACTGTAGAAGAAGAAAAAATGAGATTTATTCCTGTTGCCCAACAAAAGCAACTTATGTTTCTGCTATTGCTGAGTCATAAACATGGCCAAGAATACAAAAATATGGTATTGTGTTGAAGGCATATAAATGTGAGTGAGTTTTTTCCTCCTGATAGTGCAGTTCTCTCTGGAAAACATCAGTGTTATAACCCAAAGTTCTGTTGTGCTGCATGTAAATAGAACTGTGCAACTCTGATGGGGGGGTATGTAAAAAAGGCTTTAATGAGGCAAGAAAATGACATCTTTTTTCCTCCAAGATGTTATAGTGCAAATAAAATCATAGCAGAATCCAAGTATCTCTTTATTTTCTTGTTTGCATTTATTTATTCACCAACTGAGGCTTCCCCATGCCATGTGTTTTCCTGTTAGATTTTGTTTTGATTTGGTTGCTAAGTTTGAAAACTAGGAAATGGTTTTGTTTTGTTTGGGAGTTTTTCCTATTTTTTGTATTTGGAGGGACAACCCCTGAAATTCCTTCACTTTCTTGAAAGCTACTGATGATTTCCAGAGATGTTATTTTAGTGACAGCTGAGATGTTTGACCTGTGCCAAGCCCTGAGCACTCGTCATCTCCAAGTTACTTGTTTTCAGTAGTGTCTGAAGTTGGGGCACATCTGATTTTAGGCACTCAAAGTTTGGCCTCCAGAGGTATTTGCTGTGGATTAAGGTGCTTGTAACAGGCAGAACTAACCAGTTCTTGTCTTTTTGTGTGGTTCAAGATCCAGAAAAATGAGCATATAAAGCAAATATGCTGCAAATTCTGAGCAGAAATAAGGAAGGATAAAAAACCCCACAACAGGATATTGTCACTGTACACGTTTTATTGGGGGCTCCTCTTCCTGCCACAGCTCTGAAGGGAGCAAAAATAAGTCTGCAACCCACAGGAATGGAGGTTAAAGATGCCATATATTAAAAAACAGAGCAATAATTTTACTTTTAAACTGTAGAACAGCGGGAAAGAACAGTATTTATGGCTGTGTAATCTCAGTGTCTGGAGTTGGCAGTTCTGGTTCTACATGGTCACTGATACAGCCAAGGAATGAAACAAAATAATTGTGCTTGAATTGAAAAAACCCACATGCACAGCTTGAAAAAACCCCACATACAGAGCTGTTTGGAAATAGGCAAAAATGAAGAAAAAAGCTGTAAGAACCCTCTAGAAAATCTGCTGGGCAGCAGAACCAAAGGCCTCAGTGAGAATGGGAGACTGAAAGCAACTGCAGAACAGAAAGTTTTCACTATTTATGGAAGCAAAAACTCTTAATGTTTGCAAATGTAATTGCCAAAATATAAACTGATTTTCCCAATCAAAGAAATGGTTCTGACTGAAGTTTGCTGCTAAGAAAGTGGTTGTGCACGTTTCCTCCCCTTGTGCCACGCTGCTTTTTTCCTCATGTGAAAATCCTCTCAGTTGTGCATCTGCACAGGTGGAGCTGACTGAAAATTAGCAAAAAAAAAAAAAATTCTCAGGAGATTCACTGTAGATTTTCCCTGTCCCTCACTGATGGCTTCCCCAAATTTTTGTGTGTCCTTTTCTGCCTGTGAAAGGTGGCTGGGAATATTTTCTCTTCCTCTTTCAACAAATTGCATTGTTGTAACAGGTGTGGTGGCCCCTTATTTTTGTTGGAGAGTGGGAGAACAACATGATGCACCTTAAAATTATACATTTTTAAGCTCATCTGCTTGGAAAGAATTTCTTTGTTCTTCATTGTCTACAAATGCTGTCACTGGGTGTTTTGGAGGTTCAAAACTGCTTGGGCAGAGAAGAGGAGAGGAAGACCTGAGGTCTGTAGCACCTACTGGGGGAGCAGGAAACAAGAGTGTGTTTGACTCTACACCCCTGGATTAGGAACTTTGTTGCCCTAAAACTCTTCCACATCTATCTAGGAATAGATGTGATAGTTTGCTCTTCTCCTGATTGGCACTTTTTTTTTGTTGGGTTGGTTTTGGTGTTTTCTCCCCAGTTCTGTTTCAGGCACTTGAAATAGGTTTGTGGTGTCTGTGTCAAACCAAATATTGGAGTGTGGGGAACTGTGGGTCAGCTTTGGAACTTTATTTCTCACAACTAAATCCAGTCCAGTTTCACAAAATAGAGATTTGTTTTTGCTTCTGATAAAGTTCATACATGTGGTACAAACACTGTTCATCGTTGTAAGTCTGCAATGGACATTTCTGCACCTGAACTTACTCATTTAGATGACTTTTATAGTAGAAATACCTGGTTTAGAACTGCATTTTAGGATTTGATGCATTACAACCTGAAAGTGCCCTTTCCCCACACTGAAATGAAAAGGAATTTAGATGGGCTCCCTCAGGTATCAAGATGAGTGTCAGGACAGATAAAATCTACTCTTCCTCCAGCAGAATCCTTGCAGAAATTTTTTAAGCCTGTCCTAATACAGTAACTTTTAGTGTCCCTGTTTTAAGTTACTGTGAGCATGACTGAGCATTTAAATACAGGATGTTCCAGATTTTCTGTGTGTAAAGGCCTAATAAAGTGTTACATAATCCCATTGCAATGTCTGACAAGTTTAGTCTTTGATCAAGCCACTAATTCCAAGGCTCCTGTGCTAAATTTAGCACAGTGCTGACAGTTTCTGTAGTGGGGGGAAAAAAGCCCAACTTTCTTTTGGCTTAGAATAACTTGTGAGGTTGGCACTTCTTCCCCCTTACTGATATTTGTTTCTTTCTGTTGTGTCCACTTGGGATATCACTGGGATAATGTGCCCAAAACTGCTCTGCTTGTTTTGGGTTTTGTTTTTGACATTTTTCTATAGAAAAGGAACTGAAAATAGGAATTG
This sequence comes from Hafferia zeledoni, assembly GCA_035583235.1. NCBI lineage: Eukaryota > Metazoa > Chordata > Aves > Passeriformes > Thamnophilidae > Hafferia > Hafferia zeledoni. The sequence goes on from JAWWEV010000083.1 coordinate 59,101,804, forward strand.
CACAGACATTGCAACAGCCAGAATGGGGCAAGTTATTTCAGTTGTGCCAGTTCCCATTCCAGGGAAGGATTGCACTTCAAGCCTGCTGTTGTATTTTTAATTTGCTGGATGTGTGCAGGCACAGGGCTGTCATCTGGCCTGGAAGTTAAGTTTGTGTTTGAGCTGGGGCTTTAGAAATATTGCTATGAGGACCCTGCTATTCCTACATTTGTGCAACTCCCACTGGTATTTGGGGAGATAATTGACACTGAAGCCACAGAAAGACATGACAGCAGAGTGGATGGGTGTGCAAACATTTGTCTGTATTGTCTTTCTTCTTTGCATTTGGAATAAATCAATTGTGAACTTCTCAGTTACAAAGTGCAAAGGTGCTTGACTTGCTGCTTTGTTGTAATTTTTTAAAAGCTAAACCTTTAAATCTGGGGGGAACAAACAGGTCTGGGTTGATGCTGCTGCTTTGAAGTTATTTACTGAGGAACACAAACCTAGAAACTGGACTGAAATCTGGAGGAGTTAGTGCTGAAAGTTGGTGAGGTTGGTCTGGATTTGGTCTAATGGGACCTGTCTTGGTCCTGCTTCCCTTTTGTTGCTGCCCCTCTGTCTGTGGTGGATGGGGTGACACGTGTGGAGTGATGGTGGTGACAGTGTTGTAGGTCAGGACTTGGCAAGGTGCTTGAGAGGTCTACAAATCATAGAATAGATGATTTTTAATCAATAGGTGTTGTGATAACAATTGTTTGGGATTTGGGAACGCTCCTCAAGTCTGAAAAGACCAGTTGGGAACAACATCTATTATCCAGGCATTCATTTGGGGGAAAAAACTGGGTAAGTATTGTATTTAATGGTTATAAAGCCAAGGCCCCCAAGGTGCAGACACCTGTTTGAGCCCTGCAGGTGGCTGGGAAGGGGGGAGGCACTGCTGGGGTGTCCCACAGGGCAAGTTCCTGGAGCTCCAGGGGTATCACAGGAGGCTTTGCAGGCGCTCAAGTCTCTGCTTTGTTGTGTTTTACCCTCCTGGAGTTGTTGTCTTTTTTGTTTCTGCTGCTTTTCATGTCACCATCTGCCTCCTGACTTGCCATACTCTGAAATGTGGTGGCCTGAGAGTATCCTGAGAGGAGGGTTGGATGGAGCAAGGAGGGGCTGAGGTCAGAATGTTCCTCTGCATCTCTGAATCTTTGCCTGAGCAAGGAGAGCAGGTGGCACAAGTGACATCTTTCCTACAAGAGGTGCTTGATCCAAGTGACCCTTATTTCCTGAGCCTGCTTTTGGAAAAGCAAGGCTGGGACTTCTGGTATTAGTTTTTGGGGTTTTTTTCCTTACTCCCTTTTTTTGTTTGTTTTTGTTTGTTCGTTTTGTTTTGTGTGGGGTTTGTGTGTGGGTTTTTTTGTTTGCTGTTTGTTTTTTGTTTTAATTTTTTTTTGTTTGGTTTTCTGGTGTTGTTGTTTTGTTTCTTTTTTTTTTTTTTGTGGGATGGTTTATGTCAAACTACTTGTTCAGACAACATTTCACTTCTCTTTTTCCTTTTTTTTTTCTTAAATAAAATACCCTCTTTACTCTGACCTGCTGGCTGTAGTTCTGCTTTTAGCCATGTCAGGCACATTATACTGTGCAATACTCTACCTGCACAGAGGTATGTCTAATTATTCTTTTTTTTTGGAATTCAAAGGGCTCTAATTAGTGTGCTACCTCACTGCTGAGTATTCTGAAGAAATGAGGCAGCACTCCTAAAAACCTGAAAGCATCCTGGTTTAAAAGAACCACCTGTGCGAGTAAAGTCTCCAGATTAATTGATTTTATTATTGTTTTTATTGCAGGTAGGAATCAGTGCCTGGGTGTGTGCTTAGCATTAGGATGGAGATTTGACTTCTCAAGTTTTCCTTTGTCTCGAATGCTTTTCTTTTAAATTTTTTGCTGACTCAGGGTTGAATCTGTTCTATGGCTGTGTTTGTGTGTCCTGCTGGTGATTATTCTGCTGGTGGCTTCTTAGAAGTATTACAGAAAGATCATGTGTTTCAAGTTTATAGTCTAAATCATGGAGCCTGTATGGAAACAGCAGAATTTACCCAACAGGCCAAAATCCTGTCACTTTGGCATATTCCACTTTCCCAACTCTGTTTTCTGTGTGCAACCACACAGAATTAGCCAAGGCTTTGACAACTTAGTGCTGCTTCTGCAGAGGACAATAATCTTCAATTAGTCATTATATATGTTTTTCTATCTTTCCCATGAGAGAAATTCTATATTTAACCTTTGTTTCTGTTACCTCAAAGTCTTCCATAGGATTCCTACAACTCAAGGCCAGAGAAATGAGTTGTTTCTGTATAGCATTGAAGATGTGACTTGTCAGCAATGTAATCACTCTCCTTTTTCTTTCTGGAAACCTCAGTCTAAATTCTTGCAGTGGGAAATTTGATATTGTTTCTATGATGTTCCCTTCCTTTTTGGGGGTGTTTGTCCCCTCCCTGTGTAGGGCAAAGTGATCTCTGCAGAGATTATTTGTCCTTATAGTTCATAAAAATAGTCTAGAAGATCAAAATATTTTGAAAAATTTCAGTAAGTATCAGATATCTTTGAGATCTGATTCAAGACTTTTCCATCTCTTCTCATTCTTAACACACCCATTTTAAATATCACAGTTTGGGTGTTATGAAATGCTATCATAACAGCAGGTCTGTTTTTCAACATCAAAGTGGAAATGTCTCCAGCAAAGTGAACTTAAACATGTTGTTTGCCAGGTGTCTTGGGTTATAGGCACAAAATAATCTTAAACGTGGAAAAAAAAATTATTGTGCTTGTGTAGTTCTTGTTTTATTCTTTGGAAAAAAAGGACCAGCCTGGAAGATGGGGCTGATCTCTGGCAAAAGGGAATGCTTTGGTATGGCATCCACTTTCCAAAATACAACCCAGGCCCTGCTGGACTCCACAGACAGTGGTTTGACTTGGAGTTGTCATTGCTGTCAGTAGTTTCTATTAACATGATTCTTTATGCTTTTACAAACACTGCAAACAGCTGTTTGGTGAAGTGTTGTGAACAGAAGAGAGATTCTGATTTACCAGGTCAAACCCTTGGAGCAGCCCCCTAAACTAATGCCCAGTAGCTCATTAGTGGATGGCAGCAAACAGAGTGTCTCAACCATGAGCTCCAGCTTCCCCTTTACACTGAGCCACCATGGGAAGCCTCTGCTCTTACACTTTCTTTCCTTCAGCAGCTGAAACACAGACTGAAAGCCAAGGACAAGTCAGCAGTGGGACTGCTTGGAGTGATCTTTGGAGCGAGGGAATTACAGCATTAATAGGAATTTTGCTTACAGAGGACTGTCTGCTTTGTGTAATGGGCTTAATTGCCATTTGGAGTGTGGAGGGAACTGCTTGGTCAATTTGTTATATCCTCTGAGATTTTTGGAAAGTGAGGTCAGTTTTTCTGGTGGTATAAAGGAGGAAAAATGTAGTAGAGGAAAAACAAAGTGTTTTTGTGGTCAAAACAGAATGCAGGATATTTCTTTCTGATACTTAACTATAAAGAAAAGGTTTAAAGCACTAAAATAAGAGACTATGTGCTTGTACTTACTGTGTCTTCCTAGAGTGTGATCTGGTAACTCTCAAATGCACATTGCCCCTGTTTTAAATGGGCAGATTTGTAGTTGTGGTGAGGGGAAGTGGAACTTGCTCGAGTGGGTGATTAGTAGCTTACTTTGACCTACAGCAAGCAGTGACCAAGAAACCAAATGATATTGTCTCTCCTCCAAAAAACAAAAGTTCAGCATGCCTAAGAATTTAAATTATTGCATTATTCTATTGCCTGGGTGCCTGCACAACTCAAAGCAAGCAACTACAGCAATGAAGCCAACAATGAGAGGGTTTTCATGAACAGCACCATGCTGGTTGTGGTCCACCAGAATAAAAGCACTTGGGGGCTGCAGTATCTTGTTAAACACTTTGTGTTTCTGACAGGAATCCTGGCTGAGTCCAACCACCTCTGGACAACCAGCATGTCAGAGCATTTCCAAGTAAGATACATCATCCTGTCCTGGACTGAGAGCTTTGGGTAATCCTCTAATCCAAGTGGTTGCCTAAATGTTGCAGCCTATTTCATTTTGCTCAGGCTGGGATGACTTGCTGCTGTAGAGCTCAGGGTGACTTTATTTTATTTTACTACTTTTAAAGAAAGGGCTGCAACTGAATAAATGAATTTAACTCCAGCGCTCTGGGGTCCAGGCTGGGCTTAAGGATGTAGGATCCTAATGCTGTATTTGCTCTGTTAGAGACAGCTGCTGAGCTCTGTTTCCCTCTGACTTTGGGCTCTGTTTTTGCTGAGGCTGTTGATGACAAGGTGACTTGAAGGCAGCGTGATGCCATTTTTGCTCTAAGGACACTGAAGCTTTTGCTTGTCCTTGTGTCTGGTAAGAGCAGCCTCCAGTCGTGCTGTTTGCCCCTCTGCACCCCTGGTGCTCCCCCTGCCACTGCTGCCTCCCTGCAGTGGGGCCAGCCTGATTCCCATGTGCAGCAGCCAAAGAGCCATGGAGAAGCTTGTTCCTTTAGCTGTCTGCTTGATGGTGCAGCAAAGTTGTTTTCCTTGCACTCTTGAACCACAAAAAGATGGTGAGTTGGAAGGTCTGTGTGGAGTGGAAGAATCCAGCTCAGGCAGCTGTCCAGTTACTAATGATGGTGAACAGGATGACACAGGATTGTTGAGTTTGTCCTTGTGTTGGGCTCAGAGTCAGGCACTGGGGTGATGCTTCAGAGTCCCAGTTGGCTTTGTGGCCTCCACCTCCCCACCAGGAGGGCAGAGAAGGGTCAGGCTGGCAGCAGAGCAGAGCTCTGGTCTGGGCAGAGCGAGGATGCCCCAATCCCTTCCATGCCTCCCTGAGCTTCTGGTGGCTCCAGGCTTGTTCAATCCCTTCTGTGCTTGGCCAAGAGGGGAGAGCCTCCTTCCCCTCCTCCTGCAGGAACCCCAGCATCTTTTTGTTTGGTTTGGATTGTCTTTTCCAGATCAACTTTGTGGCCTGCCAGCTGTTTGCGCTCCTGGCTGCGTTTTGGTTCCGGATTTACCTGAGTCCCAGCCACGCCAGCTCTGCTGTTCGCCACGCCTTCGCCACCCTCTTTGGGATATACTTTGCTGTCTTCTGCTTTGGCTGGTGAGTATGTGGTCACCATGTAGGCAAGGCTTGGGGCAAAACATTTTTCAACTTCACATCAGCTTTTCTGTACTGTGTCTTTTTAGTTTTAAGGCACTTAAAGTTACCCTAAAACCAAACCCAAACCTAACCTGCATAACCACTCCAAACACTCAAAGTAAAATGAGTCATGAAAGTATTTTTTAAGTGAAGTGTTTGATTTTAATTTGTGATGTTTGTTTTGGAAGTTAAAGCCATGCCAGTCTGCTGTTAAGTTACCCCTTTTGGAAAAGATGTATCCAAATTGAATGTGCACTTGGGCCCAGCCTGCTCTTTGTCTCAGTGAAACACGTGGGCAATATCTTGTCAATAAGTATCAGTCTGTGTTGGATATTTAGGTTGTAAAGATGTTATTGGGTTAATCCATGTTTCCTGGACCCCTGATATGACATCAGATGTATGCAACTTGCATGGGAAAATATTCCCTTGCTCTGAACTGCCAGAACTTCCAGGTAACATGGAAATTATCTAAATGCTCCCTTTGTTGTCTTCAAGGTATTCCATTCATCTTTTTGTCCTGGTGATGATGAACTATGGCATTATGAACATGGCCAGTATTCCCAACATCCACAGGTGAGCTGGTATGGCTGGAACTGCCCCTCTGACACTTCTCTGTTCTCAGGGAGAAGCACTGGGGGTTTTTAGAAGCACCTTCTCTTCTTTCCTGCTTTTCTTTCCCAGTCACTTGTAGTGTCTTTGTTCATCCAGTTACAGAAGCAGCTGTAATCTCAATTTGTGGTTTTTTGCATTGATGTATTGCATTTTCCTAAGAAATTGCTGCCCTCAAAAGTTGACTTTTGCAGTCTCAATAATTTATGGCCAAGCCTCTGGTGTCTTAAACATAATGAAGTCATGTTCTCCTTGGCCTTGTATTCTTGAGGATTGCACTTGGTAATCCTTTTTTATGTGTTTTCCCCCTTGCTGTTTGGCCTTTAGGTATTTTCCACTTATTCTTGACTTGGGTAGTTCAAACAAGGTCGCTGTGGCAGCTTAACTTAGTGATCCATGAAATGAAGTCTTGGTTTGGTGCTGGGCTTTGAGCTGGAAAAAGCAGAAGTACCAGAACTGTCAGTGCTTCAAGTAGAAGCTTGTGGTATCATCAGAGTTCTCCTGCAGGGTACTCATCTTTGCCCTATAAAAAAGCCTTAGGGGAGGGAAGACACATGAGACTCCTGAAGTGCTTTATCCAATGAGTGCCCTCCTGGCCAAAAGGCAAAAAGTGCTTTCATATGGAAATTAAAACCGTGTGATTGTTGGTGAACTCCTCTACTCAGACATTAAACCTTCTCATGTGGGTACCACACTCTTAAGAGAGAGCTCAGCACCAGGGAGTTCTTAAAATTGTTTAGGTGGAGCCGTTCACTTCCCACCAGTCTGCACAAATAGGAATTTTTATTTGTAAAACTGCCACTTTATAGCTGGTGGTTCTTCCCACTCCCTTCCCTTTTGTTGGTCTGGTTAACACTGTGGTTGGGTTTGGGTGTGGTACAGGTGGGTTCTGTCTCTGCTCTGTGTGGCTGTTTCTGTACCTGAATGCTCAGAATCCACATCAGTCTGGGCTGGGGAGTGGAAATCCTTTCTTCCCTTGTCCTCAGGGCCAGGACTGTCTGAGGATCTGATGTTCAGATAATCATCTTGCCTTCTTCTCACTCACTTCCTGAGGAGACCCCTCTCTAATATCTAAATGGGAACCCCACTAAGGAGTTTTTCTAAGATTATTTAGAACTGTGAACTATAAACAGCAAACCTGTCTACAGCAGTCACTGGTGCAAAATAAGAACTAAGGAAGCTTTTCCACCCCCTCACAGAGTGCAAATCCCAGAAGTGGAAAAAAAAGTAATAGGACAATGTTTGATAAAGAAATGCCATCCAGAGGCCAAAACAAAAAGATATTAAAGCCCTGCAAGTCCCTCGAGGGAAATTCAGGAGTTAGTGATTGTTGATCAGAGGAATCAAGTCTACAGAGGGAATCAGCCAATAGTTATTTACATCTTCCTAGAGAAGTTGAGCTGGTGATGGGGAAAAGTCACACTTCAACAGGAAACCCCCTCACTCTTCCTGTTCAGCTGATCAATCACAATGGGAAAAATAACTGTATACTACAACACAAACTAAGCTGGTTCTCATAATGTCACCCACTGCTGTGAGATAGCCAAGTATTGATTTGATTCCATGTGAAATGTCAGTCCAACATGCTGGAAAACCTCAGGAGGTCTGGGAGGATTGGATTAGGACTTTTCCACTGTATTCCACTAGCCAGAGCAGCGTGACTCAAAGTGCATCCACATTATTAATTTTGATAAAATAACAGTGTATTCAGACTGCTTGAGCAGTGTCACTTTAAGGTCTGGACCTGTAAAAGCACTGAATCCTTCATAGTGGGGCTTCAAGATTTTGCCTTTTTTTTTTTTTTTTCCCTCTGAAAAATACAGTGGAAGAGAACAAGTGAACTGAATGACATGCTTTAACCTTCATGCTCCCTCTCTGGTGAGGCTGCCAGCCTTCAAGGCCTATAAATGGACAATTTAATCCACATCAGAACTGCTCCCAGCTGCAGCAGCAGTTTGGTGCATGTCTCTGCTTCTCCCCTTTCAATCTCAGTGCTTTACACTTAAGCATTGAGACTTATTTTAGATCCTTCATCCTGTCCATCACCATTGCCTGTCTGAGCTGGGGGACTTGCCTTTGGAGGGGTGTTTGCCACCCTCTTAGATGAGAGGGAGTCCAAAGACCTTGCTGAGGCAGGGCTGGATGCCTGACCCAGATAAAACAAGATAAATTCTGCTCTGAATCTCCTGAAGGATCTGCCGTGTCCCCTCAGTCTGCCTTTCATCCATCCAGCTGTTTGCTGTGGGCCATGTGAACTGCAGGTTGCCTTGTAATCCATCACTGTCACTCACACTGCAGCTTATTAGTCCCCAGGGAGGAGAAACTCATTTCTTTTTAAACCAGCCATAATTTGACAAAAGTCTGGCTCTTTTTCCATTGTCTGCTGAGCGATCCTGTTGTCTGATTTCACCTTTAGTTCTCCCCTGTGGCTGATCCTCTGATGGGTCTGGGGGGGATCCTGCTTGGCAATGTGTGCCCACCAGGCTCCTGTGGCTGGGCATTCCTGGGCATGTGGGATGTGCTGGCTCCAAGCCTTTCATTCTGTGTCCCACCCTCACTGCTTCGTGTGTCAGTCTGTTACCAAACATCTCCTCACCTCCCCATGTCCTCTTTCTTGCTCACCTAAATACAGGGAGAGGTTCCTTGTATGCAGGGCTGCCTCTGGCCTTGCAGGCACTGCAACATTTCCAGACTTCAGACTGTTCAGCTCCTAAGATAGAAAGAGTTATGCTACTGCCCTGCCTGTTTTGGGGTTTTTTTTGTAGTTGTTTTTTTGGGTTTGTTTTTTTGGTTTGTTTTGGTTTGGTTTTGTTTTTTTTTGTGGGTGTGGTGTGTTGTTTTTTGTTGTTGTTTTTGTTTGTTTATTTTTGGGTTTTTTGTTTGTTTTGTTTTTTTTTTTTTTGCTATCATCCTGTAAAACAAAGAATGGGTTTGTCACACTCTACTTAAGGAAATGCTTCTTTGTTGGACACAGTAATCTTAAAGATCCTTTCCAACCTGAATGGTTCTATGATTCTTCTGTAATCAGAGAATCATAGAAAGAACTGGGTTGGAAGAGACCTCTGAGATCATCAACTCCATCCCTTGATCCAACCCCACTGTGATCACCAGATCATGGCACTCAGTGCCACATCCAGTATCATCTTAAAAACCTCCAGGG
>JAWWEV010000083.1:59120715-59140433 GCA_035583235.1 Hafferia zeledoni
TCTGGTAAAGGGACTGGAGTTGGACCAAGGGTTGGACTTGATGATCTCGGAGGTCTTTTCCAACCCAGTTGATTCTGATTCCTCCTTACCTCCCTCTACCTGCTGTTGGCTGTGTCCTTCACCCTGGTGGGAACCAGCTCCTGGTGCTGAGCTTTGTCTTGTTTCCTGTTCCTTGGCTGCAGCAGCTCACACTTCCCTTCATGCCAAGGAGCTCTGTAAAGCTGGATGAGAGAAGTACAGGTGGCTCTATGGGGCATAGTGGCTGTTTCTATGGTGCATGTTTAGTTGACCCCAAAGCTCGTGGGTGGTTGTAAGGCTGGCTCAGGTACAGCCAGCTCATGTTCTCAGATCCCTCGTGCCCAGGCACTCCCAGCTGGGCACTGTGTCTTGTCCAGGCTGTCCACAAGGCAGCTGCATGGCCAAGAAGCAAGTGGGAAACTGCTGTGCTGACAGCTAGTCTGGTATTTGCACACAGTCCTAATTGATAGAGCCATTCATGTGGGGAAATAACCATCAGTAGCTGCAGAATCAACATTTTTTTTTTATTTAGGGCACTGAGGAAACAGACAATGGGAGAGTAACAGTAAGAAGAGCCAGAGTTATGTTACAGCAGCACTGCTTTATTCTGGTGGTGTATTGAATTTGGTCTTTGCCTGAAAGGGAGCTGGGTGGACTACAGGAGCTGGAATTTCCTAGTGGTGCCATTCCTTCTGAACTCCAATTTGCACTGCTGCACGATAGGGAGGCATAAAATAAGGCTTTGTGTGCACTTAGCAATTAAAAATTCCAGTGCAAGTTACTGTGGGGTTGTTTTGAACCCAGGCAATTGTCTTATGCCTCAGTGCTTCCTTCACTTTTAATTGGATGTTTTCCACTTGTTGCTAGTACAGTTATGCCTTTTAAAGGAATAAAGACATTCAGTAAGAAAGTTGGGAATGATTCACACTACAAGACATGTAACTGTTGTTTCTTTCTTTGTTATAGTCCTCTGATGATAATTACACAGAAGATCACAACACTTGCATGCCAGTTACATGATGGTAAGGAAAAGGAATCTCTTCCCACGTCCTGAAGACAACCCTTTTATTGCAGTGCATTCTGTGGCTGAGATATGGAGTGAATGAATGTAGTTCAATGAGTTGTTTCAAATGAAGAAGAAAAATGCTTTGTGGGAGAAAGTTAGAAATGTCAAGTTGTGCTCAGTTCTCTTGGATCAAACTGTCTTTGCAATATCAGAGAGCTGGTTTTTCCCTTTGGGTGCTCTGCTTCCTGGGGACCCAACTGGATTTTAGCTGGTACCAGTATCTCCTGTTGAGATGCTACAGTGCCTCTCCATTAAGATTTCTGAAGCTGTTACTGGTTCTCAAAACTCAAGAACTGTTTGATGCAAAGGTTCAGTCATTAACATTAATTTAGCAAAAAATATGCCAGCAGTGACATATTCAGTGGTAATAAACTCTGAGTTGTGAGGGACAGAAGTCAGTGCCTTTTTCCCAGTGCAGAGAGAAGCACAGTTGCAAGTAAAATAGCTTTGTCTTCAGTCTTGTGCTGTGCTGGGACAAAGAGCACTATTATTTCCCAGCAAAATGCCTGGGTCCAGTACAGTGCAAAGGCTACAAATGCCAGTTGTCATCAGTGGCATGTTCCTTGTGCCTACTGCTGTTGCAGGGTGGATTTCTGATGGTTTCAGGCCCATTGCATTATTAGCTGTGGGTCACTAAATAAGTATACAGTTATTATGGTCTAGGATTTAGGTGATGGCCACACCACAGCCTACAGAGTTGGCCTTATTTGCAAGCCAGGTTTGCACAAGTGAGTCTAAAGCTTTTAGCTGACTGTAATAGGTACAGCTTGAAACTTGGCTGAGTGACCCTGTTGTTGGCATTCCTGTTGCTGGGGTTTGCCTGGCTCTGTTAGTTAAGCTGGCAGCCAGCTCAGTGTGCACCCTGGGCACACACCTGGAATATGGAAGGGAAACAAACAGACAGAAAGGAAAAAGGTGTACAGCAGAGGCATTTAAGCAGACCAGGAATCCTACAGATTAATCATGGTGGAAAGGCTCTTTATATTGTGAACATCCCTGTATGGAGCAGTTGATCAAATGGAGGCAGTTCAAGCACCAGTGACAAATTTCTGTTTGTAAAAATTTAACCCAGCTGCCCATGAATGGAAGCAGACAGCCAAAATACCCAGAGCTTTAAATAATTAAGTGCTTAGTTGTTTCTTTGAAATTCAGGCCCTCCCAGCATTTACAAACTGAAACAGTGGAGAGAGACTGGAAACGAACAGCCTGTCAGGAGTCCTTTTAGGAAGTGGGTGCTCTGTGTGTGTTGGTAACTCTGGGCAGTGAGTTTAGAGCAGCAGTGTAGCTGATGCCAAGCCCATGATCCCGTGGAGCTGTACCCAGCATGTTTGGCATCCAGTGCTGTGAATCATCCCCTGCTGAGTCCTGCTGAAGCCACTGGGATTCCTGACAGTCTGAGCAGCTGAAGCTTCACAGGGAAGGTCTGGAGATAGTTGCTATAAACAGCATTGCTGTACCACTGCCCATCACACAAGTTTTTTCCTAGTTTTCCTGGGATGTTGAGCCTGTGATCTACCTCTGGCCCCAGAGGTCTCGTGCACTCAACAGGAGGTCACCCTTCCAGTCTGGACTGTGTACAATTCCAGATTATCACTGATGTGTATGTTTAGGCTTGCTCCAGTGTCATTATTCTCCCCAGTGGAGCTTCTGTTCCCTGAGAGCCCATTTCCCTTCCCCTGCCCACTCCTCCTGCTGGGAAATGCTCCACTTCTCACCAAGAAGCCAGCAGGGAGCTTGTGCTTCAATGAGCCAGTGGCTTCTGGCAACAGAGGGTTTTCCAGCCCAGGACTGTTTGCTGGGGGTCACTGCCAGTTGGGGGCATTGCCAGTTCCATTGTGTGTGTGGGAATGTATGGCTGTCCTTCCTGACAGTGTAGGGTGGGAAAAAAAGGGGGAATGAGGTGAGGAACTGGGTAAAGAGGTGTGGGGTATAACATGAGTATACTTGACCTAAAAGTTGGGAATTGAGCTGTATTGCAACAGCCTGGGACAAAGAAATGTTCAAGTCTGTGGTTTGAGAAAGTTATTTGTGGGGTGCAAACATTAGGCCTTGGGAGTAGCTTTTACTGTTTGTCTTTGGGAAAGATCTAATGTGACTTTTCTTTCTAGGAATAGGGAGACAAGCTGAGGAACTCACTGCGGAGCAAAATCGGCTTGCTGTGAAGTAAGGATGTGGTTCCAATAATGATTTGGGTTTCATTTCTTCCAAAGAAGTTTAGGCTTTGGGTTTAGTGCTTTGTGCCTTTTCTATTTGCTTGAGCAGGTGTTTGTTCTGTTGTTATTGCCCACCTTACACAAACAGCTTCTCTCCTATATTCCTTATTTCTTCAATCCAGGACTTTACCAGCCTGTGCTGGTCAGTAAAGCACTGAAGTGCTTGGCAAAGACTCATTGACTTAAATTTATACTCCACATGCAACAAAACTTGTCTTAACTGAATTAATTCTTTTAAATCCAGTCTAAGACTGTGCTATACAGACTTTTTGGCTGTTACCTTTGTTTGGTCTATGATAAGTTATTTTTACAAGTAGAATTCTCCTCCCTTGCCAGCAAACTGTTGCACAGTAAAAATCAACATCAGTTTGACTCTGAAACCTCAAGTGCTGCTTTTCTTTGCCATAATTTTTGAGCACTGGAGTTTTATTTTGTCTCCCTCTGTAATGTTAATGCTTCTAGTTCTTCATGTTGTATGATGAGTCTTCTCATTTTTTAGATGGAGAGCATGCTGATCTTCTCTTTTTAATGCATTTTTTCCCAGTTTTTCTGCCAATACAAATGCAAGATGCAAGTGAATTTGTTGGGCCTTTTTAAGAAGAATTTGTGTTACAGAATCACTTAGAACCATAACTACTTTTCAGTATGAAGTGTTTGTTTAAGGCCAAGGAAATTACTTCCTTCATTTCCAAGGCAGAAGATTCAGCCATCAGAAAATCTGCCTAGGAGCTTCCAACAGCAAGGGAATAATTTCTTGAAAAGCAAAAATCCTGTAGTTAGTCTTGTATAACTTTGTTGACCCACAGCTTGGTGTCTATTTTAAGGCTCACAGCAACGTTTAACTGAAGTGGGCCCTTGTGACCACATGATTAATTCTAGTCAAATTCTTACCAAACAGGGTTTTTTTCCTTCCTTTTTCCCCCTTGTACAGTAGATGAGCTCATAATAGAAAAGTAGATGCCAATAACTCAAGTGTCAGTGGCAGACAAGTCATAACTGAAGAGTTTTAAATCCCCTTTGGTAATGCAGCCTTTTGTCTTCCCTCCTGCTCTTGGTCTGCTTTTGTTTCTCACTCATCCTCTGTGCATTCCTTTGTGCACTGCTCATGTCTCCCCACCCAACCATGTGCAGTATCTAAGTTGAAACTAATGACTTTATTTTTAATCTCACTGCAGAGCTCAGAAGCCCAAATCATTGCCCTGGTTTTGCAGAACAGAAAGATGAGCCTTACCCCAAATTGTTTGCTGCATCTTTCTGTGAAATGCTCTCACCAGAGAACATACTGTGCAGGCTCTAACATCTACAATAACCAGCAGGGTGAATGTAGAAAATCCTGGCTAATCTAACTGTTTATTCAAGCTAATTCTGCTTCAGAATAGAAGTAGGCAACAGAGAATGTTTAACTGTTGCTGAGTTCTTCTACTAGAAATTTGTTTTAGCCTGAAAGAATTTTAAGTGGGTTTTGGTTTATGCATGTCCATCTGTGTCTTGGACAGGAGAGCCCTGAAACAGAGCCCAAGTTTGGGCTCACATTTACTTGAATGGTAACTATTAGCACATTGTGGAGAGCACTCAGTGATGCAGTGAAGAACACAGGGCACAACTGGGATGTTGGCATTTCTTTTCCCCTGTTAAAACCCCAAGTCCAACAGTATCCAAATCACACTAGTGGAGAGAGAGAGGCCTGTGCATCCTTGTACTGACCTGTAGCAAGGACACTGAATCTTCCTTATTTTACATCAAAAATAAACCCCCAGAAGGAACTGGTGGGATATGTGTTTGCAAAATGGAAAATAATGAACGTGGTGAATTTGCTTTGACGTTCATCTTCGGTTGTCTTTTAATTTATGTGTTCCCCCCCACCTTAGTTCCTCTTCCTGTTCATGATGCAATACAGGCAATTACTTCCTTTATTTGCATGTAGGAGAGAGTGCCCCTCCATTCCCTTCCTCTGTATCTCACATGGCACTTCCCATTTTCCCAAAGGCTGGACTGGAGGGTGGGTGGGACCTTCCCTGGGGACTGAGAGCCCTGGGTAGAGGCTCCCTGCCCTGTGCTTTGTGTAACAAGGCAGTGTGGGCCCTGACAGATGTCCATCAGAGATGTTCTCACTCCTGTTCAAAATCCACAAGCCCATTTCTTTGAGAGTGGCTATTTAAGTTTGTTACTGTTTTAAACTGAAATATTTCTGAGATTGCAACTTCTCAAGCCCTTAGCATTAGTTCACCTGCAGCTTAAGCACTTCCATGCTACCTTTGTTCTGGCTGCCACCAGCCAAACATCACCAGGAGGCAAGACAGACTGTGTTTCATGTCCCCAAAGCAGATCTAGTGAGCTTTCAGCTGTGGGATGATAGGAGAGAGGTGGGGAAGAGATGGGGAAATGAGGCAGACTGCAAAAGAAACCATTGGTGAAAGCCTTTGCTGTGTTTTACCTTGTGTTGTTTGTTTTTTTTTTTTTGTGCATGGCTGATTTTTCCCAGGTCAAGACCTTCTTTACTGGAGTATTTAAGTTATCTCCTCAATTTTATGAGCATCATAGCTGGGCCTTGCAGCAATTACAAGGATTATATCGCCTTCATTGAAGGGAGGCACGTGCACATGAAACTGTTAGAAGTGAACTGGAAGCAGAAAGGTTATGACAGACTTCCTGATCCTTCTCCAACTGTAAGTGTTAAATTGGCAAAGATTTATTGCAGTGGGTAGGAGAGTACAGCTCTGTACATAATTCTCATAATTAAAAACTAAGAAGAAAAAGCAGTTTTGGATTATCTTCCCAGTAAATGTTAATGTTTCTTTCTGTGAGTGGCTGCTGGTTTTATCACAGGGTCAGGGGTGAAGGGGCTGCTGAATTCCCCACGTGGGTTTGGCTTGCAGAAGGGGTCACTGGGTGATGGGTGTCCTTTGTGCAGCAATGGGAACAGTCTGCAGGTCCTGACAGTGACAAGTGGCAGTTCAGCTCCAGACAGAAGAGGACATGTCAGAAAAAAAAAATCTAATTTCCCCTGTAGTGCAGGAGATGTTAGAAATCTATGAATCATGGCTAATCAGCAGGTGTGGCCTGTCCAGGTGCTTTGCAAGGGAATCTCACACTTTAAGATGACTCAGAGATAATTTTTTCCCATACTACTAACACTAATTTTATTTTACATTTTTTTAATATTACTTAAAACCTTCTTATGAAATGGCCTTCTGGTAAAGCAGGATAACAGCATGGGAACCAGATTTCTCTCTTATCTTAAGGTGACCCTGAACGTGTAGCTTTGTGAGTGTGTGCAGAATGTCTGCTCTGAGGCTGAGTATGTGCTCGTGTGGAGCTGATTCCTGTTGCACACAGTTGTCCTCCTACTGACTCCAGTGGTGTTACTGCTGATTTACATTAGTCTGACCGAGGTCAGAATAAGGCCTGTGTTGTGGAAGATGCAAATCAGCAGAGAATATTAAAATCTTCCTTAAAAAAATGATTTCACAATAATTTATTCCAGAGTGTGGAGAATATATAAAAACCGTACTTGGGATCAAAAAGCTGCATTGTTGTTTCAATAGTATATTGTGGTTTTATTACTCTTTAGAGAACAGGAGTCAGTTTTTACAAGGTACCCAGATTTAATTATGACTGTATCAGGAAGGGTTTACTCATTAGGTGTATTTAACTCTGAGATGAGCTCAGTTGGTTGGAGCCTGATGTAATAACACCATAGTCATGGCTTCAATCCCTGTGTGGGCCATTCACCTGGGACTTATGCTCAGTGACCCTTGTGGGTCCCTTCCAGCTTGGAATATTCTGTGAAAACAAGTTTCAGAGTCCTGGCAGGATTGTCAGCAGCATTACATGGGAAGCTGTAATGGCAAACCCTGGCAGAGCAGATACCCTGTGCCAGGGGCACAGTGTGCTGGGCACCACGTGCCCTTCTTGGACAAGTGGGTTTTAGCAAGACCTCTGAGTGGTAGTTGGGCAGTGAGACCTTCTGATGTACTGAAAATCAATGCTTTTGGCTTCCAGGAGGACCCCAGGAGATGATAGTACATATAGGGAGGATTTCTGCTTTCCATTGTAGGGGTTGATTTTTTTTCCTCATTTTAGGACCTCCATTAACTGATGTAGGAGCCTTTCATGAAGTCCATCACCAATCACAATTGGCTTGTGATTGTCCTTTGTACATATCTATAGGTAGTTCAGTAAACCAAATTAAACTAAAGCTTTGACTCTGGCCTTTTCTTCATCACCTCTTCTAAATTAATTAGTATCAACTTTGTCACTGCTAATCTTATTGGTTCTTGAAGCAAATTGTTTTTGCATGTCATGAGCACTGCCTCGTTTTCCCCTCAGGCAGAAGTTTCCAATGAACGTTTCTTTGTGCTTTTTAGGGAGCAGTGATGTACAAGCTTTGTATCACACTGGTGTCTCTCATTTTATTCCTGACTCTCAGCAAGAACTTTCCTATGGCCTATATTATTGACAACGAGTTTCTTGACAAAACCCCCTTCTTGTCAAGACTTGGTTACCTGTATGTTGTGACACAGGCAGCAAAACCAAAGTATTATTTCGCGTGGACCTTGGGTAAGTGTGGCTACATCATCTCTTTTTGTGTGTAACAAGTTCATAAATGGGGAGGGGGGGGAAACATTGTGGGTAGGGGAAGAATAAAGTGGTCCCTAGACCTGTAATCCTCTTGGGAAATGTGTTCCTTAGGCAGTGGACCCTGATGAAGCGGGGAAAGTGTGAAAAGTTTTGAAAAAATCATGCATAAAATCTCTTCTAGCTTGTCTGAGATTCCCTGTGTCTGGAGCCAAATCTTTTTTTCAGCTTCTTGAAAAAGAAATGCAAACCTTTTTAAAGCCTAACCAGGCTTGTATTTTGTAAATGGTCTAGAAGGAAAAGCCTCACCTGTATTTGCACTTCCCTTTTTCTTCCAGCGATCCTCAGTGCTGGCTGTAAGTGGTGATTCTGAGGTGACAATGAATCCTCCCTCTGTTTTCTTAGTACTCCAGGAAGGTGTTTCTAGCAGGGGCCCCCTGAAAGCAGAATCTCGAGCCCCAGTGATGAGGTGACCCCCAGCCAAGTCTGAGAGGGGAGGTGATTGACCATCAGCCTGGGAAAGAGCAGGAGTGCAGCAACGTGTGATGGCTCCTTGCCATCCAGGCTTTTATTTGCACTTAAAGTAGCTAAGTCTGTAATTGAAGTTACTCAATATTTGACTTGTAGAGATGGTGAGGCACTTTAGTGAGGCACTGAGAGGCAGGATTAGCAAAGGCTTTGTCTGTGGAGGTCTGAATGACAGTCTTAATTAAAACAACCATGTTGGAACTCTTAATAGGAATGGTAAGCATGTCTTGGAGACATTACAGTGTCTCTGAGTTCTGGAAAATGCTGTGACATCCAGTTGCCCTTTTGAAGAACATGCTCATCATACCTATATCAGGTGAATAATAAAAGCTAAATAATAGGCAAAGGGATTTCTATTAATTGTTATTTTATTTCTTTTGCCTCAGGAGTAGTTAGTCTTTTTTTCCTCTTCAGGAAATGACTCCTGTGTATCCTCATAGCAGTGCCCCTTTGCAAAGAAGCAGCTTCCCTTGGCAAGAGATGTTGCTAATTGCTACAAAGCTGGTTTGGATGTGTGTTTAGTGTTATACTGACTTGTAAGGAAATAAGTCTCTTCCAGCATTCTTCTTCTGACCTGTTTTGCTTTGCTTTGCAGCAGATGCAGTCAACAATGCAGCTGGGTATGGGTTCAGTGGGGTCGATGAGAGGGGCACTTTCCGCTGGGACCTGCTGTCCAATTTGAATATCTGGAACATTGAGGTGAGATAAGAGTGGCTGCACTGGCATAATTAGAGGGAAATGGGCACGACAGTGGGGAGAGGCTTTGCTGAAGGAAAAGGCTGCTCCTCTTTAGCATGAGAAGTTTTGTATTTTATCTGTTGGGCAGACAAAAAGCAACTGTCTCACAGCCTTCCTCACATTCTGTATTCAGGTTGTATTTCTAAGCAGTTTACTGAAGGCTAATAAATAATGATATCAGATACTTATTAAATGAGCAGTCAATTACTGTAGGTTGTGGCTGAGCTCAGTGGGTCAGTAAATTGCTCACAGCTATGATTCTTCACCATCTGTGGTGAGTTCTGTTTATTTACTTCTAACACTCTTTCACTTCTGTAGGCCAGTTGAGATGAGTGGTGGTAGTGAAAGAGACTTCCACAATTAGTTCTTGCCAGACACTTGGAAGGGCTGGAGAGCCTCCTGTAAATGGAGAAAAGCAAAGGTGGGAGACAACAGGTACAAATCAGCCAACCTGCAGGGGAACCTGGTAGGGCCACAGAGAGCTTGGATGGCTGCAGATCTAGAGCTTCTCAAAACATGTGTCACACATTTCTTGTGACTTCAGTGTGCTTTTAAAATCCATGAGTCTTTTCTAAGCTATTTATGTTTGTATCTCTAATGCAAAAGAGAGACAATTACAATTTGTTTGCCCTGAAGAATATTTTGTGAGATGTGGAAATGTTTGTGTCTGAGACTACTTTCTAAAGGCTTCTTTTTTAGAAATAGGAGGAGCCTCACCCTGTAATTCTGTAAGTTATGCTTTTAAACATAATCACAGAGGAAAATAAGTTGGCTGCTTTATTGCTGAGTGACTTTTGACTAAGTGAATGTGCTGTAATAGCTCTGCACAAAAATGAAAGAGCCCCTGTAATTTTTCATTGAAGATGCCAAAATTGGAAATATCGTGGTACATTCCCTCTTTTTCAACTTTTTCTCACTTCATTTTTTTAATATTAGTTAATCCTCGGTGTGCATCCCCCCTTGGGCAGTACAGAATAAAGAGCCCAGAAGGGCTTTACACTCCTCAGTGACAGCAGCACCCTCTGAGATCTGATCCAGTTTTGGGGCAGGTGATTCCTACTTTGATGGGCTGAGGCAGCTCCTGTTTGAAGTAGGAAAGTGAAGTGCAAGCAGTGCTCTTTAGCCAAGCCAAATTAAGGGAACAGGAGCTTTTGCTCCTCTCTACCCACTGAACTGGAGGCCTCAAAACTTCCTTCCTTTACTGGTCACATGGGCACTCAAGATCAGAATAAAGCAGAGTGCTCTCTGATCTAAGGTGGACAGTGAGAAAAAGGGAAGCTACAGAGCCCATGAGTCTGGGCAAGCCTTGAACCATCACTTTGTGCCAGCAACAGTGTTGGGAGGTGAATTTTCAGTGTGGTTGTGCAGTGTGTACAGGTCTAGTCTGTATATTCAGCAGGTACAGCCACCTGCATGTGTCCAAGTGTTCAAGCTGGGAACTTGAGTGCTAAATGGGACTGCCTGGTCTGTAGTAAAGACAAACACGTGGCAAGAGTTGTGTGGGCATTGAAACATGGACAGGGGCTAAACAGGTCTGGGGACTTGCAAGCCATGGCAAGCTTGTTTTGACAGCCAGTGACTACTTTCATTCTTGGTAATGTAACTGGGGAACTTAAAGGAGGCTAAAAGAGAGTGACAATATTAGTTGGAAGAGGAACTGTATTTTTCTTGGCTTCTCCTGGTGCAGTAAGGCAATCAAACTGTGGCAGTGCTGCTTTGGGAATTGCTAATCATTTTAACTCCTTAAACGTAGAGGATGAAGTGCTGGCCTTAGGGATTCTGCATGCAAGTGCAAAGATAATGCATATTCATTCCCCGTGGAAATCTTTGTTCTTAATACATCTTTTTCGGGTACCCTTGTCTTCAGCTGATATGGCAAAATAATGGGGTGTCACTGAATCATGGGCCTGATTGGTGAGGGGTTCTCAGAGGCTTCTGTTGGCAGGAGAGGAACCCCGGGGGAGTAGGGATGGAGAACAACCTCTGGTGAAGTTGGTCAGGATTAGGGAACTGATGCTAAACAACCCAAGTCCAGCAGTCTCCGAGGTCAAAGGTTGGACTTGATGATCTCAGAGGGCTTTTCCAACCTCGTTGATTCTGTGATTCCAAGATGACATTTGGGGAACTCAGAGAGTGGTTCTCTCAGGACCCTGGAGTCCACTCTGGTTTCTCAAGCTTGGCAGTGGGCTGACAGTTGGCTTCTAAATTTAGTCCTAAAATTTTTTGTCCATGTTTTTCAGTCTTCCCCCTTCCTTTTCCAAGCAATAATGTGTTTCTTTTGGTTTTTATAACACGTTGTTTTAATTGCACTCTAGGGAAGTCCAAACTGCATAATGGGTGGCAAGATATCCCTTCCAAAATGAAGCTGTTTATGAGCTGAAGGGAAGGCCAACCATATAAAACAAGAAAGCCTTTCAGATCTCCCATTATTTGAAAAATAGCCAAACATTGTATTTAATTTCATGAAACAAAGTGAGATTTTAGAGCAAGTGCCAAGTTGGCCGTGAGCCACCAGCCCAGTTAATGTCCCTCCCAAATCATGTTAGTGCAGTGATGGATTGTGGCACAGTCTTCACAGAAATTGGCTGCTAGAATTCATATTTGCCATCCTCGTGAATTTAAAATGCAAGTAGTATTTTAGAGATTTCAGTGCTAACATTTCCTATGAACTTCTTTCTCAGACTGCGACGAGTTTTAAAATGTACCTTGAGAACTGGAACATTCAGACAGCTGCTTGGCTCAAACGGTGAGAGCAATGAAACAGTCCCATGGGAGACCCAAAAGCTCCCCATGGCCTGGAAAAATGCTCCTAAATGTACAGCCTCTTCTTCTTTCTCTGTTTCTGTGTCTTTAACAGTTGGTGGAACACAAGAGTATTTGGTGCTGTAAAGTTTTGTTGCTGGAAATGTAAAACACTCATATTTTATATACGAGCAGCAAAGTCAGAAATGAACTGTTCAAGTCTCTCCTAATAGGAAGCAATAGCATTTTGTTGTTTCCCTCCATTATTCCTCCTGTACTGGATCACTTTGCTGTGTTATGTTTCCCATGAGGGGGTGAGCCTTGCAGTGTCACTGGGATCCAGTTCAACTAGACAGAGAAAAGTAAAGATCTTCAAAGCCCTGGTATAGTCTGGTTTGGAGTCACCAGAAGATGCTTTTGCCAGGGGGTTCCTGTTTAGGATATGGCACTGAGATGGTCTGATTTTAACCTGTGACTGCTAAGGCACATATTCTAAATACTAGCATAAGTCCAGATTTTGTAGGCTGGACTGTCTCTTAGTCCTCATTACACTTTCTGGCATGATTAAACTCAGTGTGCAGTCAGTGCTGTCTGAAATGCAGGCACAGATTTATTGTAGTTATCATAACGATAATGATGTTAAATCTATACATCTCAGAAGTCAGTGTCTACTGGTTTTCATGATTCCAATAATGTTCCTGGTAAGAAATGCTTTACTTCACTCATTTCTTTGGAACACAGTGCCTCTGTTAAACTTCAGATAGCCAGATAGAGTGGTTGTTGTGTTCTTGAACTGTTACCCTTCACTTGCATCTTGGGAGTAGGATTTTTGGGCTGCCAAAGTTAGCAGGAATCCCCTGTGTTGCAATAGCTTACGGCACTCCCTGTTGTTCCCAGTGTCTGCCAGATAACTGTGCCTAAAAATATCTCTGTTCCCCAGTGCAGGGTGGGGTCACATCTCTTTGTCTTTCAACTTGCTCTTGATGTGTCACCAGAGTTTTGAAGGGTAGTGTATGATTCCAGACAGAGATGTAAAGGTGAATCAAGTCTTGCCTGCTCTTTATCCCATTATTTACTTAATGCTCTGAGCACCAGGAATGTTTGTACAGGCACTCTTTGGATACTTAGTGCATGAAGGCATGTTCCTCATTCCATCCAAACCTCCATTTAAATGAAGGGACAGTGCCTTGTGCTCTGGTCTGTAACAGAGGCAAGACATTAAGGAAACAGAGTAAGACCTTAGAAACATGCCCTTGTGTACTCTTCACTTGTATTCAGGCTCTTCTGTTCTGTTTTCCTTTGGCAGTGTCTGCTATGACAGAGCTCCCTGGTACCCCACGGCTCTGACCTTCATCCTGTCAGCCCTGTGGCACGGTATCTATCCTGGATATTATTTTACGTTTCTCACTGGAATCCTTATCACACTGGCAGCCAGAGCAGTATGTACCTTTCGTTGTTCTCCTCTCAGGTCCTGTCCAGCTGTCAGTGCACCCTCACATGGTCAGGCACCTGTCCCTGCTGTGAGCCCTCTTGCATGCCTTTGGTGTTCCCTGAAACTCTGCTCTGTGTTGATGCTGATGGCAAAGAACCCCCAGCAGTTATAACCAGCACTGATTCTGCACGTGGTGCTGGCCCTGGCTGTTAGAGGAGATGTTCTTTGAGGGTATAGAGTTTTTAGTGCACCTGAGCTGTGTCTGTGCAGCCACATTAGCTCAGGATTTAAGGTCGTGCTGGACTCCAGACTTGTGCCTGGGTCATGTTGCCCATATGCTGGTGTGTCATTGCCTCTGGGCCCAGTGTCACACAAGAACTGCCACGGGCTGAGCATTGGCCCAAACTCAAACAATTTATGTGGATGCAATGCATGCAGTGAACTGGTCAGAACAGCTTTCATGTCCCACTGTTGTTAAATTTATCACTGCTGATTTTTCAGGCTGGACCAGCCAGTTGTGCAGGGCAGGGAAGCACCACTGTTGTCTTTTAGAGTTTGTGGATAAATAATCAGGTCAATTTGAGAGATGATTTAAACTAGTGATCAGGATTAACTGCTATGGCTGGACCAGGTTGCTGAACATGCTGTCTTAACATGTACTTTGCCTCTTATTTATGAGGATTTAATAAATGTAAAACTAACCCAGGAACAGCACCTACTTGCAGGTATAAACACTTATTTGTTCATGTGAAGTGACTTTGTTTTACTGTAGATAAACAGTAATAAACGAAAACCAGGAGGGAGGAAGATCAAACCATAACAGCTCCCCTCCCCAAAGATTCTGTACTTCTGTGGTTGTGACAGAGGAAATTGGGGGCCACTTCTGTTGACTGGGGGATCTTGGTTATGCCACTTCTGTTTTCCTACTCTCAGTGCTTTCTAACTGATGTCAAACCTTTCTGTGCTGCTAATGCTGGTGGTAAGTGGAGACTCACGCACTGCAATGCACCCATGTGACTTTGCCTAAGAAATTAATTTATGCAATTTTCTGTTTATCTTTGCCTGGCCTGCAGATAAGAAACAATTGCAGACAGTACTTCCTCTCCTCAGTGCCTGTGAAGATGGCCTATGATGTTGTCACCTGGGCTGCCACCCAGCTGGCAGTGTGTTACACTGTGGCCCCCTTCGTCATGCTGGCTGTGGAGCCCACAATTAAGTTTTACAAGTAAGTCCTCTCCTCTTGACTGTTACTCTCCAGACTGGCATAGACTGTTGTTAAATAACCCAAACCACACTGACAGGCAGTTTGAAAGGAGTTTAGACAGGATGGTTAATAACCTGTAAGGGGTGATTTTGGGGCTCCTGTAACTCAGTGAGGTAATAATAATGCCAAGGCAGAGCCTTTCACCTGTACTTCCCATTCTGTGTCCTTATGTTCATAGACTCAATTTCCATTGTAAAACCAACTGAGTCTCAGCCATTTGCCATAGCCAAGGCTGAAGAGGTTAAAAACAATGAGCTGGCAATAGGAAGGACTTGTTGAGCAAGGACTGGGTTTGCAGGTGCTGAATGGGCACAACGGGAGGTGTGGAGGGTTCTGGCAGACCCTTATTTGTTGAAATGAGTATTCTTTTCTTTATGAAAGTATCCTTCTTTTCTTAGGAAATGAGTACTTCCCCAGGTCCCTTAAAAATAGGAAAACACTGCTGTTGCAGAGTATAATGAATATGTTCTAATAAAACCATGTTGAAATAGAGAAATTGAGGATATAATCAGAAAAGGCAGACTGGGGTACATTGCTTTGCTTTTCTTTCATCCTACAGTGAGCTGACTACATAGAATAACAGGTTTTGGTTCAGAACACATTCAGTTCCCTCCTCTAGCATAAAAGACACAAAACTGGTAGTCAGGATAGCTGCTGTCAGTCTGTTTGGGGGAGATTGGGTTTCAACACTTCCTATTTCTTAAAACAGTTGATTTCAACACAGAAAATATCTTATATCTTACCGGATAAAAATTACTCCACGTATTTCTTCGTTTAATTTCTTAATAGTTTTTGCCCTGGTGACTTTGAACAGAGTTAACATTTAAATTTAGAGAGTGGTAAGCAAGAAAATTGTATACCCTTGGACTAGGGTATGAATTTTTGGAGCACTGCACACCCAGCAGTGGCCTTAAACACCTTACAAGGATATTAAGAACTAGTTATGAAGCATAAATGAGACCATGGAAAGGTGCATTGCTGTGGTTGAGCTGGACCATAAGAGCTCCCAAATGTCATCCTCCCCAAGCTGCCAGAGCCTCATGGATTTCGTTTAAGTATTTTTTATTTCTCTTCAATCTTATGTATACTGAATTATTTGAACTAAAAATATTTGATGTTTAGTAAGATACCAAATAAAGATATCTCTGAATAGTTACCTTCAAAAACACAAGCCTTCTGTAAACATCATTACCTGACCTTCCCCAGTCAGAACTTGAGTGCTTTGATTTATTTCAGGTCTCAGCACTTCGAATGAATTCTTTTCTTTCTGTCACTTTTTTTTTTGAAGTGTGAAGGATATTTTTTCAGAACATGCCCTTGTTTGTTCTAACATTAAAAGAGAGATGGGCTGAATAAGTCTGGGGTTGAATTAAATGGGTTATCTGAGCTGTCAGACTTTGGATTCTAGAGTTTGCTGATTGTTTCCTTGCCTCATTTACATCCACAGCAACATTTTCATCCATGCCAGCAGATACCAAATGTGTGTCTGTGTGAAATGTGTGACTGTGTGAAATCCAAGGGTGTATTTTTGTGCTTTCTGGGTCAGATTCGTACATTCTGCGTTCATCCCTTCACACTTAATTCTGCATACTGAGGTTGCACAATTCATCTTATTGCCAACAGAAATAAAATATTCTCTTTCTGCTTTTCTTCCCAGGTCTGTGTATTTTCACATGCACATTCTGAGCATCCTGGTGTTGCTCCTGTTCCCCAGCAGACCTCAAGTCTCCTCCCTAAGAAGGGCTCAGAATCAGGCCACGATGAACTCTGTTAAAAGCAAAGACAAGTGATGCCTCCAAAGAAAATTGAACTATCATATTGGAAACAAACAAAGAGGGGGGAAAAATGGGTGGCATGAGGGTGGAAGTGCAAGAAAAGTGGCATTTCTGTTGGTTATCTTAAAATCTTACTGGAGAGGGCAGAGAAGAGCCTGAAGGACTGCACTGCAGTTTGTTCCAGTTAATGGAGATTTTACAGGCAACGTTTACAGGCTCATGGGGCATTTTGATTTTTATAATAAATATTTTTATGAAGTGTTTTTATATATTTAAACTTTTTCACAGAGAGGCATTTTTTGGTCTTTTACAGAAATGCACAATTATTAATCAACAAATAATCCTGTGATTAGAGAGAGGGACAGAAAGCAGCTTGGAAAGAGTTAGAGCAGCTGCCCCATAGCCTGGTGCTGTGGGCAGCTGGCAGGGGAAACTTGGCATCTCTTGGTTATGGAGAGAGATGGTGCAAGTAGAATAATGCAGACAGGGGGTTGGCTGAGGTGCTGGCACTGATTTCTGCCCCAGCAGGGGAAGGGGGAACGAGGCTTTCCCCAGCAATGCCCAGAGCAGGGACTGCAGCCCGAGCTGGGCACAAGGATCTTCCCATCCTTGTGTGACACCTGCTGGTTATGAGGGCAGGACAAGTCCCTTGGGAATGGGTGTCTGGGAGCACTGAAAACTGGCTAAGCCAAAATCTAAAGCCAAGCAAAAGGAAAAAAAAAATAGGCAGAAGGGGGAACTCAATTCTGGGTAAAGCAAGGGCCATACACCCTGTGGTCTGTAGGGTTGTGCTTCTCTAATGATGCAGCTGGAGCTCCTTGCTCCACCAGCCTTACTTTGCAGCTTTGGAGTGATGCAGCACTTCCTTTTTGGTGTCTCAATAACTGAGGAGCCACGCAGGGTTGGTGTTTTAAAGTGTGCAGTTATGGGTTAAATCTGAAAAGTTTTGTAGTGGATCAGGTTGTTCTACTCCAACCCATCCCATCTTAGAGTGGTTACATTCCAGCAGATAACACGAATTAGAAACCTGAGCAGTAATTATCATAATAGTCATAATAAATAATTTTCTACAAAATATTGTGATGTGGTATGATCTGATGACCACAAGAGTCACGACTGAGTCCTTGTATGATCTTGACATCTGACTTAACTGTTGGTGCAAGTTTCCCTGCTTGTCAAGTCCTTGACTCATAGGACTATTTTGAGGCTTAATTCTTAATAACTTGTTCTTTTTTGAGATAACCTGCTGCAAAATACTGTGTCAGGTTTGGGGGTTTTATCTTGAATCCACTTACCCCCATAAAATAGGCTGGTACCACACATGAAAACCAACTAAAACACACTTTTAAGTGTTTCCCAGGAATGTTTTTGTCAGGATTTTGTAGAAGCAGTTCCCTTGTTAAAGTTACTGGTATTGCTTTATGAACATTTAACTTATATGTGATTGAGCAAAGAATCTGCTGTTTACTGTCTTCTGATTTTTGAGTCAGATTAAAATTTTGCAGAATCCTGTTTTGAGAAGAAACAAATCAGTGAAACCAAAATATGTTCTAAAAAAAATTGTTGGGTTTTTTTTTTCCCCTCCCTCTGGTGGGAAGTTTTTGTCCTGTGACCACCTCCTAATTTAGAGCATAGTTCATGGAGGAGTTTATTGGGTAATTTATTTTAAAGAGTGAGATGGGATTAAAAGATTGATCTGAATAAACCATTTGCTTTGTGCCACCGCCTGGCATTATTAATCGTGAATGTCTAATGTGAGAAGGAGTCAATGAGTGAAATGCTGTATTTGCAGGCAAGTTTATTGGTGGAATTAGTCTTAAAGCTGGGTGGAAGAAAAGGAAATGGTCTAAAATCTTTGCTGTGCTGTGTTACTGTGGATTAGGCACCTTACTTAGTCAAATGTGGTGGCCCTGCCAAGCTGATCCAGAGTGGATTTAAAGAGCTGTAAAATATTCCTTTGAAAAGAGGCTGTTGGTTTTGGGGCTCTCCTGATCAATCCATTTTCCAGGAGAAGATTTGGGGTTTATGGAAGGACTACAAACAGCCACTGCTATTTAAAGGACATTTGTGCTAGGAATGTGCATCTGCTTTGCACAGGAGAACATGACTCAAAGAGCCAAAGTAGAAATTCAGGTTCCAAAAGGGTGATGTTGGGAAATTGAATTCTGGTAATTCTAATTCTAGTGTAACTTGAGAGTGTGCTCCAGTGATTAAAATACATGATGGTGATTACCAATGAATTACTAGTTGTTAATCCCTTCCTGGCTTCTTTGTGCTGCAAAAAGCTCAAGAGCTGAAACTTCCAGAGAGGTTCTGAAGACAAAAGCAATCTGGATGGTTTGTAAGAGAGAAATACGGGACTGTCGGACAGAAATAAGAAAAATGGATTGTACTGGATGGACAAAGGTTGATTTTAAATATGGGAATACAAAAAAGGCACTGCCACCATCAGCCCCTTGGATTGAAGGCAAATTCTAGCTGCTATTTTTCAGCATATTTTGATTTTTTTAACCTTGAGGTGCACTTGAAAGAGAGAACTGTGTGAAGAGTAAAACTTCATTGCAACCAAGCTATGTGTCTGGTTTTTAAAATAGCTACAGCTCAGCAATTTCCTCAGTGAACTGAATGCACAATATACATTTTTACTGTCCTGTGAGCTGTCCCACTCCTTGAGTACATTCCTGCATCTCCCCTTGAAGCTTGCCAAGCACTGGGGGCAGCACAGAAGTGGGCTCCAAGGTGGGCAGATATTTTTCCTCTCTGTTTGGCTGCTCTGTTCTCTGTGCATACACTGCACATAGCTGGGATTTTTGCATCCCTTGAAATGATGGAGGTGGGTGAGAAGACTGTGGATTTTTACTCCATTGGTAGGTGTTTGCACAAACCTGCACTTACCCCTCTGCACATGTAAAAGCAGGCTCAGCCAACCACATCTGAGTCCTTTCATAGAAATACAGGTTGAAATCCCCACATTTAAGGAAGTCTAGGGGTAAGATTCCTATCAGTGAGGTTAGTGATTGATATTTAAAGCCTTTGTGCCTGAACTGAGGGCTTGAGAAAAATGATCTGCTGGCTGCAGTAGTAAATAAAAACTTGTATAAACTTAAAATTTTAGAATGGAATCCTTATAGTCTACCTGTTGAGGACAGAGGAAGAGCTTGTGTTTCCTCCTCCTTGCCCAAGATAAAGTGACAGGGGTGGTTGCATATATGGAAATATTGAGGTGCTGTTCTCTTTCCTTATGGCACTGAACTGATGTGGCTCAGCTTGTATATGTGGAAATATTAAGGTACCCTTCTCTTTCCTTCTGCCACTGAACTGATGTGGCTCAGCTTGTATATGTGGAAATATTGAGGTACCCTTC
>JAWWEV010000083.1:59143245-59153532 GCA_035583235.1 Hafferia zeledoni
ACTCAAAACCAATGAAAACAAGAGAAATTAAAACATGGGGCAAAATTCAATTAATTGAATATGAAATATTTATAACCCTACTCTATGTGTCTATCAGAGAAGGGTCCTTAATAGATCTTCTCATTAGCATGGACTGGTGACTCACTTCTCTGCTTTCACAGTCATTTGGAATTAAAATCCAATTAATCTAATGTCCCTGTGAATATTATTAAACTATTTGAAAAACTGCATAGAAGAGATATGAGACAGGGGGTGAGGGGCTAAGAGAAGAAGAGGGAATATATCTTGAGCTCATGAAGATTCATTTCTTCTCTGTTAAACACGTAGTCTGGAAAGACTAATTCCCTATTTTCTGGAAAGTGGATAGGTAATTCTTAATATCAAAACCCCAAGAATGGAAAAAATAGCTTGCTTTCTGCAAGCAGAACTGTGTCATCTTTGAACTGGCAAAGATATGGCCTTATATCCTCCCACCTTTCAGGTTGCTCCTACTTTTTGTGTGCCTGAAGTGATGGACAGATTTACACAATGTATTTAAACTCCAGGAGATAATTTTGGGGCTTGTGCCCAGCTCTTGAGCAGCGTTCAGCTGCTGGGAGCCACCAGGCTGGCCCTGTGGCCAGACAGCCCAGCTGCCTGCCCTGGGCACCAGGAGGGCACTGTGTGTCCTTCCTGACCCTTTTAGAGTATTTGCCTTCCTTTAGAAAGGGGAGTGTGGGCAGAGACTGAACGAGGCCATTTCTTCATGGAGCAAAAACAGTCAGGGCACGTCGAGCCCTGGGCTGGGCAGCACTCCTGGACTGCCTCAGATGGATGTAGCCTAGAGGAATATTTAATTGTTAAATCCCTCTCTCTCTCTTCAGTGGATAGGGCACTGACCTGGAACTCAGCAAGGAGGGGTCTTACCCGTGAATTTCACATGCAAACTTTGAACAGGAGGCGAGTTTCTAAATTGAATATTCCCCTAATGGGAATGACTTGAG
Source organism: Hafferia zeledoni (assembly GCA_035583235.1). NCBI lineage: Eukaryota > Metazoa > Chordata > Aves > Passeriformes > Thamnophilidae > Hafferia > Hafferia zeledoni. Next base: position 59,144,229 of record JAWWEV010000083.1, read on the forward strand.
GACAAAATCCTTTAATGACTCAAAGGAATTCAGAGACTGCTGCAAGAGCATGTAAGTCAGGAGATAAATATTTCTGAGCTGGAAGAATATTCTGGATAGCCAGATAGAAAATGTTCCTCTTCTAATTTTAAAAAGAATAAATGAAAAGATGTAGCCCCAGAGTTTGCTCTGGTTTTGTTTGTTTGTCAACTGCACCACACAGCTTGGTGTGGTCAGCAAATCTGCTGGAGTGCTGTTGATCCCACGGTCCCAGAGCTGCTGTATGGACTGCAAATCAGAAGGAAGGAATATTTGTGTGCACTGGGCACAAATCAGGATCAGTCCCTCCTTTCCTTCAGCACAGCTGGAGATTTTGTTACCCCTGTATTGACAAGTTCCAATTTATTAACTGTGTCTGGTAAAGTGGTACAGTGAAGTTCAACATGCAAATTTCACCTACTCTGGACTTGATACAGCAAATAAATAATAGGTGTCTGTAAGTATTTGTAATTTCCTAAGGCAAATTTATGCCTAAAATGCCACTTTGTCCATTGCTGTAATCCTTAAGGTCATCTAGATATTTTTAAGTTTCTCAATTTGCAAGTAGTGCAAATCTCCTCAGCAGTTTATGTGGTGCTCAACTGTGCCGAGGAGCTGAAGTCAGGCCTGGCAGAAACATCTTCCCATCCACAGTAAGTCTGAGCAAGAAGCCTCTGAATTCAAGCCACAGCTTTTCAGGGAGCAGAAACTGAGAACTGAAATCTTAACTCTCTTCAGTCTGGAGAAATCACAGTGCCTGAAATGTGGTGGCACCTCCCAGGATAAACCCTGAGTGTCCTGAGAGTGCACTCTTGGTCTGCTGAAAGCTGGTGCTGCTGTCCAAAGCTGCTGTTTGCCCTTGGTGGCATTTCATACCTGTCTATATTTATTTATTGCTGCTGACCTGCTATGATGGATACAGAGAAGTGACTGAATCTGAACTATGGGCTTAAAATGTTATTATCTGAGGCTCTATTTCGGTTTGCTTTTGATATTAGAAGGGATTGATTATGATAAAACTCTGGAATCCAATCAAATTAAGAGAAAGAACAGGTCACTCTTTTCTGTAACTGCTTTTTCTGCAGCTGGTCCCTGGATGTTTTCCCCAGTTTATCCTCATTCTCTCTTCCACCCTAGCCAGAGATAAACGTGGCAGCTCTTCTCAGTGGTTTCCCTCTTCCTTTGTCTGCTGTTTATGGTCTCTGTCCTAGCTTAGGCTCCAAGCCCCAGTGGTCAGGGACAAATGGTCTTGATTGCCCCTTTCCCTGGGAGCTTTGCAGCAGGAAAATGGAGAGAAAAGCAACATAAAGTGCACTTGTTCTGTGCTGTGAAGATTGCACTCCCGCTTTGTGCTGGGATAAAATGACTCTGCTGATAAAGGGCAGTGGAAAATCAAATCTCTGGGTCTTTTTTTCCCCCAGTCTTTTGTAGTTCCCTTGCACACTTCAGGCTGTATTAATCATTATAATTTCTTCCACATTGCCACTTTGTCTGGGAACTTCCTTTGAGCAGTGTTTCCTGTTTTCTGCTCTCTTCCAGCAGGCTCCAGCTTTTCTGGAAGCGGCTGCAGGAGCTCTTTCCCAGAGCGAGGAGGGTGTGCCAGCCAGTGCATCAATCCACTTTTGTTTGCATTATGCCAGCTTCCTGCAAAGTTTTCAAATTAATTTTAATGCCTCCTTCAATTTTAAGGCCTATAAAAAGACCTCAGTTCTGCTTACCTTGGTGAGCTGGGACCTGTTCAGGAATCCGGAGGATGCTTTTGCCTCGGTGCTGGGGGGGATTGTTTCCCCTGCTGCATTCAGTGGGTTCCTGGCACTGCCAGTCTGAAAACATCCGGACCCTTGCCCAGCCTGCTGTGGGTCAGGGGATGGAGCTGCTCTTGAGATGTCACAGTCCTGCCCCACGCTGTGCTGGGTTGGGCAATCCCAGCAGGGCAGTGCCAGCCTCGTGCCCTCCTCTCTGTGCTCAACTGGCTCATCAGAGCTGGGGTTGTCCCACAAAAGCCCAGCTCAAGCTGAGTGGGAGCAGCACGGCTGAGGTGACAGGTGATGTGATTTTCCTATGGAAGGTCAAAAAAAATTTAAGAAAAAGTTAGGTCTGTGTCTGGACTGCAAGCCCAAAGGGTGCAGCTTGTGGTGGGCTTTTTGCTGTTAGCTTTAAATGAGCTGACTCTGCAGCAACACAGACCTTGGTGTGGGCTCAGAGTTGGCACAGGTGGCAGGGCATGAGGACACCCTTGCACCTGTGACAGCTGGCCAGGTTGTGTGCTAAGGCAGGGTCTATGGCTTGTGGATGTTTGGGGGTCTGAGGTAAACTGCCAAAAGCTCTGGGAGGAAAAGGTAAACCTGCTGTCAGCCTTACATTGGTGATTTAGACATCTTCACCACTAGTGGAGAATTGTTTAGTGGTCTACAGGTCGAAGAGAAAATTCACCTTGGGACAGGATGCCTTATTGCACTGGATAACCCCTTTTCTGCTTTGCTTTTAGCTCTCTGCTAAGTGTCTTTAAAACAGCTCCCCTTTCTGATAAAAGAAAGGGGGTGTGTGATAAAATAATCTGGAAAGTATTTGGTTTGCTTGCAAGGGGTTGGTAAATCTGCAATTCCAAGGGGCAGCCTCTCATTTTTAGGATCTGTCTCATGGTGACAAGAGTTAGAGGGGCAAACCAGCCTGCAGAGAAACAGCCATCCTCTGCCCCTGGAATCACAGGTCCACACCAGTGGTGGGTGGTTGTGAGCTGCAGTGGAACCAAGCAATATTCAGTCACTGGGCACCAGAGGGGGGGTCACAAAAACAGCATGACTGAGGCTGGGGAAACCTCTGGAGGTCAGGATGTCCAGGGCCTGTTGCTGTTCCATGGGGCTGACACAGGGATGGGGGTGGAGGAAAAAGGCAAAATATTGATGAGTGGGTCCCACAGCCATCTTTCTGTGTCTTGTTCTCCCTTGTTCATACCAGTAAGGGACTCTGGCACTGAAGTCAGCCAAGTGGCACTGGCAGAGCATGGGTGTTGTGTGGAAGAGACCGGAGGAGAGAGTCACACCTTTTCCCTACTCTCGAGAACATTTCAGGTGTTTTAAAAAACAGAAAGAGAAGAAGCTTTAAAAAACTTTCTATGCACAACAAAGAAAGTGAAAAAGCTGCCAGTTTCCCTGTTGGCAAAGCCTTGTGGTCTCAGCTCAGACATTACCTGGCTTTGCCCAGTCAGGTGGTGAAAGGAGCTTCTCTGCCAGTGCCCACCTGCCCAACTGGTGCTCCAGCACCTCAGATGAGGCTGAGAAACACCTTATTTATTATGGTTTTTTCCCTTCCCAACACCAGGCTGTTTCACAGATGAAAATGCCTTTTCAGCCCTTGCATTGTCACATGTTTGGATGGCACTGCCAGCGTGTGCCCTTCACTGCTGTACCAGCTGCACCTGAGTAGAGCTGTGGGCTGTAATTGCAACTCATTATTTTCTGTTTCTCCCTGAAAGCTTCCTCTTCTCTCCTTTTTGTTGTTGCTCTGAAGGTCCATTCATAATGACTACAGACTTCCTGCAGGCCTCCCTGGTGCACCCGTGCTGGAGTTCTTCAAGGAGCACCCGTGCAAGGGCACCTGCTGTCCCACATGGGCACGTGCCCAGCAGTGTACGGGCAGACTGGGAGCTTGCTGTGGGCTCTGATGCCATGTGGTCAGCCAAGGGGCCAGGCTCTGCCCCTCCTTGCTGCCACTCTGGGCAGCAGGCTTTTCTCTGGGTAAGCATGGGGGCTGTGAGATGATTAATTCATTTGTTCCAGGAATATTCTGCCCCAAGGTGCTGCGTTGCTGTGAATCAATTGAGCACTTTCGGGCCTGGATTAATGCAAGCGCCGATGGAGCATGCACAGGAGGAGAGAGGGGGGTGGAGGGGGGAGCAGGGGGATAGCCAGGACACAGCCAGCAACTCTGGAAAATGAAAAATACAGAGATGGAGTGGGTTTTAAGAACAAAATTTGTTCATTTGTTTCTCAGTCCTCTCAGCCATCACACTAAATTCAGTGCCCTGAAAGGTAAGGAGCTCCTCAGTGTTTCAGGCTGTGCCTTATAAATCAAGGCTGCAGCAAGGAATCTGAAATGTATATTGAGCCTGCCTGTTCTCTTACCTCCTGCTGTAATGAATTCATGTCTGCAGACAACAGACACAATTATTATGGAAATTGCACACACACACACACACACACACACACACATGCACAGACACAAACACACAGAGGAAAACAGGGGGTTTTGCAGAGCTCTTGCTTTATTGCTCCCAGGCCAGGCCTCCTGACTGTGCCTGACTGAGCTGGCACAGCTGGTGGCAGGATTTTCCCCACCTTCTCAGGCAGCAGCTGGAGGACACCACCCATAGGGCACCACCACTCCCAGCCCACTGCCCTCGGGCAGAGCCTTGAAAACTGGGTGGGCAGTTTGGGGCTAAAAAGTGGCTCAGCAGGGCAGTAGGAAATGTGGGAAATGTCCACAACTCCATCCATGGCTCACACTGAGGAAGCTGACTGTAATCAAGTAAATGAAACCAAATTCTGCTAAGTGTTCAAGCATGATATTGTGGTGAAGGGAATCAAACAGGTGAGTGTGATGAAAGGTTGAGCATTTCCTGGACCCCATTTTGAAAGCTGGAGAGGGACATTTACCAAGGCATGTGGTGATAGGAGAGGGGTAATGGCTTTAAACAAAGAGAGAGGTTCAGATTAGATATTAGCAAGAAACTCTTGACTGTGAGGATGGTGTTGCACAGGAACAGGTTGCCCAGAGAGGTTGTGGATCCCATTCCTGGACATGTTCAAGGCCAGCTTGGATGGGGTTTAAGCAATCAGGTGTAGTGGGTGGTGTCCTTGCCCACGGCAGTGGGGTTGGAACTGGATGTTCACAGACTGGAGTAGTCAATTTTCAGAGACTGAAAGAAATGGAAGTACTTAAAGAAGCATTTCATTTGTTTTGGGGTCATAATATCTAATGAGGAAGAGTTTTAGGGAATTAATGATCACAGAATCCCAGACTATCCTGAGTTGGAAGGGACCCACAGGGATCAGAGAGTCCAGCTTTTAAGTCAATGGCCCACACAGGGGATTGAACCCACGACCTTGGCATTATTACAACCATATTCTTCAATGTCCCTTCCAACCCCCGCCATTCTATGACGATACCACTTTCTCCTGGGCAGCAATGCCGCGCCAAAATGCTTCTCTTTCAGCCCTGCATCAAAAGGGAAACCTTCAGTCAGGGTTTTAACAGCCCCGTGCCCGGGCAGCGAGGGTGATGCTGAGCCGCGTGGTCCATGCCCGGCCCAGCAGAGGGCACTGCGCCCCCAAGGATTCTGCGGCTGAGCATCCAAACCCAGACCCGGGCACCAGCCACCTCCTTACGGATGCGCTGGGACCTTTTCCCCTTTATTTCCTGCTTTTTTACAGGGAAAAGTAGAAATATTCGTGTCTCCGGCGTGGTTAAAATAAACCCTGAAGATTTCCTTTCTGTGCCTAAAAGTAAGAACGAACAGACCTTCAGCTCAGCAGCAGGTTTGGGGTGAGGAGGTTCGTGCCCATTCTCGGTGTTTCTGACCACAGATACCTCTGGATTTTGTATGAGTGAAAGGGCAGTTTGCACATACATGGATTTAGTTCTCCTTTATCTCAGGCAAACGCTTTTCTTTCTCCTCTGGCCCCAAAGACAAGTTATGCAGCTTTCTGTAAAACTTTAGGATGTGATACTGGTTTTTTTGTAGGTGGTTTGTTGTTTGTTTTTGTTTGTTTGTTTGTTTGTTTTAGTTTTGGGGGGTTTTCTTGAGTTTTGTTTTGTTTGTTCGTTTTTTGTTTTTGTCTATTTGTTTGTTTTTGGTGAGAGAGGAAACCTTAAAGGATGGGTGAGACATACAGAATGATCATGACAGAGCAGCTCTTACCTCCACATCGCTGGCTAAAACCAGCTGAGGGCTGTCACCTTCTGTCACTGGGGAAATGATTTGATAGTTCTGAGTTTTTATGGGTTGAGTTTCTATTTCACAAGGAAAAACCAGTGAAACAGGCAATTTGCTAATCATTAGAAAGGCCAGAGACTGAATAGATGATGGAAATGGAATTTCTTCCTCATGTAGGTCTTGCCAACACTCTGTGAAAAATAGAGCAGGTCTCAAATCAGGAAAACAGGATCCATCTGATTCTGAACTTCTACAGGTATTTTGATTGTGCAGGAACCAGAAGGGACTTCTTTTATTTCTTGTCAAATAGGCCAGAGTATCTTTTAATGAAATGTGTTAGCAGGATAACTCTTGAGATATTTAATTTACTGAAATAGTTTTTTGCAGAGAGTGAAAGCACTCAGCAGTGACTTTGGTGCTAATTTTGTTAAAAATGATGGCAAATTTTTGCAAAAAGGAGGGAAAAACCTGAAAATGGCAATTTTTCCCTCAACTAAAATGTATTTAATGTGAAATTCTCTGTTGTTCCCAGATGAAAAATATCCTAGCTATTATTAAATGATCACTCCAAGCCAGGTTTGTGTTTTCTAAGATATATTTTTTTGCTTGCAATAATTAGTAGCAACACTGGAAACCAGACCTTTAGCTGAGGTTCATTTGAACTCCCTGCAGTTGCCTGTCTTTGAAAATTTTTACAGATTTTGAAGTACTTACACCTCTTTTTTTTCCCCTCTTCCTTTTTAATTTTTTTTTATTTTTTGCCTTGAGTCCACTCCAGCAGACTTGAGTCAGGATTAGGATCCTGTTGTGAGCAGTGATGCACAAACCTGTGGCAAGAGCCTCTTGCTGCCCCAAATTGGTTTATAAACAGTGGGGTGAAGGCAGATGACATTTGGGAGTGGAAGCAGCGAAATGGAGACAGAGGAACTTGGCCAAGGTCAAGGCTGGGATCAAATCCAGATTTCCAGTGTCTTTATGCAGGGCCTGACTCACAACTGGCTCAGGCTGTACCACCCTGACCTCTTCTTCAGTGGTTTGGAGTTGGGTGGACTTTTCCACTGGCCTTCTCTCCCATTTCACACCATCTTTTGGGGAGCCACCTCCTTGCTGGTCACACCTTGGAGGAGGTGGCTGAGGAGAGGTCAGACACCAGCAGAGGTGGCTCAGCTGAGCTCTGAGCACCATCACCAGCAGCTACTGGAGCCAAGTGTTTTGAGGGATAGAAGAAACCCACAGCAGGCAGATAGGAAATGGGTTACCCCTGGGAAAGTTGCCTTTGAACTGCTGTCAATTAAAGCATGACTTATGGCCTTGAGCCTTAGGAGGCTTTTTTCTTAATATTTATTATTTAAATTCTAGGTGTTCCTGTTACCCAGACTTGTTTGTGCTTGGTCTGCCTAAATTAAGCCAAAGCAGCTCCTCAGGGCAGAGTTCTCTCTTCTTACATTTTTTAATTGCCATGTCACCCCTAAAATGATGCAGATTGTAATAAATAAAATAGCAATGCTGAGTCCTTCTGGTTTTAACCAGTTTTCCCTTACCTTTCCTTCTCTTTTTGGTGTTGGTTAGGCATATTCCTTGTGTTGAAATCATCTTCATCCCAGATTTTAAACCAAAAGAAAATTATATTCAAAGGAACCAAAACTCATCCAAAGAGACGAGGACCCTCTGTGGGGTGTCTGTATTTTTGTTCCTTTGTCCTTTTTGGTTTGGGCACCTGGGACAGTAGTGAAATTCAGTATTAAGGGTCACTAACCCAGCTGTGAAGCAATCAAGGAAACCACATTACAGTTACACAAAAGTTGGGATGGGCTGGGTCAAGTCTCCCTGGGAAAAATGAAGATTAAAAAAACCCCTCATGTGAACTCTGGACTAACTCTGCCTGCAGGTCTGGCTTAGATTGGAGATGACTCATTTGCTGTGACATAATGGTGAAAATGAGCCTCTGGATTGGGTTTCTGGGCTGCCAAAAGCCCCCCCGTGCCTGCATGGTGCAGTAGCACAAAACAGTGATTGCTTTGACAAGTGGATTGCTGGAGCTCTTATCAATCTTCCCTCACCCCTTTCCCTCTCCTCCAGTCCCAGAGACCAAACTGGGAGAGGTTGGGCAGAGGACCTCCCATCCCAAGGTGGTCCAACCTGCATCCTCAGAGAGAAAGAAGCATCCTGCCTGCTTGGGGCAGTGCTCAGACACAAGTCTTCTCCACAGATGGCTGAAACGGAGTTTTCAGTTCACTGACTGTGTTATTTCTACCCTGTTTGAACCAGAAATATGTTTGCTTAAATATTTGCTTTGAAATTTCGCTTTTGGAAATTTGCCTTGTGGCGTTTTTGGAACTGGATCATTTGGTCATTTATTTAAGTTGGGAGCTAATTATTACACTGTTATGATATTCCTTGATGTCAGTTACTAGAACTATCCTGATAGGTAATACCAATAGTACAAAACCTAAAATAAATTACCTAAAAACATTTTGACATTAGATTCTCAAATTTCATTTCAAAACTCCAAAATCTGACCTCAACACACCAACATGTTCTGGGTTGAAAGTGTCTAACTCATTTTTATTTCATTCCAGTATCTTTTCAATTAGATCCTTGCTAAAAAGATTGGAATGGGTACAGGCTTCAGTTCTATATTAGAAATTCTGTTGCCACTCCCCTGCACCTGCAGCAGAGACGTGAGGTACGTGTTTCCATTAAGTCTGGGTGAGAGGTTTTTGCCCCATCTTACAGAAATCTTAAATGAAACATCCAGGTAAGAGCTTGATTTAATGCCACAGTGAGTTTATCTTAATGTATCTTTATTTTCTCAGCCCTATCTGGGCTCCAGCTCTTTTCATTAGCAGTAAATGCTCAGGAACTGAGTCACTGCCTGCTTACATGTCATACCTGACTGAGCCAAACCAAGAGGGATTTGGGATGTCAGTATTAAATGTGATATGAGATACTAGCATAGATTTGTGATGGAGACTACCAAGAGAGGGCTCCTGCTGTATTACCATGTACCTTCATGGAAGGAGCTGAAGGAGGGATCAGAAGAAAACAAGGTGAGGAGAGAGGGCAGTAAAATTCTGGGTTTAATGTCGAATATGGCAAACCTTGAAGTTGTTTTCATTTCTAGTGATGGTGAGTTCTACACCACATAAATCACAGGGTTGTGGGAGAGCAGCCATGCCCTGCTGTCATAGAATCACAGAATCATAGAATCAGTTGGGTAGGAAGAGACCTCTGAGATCATCAAGTCCAACCCTCAATCCAACCCCACTGTGATCACCAGATCATGGCACTCAGTGCCACATCCAGTCTCACCTTAAAAACCTCCAGGGATGGGGAATCCACCCCCTCTCT
>JAWWEV010000083.1:59168189-59179634 GCA_035583235.1 Hafferia zeledoni
TTTAATTTTTACTGCACCAAGGGGTTATTGTGTTTATGAACTGTGAGAGCAAAGTTTGAACATTGCAGTGTTTGTCAACAAATGTGTTTACCAGCCTGTTTTGTTTCTCAGCTAACTATTTGATTCTGATTGCCAATAAGGTAGAATTATGAGACAGCAAGTGGGGTGCAATTAGATTTTTCAGTGGTTTTTAATGAGTCCCTTTAAATCTTCAGGTTTACTACCTCAAAATACTCCAAGAATTTTCCACAAAGGTGTTGGTTATGTTTATTGACTGCAGGAGAATAAAGCATAGCTTGGCAAGTAAGTTTTCTAATGATATATGTTCTTAATATCCAGATAAACTCCTAATCCTACTGATTTATTTTTTTTGCTTCAGTCCTATCAGTTGACAGAAAAATCCTGAAGTTACTTGCATTCAGTGTGCAAATAAATAAATCCTTTTATCAGTTTTCAATTGGATGCTTTTAATTTTTTTCTATCTTGTTCTTTCATTGTGGGAAACAGTAGATAACTCAAAAGTAGATTTTTTTGTGTGTCACAGAGTGTAGCAAGTCCATTATTGTTATTTGTCCAAACTACAAGTCCTGTTCTTTTCAGTCTCTCTTCCTATGGAAATTTTCCTCCTATCTCTAATAACAGAGCATTGAATTCCACAATGAAGAACTGAAACAGGATGTTTCCTGTTGTGCAAATAGCTTTGATGGGTGGGTCTGCCAATGCCACTGACTATCTATAGCCAGTTTAGATCACATGCCCGGGATTCAGGATTCCTGGATGGAGCAGAGTCTTCCCGGTGGGAAAAGGCTGGGAGGGATTTGCCCATCTAATTTTGGAGCACAGGGTAAGTGGCACTGCTGAAGGGGCAAGGTTCCAAATTCCTTCAAAGGAGGAATTGTTGAACACTTTCTCAATGAACCATCTCTTGTTGCTGATAAACTCACCATTGTTTGTTCTGCCTCTCTTGTGCTGACAGGAGGATCAGGCTCAGCAGAGCCCTTGCCTTTGCTGAGTGAGGTTGTGGCACGTTGTGAGGAGCCCGAGGGAGCAGTGCTGGCCAGGCTGTCTGCTGGCACTGCAGAGGGTCATGGTGGTGGGGCTGGCTCCCTGTCCAGGCTCTGCCTGCACACCAGGTGTGCCCAGTGTGGGAGGGCACACACTTCTCAAGCTAACAGAAACCTGGGAACCATGGGGTTAGTACCAGCTGTGTGCTGGGCTATGGCTGTCATAGAATCATAGAATCAGCTGGGTTGGAAGAGACCTCTGAGATCATCAAGCTCAACCCTTAACCTAAGCCCACTTTGATTACCACATCATGGCATGTCCGGTCTGCACCTTAAAAACCTCCAGGGTCGGAGAATCCTCCACCTCCCTGGGCAGCCCATTCCAATGCCTGACCACTCTCTCTGTATAGAACTTCTACCTGATATCCAACCTAAACCTCCCCTGGCAGAGCTTAAGCCCATGCCCTGTTGTCCTACTGTTGGTTGCCTGACAGAAGAGACCAATCCTAAGGCTTTCCCTTGCACCTTTGGTGTAGAAAGGGGTCACCTACACCTTTGGTGGGCCCTGCCTCTGTTCTCACTGCTGTCATCTGCTGCACCACATGGGTCTCAAGCCAGCTCCTAGGCTTTTTTTTTCCCAGGTGTTCCCTTCAGCACCACCTCCACCTTTGCCCCTCAGCCTGTGATGCCCACCCAGTGCCCTTTCCTTGCCTTGGTGCTTTCCTCTTGGCAATTTCCTTTTCCCACCATTTGTGACTCCCTCTGGTACCTTCACTGAGTCCCACAACAACTCTGGTTTGGATTGTTTGTAACAGGAGCATTCAAATATGCAGAACTAGTGCAGAGTAAACAGTTTGGAAGGTACTTTTCAGAAGTGTTTAGATGTTGTCTGGGCATTTTGTAAGACAAATAACCTTGGTTGTTGCTTTGCCTGCTCAAAAATCGACCTTTGTGCAATTCTGTGTCCAAATTATGAATACTCACTTCTTCCAAAACTCTTCCTTCTCCTGAAGCAGGTGAGAAGACAACTCTAGTGGCTGCTTCCTGCTTATAGAAATGACAAAAGTAGTCTTGACTAAAATGTAGGCATGAGCAGAGACTGTTCTACAGTGGACATTTGATTGATATGGACATTTGATTTAGCTTCCAAACACCTTGGGTTTCATTCATAACCTGAGACCTGGGAATGTTTAATTTATAGGTACTGAGATGCTTGGGAGACGGGGAGTTTGTTCTCTGGTAAACTGACTCGAGGCTGACCTGAAGTGTTGTTGATTTGGATTAAAACAACAATAAAATTCCACTAGCTTGATACTGTTCCTCAAGCTTTTCATCTGACATAAATAAAATAGTGGTATTGAATTCATTGAAGTCGTGGCTTCTGGCTCTTATATTTTATGTGTGAAAAAGTGTCCATAGGGTTTTTTTTCCTATAGACATAGACAAATTTGTGGTTTCTAGTTTCACTCTGAGTTTATTGCCTTAAATACAGAGCACAGAGAAGCATAAAGGCCAGAAAAGAAAGATATAAATGTCACAATCAACCCCTCTACGACCTGGGTAAAAGTACCTACAGGAGTGGCCCTTCAATGCATCCTCTCAGGCTTCCAAGCTCGGAGCCAATATTCTTATGAGGACCACTAGAAAATCAACAGAAAATGTGTGTGTGTGGTGGAGGGGAGTGGTAAAGGCAGGCAGGGAAAGTTTTTTAAAATTAGTGTTTTAAGTCTTCTGTAATTTGGGGCAGATCAAAACTCATTATTGTGTGAATAATATGTAAAGAAATGATATTATAAATGCTGGCTACATTTCTGTATCTGCACACCCAGAGAAAATTTTATTCAATCCATAATTTTTTTTCCCTCCAATTGCTGTAAAAAATCTCTCTTCTCTCACATCTGTCACTTTAGTACCTGAAATATGAATATGCATTCAGACAGCAGTATCTAGGTAGACTGCAGAGAGGTTTCTGCTCCTCCCCAGCCTGTGGCAAAAATAGGTCTTTGACAAAATGGGGGAAAAAATTCACCTTTTGATTTGGACTTTTCCCATTTTTATTTTACTGAGAGCTGTTTTGATAATTTTGCTTTCTGTTGGCTTGACTTCTTCTTTCACCTCGACTTGTTTTTTCAGCCAAGAACAAAGCAGAGCTGTTGGGAAAAGCAAAAGAAAGCAGGGAAAGAAGCAGGCGCTACTCAGCCCTAATTTTGACATAAATCTTCAGAGAAAAGAGGGAATGAATGAAAAAGTTTGTCCCAGAGCTGTCAAAGGAAAACATTACTGGAAACTGTTACAGTTTTTGAGGAATCTGAATGCCAGGGAGCTGATGTTGAATCACTGGCACCGCTCAACTACTTTCTGGAATACTCCATTCCTAAGACACAACATTTCTAAGGATCCAAAATGTGGCGCTGATTTCTGTAGATCAGATTTATTTCAAACACTCTGGTGGAACTCATTGGTTTCCTATGAAGGTCTCAGCCGATCCCCACTTTGAACAGGCACATTCCTAAATTGGGAGAAATCCCATTGCTCTGCCTTAACCCAGTAAGGACACAGAATTAATTATCCAAAACCAAAATACTTAATGGAGCCTTGTCTTTAAAACTTGAGTTCATGTGTTTGTGCTTGGGAAGCATCTGTATTTTGTGCCACCCAAAAACTATTATTATTATCAAGTACTGCTACTGCTTGACATGCAATGCCAGTAGATAAACTTTTTTTGCTTCCCTCAGTTTTCTGCTGTCTGAGATGTCCCATTCACAGCTGTCCTTACCTTGACTAATTCTGGCATTTTATCTGACATCAACCACTTCCATCCTGAGGTGGGTCCTTGACAGTCTTTAATATGACAAAATGATTTGAACTTCCTGTCATCCAGCTTAAATCCCTTTTCTACCCACACATATAAAAAGCTCCAGTGCAGTCCTGGATGACCCCAAGAAAAGTGTGGCTGGTCCCAGCCTGACCAGCAGCTGCACACACTGCATTGTGATCACAATTCCAGGGCAGAGATTTGCACTCTGCTTTGCTGAAATTTGTGTGTAATTGAGTCAATGTGCCTCTTGCACTTGGAAATAAATTAACCCAGAGCAACAGCACATTGTGTGTTTTTTAAATGTGTGGGTTTCTTAAATACATACATATATATATATATATATACACACACACCCCTATATATACATATAAATATATAAATATATATATACACACACATAGACCTATATATACTTATAAATATATAAATATAAATATATATAAACACACACATACACCTATATATACATATAAATATATATATGCACACACATACACCTATATATAAATATATATATACACACACCTATATATACATATAAATATATAAATATATAAATATAAATATATATACACACACACATACACCTATATATACATATAAATATATAAATATATATACACACACACATACACTTACATATACATATCAATATAATAGAACAGGTCAAGTGCATGGCTAAGGTGAGAAAAATACCCCTTTCATTGTTAAATGGCATCCTGAACTCCATTTTCTCACTGTGTGCTGTACATTCCCCCCTCAGAGAGGGTGGAAACATAAAAGCAAAGCAGAGACTGCGGCAGGGGGGAGAATTTCCTTCCTCAGAGTTTCCAGTTTTGCCAAGCCACCTGAGAAGTTGATATAAGAAGGGCATTTTAGAATAAAGACATTACTCTGACAGCAAATACAAATGAAATAAAATTGGCCTAAGGCTTTGATGGCAGAACCTGAATGGAGAGCTGAGACTTGGCAATGCACTACTTTAATACACCAGAGAAATAGAACTAGAATCATTTGCAGTGCAGTGTGATGAAAGAAGAAAATATAACAAACCCAGAGATTAAAATAGGTTTTCCAGCCTGTGTATATTCACATTTTGCACTCAGGTTGACCCATAAACATAACAAGAGAAGGAAATGTGCATTTTCCCTTTTGGAACAAAGGTGTTTGACATGCAGAGATACCATGGCAGGATCTTGACCTTGAGATTCCAGAGGGAAGGATTTGAGGCTTTCACAGTTTTTGGATGAGGTGGTCTTAGAGGACATCTCCTGACTCTAGAAATAGCCACTACCAGGTTCACTACCATTGCTCTACTCACCAGCCAAGGGCCTTGTGGTGGAAGAGGAGGAATTCTTGAGGTAAAGAAGGCCCTCCCAGGACACCCTGTGGATGCCATCGCTGCTCTTTTCCCTGTGCATTTGTCACACATCCCCATCTTTCCTGTGGTCTGGTTATTTTCCTCAGTGTGAAAACTCTGGAGTTAAGGATTATTTGGGGTTTGTGCTTGTACAGCATTTATACCCAGAAATGATCCCACGTGTGGCCACAATGCAAAAATTAAAAATAATAGCCACTGGCTTAAAGGCTGAGTTGTTTCACATTAACATGCGGGTCTGTTTATTTTCATATCCTCCACAAGACCTCATTTATTGGTCTCTAATGTTTTTCAGGTTTCTATGACCCAAATATGAATTGTTTGACTTTCTTTGCAATAGGCATTTTGGCAAGTACTGAATTCATTTTATGGTATTAAGTCAGCTGTAGAGAAAAATAAATAAATTGCTGAAGTATCAGAGCCAATTATGGGCACTGGTTCATGTGCTGGATTCTGCATTTCTCTTTTAGATATTTAAATGATTTCACTGCACAAACCCAGTCATTCCAAGTCTTTGGATGTATTTAAAGCAATTGAAAATCCCTTTTCAACACAAAAGTCAAATAATCTTATAGTCCTTTTAACAAATACTGATGTTTACCTTAAGATTGTAGTAGGATGAATGTTTCAACATAAAATTCCCCTTGCTGGTAAAGGAGTTATTAAGCTACACAGGGAAAGTGCCATAAAGTGCAAGTAATAACAACAAGAACTACTGTTTAAAAACAAAAACAAACCCTGGGTTCAAAGACCACACTATTGTCACCTCCTGGTATGAGTCACCTCAGTTTCTTCAGATGTAGAGTTTGATTAAACAGAGAGTGATCTGCAGCAAAGAAATGTAAGTCAGACAGAATTGCACATTTTTTTCTTAAAGGGAGACTTTTCTATCAGCTCTGTCATACAAACTATCCTTAGGAAAGAAACCATTCAAATAATCCGGTTATTAGTTTGCATCTAACTTGTAAGTCTGAATCCTCCAGGTCATAATTTTGGGTGGGAAGGGCAAGAGTTGCTGCTCTTGTCTGATTTTGGATGTGGAGTAAGAAGATAGTGCTACTACCTATTTCATTGGGAAATTACGTGTGTTAAAAAAGCAGTAACTTTGTCCCAAGTATCCAAATTATCACATGTAAACAGCTTCTTCAAGCCTCATGGCAAAACCTCCAGCATGCCACAGCAGCAGTGCATTTGTTTATTATCATATACAATTTAACCTATTTTCACGTTGTGGTCTTCTGATTTTCTGCTTTTCACATGGATATAAAAAAATCTGGGCTAGGATGTAAAGGAAGGCAAAGTTTGTAAGCAAGAGCTGGCCAGCTGGGGATGGAGGTTATTAACTGAGGACAAAGCAGACATTTACAACAGTGGCACAGAAAAAGGAGAATGAAACAGAGATCTTTAGTTGTATTTTTCTCCTTCAGAAATATCACTTTGTCTATGGCAGTTCAAACACTCGAAGAAAAAAAAAAAAGAAGTAATATGAATGTTTAGGCTTCCTCTAGGCATTTTCCATGCTCTAGATATCCCCAGACTGCAGCAGAGCATCCCAGCTCACCACTGAATAACGTCTCAAATATGCCCTTCCCCTCACTGGCTGGAGGGACTAATTTATGAAGAGAGATTAAAAGAATTAAATATAGATAGCTTCACTAAGTGAAGACTACAGTGGGACAAAAGAATAGCCTGCAAATACATGGAGGGGGCAAATTCCTGGGGGAGGTGAATTATTTAGGACAATAGGAGTGGGTTTAACTAGAGAGTAATGGGATGAAATTAAGAATAGGAAAAATTAGGCTGAATATATAAAAGAATCCTTCTTGACAGCTCGATCTACTTGGTCATGGCTGACTGTCCCTTGGGAAGTGATGAAAGACCCATCACTTGGTGCATTTAGAGGCAGGCTTTGACGAAACATCACTTAATGCACTGTGGGAAGCCACTTGCAGGGAAATAAGTGAGAGGAGTCGATGGGTGTTCTTGGACTCCTTAATATTTCTGTAACACATCTCACCAAAGCAGGTCTGTGTACTGACTTTGTCCTCACCACACTCAGACCACATGGACCCACACGTGAGAGCCACACCACCACCATCCCCACACCCACTGGAGACTGGGAAATCTTCTCCAAGCTCTTCTCCTGTCATGTGTCCCTTTGGCAGGTCCAGATGCCAATGATGGCTCCCCACACTGCAGGGCTCCTTCTGTACTCTCTGATCCCAGACTATCCTTTCCCTCCCACTTATCCTACACCACCCCTGGAGGTGCTGCAGCAACTTCTCCATTTTCAAAAGCCTCCAGCACAGGTGTCATCAAGTTGGGAGCCCCCTGAACCTGCAAGAGTTTGAAAAACCACCCTCTCTTTCCAGAGTGTTTCAGCTCCACCATCAGTGACAGCATCAAGCACTGCAGCCCAATAATGACATTACATTTGAGCTTTGAGTTGATTAGAAAGGTGGTGGTGGCTTTGTCTTATGTCCAGGAGCAGAAGAGATGTGGTTTCTGCAGTTACCTGCAGTACCCTCTACCTTGTCCTTTGCCTGGGCATAAGGAGATGCAGTACAATAAAATGTGTACACATGTTTATTATGATTAAAACTGCATTAAACAAAGAGACATAAAGTCTATCACATTAAAAAGTGGGGCACAGAACTGCACTCAGCATGGTTTTACTGGTCATTCAGGCCTTCAAAACAGGAACAGTGTGTTGTGAGGGAAAGATGTGACTCTCTAGATGCACCTGATATCCAACATAGTGAAGGGCTCCATTCTGACACTTAAAAATCCTTAAGCCTTCCTAGTTGAGATGCAGAATGTTTCCATATTACCCCTGCAAATCTCTCTCATCCAAAGCCTCGCTGTGACCCTGTCAAGTACCGACCACTGTGCCACCACCCTGAGGGATAAATACCCCAGGGAAAGGGGCTTTGAGAAGGACCAGCCTCACACAAAATCAATTCAGCAACTCCAGTTTGTCATTTTGCCCTTCTTTTGCAGGGAAAAAATACCCACCATCAACAAAAAAACCCCACGCTAGTGATTTCTTTTGACTTAAACTGGGCATTCAAAAAGCTGTTTTTATTAATGAATCATATTAAGCCATCAGTGAAAGGCTCCCTGACTCTGTTTAAATAACAGGCTATGATTCCTCCCTCCCGCACCCCCCTTCCCTTTGGCTCCACTGCTATTAATTGAGGAGTTTCTTTGTTTCTTTTCTAATGAAGCTAACAGAACACATCTGTCAGGTGCTTGTATTCTTCACCCGTCTATAGTATGTAATAGCCCAGCTGGAGGCTATAATGCTACACAATACCCCTGGCCGTTACAGCAACTATTTATTCCTGGGCTTTTCCTCAGATAGGGATTTGAAAAAAGTCTGAAATTTGGGCCTAATTGCTATTTACACAGCGATAGACACCTGTTCTAGCTGAGACACTGGCTCATGAATCCCACACCTGAGACCTTAGGGAAAGCGAAGGGGAAAATTTCCAGCAGCTGCCAGTCCGGTTCAGAAACACAGAGCTTTTCTCCCAGATATGTATGTACAGTACATAAATCCGTGCCTGCCTATTGCCATAGCTACTGTTTCACGGCCAAATGTTCATTTAAAGGCTTAACATATGCTGGTTGTGTGGACACATGTACACACAAGCGGGAGGAAAGAGTTTGCTGCCTTCGCTCCTACGTTTTTCATTGGACTCTCCCAAATTCCTCGTGCCAGGATTTATTTCTCCAAAGATCTGTGGCTGCGGGCTGCTGCCAGCCACTGAACTTCCACTCCTGCCTCATGTTGTGCAGCACAATCGCTCCGTTTTCCCCTTGTTTGTGCAAAGGATCCTGCTCATCCTCTTTGGGTTTGTTCGGGGGAGTTTTTTCTTGCCTAGGGGGGATGGAGGCAGTGGAGACTTTGCTCTCACAAAGCTGCTTGCAGGGGGGAAACAGTGCACACTCACCCAGGAATCTAAGTTAGCAGCCTCTCCAATGCAGTGCAAATTGATTAAGATGCAACCAGCTCATAAAACTCCCTGTTTATTCCCTGAGATGTGTGTCAAAGACACAGAGCTGAATAAAGGGTTTCTTTCCTTTTCTCTCCTCTCTCCATCATCATCATTGCTCCCCTGCTGTAGGTTTCTGTCATTCTTCCCCCACTATATGTTTCTGTTTGGTGCCAAACAGCCCCATTCGTTAAGAGCAGGACAGAAATAAAACGTTATTGCTCTGTTACCTTATCAGATGAACAGTGTCCTCTGCTGCTGCCAGGGAAAGGAGCTGGGACTTCTGCTTTTCACAGAACTTCTCCTTGAAGTCAGGGGGACGCTCTCAGATTTTCAGTCAAGATCTCTCTTTTGTGGAAAGACCTTTGAATCTGTCTCTTCAATCTGGTGATGTTCTGCCCCCCCAAGCCCACCTTCATAACATTTGTGGGTGAGGGGAGAGGCAGGAGAAAGGGTTGAATAATTAACTGGAAAAATTAATTCTTATGCCACGCAAAAGACATCTGAGAGCTGCTGAACGTTAAATGCAAGAAGGGAAGGTGAGGAATAGGAAGGTCAATGGGTGGATTTAAAAGGAAAAAAGTGAGAAAAGCTCACACAAGGGATGAAATAAGACTACTGAGTCAAGCTGAATAATCTAGAGGCTTTTAAAAACAGGTGTATCAGAAACAGAAAGATGAGTCAAGGAGCCAGCAGAGCTTTTAAGATGGGCACCCAGACTGGTGAGAAATGAAGGGGATGCTGCTAATATTAATTGTTTGCCACAGGACTCACAAAAGCAGTTCAGTAGCTGAGGATAGAAACAGAAATTCATTTCCCAGAGGAGAAAGAAAGAAGTAGTGAGTGATCTCAGGGTCACTCCAGGACAGGTGATAATGAAATTAGAGTTAATGAAGATGAGGAAGACACCAGAGCCAGATGAGCCTCCATCCCAAGATTATGAAGCTGGTGCTGATAATAAATGCTGCCTGCACATAAAGAGGTGCCTTAAAGGCAGAGGGAAACCATGGCTGCCTCTGATTCTAGCAGGAGTTCTGGGGTAATAGTAGACCTTAACCTTTTTCTGCTAAAGACTGAAGTGTCAGTAGCTGCTGAATACATAGGAACACAGACTCACCCTGGTAATGCTGTTACTGCACCTTCACCACCTCTGGAATAGACTTCAGGTTACAGGGAACAGGTAATACCAGATGGGTTAGATATAATTTCCTTGCTATTTGGCTCTGTGTGGCACTGGGACAACTTTCTGATGCAACCAAATCCTTGATCTCTAATAGGAACAAAATTATGTATACACATTTGTGTGGGTATTTGTATTCTTCACTGCAGAAGCTCCTGAATATAAACCAGAGGAAACAAGATGAAAGCAAGCGAAAATTGTCTCTCACAGAGACAATAAAGTGACGAGGTGACAGCTCTGATCCACCTCTGGCTTGTGCCAGGGTGGTCTGGGGGGATTGTGCCTCCAGCTGTAGCCCAGCCAGTAGGTAGGGGTGTGGTGACAGAGTCTTCACTGTGTGGCACTGATTTCAATGGCCTGATAGCATTTTATATTGAACCAGGGTGCTGCCTGGGGCAGCTCGGAGGATGTGCTGGGTGTTCTGCTGCTCATGTAATCCCTGGTTAATGTGTGTGTGTGGCTGCTTAACATCCAGCAAGGGCAGCTCTGGGCCTGTGATCCTCACTGAGCAGCAACTCCTGCTGATTCACAGCCCATGCCAAGCAGCTTTCCATCAGTTTTAAGTGTCCCTCCAGCCTCAGCCGTGTCTCACCAGCGTGGGCTTTTACAGGTCTGTCCTGGACTTGTGGCTTTGTCCTCAGCATCAGATTCATCCACTGCTCCTCTCTATTTATGCCTAAATATTCTTTATTTTACCTGATTTCATATATAAACTGTTTCTTAAATTTTTATTCTTAACACCCTTGCATGTGTAGCAGATCCAATAATCTTCCTTCCCATTTCTGTTGCCACAGGTGTCTTAACCTGGGCTGCAACAAGCAGGTCCTCAGGGCAATCCCTTGAAACACCTTTCTGCTGTGAAAGTTTTGCAGGAGAGTGCCTTAATTGATTGATTAATTGATTGATTCATTCATTCATTTTAACCTATTTATTTATTTATATTAATTTTAAAATTTATTTATTTAAATTTTATGTCTATTTATTTTTATTTTTAATTTTATTTTAAAATGTATTTGTTTACATTTCTTTATTTTTAAATTTAATTTTTAAAAATCTATTGATTTATT
>JAWWEV010000083.1:59179734-59190781 GCA_035583235.1 Hafferia zeledoni
TTTAATTTTATTTTAAAATGTATTTGTTTACATTTCTTTATTTTTAAATTTAATTTTTAAAAATCTATTGATTTATTAAAATTTATTTATTTTAACAATTTATTTATATTTATTTTTGAATTTATTTATTGTTAAAATTTTCATTTATTTTTATTATTTATTTATTTCTTTTTCTTTATTTTACATTTTATTTCTTTTAACATTTATCTGTTTGTTTATTTATTTGCTAATCATGTAAATTACTTCTCAATTGAGAATGAAAACATTATCTTTTTGAGTAAATTGTAGTAATCCTCTCATTAATCAGCTTTTTGCATGATGCTGACTCAAAATCTTTTTTTTGTGTAGGTAAATAATGGTCAGTGGGCTTTGCTCTCGTTGATTCTGGGTGTTTCTTCAGAGTGATTTCTCTCAGCTTTGCTGGCCATAATGTTTTTTATTAAAGATATTCCTATACCTTTTATCGGGCCAAGCCCCACTGAAAATTGCATTAGCACAGCTGAGTGTGCCTGGTGTATTCCCTGTTATGGAATTCTGAGTTCCATGTGCAAAGTCCAGGGTGAGCAGCAAATATAAAGAATATTTTAGGCAAGCAATGCAAGTTCCCAGTGAAGAGACAGTCAGTGTGAGAGCATCATCACTTTGGTGAGGCTCATTATTAGTGGGGGAAGTTCTAGATATAAGGGACTTAGTTTCTATTTGTCAGCAGTCAGAATAACCAGCAGTGGGTTGTTTCCAGCAGGGGATGGTTCCCAGATTTCTGTCTAAACTTGGTTAAATCTGAATGGCAGGTTACTTCCAACAATTCCACTACATTCTTTTTAATGGCAAAGCACAAAAAAAATTATTTGATCATTCAGAAGTTTTAAAGTGACTTTACAAGGCTTAATCATGATTTAAAACTCCACCCATTCTGATCATTATTGTAGTGTTATCTTGTTACCTTTGTTGACAAGAATTTAGCATTTGAGAAGTCCTGCTTATTTTCAGCAGAACTACACCCAAGATCAAGCCCAGTTAGTTTTGGAGAGAGAGAATTTTATACAGTATGATATGATCTTCCTCTGGGAAATATTTCCTACACCTACACTTATGCCTGTTATAATGTGAAATACAGAATATACATACATATCCAAATCCAAATGTGTGCCTAAGACAAAAGCATAAAATAGGTCTCCTGAAATCAGTGAGACTGTTCCCAGATAAAAGCGTTGCACAATGTCTAAAAAGAACTTTTATACCCAGCTCTAGAAATCAATTGAATGAATTAAAAATAGGTGGGGAGAGAGCAATGAGGGCTCCTTGGGCTGTGAACTCTTTGGAGCCAGGGTCTCGCCACAGTTTGTGTTTGTACACTGCCTTGCACAACAGGGTTTGGTTTTTTGGCTGTTTCTAGAAAGGTTAACAGTGATAACACCTTTTAGTGAGGCTGGTGGGGTCAGTCCTTCCCATGTGTGAATGTCTGGCCACACAGATCATTTGCTCCTTACCAGAAACTGCAAAACAACCTTGTGGCCAAGACAGTAATTTCTTATGGACAAAATTAATGTTGGGAGAGTATTGCATGGATTTTAAGCTGCCTTTTAATCCTGTTTAGCAGGTGGAAACAAGGAGGAGACTGAGCAGCATGTGAACAGCCAGTTCTCAGTGGGCTTCCAAAAGGCTGGAGCAGCTGAGTTGAGCTATCAGAGATGCTTCCAGATGTTGTCCAACAGCATCCATTTGGCTGATTATGTGGAATAATAGTGCAGTCCAGATGTGATCGAGCTACATCTGAGTTCTCAGGGCAAGAAACTTGCCTGTACATGATACAGATGTGACATGGTGGCTTGGCATAGCCCAGCACTTTATTTTACATCCAGTGTTTAACCTCTTTTCCCCTCAAGGTACAAATGTCAATATTGGATTTTCTCTGGTTGAATGAATGTGTCACAGAGCAGATTAACCACTGGCAGTGAAAAAGGACTTCCACTTGCCAAAACTAAATTTCTCACAAATGGATCAAAACCAGTCTGAGGTACAGAAAAGAGGGAAGACAGGAAATCCTGCCAAATTTAGTCATGATGGTTCATTAAAGTGATCTAAGACCCTGGTGTGTGTACTTTATCTGAGTGTCCTGCTTTCAGCTGGCAGGAACTATAGGCTTGTGTGTGCCCATGTCTGTGTGTGAGAGAACACCTACACTTGGGGACAAGGTGGCAGGGCAAGAGCTGTCAAGGCAGATGAAGCTGACACTTGATGTTCCTCAAAAGCTCACTACCCTCTCCAGCTATCCCCATTTTCACAGCATAGACTGAATTTCCCTCTCACTCTCCAGGTAATGTTGCTTTTCCACCAGTTAATGTTGTGCTTTGGTCACTGTAGAGCAGTGAGTGAGGCATGTGGGCTGCAGGAGGATCCAGTCCAGAACATTTGCTGCTGGGGGAGCCCAGGCTGCCTACCCACGCTGGGCACAGCTGGGCACACTCCTGGATGTCTGAGTGCCTGAAAAAATATGTCTCCCTCCCTGCTCCCTAAACCTGAATGGCATCTGCTATTCCTGCATGAGGAGTCCCTCATTTTGTTGATATCATAAGTGGTGCCATGCAGAGGGACAAGCTGGAGAGGTGGGCCCGTGTGAACTTCAGGAAGCTCAAAACAGCCAAGTGCAAGGTCCTGCACCTGGGCTGGGGCAAACCCAAGCACAAACACAGGCTGGGGGATGAAAGGATTGAGAGAAGCCCTGCTGAGAGGGACTTGGGGGTGTTGGTGGATGAAAAGCTGGACATGAGCCAGCAATGCGCACTTGCAGCCCAGAAAGCCACGTGTATCCTGCAGGTAAGGGGGTAATTCTTCCTCTTTGCTTCACTCTTGTGAGACCTCACACTGGAGTATGGTGGCCAACTCTGGGGGCTGCAGCATAAAAAGGACATGGACCTGCTGGAGCCAGTCCAGAGGAGGACCACAGAGACACTCAGAGGGATGGAGCACCTCCTGTGAAGTCAGGCTGAGGCAGCTGGGGCTGTTTGCTGAAGAAGAGAATGGTACAGGAAGGTTTTATAGCACCTGCCTGGTTCCCTCTGCCTGATCTGCAAGGAGGACCCTTCCTTCTCTGGTGCCATCAGCTCTGCTTTTCCATCAGCTCTCAACTTGCCTGCAAAAAAAAATTAATTGATAACTTCAAAAGTCAACATCAGTGATTGGAGTCAGAGGAATAAAAGTGAAGTGCATGGCTGCTGCCAGGCTTCTTTCTCACTCCTTGGTGTTCTGGCTCCAGCATCCAAGCAGTAGATTTAAATATAAAACAGATCATTAACGGCTGGCTCAACATCTGCTAATATTATTTTCCTTGCATTGTCTGCGTGTCTTTGTTTATCTCAGTGTGCTACTTTGTTTTTCCCCCTTTATAATAAGGATCATTCCTTTATTTTAAAGCTCCACATCAATTTTCAATTGCTCAGGCTCTCGGAGCCTCCCACGCTTTGCCCACACCACGAGGTGGGGAAACAAAGCGAGTGCGAAGCGTGGGATGATTGTTGCTTCAAAAAACAGTAATTAAGAATCTGTTAGAAAAATAACAACTGAGTTTAATAAGAGCTTCTCTTAGCTGCGTGAGCTGGACAGAGAGAGCCTCCTGGGCTGTCTCATGGAAACCAAGCAGCTCAACTCTTCAGGAGTCTTTCAAGTGACACTGAAGTGGATTCATGGAACTCCAGTGAGAGGCATTGTCCTTGTTTCTGTTGGAGAGATGACTTGCCTTTTTCTTTGAAAAGAACTTACAATAACCAGCATTGTGATGAAAAGTCAAATACAAAAAGTGAAAACTTTGATATAAAATCTACCTTTATGCTAAAAGAGCTGATTTATGTCAACAAAATGCTGGCCAATTCTCAGTGAAGTCTCCTGTTATTATACATATCCCTCCATACGATGGTGCAGATGATGCAATATGCAAAATCACCAGCTGTTCACATTTCATAGAGTATTAAGCTAACAGAATTGAGGATGGACTTTTTTACCTTGAAATTCATCTGTCTTTTGCCCCTGATCTCCCAACTTCATACCTCTTAGAGTTCATTACGTTTATCCTGATAAAAAAGAGCTAAAGAGAGAAATTAGATCTGTAAATACCTACTGAGCATGACTTTTTGGGAAACAGATGGACTTATAAAATGGTATTGTATGACTACAACAGTCTTCTGCTCAGAGCTGTTCAAGAGGATCTCACTCCTTACCTGCCACAGAAAGGAAAGAGTGCCTTTCAAGTGGTCTTTCTTTTTCTCTTCTCACAGGCAGAAGTAAAAAGCCCATTTCCTCTTCCTAGACCTCAACAGGTATTCTATTACCTCAAGAGATCTTTCACTGCATGAGGAGGTTTCTGGTTGCCCAGAGCAGTCCTCACCCCTGAAAGAATAGGCAATCTCCACCACTTATAAGATACTTACAGTTCAGAAAATCCAGATTCAGTCCTTTATTGCTGGTCCTGGCCCAGGGAGCACTGCACCTCCCTTTGTGCCCCTCACCTGGGCCCAGGACAGCAGTCTGGAGCTGCTGGCATGCTTGGTCCCATGCCAGAAGGTGACTGTAAAGAATGGTCAAATTCCCTTTCTGTACCCTCCCTTTCTCCTAAGGTTTCATGTGCTGGTTTTCATCTGCAGAGCTTGCTGGGATTTTGCAGGAACTGGTAGCAATTACTGCACATCTGCCCCAGGAGGTGTCCCACCAGTGGAACAAAGGCACAGACTGTTTAGTGTCACCCAGAGAGGTCAGAACAGCCCTTCTCTGTGGGAACATTTTGCCATTGTGTTTTAAGGGGCCTGAAATTTGGGAGAGGGGACAGTAGGACATTCATGGTGACTTCATGAGTGAAAAATGAAGCTGCTCTGCCTCAGCATGGCAAGTTCCTTTCTGCTACCTCTGTCACGCTGGAATTTTATTTGGGAGTGTCACATTTCCAGAAGGTTCAATCAATAAAATGTTGCCCCAAGTTTTATGACTGCTGGTAGCCAGTTTAAGGCAGAGGGAAATGCAAGTTATATAACCCAGTGACTCAGGATGTTTGGACTGGAGGAGAAATGGCCTACTTGCAAAATCCATCCCTGCAGTGCCAACATTTGGAACCCTTTCTGGTGCTCACTCACCCTTTGGCTTAAGGAGGTATTGCAAGACCCTCCTTGCTGCTAACTTGACTATTACCTCATCACAGTGAAATGTTAGGATGGGTAAGGAGTTGCAGCAGTTCAGGAATGATAACTCAGAAGTCTGAATATCTCCTTTGGGTATCTCACACGAAACACTTGAAAAGCTGAGGCAACACCATTCTCAGTGTGAAGCAATAATTTGAAGTAGTGCAGATCCAGATGCTGACTTCCCACTGAATTCATTGTAAATCACATGCATTTGTAGTGTCTAAGTCTGGGCAAACAGCTCTCACCCGAGGAAACAAGTTCTGCTCCAGCCTGCATAAACAAACCCACACACCAAGCTGATTTCACAAGGCAAAAGGCCACTCCTAGACACAGGTGGGGACATCAGACTGTTGAATTCCCTTTGAATTCCTTTGCTGTGGAATACCAGAATGTCTTCACTACAGTCCTTCAACCATCATCCATCTGGTTGGTGTTTCATGGTTTGCATTCACACAGAAAGTGGGTTTGGGTCAGGGTCAGTGCTTTTCCACAGGCAGCTTCCAAAGTGCCTGGCACGTGTTTGGACAGTGCCTGGGAGTGGAGGATAAGGTTCATCCCTCCACGATGGGAGTACTGGAAGAGGATCACCAAAATCAGCTGGATCTGAAGCTGTTGGAGCCCATCACCAGCATGAGCAGACCCCATGGAACAGCCTTAGAAACTGAGGTTTCCAGTCAGCTCCAGGCCTGGCAGCTGCTTCACTGCATGACAAAACTGAGGACATGACACCCCTTTGCTTCTGTTCTTCTTCAGTGCTTCTCTCATGTTTTAAATAAACTTTTGACTTCTGTCCAAATAGTTAACTGAGAGGAAAAGGAAAACTCAAACTGCCTTGTAAACACATGAAATAGGTGATAAGTAAGTGCAGTCTGCATGATATTATGTGGTAACTGAGCTTGCATAAAGCATAACTTTTCAATCTTTTATTATCTTAATGAGATTGAGTTTTGGTATACATTTTTTTTAAAGACTAACAGTAATTTAGCCATGATGAGGAATGGATCACCCACACCAAATTTGCTCTGGCTCGTTGCTGTCCAGCTTCTCATGTATCACTTGCTGATAATTTTTCAGCAGCAGACCTGGAATACCTGAACTTCTGAAAAAAGAAACTGCTTCCAAAACCTGTGAGAGGCTTCAGCAAGCAAACAATTGAGAACTCCTGCACAAAGAGTTTCAAAAGCCCTAATTCTTCCCACTGCTTTGAACTGAGGCTCTGTGTGATCTGTGGGGCCTCCTGACTGAGCTCTCATGAGGCAGGTGCTTGTCTGCCAAGCTCTCATGGTTTTTATGAAATATCCTTCATCATTGTAGGAAAAGACATTAGAGAAAATTACTGATGTATGAGAAGAAATCTCATTACTTTACTACCAGCCATGTAGATGGAGAAGGTTAAGCCTAAAACCCCAAGAGGTTTCCTGAAAATTTGAGCCTGGTGTATCTGCAGACATTTTTGCAGGGAAGCAGACACTTGTTCTGAGCTTGACTGTTCTCATACACTCTTTTTCTCATTTGGGCAGATTCTCTGGGGTTTGGCATCACACTGTTGTAGCCACATGTTCCCTCACTGCCTTGGAGTGTGGTCAGATCCAGCTTGAGTCTGCCTGCAAAGCCCTGTGTAGACAGAGCCTTTGATGTGTTCCTGAGCCAGATGTAGCACTTTGCAGCATAAAGAATGAGGAGTAACACATTTTATGACATCTGGTGGTGCAAATGTTACCCCAGATTGAACACTGATTCCTACTCAAAATTATAATCTCACTTTGTGGGCCGTACTTATTTGGGGTCTGTATCTCCCATGCTCGAGTGTTTTCCTCACAGCTTGTGTTCAAAATAGATGGTGCCTTGCATGGATATGCATGAAAACAGCTGATTTTCAGGTGCAAATTAACTACTTCTAATAGCTGGAAATAAGGTGAAAAAGGAAGAATCACAGACAAGCTGCTATTCTTGTGTTAAAGGTCTTGTAAATAAAGCAAAGGAAAGAAGCAGCAGCATATGTAATAAGGCAGTTTATTGTCCTCAAGTTATGGAATGTTTTCCTGACTGAGCAACTCCTCTGCCAAATGTCTCATGAAGAGCTTGGTGTGGCCTAAGTTAAAGTCAAGGAAAATCAGTATTGTTAGAGGCATTTTGGTCTGTCATGGGCTGTGCCTGCAGAGTGGCTGGACTGTGTGCTCTGCATTGAAGTGCACATTTCAACACCCACAAGCTAATGCAGACTAGGGAAGAAAGAAGATAATAAAAAAAGCTGTGAAAACCTTTGGGAAAGAAGCTGAGCAGGGAGAATCTGTACGTGATATCTATGGGACTTGTGGGCACTCAGCAGCTCCAAAAAATCATGCCACTGATGGTGGTTCTTAATATATTGGCTTAACTGCTGAGCTGCAGGAAGAAAAACAGAAGTTCTGGAGAGATCTGACAGTCTGTGCTTGTTTGTCCTCTTTGAATGTGTGGCAAGGGACATCTAAGCACATGCTCATCATCCTGTAGGAGAGCTTGGAGGGATAAGCAGAAGAATGCAAAGGCTGCAGAAATCTCCAGTGTAATTTTTCTGTTCTCAAACAATTGTGCATCAGTTCTTTGGCTTCCAGCAGCACACGGTGTAGAATGGTGTGAACCTGACATGAAAAGCACATGAAGCTGGTCAGAAAAAGTTATTTTTGCCATCTTGGATATTCCTGGGAAGTCGTGATCATCCTGATGTTCAAATGTCACTGTTAGGATGGGTACCCAGGAAAATCCTGGGAATAGATCAGATGTAGCATCTTGTCCTAAAAGTGCTGTGTCATGTGAGTGCTGACACCTCTCATCCTGCTGATTAAGTGTGCAGGAACAAAGGGTACCCCACCACCCCTCCCGAACTCAACAGCTGCTACTTGCAAGAGGCTTTTTTCCCCCATAATTGGTATTAGATGATGATGATGCCACAGGCTTTGAAATATTGGAAGCCAGCACTGATCACGCTTACAGATAGCTGAACAATGCAGTGCAATGTAAACTAGGCAAACAAATCCATCTGGGTTGCCAGAGAAGGCAGAGAAAAGCTCTAATCTTCTAGAAGCAGCTGTTGGCCAAGCTGACATTGAAAGGCATTATTTTTAAAATGAAAGCCTCTGTGAGGATGATGAAAGCTGCTGCATTTCTTGCTTTGGACTGCAAGCCCAGACAGAGATCAAAATTACTGAATGCTGCAGAGCAAGAGTGATAAGCAGGACCCTCTTCAGTGGGTAATGGATTCCTGTCCACACTGGGACACGGTGGGTTTTGTCAGGAATATCTGCCTACTGGGGCAGGGTGGCAGGAGCCCTGAGCCAGGGCAGGACAGCTGATGGGGTACCTGAGCCAGCTGAGAGCCAGGCTGGGCTGTGCATCCTGCTTGGATGACCAGACTGAATGAGGCAAGAGACAGATTTCCCAACGTGGTTCCTCCTGGAGAAGCCCCAAAGCATGAGGATGCTTTTAGTCAGATTTATTAGCCCATGGTGGACATTGTCAGGATGGTTAGGTGAGCAAAACCTTCCTGTTGTAGGTACAGCCTGTGTCAGAAAACCAGCAATATCAGGAGTCTGGATGTGTCAACCAAGCTGCGTCAGTCAAAGCAGCTTTATTTCAGACAAATAAGTCAAACATACGGGTTTTGTCAATATAAGATTATAAAGGTAGAAAAAAAATCTTCCAAAGCCTAAAATTGCATGATCATACTGGCAAGGGTCTTTAGAGAACTAATCTCAGGGCCTGAAAACTTCAGTTTAAAAAGAAAAGAAAAAGAGATACAATAATTTTATTTATGAGGACAGCATCAATAAACTGTGGGTATTGATCCAGGGTGAGATGACACAGTTCAAGTGTGGCAGAGCAAAGGAGAAGAGCTCTCCTGCCTACAGTGATCTCAGGAGTTTAGTGGCAGCTCACCAGTGGCAGTAGCAGCGAGGAAAATGGTTGCAATTTGTATGGGGTTTAACAATCTGTGGTGCCTGAGGGATGCTCCAGAGATGCCCATTTTTCTTTTGTGCACTGTGACTGACAGAAAAACAAGCGCCACCCCTACCAGGATAAGTGGCATTATTACCCACACTGCAGACAGGGACTCTGCACCACAGAGGGGTTTGCTCAGAGCTGGGGACTCACGGCAGGGCTGGCACAGGGTGGCAGAGGCAGGGCTGGCACCAGGCTGGAGGATGCTGGGCTGTGTGGGGAGCACTCAGCAGTGCCCCTGGTACATGGACACCAACAAAGCAGTAATCTTGACTTAAGGCTTCAGAGCTTGAAGGCTGCAAGGAGGAGGACAATACCCAGGGCTGGTGCTCAGCCCCTCTCTGGAAGTATCTGCCCTCTGGGCATCGTGCTGGGGCTTTGCCTGGCATGGCAAACACAGGAGTGGAGGAGCAGGAAAAAGGCTTCATTATCCTCCTTGCCAGAGAGTCGAAAGAATCTGACAGGGAGACTTGTTTAGCTGCAAAGCCATATAGACCATATTGTCTAAATACATTTTGTTGTCCTGTTAAACTCCATTTATAAGACTGACAAGAAGACTAATAAAATCTACTAAGAACAAGGATGGTAATTTAGCACTCAGAGAGAGGAGCTGCATCTGAGGAATGCCCACGCTGCTCTCGTGACTTCCAGCCATGCCTGAAGCACAGATATTTCTTCTGATGAGCAATGATTCTGCACAGAAGGGGTTTTTCCTATTCCTTTTTCCTCCAGGACAACACCTACTGCCTGTGTTCTGAGGTTTTTTGTGTGAAGTTTTTGCCAGACAGCTTTACAGAGAGAATTTAAACCCCTTTCTGAAGAGGTCTCTCCTCAATTTGCACTGATGTGGGGTGGCTTCCATCACAACTCTGTCAGCCAAATATGAGATGTCCTGTTTTTAAAGCTGTGCCCACCACCAGACAAATATGGGTTTAATCTGCCAATCATCTGCTTGGCAATGGCCAGGCAATGCACTGAACCTTCAGGGGTAACACAGGGGTAAAGCTTTAACACAACCAAACTTTCATCAGTTTTTTCTTTCCTATTTGCTTTTGGTGTCTCAATTTTTCCGACCCAATTTTCAGAGAAAAAGGGTGCATTTTTAATGATCATTTTAAAAACTAATTCAATACTCTTATTTAAACATGAATAGTGAAAAATAAGGGAGAAAACAGCAAAGAAATGAAAACCCAAATTCAAAATACAGTTTTGTTGAATATCTCTCTATCCAGACTTGAGGTTTATAGAGTTACATTTTGGTGCCCTGAATTTTCTTTGGGATCAGCCTTTCTCTTCCCAGCTCCTGCCCAGGGCTGCTGTGGGAGGTGAGCCTGTCTGTGGTTAAACAGCTGCTGTTCTCCGACCAGAGGTGGAAGCATTTCCATGATGGTCTGAAAGGAACTGGTGTACGGCATTTGTACAGCTCTTTGGGGATCTTTCTGGATGAAAGGCACCATTATACGGGTAAGATCATTATCATTATCATGAAAAACCTTCTCAAGGAAGCAATTCCACCTTCTGCTTCTGACACCTCATTTCTCTGTTGTCTCAGGAGCCTCTTTTGTATCTCCTAGGAGTGTCAGTTCACATCTTAATCTCTTTGTATGTAATCTCATTACAGATAATCCCATTTGCTAGAGATGTCAGTACTTCTCCACCATGTGAGGAAGGATTTTATTCTGCTCGTTTTGTAACTGAACCCAGATACAGTCACAGCACAAAACTGGCTGGAGCTGGAATGGCTCTTGGGTTGGGATTGCTGTGGGCAGGGAAATTCAAGGGAGGAAGAGAGAAAGAAAGGAAAGGGAGGAAGGAAGGGGAGGAAAAAGGAAAGGGAAGAGGAAAGAGAGGGAGGGAGGGAGGGAGGGAGGGAGGGAGGGAGGGAGGGAGGGAGGGAGGAA
>JAWWEV010000083.1:59211034-59224436 GCA_035583235.1 Hafferia zeledoni
AAACACATTGCCCCATATCCCTAATAGCCCATCTAAACCTTGCCTGATGCATCTTCATGCCATTCCTGTCACTGGTCACCAGGGAGAAGAGATCGGTGTCTGCCCCACTGCTGAGCCAGTGGATACCTGAGCCAGGCCAGAAACAGTTGTGAAGTCTGAGGTTTTGGGGCAGATCTGCTCTCTGGGAGTTTTTCAGCACTAAATATACAGCAAATGTACAGCAAATACACTCTTAAAGTCAAATTCACACATTGCTTTTTCCTTAAGCAACTTACTGCCTTCTGCTATTTCCTCATGACTGGGAGTATTTGATGGCTGGCTGGAGCACTGGCACTAGTTTAGGAGAAAATAAGTGTCCCAATGCTGGAATAGCAAGGGCTGCTCCTCCAGGCCCCCTGTGCATGATGCAGAGGCAGTACCAGCCCCAAAGTGAGTCACAGTTTCTCCCACATCCAGTGCTTTCCCAGTGCTGTCACACAGAATGCAGGAAAACAGGAGAAGGATCTTTCACCCACTGCCAGAGATGGAAAGTCCGTGGTGGCCAAGAAGGAGCTTTTTTCCCAGAGGCAAGCTTTCCTCTAGGAGAGCCAGGCATGCCGGGCTGAGGTGATGTGGCCCTGGCACAGACAGTGCTGTGCCTGCATCCCATCAGCCCTTTGCCAGGCACAGCAGCATCTGCATCGGACTCAGCCCCAGCGCGAGCAGCAGCGATCAGTGATCCGCCTCCAACGCTACGCCCCATTAACTCAAAGTCAGGCATGATTACTGATTATCTGTCCTTATTTTGTATGCATGTGCCAGGCGAGCAGTAAGGAGCCGAGAGGGTTTCCTGTTGGCAGCCTGGGCAGGGTTTTGGGACGTGGCTCTTGCACAAGATGGAAGAGAGGTGGCAAGTGGCACAGAGAATGTGGTTCTTTCCCCAATGCTGCCACAAGGAGAAGTCTGAAAGGCACTGACGTGACACGAGTCAGGAGTTATGTTTGCCTGCCTTTCTCTCTCTACACTATGATGAATTGCATATTATTTCCTTCATTAGTTTTAGGCTTCAACCACTTTGCAGTACAGACATGAATAAAAATACTGAGCGGTTTCAGTCTGGTGACGATTTTATTCATTGGTGCTACATGTCAGATAATAGTTGTATTCCACTTCTTTGCTCTGTGAGCTTCTCAAATATTTCACAGGCTGAGTCATTTATTAGGTATCCTCATACAAAGTCCTCTCCCTCTTCCTCTGAAAGGGAATTGCTTAAGTGGATTAGAGGCTTTCCCTGAAGATGTGTAGGGAGTGGCATAAAAGAGCAACATGGCTGTGACACTCTTGTTCTGACCTTAGGAATACACCCAGAGGGTTGCTAAGATCATAGGCTGTTCCAATTATTGTCAAGGGAAATTAATATACCTTTTTTTTCCAGATAATACTCATTGGTCAGGCCAGGAAAAACACTGTGGTATAGAGTATTCCTCCAAAAACAGACAAGTAAACCTCGGTGAAAATTTTACGTCTTAGTGGATTTACTCTGCCAAGTCTTTTATTCTTTGCAGAAATATTTTTCATGCGCTATTTCACATCGTTGTGACTTCATATTAATTAAGCACCCACCTCACTCTGGGCCTCTGAGAGAGAAGTATAATAGAAGATGCAGACCCTGTCTCAAAGAGCTTGCAGCTGTAATGGGGTAAAAGCATCTAGCAGACAGACTGAAAAATAAGATATTGAACATTGAAAGGCAGGAGAAGATAAAGATTTGCAGGTTGACACACTTCAGCTTCTCTGTGTGCTGCCTGTACTGATGCTGGGAACAATTTTTCATCCTCTTTAATGCATCCTTCTGTTCCAAAACAAAAGATGGACTGAAGACTGAGGCTGCTGGTTTAGTAATGAAAAGGTAAAGACCAGCTGTTCTTCCTAAATATGATGTTTTGCTCTGCAGTCATTCACCAGCTCATATGACATTGTTAAAAACACATCAGGCTTTTAACCCTTGCAGACCTGAGCACCTTTGGGGCGTTTGCTGAGAGGTGCTCCAGGCTGGCTGGAAATCCTGGTGCTGCAGAAGGAGCAGCTGCAGGGGAGAAGCTTCTGAGAATGCCAGCAGGGAGTGAGACAAACAAGCAACATCTGTAAAAGTTGATATTGTAGGTATTGCAAAGAGTGGTATTAATGCATGTTTGTAAAGATTTCACATGTCTCAAAAACATTTGATATTGATATTTTTCAGTTTAGAAGTTTAATTAAAGAGGTCATTAGTATTTATTAAAAATTGCTAGGGTGGCTATTTCTTGTTGTTACTGTTGAATGTTTAATTTCTAGTGTTAAAATAGTGACATGAAAATGTCTTTCCATTTGGATTTTGAGCACGTGGCATGTGTTCACTCTCCTCTCCTTGCTGCATTTATTCCTGGTATCACCCAGCCCTCGCCATGCACAGATGTTCCTTAACCCAGAACCCATTTATGTTTCACCAGGATCTTCAGAGATCAGCAGATTGCATTCATTTTCTAATTTCTCTCCCTCTACCCCCCTCTTTTGCTCTTCCTCCTTCTTCTGTGTGTCCCTGTTTGCTGTCCTGGTGCACTCCTTGATCAGTGCTCTGTCCTGCAGCTCACACACGAGTTCAGCAGTGCTGTCTGTGCCATGTTCTGGGTCAAGGGGGATATCTGCAAGGACCTTAGTTCTTATGGAGCATCTTACTGCTTTTCCTCTCTTTGTGTAGCCACAATTTGAGGGGAAAAAGTACTATTTGTAGATGAAAAGGTTATCTCTTTTTCCTCTCAGGGCTGAGTGGAAGGAACAACTGGTTCATGGCCAACCTCAGCAGGTGCTCTTGTCCTGCAGATAAACCCACACCATTTTGCAGCCAGCAATAAAGGCCAACGTGAGCCTCCTGAGCATGCTCACCTGCTCACTGTCAGGGTGCAGCAAGGGAAGAGGGTGCTGTGAGTTAAAGAGCTCAGTTTCCCAGGCTCTTGCTCCAAGTCTGCACCTGGGATGAAGCAGTAGCCCTGCCTTTTCCGTGCTTTTTGGGGGTAAGTGCACAGAATTTCTGGTGCACAGAATTGCTGGTGGGGTCCCTGCCACGCTGGTCTCTCTTCTCACATGTTTTCTCTCCAAATATTATCGTGGCTTTGCACTGTGCTCAGCCAACCCTGGGGCCCCAGAGCCTCCCAAGCCCCCGTGGGGCTGCTGCCTAATGCATTTCAGAAAGGTTGCAGAGATGAATCACAAGTGTGAATGTAAGAGACTCATTGCTCTGTTTGCTGGAAACTGGGATGTCCCCTGTGTTTTCCTGGTGCCTTTGTCCAGGAGAAACTTGTACATGGTGTAGCCTGTGCTCTCTCCAGGAATCCACATGGCATTTCACTCAGGTCTCCACCTTGCTGTGCTGAGACCCTCCACACTACCTTCTGCATCCTTTTTCCTCATGATGGCTTTGAATACACCCCTCAGACTTTTGTGGTGCTTTTTTGAGTAGGACAGGCTGCACTGAGGTTTCAGTCACAGGAAAAGAGAGACATAGTTCCCCCCCACATCCCAGGATGGATTGTGTGTTGAAGTATATATTCAGATGTATGGAGCTCGTGCTCTCTCTTTTATCACAATTAATTGCATTAGGAATGCCAAACTCCAAATCCCAGGGGATTAAAATGGCATTAATACCACAGGGGCTTCTTTGTGTCCTCGCTTTTTAAGCAGAACTTCCCATTCACTGCAATAGAGACTTTTAGGGGTGGCACCATGTGGCCCATAGAAATTAATCTTGTATTCTTTCAAGTTTCCTGGACTACAAGAGGAGGATGAAGTGTCACCACTCCTGGTTGTTTGTGACACATGATTATGTCCCTCACACAGGCATTGGCAGGTTGAGTGGTAGGGAAGGCAGGGAAATGTAGCAGCCTCTGCATAGCTCAGTGCTTATCAGGAATATACACTGGCAGCCATACTGTAGGGCAGCAGCAGCAAAACAAAGCAACAATCAAGGGAGCCCTTTGTGATGGATTAAAAGGGTTTAGAAATGTCTGAGCCATGCAGTTTTCAAGCACTGACACTGCCAATGACTTCTTGACTGAAAACTAGAAAATGTGCTTACTGAGTGCACAGCCTGAGTTTTGCTTGTTTTCCCAAAGCCTGCCTTTTGTTAATGGCCTTTTATCTGAACAAAGTTGAGACACAGTCGCTTCATAAAGTGACCCTTTCCTTGAAATAAATCAGGTTAATAATATTAGAGCACTGCAGCCTGTGAACTGAACCAAGGGCCTGCGTGTTTCTCTATTATTGGGGCATAATTTTCTTTTACAATCTACACTGTGTCTCTCTCAGGCTCCGTGTGGATCTCCTTTGTGTGCCCTGCACCAGCTCTGAGTGTTTGGTCCCTGTCATGTGACTGTGATGGAGGAGACAGGGGTCCAGAGCAGGGACAGTCACCTGGGGGACCTTCCTTCCCACCTCCTCCCTGTAGATTGCTTGAAAAATTCCTGCATTGTCCTCATCGTCATCCTAAAATTTTATTCAGCCTGAGCTTACATCACCAAAGTATCTTCAGCATTTTATGAGGGGAAGATGATCTGAGCAGGCTGAGTCAGTGCTGGTACCATAGAGCTCCTTCCCTGAGGGGGATGTCAGTCAAGACACTTTCCCCACTGTCTCTCATAAATGCTGGCTGACCCAGCAGGGGAAAGTGGGGCTGGGGGGGTGTGTTTGGGTCTTGGACCTCAACAGAACAGCTCTTGGTGTCTGTCACTTGTTGGAATGCAGCCAGCAATGCAAACAGAGGGGTCCCTGAGCCCCAGGTTAGCAAAGACCCTTCATAGACTCAGGACTGTAATCAGGATCCTCCACAGGCATTCAGATTTTGGTGTTTAACTTCAAGAGAACGATGTGTGACCCAGAGGATCTATTGCCTGGGGTTTCCTGCAACATCAAGGGCCGCAAATGGTGATGAATGGTCTGAATATGTGCCCTTAAACTTGACTCAGCATTTGGGGAGGAATGAGCAGAGAAGCAGCAGTTTGTGCTTGCACTGACCCGTGTTGCTGAGCTGGTCAGCTGCTGTGCCACACACATATTTTTGGCTTTTCCAGGGAAGCTCTTTTGTTATCACATCAAACTCTTCACTCAGCTGGCACAAGGCATTCGAGCAGCTGTGAGCCTGGAAGAATCCAGCACACAAGAGCTGACTGCAAAGTTTGTTGTTTTTCTCTATTTTCTTCCCGCTCCTGAAAGATTTGAACAGAATTTGGGGTTTCTTTTGTGTGTGTGTTTTGTTTTGTGGCTTTTTTAAAACCGTGTGTTTTGCATGTGTTTCTAAAATAAATTAATTAGATAGCATTAATAAGAACATTGATCATAAACTGACAAAATCATGAATTCTCCCAGCAGTTATTTTAATTCATATAGCATAAATTCTTCAAAGAGAAAGCCACTTCATTGGGCCAAGGGAGAAAAAAAGAGAAAAACAGTGTCTGGGGCTCCAGGTGACATACTCAAAAACAAAAATAGGCAAAGCAAATTTTCTGCTTCTAGTGCAAACCTTGCAAAATGGAGATTGCATTCAGAGTGAGCTGGTTAGGCAGGTCATATTCTAGTTGGTTAGGCAGGAAAAGTGCAGCCCATAGAAAAAATTGCCTAAATCATCTTCAATTTTAATTTCTATCAGAATTGCTATAGTCTTCTTGGATAATGTGGACAAAATAACAGTCTGTTTCCTTGTGAGTCTAAAGCACCAAGAGTGAAGAAGACACGAGTTCATTACTGAGATGGGCAGAGCTGGCTTTTTTTACCTT
This sequence comes from Hafferia zeledoni, assembly GCA_035583235.1. NCBI lineage: Eukaryota > Metazoa > Chordata > Aves > Passeriformes > Thamnophilidae > Hafferia > Hafferia zeledoni. Next base: position 59,216,818 of record JAWWEV010000083.1, read on the forward strand.
AGTACCTTGGGAGCAATTGCAAGCTGGAATAGAAAGCAATGGGTCTGTCACTGGAAATTAATGGAGGGGCAACAAGTCTATACTAATCCCTACATGTTTTCTACCAAGGTTTGGCCCAGAACAGTTTCAAAATAAAAGAATCCTTGAGTTATACTTGTGTAAATGTGCCATTACACCACCTAAACCAGTGGGGATTGGTCTGCAGTGATCCTTGTGCCCCTCAAATTGGATGCCAGCCACTTTGCATACCTTAAGGGCACATAGGAATGTCCTAAAAGTTTGTTTCAGCTGGTCAGATAATGGACACGTTTCCAAACATTGTTCCAGCCCTCAGCCCAGCCCCAAACTCTTAAGACTCTTTCCCTAATCCAAAGACACCTGGGGAATATCAGCCCAGCAGCTGAACATGGGAGCAATGTAGAAACACCCAAAATTGCATCACTTTTTGTAGTAAATGCATGTACAAGAACCTGTGGAGAAAAAAAAACACACAAAGTGTGTTTGCTTCTTTAAGACTGATCAAATCTCAAGGGAGTAAGAGCAATGTCTGTAATCACTATCAACTTTTGGGAAGTTGATTCATAGGAATTGGTAGAGGGGCAAAATTCTGAAAAGGTTTTCCTGGGATACCTATTCCCTTTAGTTTCTACAGTTTCAAAAATCATAATATACCTGTTTGAATGACATTAAGTGAGACACTTAAGGAACTTTCCCTTCTTATTGGCTGTGGGACTTCCAAAAAAGTGCATAGACAAAAGGACCCACAACATTTCCAAGTGGTAGGGATGTATTTAAGATGCTGAGATTATCTGTGTTCATGTGTCTCTTCTTTAAGAGCTCCACAAAGTGCAATTCCTTTGGCAATATACTCCACTTCTAAACAAGATTCCAAACTGCTCTTCGTGCTGTCACCTGTTTGTATATTGGTTTAAATAATGCAGCTTCTGTATTTTTGTTTTATGATCTCAAAAAAAAAATCTGCTTGATCTTAAAGGTCTTTTAGTACCTAAATGATTCGATGATTCTTTGTATACCTACAAAGGCTCCTTTTCCTGTCCCATAACTGAGCATGAGTCCTGAAGCATCTGAGTGGCTCCTAAACAATCTAAGGGGAGAAAACAGTGGGGTCCAAGCAGCTCAGCTCCTACCTGATGGGTGAAGTTGCTTTGCAGAGACTGTAAAAATGAGTTCACTTTTCTATTTCTATCTTCTTTTATAATCCATCCAGACAAATGGTAAAAGAGAGAACAGAGACACATACACATAGCCAAGCACCCTGGTGGCAAACAGATCACTTTAGTGAACATCTTTCACAATGTATACGTTTGCAGAGCTGTCCTGTTTCCACTGACACCTCCTATAATGTTCTTATCAATTTAAATATACAAAAAAGCATGAGATCACCTGCAGCAACTCACTAGAACAAAACAGAAAATTTTTACTTCTCCAAACTCCTGTAGGTGCTATTGGATGTAAAATTGGGTAAGAGAATGGAATGGAAGCCCATGTCCATTTTTCTTCCCTGACACACCCTCATTGGCCTCAGCGTAAGTGAGAGCTACTTAAATGTATTGATTCAGGGGCAAGTCACCCCTGGGCTTTGGGAAGATGAATGCCCCACTTGGGTCCTACAGGAGCCTCAGCCAGTGCTGTGCTCTTTGCTGGACATCACCACACGAGGGAATGTCACTTTCTTTCAGAGAGAACAAGTGAACCAACTCCTTTGGAAGGGCAGAGCTGCACGGAGCTGCTGCAGGATCGCTCCTGCTGACACAACCAGCCTGAATGCAGCAGTGCCCATTTAAAACACTCGTGTTAACCCTCACACAGGCACGAAGCTACAGATCCCGCCTGAAAAGGCACCTGTGCTGCTTCTCTTCACTTCACACAAGGGTTCAGATGATCTAAGCAGAGATGACATGTGTGATGTGCTAATTTTCCTGCCTCTCTCTGGCTTATTTCACCACATGGCAGCTGCAGAAGTCAGGACGGGCATGTGAAGTGTGGCGGCGCTCAGTGCAAGTTCTCCGATCCGGATTCGCAATCAGCGCCGAGAGCCCTGCTCGGTAATGTGCTTGTAAAGCTGCCTCTCCACCTCCCCGTCCCCAATCCAGGAGCCTATTAAATTAATGAGACAGAAGTCAGCGCAACAGCAGTCAACATGTTCTGTGTGTACAGCACTGGTGCTGTTACAATGTGCCTGTTTTTCCTCCTGGGATGTTTAATTTCCGCTTCTCAAATGAGCTGCAAAGCTGTGAAGCCTGGCAGTGTTCTTTCTAGACACTCTGTGATGCAGATAATGAGGGTACTGATAGGTGCCTAGGAGACTGTGATGGCTCTAAGCACAGCTATGGTCTGATAATGCTTTATGCCAGTAGTGTCACAGCGGAACCACTATCATCCCTCAAGGAATGGTTCATCTTTATGTGTAATACAGCAGCTGTCACCTAAATGGCTAATGGGGAAGCAAAGTAGAACCTTAGTGCTAGTAATCTTTGTCACTTAATAATTTTAAAGGTATCAGACTTCGGTAGCTGCCGCAAGTTCCAATAAAAAGCGCGCTTGCAATTATTTTATTTTTTTTATTTTGCTTGCCGTGGATTAAATGTAAATTGAGAAATTCGCGATGCAGCTCTGTGCAGATCTAATTTAGTATAATCTGAATAGCCAGGTAATTAAAATGTATTATAGGTATAAGATGCTGGGATGGTGGAGTGTCTGCATTTAAGAGGAAGATTTATTGGGCTCACTGAATCCACAGCGAACCTTCCACAGCCACATTAGCCAACATCTGTCGGCAAATGTCAAGACACGGGACATAAGACACCTCCTTGCCGAGTGTGTGGCTGCAGATACTTCAACAACAAGCTACGAGTGTGCAGCAACACTTGCAGAAAAAGCTGCTTAGGAACAAGGTGTTGTACTCGACTACTTCAGTAGGTTGCACAGAGTTTATTATAAACATGTGCATACAAAATATATGTGTGTTTATATACACACTTGCAAGACAGAGCAGGTTAACGGGCACATTTTGTGTTGTCTGAGCACGCAGGGAGAGAGGGGAAACATGCAAATACAGAGAGATTCTTCTGTAGACTTCCCCCCAATTAATGCTGGTTTCCCACAGTGCTAGGGCTGCGGTTGCATTCAATTTATGAAGGCAGGTAATGATAATAATTAATAGGGCAGTTGACACACATGATGTGAGTATTGACATTGCGCTATTAGTGTTTCCTAGAAGATTATTTTGTTTGTTTTTGCTTAAGTGCTCAAGATTAGAGCCGGTGATTTAGTAGGTTAGGGCACCGCCTACTCGAGAGGAGCCGAGCTCATTTCAATCACACCTTCAGACAGGCTGATAATCTCCGGGGAGTGAACACACTTAGGCTGGGGAAGGTTAAGAGGAGAGAGGTGCTGGGATGTGTGTGCCCAGTAATTGTCCGGGGGATGAGTTACAGACCCAGCCAGCCCACAATTCAATCTGCACCCAGTGCCACAAATGCTGAGAGGATAAATCAAAGGGCATTTCCCTTGATTTGAGGAAGGAAAGAGGGACTGAATAGGCGTTTACTCAGTGCCAGTAAAATAGCAGGATTGCTACAGCAATGTCAGAAAACGCAAGCGACAGGAGAGGGATCATTACAGCACAGGTTGCTATGACCTTCCCTGAATTTTTAAGGGAATATTTTGCATGGAAAACATCAGCATCTCGAAGCACTCTGGCATGCAGTGAGCTGAAACTGCTGCTGGCTGGGCTGCTCGCCTCCTTGTGCTATTATTCTTTTGTGTGATGTGGAGCACCCGCGGGTCGGGGCAGGCGGCCCTGAGCCTGCCCTGGGTGTGACAGCGCTGCTGGCACAGGGATGCCCAGCCCTTCCCGTGGCTGCTGCCTCGCCTGGGCCTGGGCACGGGGGACCCAATCAGTCAGATATGGCATAGGAATAACAGCATACAGGGCAGGGGGGTTTATTCTTTCTTGTCTTCTTGTTGTGAGTTCATACAGCGTTGGCAGCGAGAGGGAACTGGGACTGTGGTGTCTCAGACATGGTCTGGGATATGCAGACAGTGGGTAGTGGGGATGGAGAAAGCAGCAAGGCACAAATTACTGGGCACTATCTCAGCTAGGGACACAGTGGCACACAAACCCCATTTTTAAAAAATACAAGACATACTCTAAAAGAACTACTTGACTTGGTTTTGTGCATTGGTGGGTTCTAAATTAGCCTAAGTGAGCAAGGAGAGAGATCTGACTTCTGGTTTGAGGAGAGTCTGAGGAATGGGGAAACTGAAAATCTGTGCTCAAGGTGTAAAAGTAAAAAGGACAAACAGAAATAATAATGAAGGCCTTATAATATATCTGTGGGTTTGGACTTCCCTGGATACTGCCACCCTTTCTCTGGACTGGGAGATGGGCAAAAATATAGAATTAAAATAATTAATTCAAATATTAAAAACAAAAAGGGCACTTAGAGTTTTCCAGGGGAAGATGATTCTCATGGTGATGATGATTACCTTATACAGAAAATGAGCACAAGAGGAGGGCATGGTCACAAAGAAGCTGAAAAAAGTGCTGTTATCAACACTTCTACATAAACAACAAACATGGGTATGCTTAGTTTTGTAAACAGACTCTATGACCACAAATGATAGAGACAGGCCTTTTTCCCCCCACTGTGTTACAGGTTCTTCAAATTCCCTTCCCCAGGACCACTTTGGAGGAAGGATGTACAAAACCTGACCTGAACAAGGTCTTTTCTTATAGGTGGAAATCAAGAATATTCACAGGGTTTCTGCCTGAGAGGGAAGGACATCTACACTTGTGCTCTGAGTGACACTCCTTCATTAGTGCTCAGAGAGACATTTAAGCAGGAGATCCCGTGGCCAGGCACCACAGTGCTTCACACAGCTTGCAGTAACACTGCAAGTGCTGTTGGAAGGGAAACACAGCCTGGAGGTGCCAGAGGCCTCATTCAGTAGAATAATATTCTTTTCACTTTTGTCACAGTCACGAGGGACCTCACTAAACCTCCACATCTCCCAGTCAATGAGCTTCAAAGCCCTCCTTTGCAGCTCAGCTCCAGAGATGTGCCTTGGGATATGTCCTTGACGTTGGTGTTGTGATGCCTCTTCACACCTCTCTTGACAGAGATAGACAAAGAAACTTGGAGGACAACAGTGTGCCCTGGAGAGGTGACCTCTAGACAAGGCTTGCTAAAATAGGAGGGACATTTGACACCAGTATCAGTAACAGGTCCCATCCTGCTCAGATGAGAAAATCTCCCACCTTGGTTCTAAATCTAGTTAGAGACCACCCTATGGCATCCCTCACACCTGATCCACGTGGTGCAGAGGGACACTGGCCACGTGCCACCTCTCCATATGCTGAGGCTGGGATTGTGCCATAGTCATTCCTCTGAGCCTGCTATTCCACTCCTTTATTCCCTCTTTCTCTAACAGAGTGAGTTTGCAGCCTCTGGGGAGTCGTCAGCTCCATTTCCACCACTTGGCAGATAGGAGGACACTTAAATAGGATACCACAGTGTGTGCTTGTATTTCCTATTAAATTGGAAGTATGAATTTAGATTTCCAAAACCACAGGGTAACCATGTGCCTGGGGCACATCTTCAGAAATATGAATCATTGCAATCCCCTCTCCTGGATGTTTTTGTCTCCACACAGCAGGCAGCAGTGCAGGCAGGGGAAGGAAGCTGGACCTCTCTCACCCAGGCAATCACCATGTCTGGGTTTCAGTCCAGTCCATCCCAGCTTCTCTGTTTCAGCATCTTTGAAGCAGGGATGATAATACTTTCCACCCTTCTGAAATACGTGGATAAAGAGATATTTGAAAGGAAAGAGACTGGTTTTTATTAGATTGACTGATTTAACTGGAAAAAGTTTCAGGCACAGAGCCTTTCTTCAGGCTTGATTCAAAACTATGAAAAAGATTGTGCGCCCAAAACTTGTCCACTTTTTCCAGCTGCATCTGCTTCTCTTATAAGAGATACTGCCCCTCCCAAAGAACCTCATTTCACTCACACCCTTCCTCTCTTGTAGCTGCACCAGCACTTTTTCAGCTGGAATTAGTGCAGGTCTGTCAGAGTTAAGTGCTATTGATGAGACAGTGGAGAAATGCACATGTAAAGCTCACAGTTAAGAACAGGGGAAAAACTAATTCTAAGGAATGCATTTCCCCTTCCCCCCATTTTTCCAGGTGTAAATCCTGGCTCTTCACTGGAAAATCATTAATCATGCTGAATTCTTGTGTTATGCCTACATATGTAAAGCATAAACTCCTGATGAGTTCTCCTGCAATTTAGCATTAATTAATGTCCACTTAGTATAAAATGTGACATCATATTTTAGGTCGGCTCTTCATTGTTATTGCAAACCATAAACACAGCACACAGAAAAAAAATGGAAGATATGATTTTCCTTCAGTATCTCTTTGGCATGTTTACATAAAATATAAAGCCAATATATTATTGGGTTTCAGGTGGTTTTTCCCACAGTGTGTGCTGTGTGCTGTGTGTGCTGTGCTGCACACACAGCTCTGTGATTTCAGGGCATGAATTCCAACAGCAACATAAGCTTTGTGAGAAATTTCTACCTGTACTTCCATAAAGGATACTTAAAATGTTTGCATTGCACCAAATATCAGCTGATGCACCTCTTATTAGTATAAATGGTGTAGATTAGTGTCCAGCATTTTCAACAGTGAAGAAATTACAGAAGCCTGCATGGCTCATTAGGCTCTTGTTGCATGTTAAAGAGGGCCAGACCTTATTAATAAGAGGAAAAAGGGGAAAAAAAGAGAGTATAATGGGAAAAGTATAGAATAGCTTTTTTTTTAAAAGAAAGCTTTCTGGTTTGGAGAAAAATAAAAGCATCAATTAACCTCTTCCAGTCTCTGAACACTTTGTAAAGTCAACTTGGCTTTGTTTCTACAGGATATATGGGTTACAGACAAAGACTTCAAGCAGAGAAAAACTGTTTGCAATCACACTGCACCACCAAGAAGGATTTTTGATTATTAAATGTTTTACACTGTTTATGTGTGTCACTTTTTACATCCTGCATCAGGAAGGCATCTCTGTTTAAGTTAGGATGTAAAGCCATATTTTAGTTGAAGCTCTTGCTTATATCCTGCTGAAGGGAATATAATTTGAGCATTTGTTGCTGGTTTAGCACCTGGTGTAGGCACATGCTGGAATTATTTAAATGGGTTGGAAGGGACCTTAAAGTTGCAACCTTTCCTATCATGGGCAGGGTCACCTTGTTCTAGATCAAGTTGCTCAGAGCCCCCACCCAGCCTGGCCTTGAATATTTGCCAGGGATGGGACAGCCACAGCTTGTGTGGCCAACACATTCCAGTGCCTGCCTCAGCACCCTCACAATAAAGAATTTCTTCCTGATATCCTAACCTCTTTCAGCTTAAAGCCATTCCCCCTCATCTTATCCCTACATGCCCTTGCCAAAAGTCACTCTCCAGCCTTCCTGTATGTCCTGTTTAGGTACTGGAGGAATTCTCTAAGATCTCCCTGAAACTTTCTTTTTTCCAGGCTGAACAGCTACAACTCTCAGACTGCCTCTTCATAAGAAATTTGCTCCAGCCCTTAAAT
>JAWWEV010000083.1:59224536-59254338 GCA_035583235.1 Hafferia zeledoni
AACTTTCTTTTTTCCAGGCTGAACAGCTACAACTCTCAGACTGCCTCTTCATAAGAAATTTGCTCCAGCCCTTAAATCATCTTAGAGGACCTCCTGTTGTCTTATTCCAACAAGTCTATGTCTTTCTTGTGTTGGGGACCCCAGAGCTGGATGCAGTATTACAGGTGGGATCCCAGGATTCCAGGATGCAGAAGAGCTCCTCACAGAAAAGGCAGCCAAAAGTCTGCTCTCCTTGGGGCAGTGCAGGAGATTTTGCCTCATCTTTGGTGCAACAAAGTTCAGTCTCCCTCTTGTACCTGTTGTACTCACACACTCAGTGGCTGGTGCTGGAGAAGCAGCACAGCAGGGTCTGGTCACCTGCTGGTGTTGCACGAGCAGAGAGTGACCTGCTGTGTCTCCAGGATTGCATTTCTGGGAGTGATCTGTTCTGTCTCCAGGTTTGCATTTCTGAGAGTGATCTGCTCTGTCTTTAGGTCTGCATTTCTGACAGTGATCTGCTGTCTCTCCAGGTTTGCATTTCTGAGAGTGATCTGCTGTCTCTAGGTCTGCATTTCTGGGAGTGATCTGCTGTGTCTCCAGGTTTGCATTTCTGAGAGTGATCTGTTGTATCTCCAGGTTTGCATTTCTGAGAGTGATCTGCTGTATCTCCAGGTTTGCATTTCTGGGAGTGATCTGCTGTGTCTCCAGGTTTGCATTTCTGAGAGTGATCTGCTGTGTCTCCAGGTTTGCATTTCTGGGAGTGATCTGCTCTGTCTCTAGGTTTGCATTTCTGAGAGTGATCTGCTGTCTCTCCAGGTTTGCATTTCTGGGTTGGATTTGTTTTTCCAAGACACTTTGCTATTTATTGTCACGTCTGCCAGAACACACCCCCTTATGTTAGACTTGTCCTAAGGAGGGAGGATGTGGCAGCCACCATGTTGGCAGAAAAGAGACAAGTAGAAATGAGTCTGAAAATCATAGTTCTAAGCAAACTAAGGGAAATATGTGATTTTTTTCTAGCCTTTTTTTTTCTCTGGGCCTCATGTTCCTCATGATATGAACATAGAATGGGAACATATTGTATCCCTTGGCCAAGGAGGTCCAGCTTTTCAGGCTCTGCATTAGTGGGGTGGAGTTGCTTCCAATTTGAAGCTTAAATCAGAGCTAAGTTAGTGAACTACATCCAATGCCAAGCACCACAGATCAGCATATTGAGTTTTATACAATTTTTTTCCCTGTGTGATTAGCATTTTACTTGAGTCTGAGACATTAATCGATAAAAGCAATACCCTGTAAACAGAGTAAAATGAAAAAGCAAGTGCTGCATTTTAATAATATAAATAGAAGATTGTGTGGCATGAGGGGCCAAGGCTTTGCCTGCAATCTGAATACCGTCAAAAGTAAAAGAATTGAAGGCAAAGGAAATTTTCAAGGCTGATTGCACACGGATGCAAAAAAAAAAAAAGTAAAGAAAGATAAAATGTTGAACATTGGTTAGTGTGGGAGATGTGACTGTAGTATTTTGTTCCACTGGGTTTTAAAAATTTTGTCCTTGCTAATGTCTATTTTAAGGGCAGAGAAGAGAGACAAGGGGGAACCCAACCCCTGGACTCAATGAATTAAGTAGAACATCACAGAAAAATGTTTCAAGCATTGTTGTTAAAGCAGGGCTATATTTTCATTAACAACTCCAAGTCACAGTTTTTGTTCTTTAAGGAACACTTGCCATGGTTACTTTAAAGAAAAAAAAAAAGGAAGAAAAAAAAGAAATGTATCTCATTGTATATGGCACAAATACCACGCTGGGAGCCTGCAAACAATAGTCAGCTGCTGTTCAGTGCTCTCCATCCCCAGAGCTCAAGTGCTCTGGGAAGCTGGTGAGTATTGGCTTTGAGGCAGAGAGTGCTGGGGCCGTGCCCTGGTGCCAGCAGGGTTGGGAAGGGAGCCAGTGTGGAAGCCAACATCACCTGCCAGCCCCTTCCTGCTGCATCCAACAGGTCCCACTGCCACCAGGCACAGCCACTGCCCAGCAGAGCCCCCACTCACCAGTGGCTCACCATCAGCTGACTGTGGGCAGGCAGGGCAGGCACTGGGAGCAGCTCAGGGGGATCAGTGAGGGGAGATGGGCTGTTCCTGCAGCCAACTCGGGGCTCCACAGCTCAGGGAGCTCCCAGCAAGCCAGGATCTGCCCTGGGATGTCCTTCCCCACTGGGGTGGCATTCTGAACTTGTAAACCCATGGTACCACATGGCAGCATGACTGCAATGCCCATAGCTAAGCCATACAACTTCACCAGGAACTTTTTGTTGACTTTTCTCTTAGTTCCTGCTTTACTTGATGCACTGCATTTATTAGTGAGAAGAACTTAACATTAACCTCATTTTACTTTCTGCTTTTTGCCCTTTTGCCTTCTCCTCCTTCCTCTTCCCATGCTTCATATTCTCAGGGGTGTTGCCACAACTTGGGGAACAACTTTTATTCATGAGCAGCTTTATTAATTACCTTCTTCTAGAGCTGCAGTAATTAGCAGGGTGAGCTCTCAACATTTGTCTCCTGTAGGCCCCACACAAAGCCTTGCCAGTTGGCTATGATTTTTCTTTGCAGCAAAAGATTGGGGTTTGATTTAAGAAGAGATTTTGGATAAAAATGGTGAGGAAAGAATATTCTGAGCTGCATAAAGCCCTTAGGAGCCTCCTCTAAAAAGGAAAGGGTTGGTGAGCTTGAATTTCCTTCTACTGGAGCCTTCAGATCTTGCCCTAATGCTGCCTGAAGGTGATTGCTGCCCACCTTGCTTCTCCTTTCCTCACATGAATTCTGGTATCAGACACTTTCCATCACAGCTTTAAAGGTGGGTTTTTTCTATATGAAATAACCTAGGTGGTTTTGAACTGTTGCCAGTGTGTAGACTTCTAAAAATTTCTAGGGAAGAAAAGGTGTCTTCTCCATCAAACTGAAGTTCCCAAACAGCAAGCTTTGTGTCCTGTCCTTCAGTGAACCCTTTAGGAGCAGCAAATGGTCCCCCACAAGTGTGAGGAAGATGATGTCCAGTGCCTCCACACTAGGGAGGGAGCAATGAAACAAGCTGATATCTGAAAAACCCACGGGTAACTCTATAGTTTGCTAAAAAGTGTTTCAGCTTGTGGATTCCTCTCTTGGAAACACAAGAAAGCAACCACGAGTCTTGGTGTGACTTGCTGATGGACTTCCTTCTTCCTTCTCTTCTTCCTTCAAGTTTTGCCTGTTCTTCAGAAAATGTTTGTGCTGCTCATTACTGAGGCATCATCCAAATGTTTGCTACTACACAAACCCACTAATAAAAGGACATTGTAGGCAGCACAAAGAGTGGCATGCTATTAGTTTGAGCCTACACCAGGGGTGTGAGGCTGCAGCTGCAGTGCTCAGGCTGTGGGACTGAGGTAAAAGATAATAGCAGAGCAGATGTGTTTCCCTGCACAGCATGGAATAAAAAGAAACATCTGGCCCTTGGCCCCTAAAGGATATTTCTCACAGAGAAGAGTAAATTAAGGGTGCATTGAAGATGTAGGGGCTCAGCTAAAGGAACTGCTGCCTTAGTAACCACGTCTGACCCAGCTCCCAGCTCCTGATGCATAATGGCATTTAAAATATAGGGCAGAAATAACAGCATGGAAGATAAATGCAACCAAGTGCAGCCATCACTGTATGCACAAAATACATGTTGCCATCTTGTTCAAACAAATAAGTAAACAAACAAAGGAAATATTTTTAAACACTAAACATACGCCAGTTATATTGCTGCAGGATAAAACATGGGCTTTTTTAAAATCTATTGAGTCATAAATCTCTGTATTTCCCTTTGTGTTTGATCTCATATTTTACTCAGAGTTTCTAAAATGATAACAAGGCATGCATTAAAAATATTTCTCTTATTGTTACATTTCAAGCACGTTTACTGTTAGCTGCTTAGCTTCATTATGTATCATAGTCTGAATCTACAAATCAAGTATAATTAGACTTGGAGAACTGATTGGATTTCTAATTAAGCTACATTGGAAACAACAATGCACAATCAGTAAATATTCTGACTAGGTACATTTTAAAGAGCAACTCTTGGGCTTTTTGCTGATGACTAGACACCAGTGTCATTAAATTTGTTGGTGGCAAGCAAATTTTAAAGCTAAAATAGAGGCAATTAGTAAAGATCTTGAAATATTTAATCACGTTTGTCCAATTAGTGTGCAATTAGGCAATGGTGTGGCGTGGGACAAACATTCTGCTTCACTGTTTGGTAGAGAAGGATCCCTTTGAAATTTTGCTATTTAGTTTATTGATATATAAAAAGGAAGTTATGGTTGTAATTTCCAATTTAAAAAAATACTGTGCAGATGGTCTGACTATATATTTAACAATGTTAAACAAAACTAAACAAGGGAAGCATGTTACCTGAAATTACACAGCTGTGATCAGTGAATAAGCTCCAGATCACATTAGATTACAGCTGTGGGCATCCTGATCACACAAAGTGCCAGGTAGTTAGGCTGGTAAAATCAAAGCTAAGTAAGTTGGCCTGTCACATCTCAAGATGATATGATTATTTTGTCCTTGACTGAAAAGACACCTTTTTCCTTTGAGCTTTGCCTGGCTGTTTTGCATTCCTTGCATGAAGCTTTACACTGGCAAGTTTGCTGGGGAAAGTCAAGTGGTAGCTTTTCATGAATAAGCCACTTAAGTATTATCTTGACTTGCCTTCTCCTTGGGCATTCCACTCCCTTTCTGGCAAATTTTAGCCTCTCTTCTAAAAACAATCACAACATTTGTTATTTGATTTGCAAAACTTCAGCTCAGTGTTTGGGCTGGCATGTTGAATGTTGCTGTCACACATTTCAACGTGCAAACCTGCCATCATACTGGTATTTCATCAGTAGCCTTGCTCAGTTTGGCCACAAGCAGAGAGTGAAGGAGGCAGTGCCAGGGAACGTCCCCAGGTGCTGCAGCTCAATTTTCCAGACTGTTAAATTGTTAGAGCAGTCCTTGGCATGGTGTTGACTTGGGTCAAGCATGACTCTCCCCAGCCATCCCTGAACACAGCTCAGGGTTGGCACTTGCCAGGGACCATTCCCGACAGGCACTTTGGGAGGGAAGGAGCATTAGGAGAATGGATGTGGGCATCTTGTGCCAGCTGGCATATCAAAGGGCATCTACCCTGCTGCTCTCACCAGTCCCCATGGAGTCAGAGGAGTGGCTTGGAGGGAAGGTGTGTAACAGAACTGACCAGGGATGACGTGGACACCAGCCTGGACCCCTGACCTCCTTTCCTCTGCAAAGGGCATCTTGTGTCCAACTCATACTCAATATGGACTAAGAAACAAGAAGAGACTCGTTCTTCCCCAAGTGATCATAAAAGCAAGAGATTTGGTTTAGCTGTTGTTTGGATTTGATTGCCAGACAACTTTTTTTAAAAAAAGAAAATAGATTATCAAATTTTAAAATGTCTTTCTATGTATTTCTTATAAATGCTATCACTTCTGAAATGCTGATAAATTATTGTGGTTTTAAAATTGTCGATTTTGCTTTCATGTCTGAGAAATTTTTCTTTGATTTCAGTATTGAAAAAATGCTGAATATAAATATAAAGCAAGTAATATTTCCTAGCAATGTGTTGCTTTTTTTGGTTTGTTTTGGTTGTTTGTTTTTTGTTTGTTTGTTTGTTTTGTGGGTTTTTTTGTTTGGTTGGGGTTTTTTGGTTTTGGTTTTGGTTTGGTTTTTTTGGTTTGGTTTGGTTTGGTTTTTGGTTTTTTGGTTTTTGTGGGTTTTTTGTTTGTTTGTTTTGGGTTGTTTTTTTTTTTTTTGTTGTTGTTTTTTTTTGACAAATACAGACCTGGAAGTTCAAAGCAGAGAGTTCTATCTTGCAACCAGGCTGGGGTGTGCAGGAATTTTATGAACACAGTTGTGTTCATTTCTTGAACAGCATTAAATCAAAACAAAATATTTTTGTACTGAAAAAAGAAATGACACTAAAAGAAATATTGCATGGGAGAGAAATGAGACAGGTAAAAAAGCAGATAATAGATAATAGCACAGACACTCATCTATTCCACAACCACAGGCATGAGAAAAAAATCACCTGGACTGAAGGTTAGATTTTAACTCTTTCATATTCCAAGGTTAAAAACAAAGTTTGTGAAGTAACTCTTGTGGTACATAAACCACACAATATTTAAATTGTGATTATATCATGAATAATTGATAATAATAATATTTGTTGCTGTTGTTTTATACATATGTATGTGACATCCTTAATAATATTTTTTGGTTACACTTATGTTTATAGATTTGCTCTGATTAACAGAAGAGTCAAGTTTCTATGGATGCAAAAAATAAGAGCTGCAGGTTTTCAGTATGTTGGCAAATTGGCTGCCAATGTTATATGGAAAAAGGGTGTGAAAGCAGCACCTTATGGTCTCTGCCTCACCACATCTTTGTCCAAGTAAGAGATTAGGAAACCCACTCAATAGGCTGAATGCCAGAACATTGAATAACCAGCTGCAGAGGCAGCACAGGAGAAGAAACAGCTCTTACAGTTAATGTCTTCTGAAAATCACACAGGCCCCCAGAGGGGTTAATCAAACATTTACGGCCCTGACTTAAAGTGTTCTCCAGTCCCTGGAGGAAAATGGTGTCTTTTCACAGCTTTTAAACATCTAAGAGAGAAAAAAAAAAGAGAGACAAACTGCATCTCTAGTTGTAGAAAGTTAGTAAGACCAGCTTTAAACTGCACATCAGTGGGAGTACTTGTGTGTTTATATCCAGGATTCTGTGCAGAACCTTCACAAACTGTGACCTCAGCCCTCAGGCAAATAGATATATGAGTATGTACACATATAAGTGAGTAGCCATATATATGTGTGTACATACCCTGTGCATGTATAGGGACTTCAAAAAGGAAAAGAATGTTTGGGAATTTCAGAAAAGGAAACTCCTGTTTATTTGATAATGGAAAGAAAACCACCACTTCAATAGCAATTCACACACCACTGTCAAAGCAAGCTCTGGGTGGATGCACAGACCTGCAGGTTCTCTGTAGTTGCTGAATTCCTCCCAGTGTTGTCTTTATCAAAGAAGTAAATGTAGATTCAAAAAAAAATTGCTTTGATGTGCAAGACATCACAGAACAGCAGCTCCATTCATTGCAGAGAGAGTCCATTATTTAAGTCTCTCAGGCAACTGTACAGACTCTCCATAAAGGGAAAATTAACAGGACTGTGGAAATAAAACCTCCAGCAATGTGTATTCTACCTGTTTCTGGAGTCTTTCCCTCCGTTTTTCATGTCAGGCTTATCTCCAGGGGAACATCCCCCATGGAGATGTTTGTGTGTGGATATGGGAAAGGCAGGCAGGAGCTGGGGCAGAGGGAGAGGGGAAATCAAGCCCTGGTCACCCCTATGTTGGCAGGAGTGCCATCAGACCAACCAGGTGCCACATCATCCAGGCACTCCTGTGTGACAGCAGCAGGAACAGAGTTTCCCCATCTCCCCTCTGTACTGTCATAAACCATGCCAATGTGTAGAAAGGGTCTGTGAAATTAATTATACTGTGAGTGCTTGGGAACCAAATGAATTGTAAATTGTACATTATTAAAACAGCATCAGAGCACTGACTGATCTATTATTCTTTAGGGAAATGCATGAAGATAAGAGCTTTATATGCTTTAGGGGTCTTTTCAGCCACCACACAGCCAGTTTCATAAGAAAAAATGGGGCAATATTTTGTTACTGCCTGAATTGCAACTGACACAATACTGCATTGTTTATTTTTATTGCTTTGTCTCATATTTAATATAGAAGAGACAGTATACAGTACCACTGACATATACATGGCCAGTCCCTTCTGTTTATCCTGCTTCAGATTGCATTTGAGATTAATCATGTTTGTGTAAAAAGCCCAAATCTGTAGGTGTAGAAAAGTGAGATAAATATTAACAAGTAGCTCCTTTTGTACAAATTGTGTAACTACCAAGATGCACAGCTGCTCTTAGCCAATCTTTTGCCTGCATGTTGCTCCTTGATGCCTTCGTGTCTTTCAGCCTCTGAGAACTGTAAGGAGGCTCTGGGAGGCTCTGTGGGGAGCTGTGTGTTCACAAAAGCCTTTTAAATGGTAACAGGAAACAATAAGACCACGGGTTTGGGTGTGCAGGCGAGTTTTTCTCCTTTTTCTCCACAGTGCATGCCCCACTTCAGTATCTGATGTCTCAGAAATCTGGTTCTCAAGTGTGCACTGGCATCTTCTGCATTAATACAGGCCAAAACCTGCATGCCCTCCCTCCTGGTGATGCCAACTTGCTGTAGGACTCCTTACAGGCAACCCCTCACACACATCACATAAAGCTCCTTTTCACCCCTTGGCTGCAGCAGAAAGACACATCTTTCTCCAAGCAGGGCTGTGTATGGGAGAACGGGAGAGCTTTGTTTGTTTTAATGCCCCTATTGAAGGCATGGAGACAGAAGCTACTCCAGAATAGCTTTTCCCACAAGGTCTCCTTTATATTTCCTCCTTGAAGGAAGATGCACGAAGAGTATGCCCTGTCCATGCTTTGTCAGTGAAGAGCAGAAACAGCTGAAGAAACATCCTCCTCCCTCCAGCTGGAGACACATCCGACCAAGTTTCTCCAGGCAGTGACATGTTGGTTTCTACAGGCACCACATCAGTGGTCCCACACTGATGGGCAAGCCCTGGGGGTTGTCATACACTAGAGTAACCCAAAGTGCTTTTTGTTCTGGTGCAGAGAATCAGTCACATCCTCCCCCTTCAGAGAAGGCCTATCAGAAAAAAGTTTTCCTTTGACTTCAAGGCCTAGATGGGCATTCAGCAAAACACACAACCCAAACAGTCGAAAATATTGATTCTAGTTGAATGAAGACTAAATTTGGACTATATTTAAAAGTAGCCCAAAGAATTTCAGGGCTTGGTCTTCTCTCTGTTCAGGCACAGGAGACAATGAAATTTCCCTTGCTAAGGTATTGCCATAATGGAGTAAAGCATCTTTGCTTGGTTTTAATTTTTTTTTTTTAGAAGAGAGAGAATTTATATTTTAGGGCATTTGCGTTCTTCAGAACAACTCTCCTAACTCTATTTAATAGTATGAAATACGGCGCTGCCTTTGCCGTCACTCCTGAGCCCCGCAGGAGTCAGGAGCATCTTTCGGGACGCAGCCTCTGCCAGGAGGTGCACTGCGCCCTCGAATTCAAGAGAGGGCAGCATTTTCCTTAGGCTGCTCCAAAGGAAGGGAACGACTCCCAAGTGTGTAGAAGAACCGTCAGCAAGTGAAAATCGCCGGCCACAAAACACACGAACATTCTGAGAAATTAAATTGAATGGAAGAAATTAAATGTTCCTAGGACTTAATAGATATATAAACAAACAAACAAACAAACAAACAACCCCCCCATCCAAACAAGCTCTTAATTGATCAACACTGTTAATGAATACATCCCATCTATGTTCAAGGAATTCTTTGCATAGTCTGCTGTGCACTGGAATGCTGGCTCTGCAACACACCACAATGATTTTGTCACCAACTTTTGCACTGCAATAACTAACTAATAATCGACAGATGCACCATGGATAAATACCATATATGAACGAAGTGCTAAACTGTGCCTAGAGAATCCGCTGCCCTCGCATTACAGTCCTGATTCAATGAAATTCTTCAAACTAAACCTAAAATGCTACCAGGTTGTTATTTTCTATTACTTAAGTATCTGCTTAAAAACTGGCAAAACTAATCCAAAGCAAAGAATCAGTTTTGTTATGTAACCCCCAGATAGTGTCTTCTAGTGTGAAATAATCATGCATGGAAAGAAAATATGCTCCTTTCAGCTGCCTGTGACTTCCCTTCTCTCTATGAAGAGTCCACACAATATTTGCTCTGCTGGAACAGCAGCACAGCATTGACTTCTACAAGGAAATTCGAAGGAACCAGATGTATTTAAAGTATATAGTGGATTGTAAAAAACTACAAGGCATCCCAGAGTAATATAATCCTTTTTAGTTTACCCCCTGCTCAACTTTTGGTGCAGTGTTACCCTCCTGAAATAACTGTACTGTCAGCACTGTCTTGGGCACGTTCAGCCAAGTTGCCTGAATTACAGAAGAGCCCAGGACAGGGCAAATACAGTTTCATTCTCTGTTTGCATCTAACAAATAACAGATGTTGCAATGTTGAAGACACACACCTGATGTGATTAACACGGGATTTCTAAAATATTTGCCCTGAGATGACAGCCACCCTGCCATTAAGCACTTGCTTAAGGAAATCGGTACAAAGGGAAACGTTGTAGCAATTCTGCTCAAGAGGGAGCAAGCTGCTTGAAATAGAGATGTCCTGTGTGACCTTGGGCTAAACCTGCATTACCAGAAGAATGTAGACCAAAGCTTGAGAACACTTGTTTCCTACCAGCCTTTAATACCCACTGCAGAACCCCTGAGGGAGCCTGTGGAAGGCAGGACTTGGTGCCACTGTCCTCCCAGCCGCCGGCCCTGCATTCCCTCAGGCGGCAGCCCCTGCCATGTGACTGTCCCCGAGATGTGCCACTGAATCCTCTCGCATCCAGGCAGGGAATCTGGCACGGCACCTCCCGGCAAACCTGCCAGGAAGCGGGGTCAGCCCTTTGCAAATAAACCCTGCCTGATCTGAGTAACACAAATGGACGCCTGCAAGATTAATTCACCCCCTGTAATCATACAAGTACTGTTTGCACAAACCAGTGGCATGCAATAGCTTCATATTAAAATGCTCAGGATACGCATTAAGATCTTTCTAAACAAAGTACGGCTTAAGGACAGGAGAGAGTGAAAAATTTCCTTGCTTACGATTTGCCTCCCTCTCATCAGGTTTGATATAAAGCCACGAGCAGCACTGTAAATGGACCAACGAGTTGTCTAATCGTCCAGAACACCCTCACGTAATTTATATCGTCTCTTAATATCTGTTTTGTAACCTCCATAGCTGTCTCCAGTGAATCATAGCACATATCTCTGCACCGAGAGCATATCGGGGTATCATTTTTCCCTTTGTTTCCCACTTTCCCACAATGGAAGCATGGAAATTTCAGCGAGGTATGTACCTACAGCAATATCCTTTCTAATGTGATTCCAGGCATCTCCTTAAAAGCAGAATCTAGAAGATTATTAAAAGATTATTTTTACTGTTTCCAATCTCTATTGTGGCATACAGTTTTTCTTGCTGAAAGGATACCCATCTAACTCCATACCCAGAGAGATGAATATGCATTCAAATCGCAGATACATATCAATATAACACATCACAGACTGGAAACACATTATTAAAATTAACTGCATTACAGAGAATAGATGTACAGACAAAAGTGCTGAGGTATTCGCCTCTCACGATTCCACCGTGCCTTCACACTTGCCGCAAACCTGCCATCCCTTTGTAATGCAGTCCTGAGATGCTTAATCTGCTTTCTCTCGATGTAAATCAGCAGCAAAGTTGTCTGTGGAGGAGCAGAGTCTGGGGGATAATCGTGGCCTGGTGGGTTATCTGTCTGTAGCTTCGTGCACGGTGGGTCTGCTCACCAAAATTTTAGTGTATTTTTTCCAGCTCTTTTCCAGCAGGGAGTTAGGAAGTGGGAAACAACAAAACTGGTTTAATGCAGCAGGCAAATCAGATCAGCTTATTGTGAAACCTATCACCACACATGATTGTTATGATAATAAACGCGGGTGAGCTCTGGTTATTACATGTACAGCCCTGTACTAACTGCTCCCTACTGCTCACCCGTTCTCTCACTTTAGCAACACCCCACACACCTGTTCAAATAATATTACTATTACCTTGTGTTGACACCACATCCACCCTTTCCTTTCATATAATAAGAGCTCCTGGTGAACTGTAAAGGGAAAGCTTGTGGTAGCAGAAGCTGACTGTTTACCTGTCTCCAGTTTGTTGCCACAGATACTTGGTCAGGAAAAGGAACAAAGATCAGTTTGACATCCTTGTTAAGCAGGATTTGCCCCCCACCTTACCCACAAAAGGTTACGAGTTGCTATTCAAGCTTGAGCTCCACAGGTGTGCCATCACACCTGCCTGAAAGAAAACAAAATACAGTTTGTTTCAATACGGCTATTGGCCCAGCAAAATAAAGAAGAACTTGCCCTACAACACAGACACAAGCATTTGCTTTAATAATTCAATGAATCCAAGCAAACACTGACTGATAGCTCTGTTTATATTTAGCATACAAGCCAAACACAATGCACACTTCCCCAGAAATCGGTGCCAGTGAACATCCGACCCTGCCCTGCCCACTGAACTCATGGGCAAACTCACGGCAAAACTCCACACCAAACCCATCTGGCGATGGAAAAGAGGATGTTTTAACTCTCAAGGTGCTTCAAAGCCGGGTTGGATGGGGCTCTGAGAAACTTGGTCTAGTGGAAGGTGTCCCTGCCCATGGCAGAGGAGTTGGAACTAGATAATATTTAAGGTCCCTTCCGAACCCAAACGACTCCATGGTTCTATAATTAATAGAAGACTCTGTCCAAAGCCAAGCCAGGGTCAGGTGTGGCCTCATCATTAATTTCCTTCACCATTTAGCCCTGCTGGAGCTGCTGCTGCTGCTGTTGAGTCCTGTGTAACTGCTCAGGGAGCTGCCATGGTTTCAGAACAGGGGACAGGTAAAAGCTGCGGGTCTTGGTCGAAGGCTGGACCCAGTTTCTGACAGCAGTGACAGCAGTGTAGGTCCAGAGTAAACTGGTAAATAATGGTAAAATCTAGCTCCGAATTGAGGCCTGGAGGAGGCATAATGGGATTTTGTCCATGCAGAGCAGAGCACTACAGAGCCCTAAATGTACCCATTCATTCATGTGAATTCGCCATTTGACATCTGCTGGAGGTGATGGAAAGACTTGGGTGGGCATTGGATCAAGAGCTGAGTCACTGGAGTTTCCAATGCTTTAGGTAGAAACATTTTTCACCAAAAAAGGGCTAATGAAAATTGTTCTCTCCCCTTTTCCAGCTAAAGCAGTGCTCTATTCCAGCTACTTTATATTCTTATTAGAATCCTCATCCATATCTGCTTCCATTAAGGTTTAAATGGTGTTGTTCATAGTCAGCTCTAAGGTGTCCCTGCATTAGAAGAGGAAGTGTGGTAGATGTGCAGCACCAGCTGGCTTGGAAGGAGTTTGTATACTGGGTTGCAACTTATGTAGAGAAACGTCCTTGAGGCAGGGAGCATATTTTATTTATTGCTTTATTTATTGCATATGTCAAGTAAATGGAATCCCAAATTATGAAGATGCAAAACACAGTGTGAGTATTTATCAGCACTGAATGTTTTTATGTGCTCCAAAGTAACTTGGGGTTTCCCAGCTGACTGTGAGCAGCTTGCTGGTTTTGAAGATCTAGCACCTTTGGAACTGAAGGGACATGCTGAATTTTAAGCACTTGGAAAGAGAATTAATTGCTTGGACAGCAACACTTTTTTTTTTTTTTTGTATTCTCATCAATAGCAAATGATGAAGCCTCTGGGGGATATTAACACAAGTAAACTAAACACAGGAGTGGGACTGTTTAAACAAGGTTAGACAAAAGCTTTCCTACTACAAGCAAATGAATTTGATAGCAATTTTTTATGTTCCCACCTCTATTGTTGCAGATGTCTGCATTTAAATAAGAACTTTATCTTTCTCAGCCCTGGTTTTCCTCCTTCATGGAGGTCACAGCCCTCTTATATCATGGGCTGCTCCTGCAAGGACCTGGGGTCCTACCAGGTTCCCCTTGCAGCTTTCTACTGAGGTGGGGATACAACCTCTGCCTGCTCCCCCACCCTCTGAGAACAGGAAAGGATTTGCCTTTCCAACCTGCTGAAAAGGCTAAGCAATATTGATTTTTAAATATTCTAAACAAGATATAGATGCCAGACTGCTACAAATACAGACACCAGCATCTGAATGAAAAGATAGCCTGTTGAATAAATAATGCATATTCAAAAATGTCTGAATAGGAACTTGCAGGATAAACTGTAAAAGCTTCAAAGGAGCCATTGATCTATGGAGTACATAATATGCCTGTTAAAAATTGTTGGAATATTTATTTACATGACACATGGCTCAGAAGAAGCTATTATGGTCCTTAGGCAAATTATACATGTGAAAATTGTCAAAGTGCTTCTTTTACAAGAAACAAGTGTATCTTGTCACTTGATAAACCTTTGATAATTGATAAACCTTTGGGGGAAAAAAAAAAACCACCAAAAACAAAAAAGCAAGCAAATGTGAGGCTAAAAGAAGGTTAAAATAGAGAAGAAATAAAAAAGGAGGCAAATAAAAACCAACCCTCATACCATGTCAAAGTGTGTTCCATGCCCATCAAAGGAAGAAAAGACAGTGCTGCCCTGCCCCACTCAGCACTGCCATCACCCTTTGCGTGGGCAGAGCTGCATGCCCAGGGATCTTGTGGAGGGGATGTTCCTGTCTCTGTGTGCCAAAGTCCAGGGTGCCAGCTCTTCTCCCTACAGGCCAAAAAATTACAAATGGGGACTAATTCATTCCAGCCATTGCTGTGTCCTCTATTTGGAATTAAACTGCAAGAACAGCGCTCAGCTTTCCCTGCCCATGCCCCTCTGACAGAAACGGGGGACAGAGCTGGTGCCACAACCCATGGGCACTGTTTTCACCTTTGTGTGTGCAGATCTGCTGTTTATGGCTTTGCTTTCAGATCCCCAAATGCCTCAGCGCAGCCAAGCACTGATTGAAAATGGTCTTGCCTTTCCTCTCCTACCTTCAAGAGGAACAGAACAGGCAAGCATTGCCTTGCAGTACTTTGTGTGCCCAGCAGCCACCCAGGTCCATCCCTCACCAGCACCTTTCTGATGGTTTCTGCCATGTGCCTGTGCCTGGGCAGAGCACTCAGCAGGGCTTGCACTGCTCCCTCCCCAGTGCTCCTTGGGTGACATGGCTCTTCTCCAGCAGATGTTTTGCTAAGGGATGCCCACTTAAAAAATTCCCCCTCGTGTCCATGTTGCTGTGATCACACAGCAGTTTGTGCCATTGCCTGTTCTCTGCAAATTTTATTTTTCAGGCTGTGAACAGGAAAAAGGGTTTTGTCAAGGAGGAATGGCCAGGACATGGTGGCATCTGCCCATAGCCAACCTCCAGAATGCTGAACAGTCCCAGGACAGCCAGTGCCCTGCTCAGCTCTGATGTGCTGAAAAGGCTGGTGTGTGCATGCCTGCTTTGGGCACTTGGGAAAGCAGGCTCTCCTCGTAGGCACAGCATGCAAGTTTTCTCTTACTCAGGAATGAGAGTAATGGGTGGATTTTCTAACGCAAAAAAGCAAGCAGTGGTGTGGGGGGAATATATTTAGTCTGTGCTTTCAGGTCACATGTTCTGGGACTGGAGAGCAGACCATTTTCAATGCTGTTTTGGAAGCACACTGTTCAGTATTGCAAACCTTACTTACTATTGGAGAAACCAGTAAATTGTGTTGCATCTAAAACAATTACTTGAATGACTTGTACCGTGGTTTCTTCTTTGCAACTGCAAAGGGTTTACAAAAATGTGATTTCTACAGCTACAAAGCCTTGAAAATACAAATAATAGTAAAGAGCTGCTCTGCATTTGCATAAACCTGTTTATCCTATACATGGTTTATTCATTAACTCTTGGAACAACCAGCAGGACAGCTATGGCATTCCTTATGACCACTTCGCTTGTGGCTGAAAATGCAACTGCTGAAAAGGAACACTACATGGTTTAGAAAGTGAAAATAAATACCATTCCCGTGTGAAACAGCAGGAAAAATACCACAGGAGCTGGCATTTGGCTTTTACGTGGAATGAACCCTTCCTAACATTTGGAAATTTCAGAGGGGTCTTGGCACCTGCAAGGACTGGGACCTCTGTGCTGCAGCTCACCAAACAGGCACACAGCATTAGCAGTGTCCATCGCTGTGCTTTGCAGACAGAATACGAGTTAGGGATGGAAAATACCTGGCTGCTTCATCTAGTCATCCTAGAGACTGTTTTCTAGTCCTTTACAATTTCCCTGTCCCACAAAAAGAAGTTCCTTGCTGCCTCCACCAGCAATGCATTTCCCAACCAGCTCCTCCCTAGGAAGACTTTCCTGGTAATCACCCCAGCTTTCCCCATGCTTCCTTTCTTACCCAAAACTTAATCCCCACAAGAAAGATGATAAAACAGGAAAGCATTTTGCCCGTTTCATCTCCTTGCTTCTATAAAGACGAGTACATGTTGCCACTGGTACAAGGGGAAAACTGGAAGTTTGTTTGACAGCCAGGGACTTGCTCAAGGTCACAAAAGAGCCTCAGTAGCAGAGCTGGGAACAGAATTTGGTATCCTAATTCCTAATCTGGCAGCCTCGCCACAACTCTCATCACACAATCAAAAAGCTCCTTTTAAGGAATGCTTTTGTGACTAAAAGAAAATCCAAGGCATTAGAAGAAAAGAGACTTTTTAATTTGCCTTTGTTCAAACATTTATGCCTTTTGCTATATGGAAAACATTATTTAAACAAGATACAGTATGATGAAAGACTCTAAAAATCTTTGTAAAACAAAAATAATTATGGCTGCATTTAGGACTGCACTGATTCCAGTCATTAGGAAGCGAGCAATTAGATATTCCTCATTCACACTTTCATACATAGCATAAGGAATAAGTAGACCAACTCTACAGTGGTCTGGTAAGAGCTTTTTTGAGTGTTACATGCAGGCTTTCCCATTTCTTAGGAATACTACTTGTAACAGGAAAAAGATTCGCACCTCTTTAATAAGGTCCTAACTTGTTGCACCGCAACAGTTCTTTAAAAAGCAAAACGAAATCCTTAAACCGCTGAACTCAATGGGAGATTGCCCTGACCTGAAACAATCCGGGCTTTGGTAAGCTCTGCCTGGAAGAGCAGCTCAGTAATTTGCTGCCTCTCGCAGGACACATCAGCTTTGATACTTAGAAACTCTACAAGGTAGGTTATTCTTGTTTTAAGACAGCACCTTTTGCTTGCTTCCTCTTCGGTGTAACAGAACACTCTACTTTGGCAACAGTGGGTAGAAACAAACACGGGCATTGAGAACCAATGTTACTGAAAAACTGTATACAAAATAAGCTGAGCTGTTCCCGCAGAAGCAGACGACTACAAATACTAGTAAGACAGAGAAAATAAATGTGAATTTAAACCATTCCTTTGGAAAAAAATGGAAGAATTCCCAAAGCGCAGTAAAAATGCTATTGATAGCGTTCTTGCTGTCACTGAAATAGTTGGGAGACTCGGGATGAGAGGTTTGTGACTTAATTTTACAAGAACATGTATTTTTGCTCATTGAATTGCTAATATTGCAAAAGCAGAGCTGGGGGATTACAATGTAGGGACCCACTCCTCATCCCTGGAGTCCAAGCTTAACCTATAACATGCCCATGCCTTTAAAGCATTTGCAGTGACAGCAGGCCTTGTGTTTGCAGATGTGTTAACCACTTTTTGATTCGATCTTTATGCACTTACTTTGATAAAGAAAATGTTCATCTTGTTGCCATTATCACTGTCGTCAATACCTAATGACCCTGCTAGTTAATTTCCTTATAAATATTTAACTTAATAGAAGCGTCCCTCGGGTTATAGGACTTTTGACACTTGTATAATCTGAAATAAATCCTCTTTTTTAGTCAAACAGACCATGTTACACACACAGTTGGCTAGCTATTTACAAAGCACCCAATTAAATCCTCCTTAATTCTCCCACTCTGAAAATGCCACTTCACTAGTGCACAAGCCACGGATCACACAAGATGAGCATCTTTCACCGAGTCTGGACACAAGTTTACAGTCAGCAACTCGATCATACATGAGCTTGCTGTAAAATTAATTCGCCCGTCAAATGGTATATGAAGAAAAGTGAGGAGAATGTGCAAATTCACAGGATTGAAGAAATAAGCTGAAGAATCACAGTTAAAGACAGGTAAATCTAGTTTAATGTTCACATGTAGTAGTTACACATCACAGAGATTAAACAGGATTTTAACTGTAACACAGCTGCAGTGAAATGTAAGTCATTTTGTACTAGAAAAATAATCTTGACGCAGTTATCCGATTTTTGGTCTACTTAAGTTCATTTTAAGATGAATTTACATCACTGATCATAATGACTTTGCCCATGTGCCTTTCTGCAGTTCGCTATTAATATTCTTTGGACGAAGGAAACAGCAATTGTTTTTGTTAATGGTTTGCCCTTTGGTTGCAAGCAGAGAACTGTTTTCGGTTTTTAAGCAATTAATAAGCTGTACGAACACAAATTTGCAACAAAACCTTTTGGTGCTAAGTGAAATTCCAGGATAAATTGCTCGATCTGATGCAACAGCAGATTTTTTAAAAAGCTGATTAGAGATCTAAAGCATCGCCCCCATAATGCAAAAAAAACTAGATAGAATTTGGTTTCCTATTCTCAGTAAAAAACACTACATCTTACTGCTACTTTTATAGAATGCACTAAAAACCCCTGTGCCTAAATGACAAAAGTGTAGTCTCGAAATGTATTTTACACTTACAAACATTTTAAGTCTAGATTGAGGAAAACACGTTTGTATGGACTCCAAACAAGTTTATTCGCAATTAGACATCTCATGCAATCATGCAGGACCACTACCTATAGCTGCAACTTTTGAGTCTAAAGGACATTTGGGGACAAAAAAAGTCCTAAAACATTCAAGATATTTCCATATTAGCAGCTCCATACTCGAGCTGTGGTTCTCTGAAGAGATACTCCCACAGATTAAAAAAAACATACACACCTTTATAATATTTACAAAAAATATTTAATTAAAAATATTTTATAATTACAGTAGTCTATTAAAGCATATACTTTTCTCACACTTATAGAACATCTCTATATATACACAGTATGAAATGTCACTCATTTGTCTATACAATATGTAACATTCCTGCAGGGAGAAGAAAGTTCCCTGGGCCCCAATAAAATCCATCTATTTTAAACAATAGATGTCAAATATATCTACAAATGCTCTGGTAGATTAGTAAAGCTTCAAGATTCGGCTGCTCGGTCCCTTAAGAGTTATAACGCTTCTAAAGTCTGGTCTAGGCTCGGTCCTGTATCCCGGGGCAGAGTCGCAACTTTTGCCGCCGCCACCGCGGGACGAGCCGCTCACAGCTGGCCGGGAACGACGAGAAGAGCCGGGACCGCGGGCGGGGAAGGGCAAAACACGGGGGGTGAGGTGAGGTGAGGTGAGGTGGGGGACCGCTACGGACGTGCAAACTGGTGAAAAAGGCTCGGCTCTGGCGGGGTGAAGCATGGGAACTGCTCGGGGGGTTGGCTGGCTCCGTGCTGCGGGGCGGAGGGGCCGGGCCGGGCCCCCCTCCCGCCGCCCGCCCCCCGCGCTGCCTCCTCTGCGCGGCGCCGCCGCACACCTGTGGGAGAGGAATGAATAGAGGGGGTGTGTGAACCGCTCCGCTCCAGACCGACTGGCGCCACCAACAAAACACAAGACATGCTTGATCAACAACCCAAAACAAACCAGGTCAAACAACAACCGCAGCTCCCAGGCTGGGCCAGCCAGGCGGAGGGAGGGATGCGCAGCTGCACGCCGCAGCCAGAGGCGCTCCGCGGGGAGGGGGCTTGCTTGGCCGGGGGGGGGGGCGGGAGGGGGGAGGGAAAGAGGGGAAAAAAAAAAAACCCAAACCCACCAACCACCCGGTAATTAAGGCAAATAAAATAACCACCTGGTAATTAAAAATAAAGCCCCAAAGCCTCCTGCAAGGATTTCTCGCCGGGCTCTGGTTACCCTTCGGCTGGCATCCCATCCCGGCGGGATGCGCTCCCCCGCCCGCCCCCGGCCCCGCGCCCGCCCGGCACTCACCTGGGGAGCGGCGCTCAGCGGCAGAGGATGCTGTCCCCCGGCTTGTTAACAGAGCCTGCCTGCGCAGCAACCAAACACGGCAAATTAGAGCTGGGGGCGAAGGACACGGAGACCCCCCCACGCCCCAGACCGCCCTCCGCCGCGTACCGGGCAGTGCCACAGCCCCGCCTGGGAGCGCTCGGGGAAGCCCCCGGCTGGCACGGGGTGCGCAGGGGGACACCGGCCCGGGGGGACAGAACCGGAGGGGCCGCCTCGGCGCTGGCGGCGGGGGAAGCCCCGGGGGCACAGGGTTGCCGGGGAACGCCGCTTCCCGCGCCGCCGGGCTACGGGGTGTGGGATCCCGTGGAAGGGACACGTTCCCCGATTCCCACCCCCCAAGCACGCCGCGCTCAGTGTGCACAGCCCCCGCAGCCCCGCACACTCGCTACACGGCGCCGAAGGGTGGGAAACGCAGGAGCGGCACGTCTCTCCCGGTGTGTGCAAACACGCCGGCTACAGCTACTCCCTCGAGAGGCTGTAATTACACGGTACGCACCGCGCGGCTGCCCGCCCGCACCGGGGGGATGCGGGCACCCACCGCGTACCGCCGGGGCGTTCCCGGCCGCCCCGTCCCCTCCAGGGATTATGGCCCCCCGGCAGAGCCCCGGGGCCGACAGTAGCCATGGATCACCGGCCAGCGCTGATCATCGGGCCCCGCCGCCGCGCTCCGCACCCCGCTGCCCGGGCTCGTGTGTCACGCACCTCTTACCGGGTCAGTGTTGAGGGCTGTCAGCGGGGTCCTGGGGGTGCCCGCGGGGCAGCTGCCCGGGTGCAGGGCGGGCGGCGGCGGCTGCTGCCGGAGCAGCGCTGGGTGCGTCTCCAGAGCCAGCTGCAGGTCGAGGATGTAGTCGATGACGTGCTGCAGGATCTCCACTTTGCTGACCCTCTTGTTGGGCGGGATGGTGGGCACCAGCTTCCTCAGCCGGCTGTAACAGTCATTCATATCGCACTGCAGGCACAGCGCCGCCGGCTCCTCGCCCGACGGCGGGCCCCCCTTACAGCCGCTGTGCTCGGCCAAGCACCGCAAGGCCGGGTACCCCGCACCGCCGCCCGCCACGCCGGGCTGCGCCTTGCGACTGGGATGCCGGACGGGGCTCACGGCTTTCATGGTGCCGCAGGGAAGGAGGGAGGGAGACCTCCCTCTCCACCACCGCCGCCGCCGCCTCCTCCTGCTGCTGCTGTTGCTGCTGCGACCTCGCGAAGCCGCGCACGCACCGCCCGCACCGGGAGCGGAGCGCGGCCGCAGCGCCTTCGCTGGCGATACCGGCGGCCGCGCCGGGGATGCAACGAGCGGCGCTCGGCGAGCCGCGCGACAACAGCGGCACCGCCAACACCAAGAGGGAAGCTAAATAAAATAAAATAGAAGAAAATGGAATAAAAAAATAGAATAAAATGAAATAAAACACAAGCTGCTCTCGCCCCGCGGCCGATCCCGAGCACCACTGCCGCCGCCGCCGGCCGCGCCGCCCCAGATATAGCGCGGGGCGCGGGCGGTGCCGCGCCGGGGCCGGGCCAGCGCGGCGCGGGGCGCGGGGGGGCGCCGCAGGGCTGCGCCGCAGCCAATCAGCGCGCGGCAGCCCCCCCCCCGAGAACGCGGCGCTGGCCAATGGCGGCGCGGCTGGAGGGGCGCGCGGCTCGCGCTAACCCCCTCGGGGAGGAGGAGGAGGAGGAGGAGGAGGACGGGGCGGTCCCGGGCAGGGAGGGAGGGAGGAAGGACTGCGGGAATGCGGGCGGGACCCGCCGCCCGCCGGCTCTCGGTGCTGTCCCCACGGTCCGGCGCCGCTCCCCGCCGCCCGGCCCCGGGGAAAGGCGGCTGCACCCTCCCCGACCACCACCGCAATCCCCGGGAGGGATGGCATCTTCTCGGGTCGTGAAACGCGGTTTTATCCTCTCGGTGTAGGAGACTCATCCCGGCTTTATAGATTTTTTTGAGGGACTTGGGCACGCTGGTTTAAAGGCAGGGAAAATCCCAAGCAAAACTTGAGAGGGAGGAGGGTGTGGGAAGGAGGGAGGAGGGTTTAGGGACTGCAAGCAAAGCAACGCCAGGGAACATTAAATTAGAGCACATAACTATTAAAAATGCATGGAGATGGAGTATTTAAAATTCCTCCATGACATATAATATTAATCCGTTTTATGTAAAATTCATACCTGTAACTTAATTTGGTCCATTAATGCACCAGATCACGTATTAGTAGATGTACCATGTTTTAAATATGATGCTGGAAATGTCCAGAGTTCTGTACTTTGAGACAGAGCATTAAAATTAACAGACACATACTCCTGAGTCCTGCTTAAGTCATCTCGTGGCAGATTGTAACCTTTTAATTTAATAATGCAGTGTTGAAACTTCCTGTTAATTCCTGCTAAGGATTAAGAGCCGCTGCACATTTGAATGGAACGCCGGTGTGAGAAACTTGGCGCCCGATCCTAGAGATGCTGCAGCGCTTCGAGCTCTCCGTGAGCCAAGCAGGGCTCACTGCTTGGGCAAAGGACTGAAGGAAGGAGTAAAGGCTGCAGGATCTGCCCCTAAGAGCTTGTAAGTCAAACCCAACAGAAGGGAGGAAATCCATAATGGTGATTAATGATTACATGTCCCCTCAAAGCTTAGTCACAACGGGTGATATATAAAGGATACAGTGGGAAGCTGTCAAACTCAGAACTTGAATGAGCGGTGAGACTGGATCATCTGAAGCGTATAATGAAGCACCCTTGCATTCTCTCTCACCTTTAAAAACATGTTTTGAGGCTCTGGTTACAAATACACTATTGTTTTCCTTGTTTTGTGTCACATTGCCAGTGCCATCCATGGCAGGCTCGTCTCAGCACAAAATCTACGTGCGTGGTGTAAATCTTTGAGGTGTAAATCTAGACTGGGGTCTAGATTTGTACACTACATCAGGACAATGTGATAGGAAGATGTATTTCCATTAGCTGTGGGCCAATTCTGCTGCAGTCATTGCTTTTATCCTGAGAAACTCCTCTCCTTGAAGTTTCCTTGCAGGCATGGGCCTTAAAGAACACATTATGGTTACTCTGTCTGTTTTCCAGAGTCCTGGTAATATGGACTTGATTTGATGTTCTGTCAATAAAAATAAAATTCTAAATTAACGTGAGCATGCAGGCTCAAATCTTGCTGGTCCCACTTAATTACAATCTGCATGAAACCTGATACACTGTGATATTGGGTTGTCCCATCTGTACTGAATCCCTTCTGGGAGCTCCTCTGATCTCACTGGAAATCTCTGGGAAAGCCCAGTATGTAACTGGTTCCCCTTTAGCTCTCCCAAGCTAATTTGGACAGATTATTTATGTACACACACACACAAACTCACACACACTCTGTAGCAGCACTATAGCAAATCCACTGAGACCACCCTGATTCTTGAAGATGACTCAGTATTTCTGGAAACTCATGAAGAACCATGAAATGCTTCAGACCTCTTTTTCCATCAGGTTACCTCCACTGCAGAGGGTAGAAAGGAAAATCCAAGGGTCTGAAGCTGCGAGAAGACTGTGTGCTTTCAGGTAGCTAACATATCACATGGGAGAAAGAAAAACAGCCTCCCCTTCAAGTGCCATATAAATATTCAGGGGATTTCCTCCAGTAACTCCCCTTTGATACTCATGAAGCTGATACATGCTAGTCCGACATGCTCGGCTGAACAATAGGCACCAATTCCCTGTCAACAACCGGTCTGCTTTTGCTCTCCTTGAAGTCAATGGGAGTTTTGTCATTGACTTAAGTGGGAATGGGTTGAGTCGGCTGCTTTTTCAAAATTTCGATTGGATGTGCTAAGTAAATTGCTTTAGAAATGGGCAGGAAACCACAGAATGTTATCCATCTAGGTAGGCATAATGAAACTCTTCATCCCTAAAGAGGATTGTACACAAGAAAAAGGGACAGTGGCTATTGTTCATGCTTTTGTCCTATTAATAGCAATATTTTTCATGACATGAGTATATAGGGATTAACGCTTCTGTTTTTCACCCGACCAAGTTTGTATTTTTAAATAAATTATGTGCATCTTTAAACATGTGGTTCCTTTCTGGCTGGCTGGAGGAGTTTATCTGTCTTGGCTGGGTTTTCTTGTGCTCTCTTCCCATGTCCAGAGTCAAGATTCATTCCATTGTAACTAACTCTTGTAATATTACCACAAGATCCTTGATAACGCTCGAATGAACCAATTTTGTCTATTAAAAGAGAATTGATGAGTTCAGATCACATTATAGGTGCTCCCTGAAGCTTAAAAAAGTTGCTGGTGAATCAAAACCAAAGAAAAACAAGATAAAAATGAAAATGTAATGACTGGCCTTGTATCCATCCCCTTTGTCATGAGGATAATCCCACTGAATTTACTGAGAATGAGTAACGTAGTCTGAATTTGTCAGCACAGGTCTGAGGGTACAAATATGCCATTGGCTCCAGCTGAAAAAATAACCCTGACATTGACATTGTCTCTTGAGTCATGGCACGAGGGAAGGGGGACAGTCCTTCCAAGCACAGAATCCATGACATTTCCTCTGACAGCATTCTGGATCCACAGATGTTTGTGCATGATATGATGCCATTGAACAAACTGGTGCATTGGATAGTACAGCCTTAGTTAAAATAGTCTCTGGGCAGCTCAAATTGGAAGGGAACTCATTCAGGTGTGCAAGCAATCAACGTGGTTCCTTACACAAGGTTACTTGCTGTACCTACCTTAAGAGGGCATGAAATGCACACAAATGTGCAATGCATTTTGATTTTTAAGCAGGTTGTGAAACAGTGGTGGAGTCAAGTGTCCTCATTTTTAAGATTGGGGCACACCACATCAGAGCAGTGCAGTAAAATCCCAGGCTTTCCTTTGCTTGAGGCTGATAACTGCTGTGACAAGGTTCATCCTGAGACCCCCTGCTCCCCATTCCTGTTGACTTCATCAGGCAGCCAGAAGACTCAGGATCTCAGAGGAGCTGCTCAACACCTAGAAGGGCTGATCATTAAAAAAGCATTATAAATCTCTGAATGGTTTATGGTTTATGAGGGAAATAGCAATTGATTCCTCAGTGGTGCCATTACTCTCCACTATTGCTATCATTCAAAAGGCAATAATGCTGGTTATTTACCTTCAATTAAAATATCTAGTTAGTTGTGATGTCATTTAAAATAGCACTATAATGTGTTTAGTGCTCCCTTATCAAACACCATAGATAAACTCCTCTTGGCAACAGGGGAGGTGATAGGAAATGAATAATTGGGTGGGGGAGTGAGATAGAGGAAAGACTGTGTAAATCTTTTACTGTATTATTGTTTCTCCATGCCTATGTCCCCTTGGACTACAGGGTGGAGGTGAAACTGCAGGATCCTTTGCAATGACACCCTGTGGATCCTCCAAATGGGTCAGGGGAGATCCATCAGGCACTGGGGGAATGCAGAGATGTCACCTCACTCTACAGAGCGCCAAAGGACTGAAATCCATCAGTCTTCTGATACCACTCCTCACCAAGGATGATTCTTTACCAAAGCTCTTGATCACCAAAACTCAACACAAACCTTTCCTCAAATAACATGAGCCATCTTCTATACTGGTCTCCTTATATTCCTCAAATCCAAAATCTAAATAAATCACTCACTTCACTAACTGCAATGTGTTTTTTTCTTATACTCTGGTTGTGGTCATTACAGAAATTTCTTCTTAATGAGAAAACCTAAATGATTCTCAAGACCTTCAAATCCCCAGTACCCCTGTGCATGTAGTTTAATATAAAAAAAATAATAAAAATGTTTGTGCTCACAACAGCTCTTCACAGACAAAAGAGAATTACTGTTTTTGCATGTTCAGTTGTCCAGTATAGGGCATCCTTCTAATGACAGGAACATAGTCCTATCCACCTCTTTATGCTTCCCTTCAGCTTTGTATGCTACAGAAAAATCATATGACAACAAACATTATGGAGAGATGAGGAACAGATTAAAAACCATCCTTCTCCATGGCTTGATGCTTATGAATGTTCTTTTTTACAGAAACATTGAAATACATGCAAGAAGTATTTTGCTCCAGATAGAGGAGAGAACCAAAAAAAGACTGTGATGGGGTTAGTGTCTCCAAGAGCTTTCCTTGCTGTGCTGTCTCCAGCATGGCTGTGTTGTAGAAATTTGTGCAAAGACACCTCCTCCTCCCTCCTCTGAGGGTCTGTGGCAGCAGCAAACACTGGTGTGTCACTGCCAGACGCCCTGGCATTTTGCTGGTGGTTGTATGTCAGCTGGAGGCTGATGGCATTTCAGGAGGTTGCTTTGTTCAGGTGACCAGAAACACGGGGTTTGTCGGGGAATGTCAGATTGCTGCGTTGACTAAAGCGAGCTTGTGGCAAGAAAGATAACTCATGTTGACAACCTTCTGCAGTGTGGTCCAAATATAAGCAATCAAGAGGCTTATTCTGGGGAAGGGGAAAATAATTTAGGAGTATTTGGAGCAGCTTCCTGAGGAACACTCCATTAAACTGAGTTACATAGTACCAGATTGAATTTAGAGGCTTAACTTTAATTTTATTTTGTGTAGATTTAGATCAGATTTATGTGCAGTGTCATGCCCTTTGTTTGTAGACAGAAATCCTCGGCCAATCTGCCTGAAAACTGATGGTATGACACTGCCTCATACTATTTTTGTGTTATGAGTTTACATTAAGAGCTCTATAATCACACAAATAATGCAGCCTACAGGGACAATGAGCAAATCGACCTAAATTAAATAAGTATCTAGATGTGTACATGCTCATCTGCATATGTTATCATTACACCAATGCTACTGGTATTTATTTTCAGGGGATCTGAAGAGCTTCATCAGCAAAAGCAGTCTAAGTTCATGCCACAAAAACCCCAACAACAACTACAACAAAAAACAAACAAAATAAGCACCTGCAGAAACAATAGCAATATTTTTCTCTAATACAATATTTTACATTTGGAAAGCTAATATTAACGTTTGTTATTTGTTTTCTGTGAGCATTTTAAGGAATTCTTCAAAATCTTTATCTTTTGTAATCTAAAAAATTGTTTTAAATTAAAAGCAGTCACCTCTCTCTCTCCCTTTCCCACAGCAGAGTCATCCAAGGTAGATGGAGAGACCTTTGCTGCCTCTGTGTTGATGTAAATGCACTCATGTTTTCTGTGACTGTAGTCAGTTGGTTCTCAAAGTAGTTTACGGGCCAGTGTCACTTCCAGGTATCTCCTGCTTGCCAAATATTAATTTAGAGTTCTGCATTTCATGCTAGTGACAGCCTGCAAATATGTACCCATTATAGAGAACACTGTTTGCTGGATTGGGTTCAAGTCAAATTAGTGCCACAGCTGGGAACAGAAGTTAGAAAGAACTAGAAATTTGAGTCTGGTGGTTGTGTTTGTGGAGGGGAAGTTTTTCAATGCATCTTCAAATCCCCTGACTGCAGCTATTTATGAGCCATGCCATTCCAATACCTGCTGGAATCTGTGTGATCTTATTATCTCTGTATTTGCCTGCTATAGATTTCTGTTGCCATAACACGTGAGGATCTACCAAGGCCTTAGTAACAGAAGCAAAAGGCTCTTCCTCATTCTTCCATACCATCCTGCAGAAGAAATACTAGAAAGGCAGGAGATTATTTACAGGATTATAGCACCGTATGAATTTGCTTACATATTTGTGTGTGTTTGCAAGAGCAGTGTGCTCAAAAGGTGAGGTTTGTATCAGTTTGTAGCAGGATGCTTCCTGTGGTCACTCTGTAGAGCCCGCATGGTTTCTGAGAAAGTCCCTCAGCTTTTGTTGACAGAAAACAGATCTTGCAGGATTTCATGTTTAGAGAGCATCAAAAAAGCAATGCCAGGTAATGCCTCCCTTAGGCAGACAGGGTCACACCCAGGAGTTTAATTTCTGCAATAGTATATGCTAAAATGACCTTATATATTTATTAGGACACAGGATTGTCTAATGGAAACCACCATGAATTTAAATCAAGATACACATTGCAGACTGCAAATGGCAGGAGATGCAGGAAAAAGAAAGATGGATGCAGGGAGAATATTGGACAGTGATCCATGAACTGCAATTTTTCACAGTTAAATATATTCTGTGACTTACTAATTTTCCCTTAGAAGAAATGGGAATGAATGGTATTTTCCATTTTGGAGTAATTGTGTAGCAATTCTTCATGGTTTTGCTTCTTGTGCAGGGGGCAAACTATGCAAAAGTATTTTAAAGACGTATTCAAAATTGCTGTTAAAAATGCTTCAACATGCAAATTTCTAACAGTTTGACTCTGTTTTCTTAAAGCTAAATGATGTGCATATATAAGAATATTTCGGGTAATCACACAGCTTATGCTAAGCAACTATTTCAAGTTGTCCTCGATACCAGTCTGTTTCCACATACTTACCTTGAAGTGTTAATGCCATTTATTTTGGTAAATTTTACTCCACTAACATGCTCTTTCAACACTTTAAAGCACTGATACATTTTATTCAAGCGAATCTCTTAATTTACCTCAATGGAGAAATTGACTTGAAAAGCAGCACAAATCCTTGCTAATATAGAAAGTTTGTCTTGAAGGTAATGAGCTTATTTGCCTGAGTAAGGATATGGGTATAAGGACTGCTCAAGTGAGCAGAAGTTTCACAACTGGATGCAAAGTCATTAACTCACTTTAGACCAGACTCTTGAAACAGTTACTGAACACTGAGCGCCAGAAAACTGGTTCTCAAGAAAACATCGTTAAAAACTGAAAACGCAAATGGCAAAAGAGTAAGAAAAATTGAAATTTTAAAGACAAAAGTTTAATTAAAAGACACTGTGGTTAGTGGTGATAGTTATTCAAAGTAAATTTTACATCCCGGTGGGGTTTGTACTCAGTGCCCATTGCAGGTTTTTTTCCACCGAGAGTAAGAGACTCCTTACAGACAAAAAGAGTTTTCTTTTGCCTCCAGGAACTCCTTAACACACACAGTAGCACATCAATCTTCCTTGCAGTATGGTATGAATTATTATTAGAAATACATTAATAGAATATTATGTATTTGTAATCTTAGCATGAGGTATGATTTATTTACAACCCTGCATCTCAGCTTCTTTTTATTCCCCCTCTCCCTCCCCTCTGTATCTTCTTTCTTCAGAACTGTCTTATGTTTGCAGCATCAGGACTCTCTGTGGTGTTTAATGTTTTAGTGAGGTGGCAGTCTCTCCTTTCACTCTTTAGGGTACTGTTTCATCCTGATGTGCTGAGAGCTGCAAGCTTTTACTTCTGCATCTCACAAAAGGTGCTCCACAAAGTGTGTGAGCAACCAAATGGTTGTCTGTG
Organism: Hafferia zeledoni; assembly: GCA_035583235.1. Classification (NCBI taxonomy): domain Eukaryota; kingdom Metazoa; phylum Chordata; class Aves; order Passeriformes; family Thamnophilidae; genus Hafferia; species Hafferia zeledoni. The sequence continues at coordinate 59,253,744 of JAWWEV010000083.1, forward strand.
TCCCTCTTTCCTCCACTGCCTGAAGACCTGGTTGCTTCAGACAGGAGCTCAGGTAGTTACAGCTCATTAAAAACTACACCAGATGAAACTTAACTGGCATTGCATAAAGAGAACACACAATGGGTAGGCACTGGATAAAACATTTATTTTCAGTTGTTATTGATGACCTCTCAGAAGTTGCTCGTGGCTCTACTTTGGCCTGTCACTTGTGAGCTAAAGGGTCATCAATAACTTATGGAAATAAATGTCTTACTGATAGTCTGGCTACTGCAAGGCCAGTATACTGTCTCACATACAGACATGCAGGCACAGAAAATACAAATCACAGAGACACCACTTTTAGTATCAGCCTCTGTCCTTTTATCTTTAGAAAAATGTGGCTTTTTAGATTTTGTTTCATTTCCATCTTTCTTCTATTTGCTTATTTCTTTTCCTTCCCTTTTCTTTCCTTCTCCCTTTATTTCTCTCTCTGTTTGTTTGTTTATTTTTGGGGGTTTTGGGGGGGCCTTTTCTTTTGTTTTCTTTTGTTTTGTTTTCTTTTGTTTTCTTTTCTTTTCTTTTCTTTTGTTTTATTTTCTTTTTTTTAATTTATTTT
>JAWWEV010000083.1:59254438-59282986 GCA_035583235.1 Hafferia zeledoni
TCTTTTCTGTTCTTTTCTTTTCTTTTCTTTTCTTTTCTTTTCTTTTCTTTTCTTTTCTTTTCTTTTCTTTTCTTTTCCTATTTTTTTCCTGGTATTTCATAAAGATATGCTCCTAATTTATTTATAAGGGGAACTCTCCAGAACAAGGTAGCATTACTGAGCTGGCTTACCAGTTCCTCTATACACAGAAGTACATTCATAATTGATGAAATAGTCTATAGTGTTGGGACTAGAATAAACTTAAGGTCAAATCTCTGGGAGAGCAAATCTTGCCATTATTCCTGATGAGAAATAAATACGTGCAGGAACTAAAAAGTGTGGAGTTGAAAGGGAATAAAACTGAATGTATAAGGGCATTTTGAACAATTCATTCCAAAGTGAAAGTGCTTTTTCTTAGTTTTTCTTCATTGCCTTGATCTTCCTAAAACTGTTGTTGGGGCAGGTTAATGACTGACCTTTGAGGGAACCACATACCACTCTTTGTTCCCTGGCAGTCAGGATCTTGCAGAGGCTTGAAACCTTTGAGGGGGAGAATAGGATTAAACTGCTGTATGAAGTCCAGTGCAGGTGATGATCAATGGGAGCAAAGGAGTGAGTTTCTCAGGACGCTCTTTCTCTTCCCCCAGCAGCTGGAATTTATTTCCTTTACTGCAAAGTTACCTGATGGAGACAGCTGACTGTCAGTGATTGTTCTGAGATTAATTTCTTTTCAGCAGTCATCAAAAGCACGCAGTGTTAAAATCCCAGGAAGATTTTAAAGGTTACCAGGCATTTCACATTTAAACATCATATCGAGCAGTTAAAATCAGAAAGACTTAACTTGAGCCTCACACGAAAATCATATTTACATTAACTCAGCCTACTTGCCACACTCCAATTTTCAGTGTCCAGCCAACTAAAGACAAGTGTCTGATCCTGCACCACGTGCGTGTACTGAGTAACCTCTGATAAATTAGTGATGCTGGGTGAGTCCTTCATACCTGCCTGTCCCAATGCCAGGCTGTACATCCCTGAATGAAGCCATTGGTCCTAATATGCCACACTGACTGCAAGGTCCCTTTGCATGCAGACTTTTGCAGAGGATTGGCTTTCACCTTGCCTGCAGACTGAACCTGCACTGCTTGAATTGATTCAAAAACCCATTGTCAGCATTAGGGCTGAGCTGCCCGAGTGTCCCCTCCTCATCTTCCCTCCTCCCAATCCCCTGCTCCACGGCTGGCCTCAGGGACGCTCACACCCGGTCCTCACAGGGCATCCCATCCTGGCACGGCACTTCACCCACCCCACCCTCTGTGTGGAGATGCTGCCGCTCTCACGTGTCTCCTCCTCTCATGCTGCTGCTCTCGCTCCTTCGGGTGGCTGAGCCTTTGCTGTGACAACGTTCAGATAAAGGCTCTGTGAGCTGATGGGTGACATTTCAACAACGGTTTCTGCTGCCTTTCAAGGCTTCTGTATGGCTGCAAGTGATTGTTATTATTCCTAAAGGCTTGGACTCAACATCCTTTTCTTCCCTGAGAACTTATGTGCAAACCAATTTATTAATGGGAGAATTAAAACAGGATGATTTTCAATGAAAACCATTGCGAGCGTCCCACCTGTCTGGCCTGAAACAGCTACTCAGCAAAACCAAGTGAAATAAAACATCAAACTGTAATTAATTTGAGTTGCTCTAAGATTTTAGTGATGGAGGAACCTAATATCACATCTCCACAGATTGGAAGAGCTCCCATTCATGGAGGCTCTGGGGCCCACATCTAGAGGTGCTGTGTGATGAACATGAGATAAAATACAGAGGAGCTGCAGTTTTGGGCTGACAGTCAAGGGGCCATTTCATTCACTGAGAAAAACCCTGCACTCTGCACCAGTTTAATGTCTTAAGGGAGGGAATTTTATGTCCAAACCCAACCTGCATCTCCTGCTGAGTCACAAAAAGAGCTATGCTGGCTTTTGCTGCATGGTCTTTGTCCTGAACTCTCTGAAATTAATGTAAAGAGTGGATCTATGTGAATAATAACTTAGATTAAGGAACAATCAGATTTTCCCTTTCTGAGACTGTCACACCATTTGGAATGTATGCTCTTTTGAAGAACTGCAGTAAGAAAGTAGGGAAGAATTTCACATGTGAAGTAAACTTTGAGAGGCTGTTTTCCTGAATCTGGCCAAACTATGAATATAATCAGGTATTCTGCAGTGTGGGAATCTCGCTGCTGAAAGCAGTGGGAAACTTCGAGGCTGAGTGTGGGAAGTTTGGGAGCCTTGGCAGGGATTGTAAACCTTGCTGGAGCGCACTGAAAAGCCCCTCATTCCTGCAGGAAAGAACTTTTCTAAAGTGCCTGCAAATGAATTGAGGATGGAAACAGAGACATCTCCATTCAAACAATGGGGAGCTGGCACGGACCGAAATCCAAACACCCGGTCCCCACGGCCAGCGGGGCCAAGTGGAAGCGGGACGTGGAAATGTCGCCTTTCCAGTGCTGGCACGGAACTGCGCTCCGAGGGGATCACCCGCGGGACAGCCTTGGGGGCATCACCCTCGGGACATCCTTGGAGGCATCACCCTCGCGACAGTCTTGGGGGCATCACCCTCGGGACAGCCGTGGGGAGATTACCCTCGGGACAGCCTTAGGAGGATCACCCTCGGGACAGCCTTAGGAGGATCACCCGCGGGACAGCGCTCCGGGTGGACCTCGGGACAGTGCTGGGGGGATCACCCGCGGGACAGCGCTTTGAGGGCATCACCCGCGGGACAGCGCTTTGAGGGCATCATCCGCGGGACAGTCTTGGGGGCATCACCCGCGGGACAGCGCTGGGTGGATCACCCGGAGAGGAGCGGCCGAGAGGAGCGCTCCGCTCCCCACGCGCGGACGGACGGGGCGGGGGGGGATGCCGCATCCCGCCGCTTCTCGCCGCTCCCCGCTCCCCCCGCAGCCCCTGCCGCCCCTCCCAGCCGCTGCCTTGGCCCGGGCTGCCCAGACTGGCCGGCGCCGGGCCCGTGACATCACCCATTCACGCTGCGGCCCGGCCGGCGCCGCCGGGGCGGTCGCTGCGGCAACGCGGACGCCAATCCCGGGCAATGACTTCCAGCTGCCCGGCCGCGGGAGCGAGCGCGGGCGCGCCCCCGCCGCACCCCTGCCCTCCTCCGCTTCCTCGCACCCCATCCCTTCGCCCCCCCTTTCCCCACGCAGGTATTTTTCCCGTGCCCTGAGCGCTGGGGAGTGCTGAGGGACCACAGCCGCCCCGAGGTGGGGGGTCTCGGGAAGCTCGTGTGCCCTAAATAAATTCCATATTGAACTTTCTTTTCTTTTTTTTTTCTTTTTTTTTTTTTTTTTAACAATTACTGCTTTTGCTGATCTCTACCACATTCTCCCTAGTCGCCTTTTTTAACCTCTACCATGCAGACTCCACTATATCTTTTCGTTCTGCTGCTCTTCTTTGCACCCCTGAATTGTGTGATACCCTTGTTCAGATGGAGGTAGAAGAATTGCATGGAAACAGCACACGGGACTGCCATGTGCTAAGAGTACTTTTGGAAACGGTTTTCTCCTCAGCTGCCCAAGCGTGAACCCTTTTTTGCCTCAGTATTGTGGTCCAGTACAAGAAAATCTGATACTGAGTGTTTTGAAAGCTTAAAAGCTGTGGTCTTTCTAAGCTCGTCTGAGAAACACAAAGTGCTCAATGTCTCTGTGAAAGACCCACGGCTGGTGTCAAACTTTGTGAATATCTCGTTTTGTTGATCAAATAGATATGCTTCCATATTTATTGTCCACAAAAGGAAACTTTTGAAGTCTGAGTTGACTGAAACTTGAAGCGTAAGCACCAGGAGACAAATAAAACGAACCTACAGGAGAACATTAAAACATCTTGTGACTTTTGAAGCCAAAACTGTGGGGTTTGTATTTTTTAAAATGTGATTCATAAAATTCTCATGCTGCAGTTTGGTATTGCTGCAGTTTGGCCCGGTGTGACTTCCCGAAGTCCCACAGGGGCCCTGAGTCAAATGAAGGATTAGAAAGTGAAAGAGCTTGCCAGGTTTTCTGTACAGTCCTCTGGCAGGTAGCTCACTCTTCCTCTGAGAACGAATAGTTACTACCTATTGCCTTGCAGTTTGTTGATTCACAGTTCCTGCAGGAAACCATCTGTAAATATTAGCCTGTGTAATTTGTAGTGATATTAAACAAAGTGATGAGAATCCTACTTAAGAAAAAAATTGATAGCTTCCCATACGGTTCCAAAAAGCTTAACACTGATACTAGTTTACCACAGTGTAGCAACAGCACAGTTCTGACTCCATTTATCTGTAAAAATGAAGGCTTAGTAAAACATTAATTTTCCAAAATTATGGAATGTTTTAATGTGATTGTAATTGCCCCTTTGTGCTTTTAATTTATTAACATTGTTAAAACGAATTATGGCTCATTGTAACCAAATGCTTTAGATGTGAACAAGCCAGGCTGGTTTGCAGGCATGTTGATAGAAAGATGGTCTCTGTATAATGCAATCACAGTGTATCCCTCCTGATTTACTTGGAGTAACTTATGCAGATTAGGGGATTTCTGTTGCATCAATATTGTGATGCTTTTATGACGTAGACTCAATCTTTTACATCTTTGCATTTTACCTTTCTATAACGGATTTTCCTGAGTAGCTGCACCTGGTTTCAGGGCAGCTGAGAGAGCTGGATCTTGTACAAAGGAGGCACAGCAAACTCGTGTAAGTGATGCTGGGCAGGGGAGCCCTGTGGAAACTCTGATGAGAGCTAAGGAGCATGTTGTAATGGTTTCTGATTGCTTGTTCATCAGGAGCCAGTGTGAGTGTGGAACACCTCGCACTGAGTATGCACCTGGACACAGCCCAGCTGTGTAAGAACCTACAGATTCTTACCCTGCAGGACCGAAGCCTTAAGTCTTGCTGAACCAGATCCTGTTTGGGTGTGTCCACACGGTGTTCCTGTTACCAGGCGAGCTGAGGAACCCAGCACAACAGGTGTCCACACAGAGACCTGACACTGCTCTGCGTGGTTGGTGCTGAGCGGGATGTCCCGACTCAGCCCGAGGACTGCAGCGCCACTCAGAGCCTGCACGCAGAGAGGAGCTCAGCAACAGCCCTGGAGCCAGCTCAGATGGATGGACTGATGGATGGATGGATGGATTTGTGCTCAGATGGACTTCAGTGTGGGGTTCATAGCACCGACTCCATCCCAGGGCTTTTCAAATCCATCTGGACTTTGCTACCTCCTTCTGGGAGCACAGCACAGGGATAACTGGGCAAGCTCTACAGGATACATTCATATTCCATGCTACATGGAAGTACTTGTATGGCTGTGAATCTTCCATCATTTGGGATGCAGCCTTAGCTAATGAGCTCAACCAGGCCTGAATTGGCTCTGCAGGGATCTGGCCCTGGTGTCTCTGTTGTGTCACCATTCCTGATCTACAGCTCATCACCTGTGGAATAGCTGCAGACTGACTTTATCTGGTGGTGTATGTGTAGATGGGTAAGGTAAAATGGGATTGAGCAGAAAACATCACTATAGCATTAAAAGTTTAGAGAAAGACTCAGTAGTGTAAGGGAATTGTGTTTAAGACATTTTACTGTTAATTTTTCTTATGGGAAAGGGAGCAGATCCATGGGAACATGGGATTTGCTATGGGAAAAACTGACTGTAGTGCTAAACTGCAACTGTGCTTGTGTGTTCCCTTTCTCAGTGTTTGTAATAGTCAGATATTTGTGTTCTCTTCCATTGCATGCTGCAGTTCTAATCTAACAAAGCACTTAAATTATGTTCTTTAGAGCTGTACTGGAGCAGGGCCATTTTCAGTACTTCCAAAAAGTAAAGCCTAAAACATTCTCTGAAATCTTTGGCTAGAGATTGTATAACATTATTCCTCACCCATAAGGATCTTATCTGGACTCTCCCATAGGAACTGAAATAGCAAATGTCATGTATGCAGCCTTGGCAGACAGTTTTGAACTTGGAGAACTTCTTTTGGTGAAGTAGTGTGGGCCAACATGCCTATGAGATGTTCAAAGCTTTTCATCCTTCCTCATCCATTTCAAATACAAACAGACAGTTCCCACTTTCCAAAATACAGTTAGACATATATAGTGATGGTGACAGTGACTAGATAAGGAAATATGGGAGGCAGAGTCTTCTGTTGCCTCTATAGAATGTGTTTTATCCAAGAAGGAAAGAATCCCTTGTTGTAAAAATAAAAGAAACATTATAATGAAAGTTTTTCATGTGCTAGAAACTATTTCTTGACTTGTAAATGGTCTTTGACACACTGTTTTTGTCAGTACTTTGAAATGCTTACCTTGTTAGAGCAGTGGCAGCTGTCTAAGTTGGGTTCAGAAATTTCTCCTCATCTTTGGGGTTTTTTTACATTACTGGGGCTTCATGGCTCTTGTTTCTGATAACTGCAATGTATTCAAACACACTCTCTTATTCTGAACCCATTTTTTTGCATCTACCTGAAAGGAGGTTGTAGTGAGCTGGAGGTTGGTCTGTCTTCCCAAGTACCAAGTAACAGGATGAGAAGAAATGGCCTCAAATTGCATCAGGGGAGATTTAGATTGAATATTAGGGGAAATTTCTTCACGGAAAGGGTGATCCTGTTTGAGAGAGGAGGGAAATTTTTTTTTCACAATATAGCTATGTTTTATTCAATAGGGGTTTTGTTTGTTTTCTGTTCTTCCCCTCAGGGGATAGAAGATACTTTTCTTTCAGCCCTCAGGGATATATACAGACTTTATTTTTGTTTGGCCAGCACTACTTTTTCCTAGGAACCACGATTTCCAAAGCAGATTTCAGACACTGAAATGAAAACTGTGTAGCTGGTTACCCTAATGTATGATAAATGTTGTGCATGTTTTCTCCTTCCCTGCCATATTTCTGTTTTCCTCTAGGGTACCTTTCAGAAGGATGGTTGGGGTGGGTGGTTTCAGGTTAATAACAGTTGAGAAAGTAGATCTACCCATAGTGCTTAATTTTAAGCCAATTTATCCTTAAATATGACCTTGCACTTAGGCCAACTTGTAAGATCAGAGTCTTCATGTGGAACTTGCTCTGAATTTTCATGAAGTCTGCAGCTGTCTGAAGTTTTATTTTTCTAGCTATTAGAATGAAAACCATTTTCAACATTTTAAATTTTAGAGAAGTTTATTGTCTTCCTTTCAGATGTGGCAGCTGTAATTCCAGATTGAGTGACAGACAAATATAGATGATACAGAGAGTCACCTGATCAGAACTGTAAACTCTCAGAATAAAGGTCAGACTAAGCATGGTGTGTAAAAAGAGGCATCTCAAACTTTACTCTAACTTTTGTACAAACTTCTCCAAGCCAGCTTATTCTTAAGACTGGAGCAAGAACACAGAATTGTTCATTTTCCTGTGAGTTGTAATTAATCTTGATCTGTTGAAGACTTTCTGATGGCCAGGCTGCCCTCTTCAAACACCTTGTTTGATAAAGGAAAAAGATCCTTCTTTGCTGCTGAGAACTTGACAGAATTCTTATTTCAGTTGATGGCAGAATTCTGGTTGAGGTGATTAAGATAAGACAAGCTTAGAAATCTACTTTTGTCTAGAAACACTTGCTTTTACAGTCTAGCCTTCTTAGGAGCTAATTAATTGCAGTCTGAAACTGCAAACAAGATAGAAATTGGAATTTATGTTTGTCTGTACATACATAAACACTTCTGAAGGACACCATTTAATGCTATTTGTCTCTCATTTCCCCAAAAGCTTTTTACCCATTTGGTCAAGCTGTGTTCTATTCCAAAGAACCAATTTCACAGTGCTCATCCATGTATTTCAGATCAGTGAACCTGATTTGGTAATCATGAAGTAAAGCATTTTCCCCCTCCAGTTTTCACAAATCCACACTTTAGTTCTACTTCTTCCTCTTTTTCTGGCTTCCTTTCCCACAATTTCTGTTTGTACAAGTTTGATATCCTATCAATTTGCAGTTTTAATGGTCATTTTCTTTGATCTCTAAGGAGACAAAAGGAGGACTATGAAATGCTATAAATATTGGAAGGGAAGATTGTAAATCAGCCCCAATCCTGTCGCTGAATGGAAAATCACTGTAGCAGTAAAAATGAAACGTGTGACTTTGTTGTGTGAGATACTACTTAATGTGGGGATTTGTAGTATTTAATTCTTTTAATAAAATACCCATTTTGAGCTCATTAAACTCCCCCTCCAACCATTCCAGACCACAGCACTACAGACTGAAGTTCATACACAGGTAGAACTGAGTTTAAGTTCTATTTGTACGTATGTACTCCCATGTGAAAAAGGGAAAATGTTCTTAGGAATACAGGCAGGATTTGGTGTCATTGTGTGTGAGTAGGCAAACTCTAAATACTGTATGGATGACCTTTAAATAAAAGGAGATTTCATTAGTTTTAGCAGCTATGATTTTCAGAAAAAGCATCATAGCGTTGCCATTAAGATTATTATCTTCTTTAGACATTTGTCAGTGTGGACAGACCAAAACACCTCGTGCCATTTCAAATGCCAGTGACTGAACTTTCTTAGCACAAACTGAAGAAGATAACCCCAAATCATATGATACCCTTGCATGCCTTTTCATTATGTTCTCTGAGGATAGAGCATTTTTCTTTAAATCTTTGCATGTAAGACTGTAAATTCAGAAGGAGGATTTGTGTACTAAAGAGCAGATTTAAATCCTTAAAGCTGCACATAACGCTTTCAGTAATGCCTGGCTCAAGCTGCTGACAGGCTGCAGAACTCTTGCCTGCTCTACCTGCTGCAGGTCTTAATTGTCTCAGCTAATCAGTGAGAGCAACCTGGGAAAGGCTTGACAGCCTGGAACCAGCAGCGATTTTTCCTTGGGAGCATCATCTCAGCACTTTGTGGTGGTTATAAATCCACTACCTGTATATGTGTATATAATGCTCTGGCTGCTGGGTTTGTACACATGTATTACTGATTTTAAACTCCAGGTTGTGTTCTGCCACTCAGTTCAGAGAATTATTACTTACATATATATAACTGTGGAAGAGAGGCAGTCAGGTGCTCACCAGTTATGAGGATAAAGTCTAAAATGAGTCACACTATTTCTTATATTAACTTGTCAAAACATTGGATTGTAATACAAAGCTTGCAGGAATTCTTTCTACACATGTAGAATGTGCTTTTCCTTTTGTTCATTTTTAAAGAAGTGGAAGAAAAAAATGTGGACACCGTCACATTAATTTTCTCTTTAGATCAGAAACTTGTAATATTTTGTTCAAACATTTTAATAGAACAATTATTCTTTTGTTTTTAAATAAAATTTTCAGATGAATTAACTGCTTGTGACAGGTGCATTTTGAACAGTGGCAGAGAATTAAGTCCCTTTTTACTATATCATGTAACAGTGTGAGTCAAAGATTTCTTTACCTATTGTCTTTAGGCATCACAGCTTTCTTTTAGAGTGACCATGCCTAAAAGGAAAGGGAAGTAGCAATATCAAAACCTTGTCCTTTTTTTGGTATTGTTTTTGTTTAGTTTGGTTTGTTTGGTTTTTTTGTTTGGTTGGGTTTTTGTTTGGTTTTGGTTTTGTGTTTTTACTGAGGTCAGTTTATGATCTGCTAGGATAAGTGATGCTCCTTCTCTTTGGACTATGCTGATGTCACTGCCTTGCTCCTTGAAGAGCCTGAACAGAAGAACTTTTGACCTGCACTAGGTTTTGAAGCAACGATCTTGAAGTACAGGACCAATACTGAGCTGCCATTCCATTGTTATTTTTGCTGCAATTGGAGTCTGAAGTATTAAATAAACTGTATTCTCCAGTTCTTTTCCTCCCGTGCCTGTCATTACCAGTGTACAAAGGCTTGGTGCAATCTTGTTTAATAACAGGAATAGAAAAAGGAAGAAATAGCTACACGCTTAATAGAAACAAAAATCAATTATTACTTTTAAAAACTACCTGCTTTCAATTAAGCAGGAAATTATCTAACCGGTTACTTAATTTGCTCTGGCTGGCAGTCTCTCAACTGCTTTATGCTGAGTGGAGCATGAAATTAAATATGTAACAACTATCCTAATGGTTATGTTTTTAGAAAACCAGCATCTAGAAATGGCATTTTGCATAGTTTCAAAAGAAATAATGGCACAAAAATAAATTACTGCTGCTTCAATGCATTTGATATTTAAAAGAAAGATATTACCTGGTTGTTGATTCTCTTCTTCTGATTAATAACAAAAAAAACTTTGGTTTGACTGATGCAGATCTATACTTGTGAACTGGGTTTTTTGTTTAGGTTTTTGTCTTCCTCCCTGGTTTCAGACTGTGTTTAATTGGTGAAATCGTTGCTGTTCATCTCTTGCTGCTCCCAGTGTTAAGATTCACCCTATTCTGTGCAAAATATGCCTTCTGGTAAGATTATTGTAGGAATCTTCAAGAGATCTTTAAGTTTTCTGTTTGGTGCTATTTGCTGGACCTTTCTCAGGGTACAGTTTCCACATCCCAGTTGAAACCCACGCTTTTGTTTTACTGCTTAAGGGTTATTTTCAGTTCCAGAGGAAACCCCTTGGAGTTACACACCGGCTCACTCAGGAGAGAGGTGAAGTTGATGGTTCAAGAACAGGGATGTCAAAGTGCTGGAGTCATCCAGTTCTTTGTGTGTATTAACACCAACCCAACAGCCCAAAATTTCACAAGCATTTCCAATGGCAGAGTGATCCACAAATTTGCACCATGTAAACTTGGCTATGTTTCCATCTAGGAAATTATATTTAGATTGGAGTTTAATGCCTTTGATTTGATTAACTTTGTGACACAAATCCACAGACTTCATTATATTTATCACTGGATAAACTTCACTGTATTTGCCACTTTCAGTTTGTTTAGATTTAACAACAGGGAAATCGTTTATACTGTGAGCCTAAATTAGAATGAGTCTTTTTTAAGTCCACAAGTATATCAAACAGCTGTATGGATCACAGAAGTTTTCCTTTTTTAACTACAGTTAATTAAAAAATGCCTAATGCCATAAATATGATGTGAGAGGCAGTAAGTCATCACATTCCCCAATACCCAGATAGAGACTATTTTGGTCTTCAGTTGGGTTTTAATGCTCTCTGGCTTATGAAGAAAATGTGTCATCCTGTACATTCTGTAATGGCCACATTCCTATTGCCTGCAACCTTCTGAATTTGAGGCTCCAAAGCAGTAAAATGGTTGCTTTTCACCTTGAGTCTTGACTCAGACATTCATATTCTGCCATAACTTTTGGGAAAGCTTTGAAATTTGGTAGAAAGTGGTGGTTCTTCCACAAAGTGGAAGATCCCCAAAGTGATGGTTGTGGTAGCAACTGTTGCATCTTATGAACATTACTTGGTATTATTAATTGGCCATTAGTCTGCCATTTTGTTTTGCTTCTTGAATGGGGGACGATTTTTTAATTGTCCCACATAACAAAATATAATAAAAAGAAGCTCTGTTTGAGTCAGAACTGAAAAAGAATGTCTGACTTTCCATTTACATTCAGACCTCTTTGCCCCTCTCTGGCATGCAATTGAGAAGCTGCCTCCAAATCTTCAGCCATCTGAAATGACTTCCATGTTCCAGTGACACACTTAATAAAAAAACTGCAAAAAAAAAAAAAAAACAAAAAAAAAAAAAAAAAAAAAAAAAACAAAATGGGCTCAGACATCTGAAGTACTTGGAACAACATCCCTACATGCCACCCCGATTTTCTCAAAATTCTCCTGTCACAATCTTGAGGAAAAGTCCCCTTTCCTTATTTTCTCTCCCTGTAGCCTGCAATCAGAATCCCTGAGCCACAAACCCTCCTGCTCTCTCCCAGTGATGGATTCCCTGGAAGTTGATGGTGTCCTGTCAGCAGCTCAGCCAGACAGAACCACCGGCGCCTCTTCAGCACGGGAAGAGCAAATATAAACAAATAAAGGCCTTAGAGTAGATAGCACAGCGAGAGTATCACTGAAAAATGCTCTGCAGAGTCAGTTTCTGTGCCTTTAGTTTTAAAAATATATAAATGTTATATGAATCTCAAATCCACTTTTATTTACATAAAATATTTATACACCAAGCAAGGCAATTTCACAACTTTAAAATGTATTTTCCTGTTAGATTAATCTTTTCATATGCTAACCACATTACAAGTAAACATTTTCCCAGTCTCCACTACATGAATGTGGCTAAAAGCTTCCTTGTTATTTTATAGTTACAGCATTTCAAATGTATCCCTTTTTGACGTGGTTAGGCAGTCTGCCAGTTTTACCACTAAATTATAGCAGAGAAAACACTCAGTAGAATTTGATTAGATTTCTTCCTTCTCCCCATGAGTAAGGCAAAGCAAATTTATGGTCAAAATGCAGGCTGGCTTCTGGAGAATTGAATGTAGATCTGTATTTTTAGTATTAAAAATGCAAGTGAGTTTTGTAGTGAAAAATAGATTTTGTTTGTAGGGCTGCTTTATATTACTGTTGGATTTTGTTCTCTTTTGTCACTGTCTGTTGGATGATAGAAAAGCATTAGGCAATAACAAGTTAAGGTTTGTATTTCAGAGGTTAGAGATGAATATATCCTAATCTTTGCTACTGAGAAACAATTATATTAATAGAATCATAGAATGGCTTGGGTTGGAATGGACCTTAAAGATCATTGAGTTCCAACCCCCATACCATGGTCAAGGACACCTTCTGCTAGACTGGGTTGCTTGTCCAGGTGCCTCTGGGTGACATCTCGTTCTTCAGGAGTGAAGTATCAAGGCTGGATTCGGTCCAACCAGTTACAAGCATTTACCCAAGAGATGTAATTCAGAAGCATGTTATTTGTAGACCATATTTTAAGGAGAAAGCCTGCATCTCACTGACCCTTGAGTGTATGGTGTGACATCTCACTGACCTCTGAGTGTATGGTGTGGCATGAGGGCAAGTTATAAGACTGATTTGTTCAAATTTGGGATCTAGTTGGAGCATATTGAGGTGCCTTCCTGGCCAGGAAGGTCAGGTTTCCATCGTGCAGTAGTCAGGGCAGAATGGGAGAAGGGATCACTTGTGCCTGATGTTGACCTGGTACAGAGCTGGACCTTGGGATGAGACACCACCTGAAACTGGGAGTTAAGAATCATTCCCAGGTATAGAGACCACTGACCAAAGATCTTCAGTGTGCTGGACTGCTCCTATGTCTGTCTTTTCCCATGAACTACAAGCAGACTTAGTTTCTAGACTTTTATATCAATCAGCTGCTAACTTGAATTCCTGTGCTGGCTACTTTGGGAAGGATGAATGCCAGTGACTGAAACCCCCTCAAGGGAGGGTCTTGAAAGACCATATCCAGTGTTTCTGATCACCCCCTATTATATTTGATAGATATCTGCATGAACAATTTTCTCATGAGTGTTTATGATCATTATAATGACATGAAAACAAATGTCTTTATGTTATAGTTGTTACTCAGTAGCAGAGTTTTCACAATATATTTATATCCTTTAAGAACAGAAGAGAGCACTGTGAACTGCTATTCCATAACATAAACCAAGACATTTCATCATTAATCTCTACAGAACTCCATTCTGGACATTAGTTCAGTTGAAATGTGTATTTTTATAAAAAAATAGTGCAAAAGCCAAGGTGGATATAAGTGTTTATTTCATCTCCACTCCAAGAGCAAGCACAGTAGCTGGGTAGGAGTCTCTTACATTCTGAAAACCTTTTATAGGAACAGAAGGGTTCAGAAAAGACATTGTAAAGTCCAGCACTTAATACTTAAAAATGTACACTTGTGGCTGCTTATAATGTGTGCTTTTATTAAAGTGAACTGCAATATATATTCCTAATTCTCTCACTTCCAAGCAAAGGAATTAAATGAGTAACTCTAGTGTATATAATCTCATTATCTAACATACATAGATATGACATTAAACAAATATTTTTATTTTTTTTAATATGAGAATGTACCTGATAATTAACAAAATTTAATAGATGTGACTATGATGTATCTGATTCAATTAATTAAGGAAAACCATTCTGTAAAACATGAGCAGTTGATGTAAAGATGTCTCATCAGGATTAGCTTGGCTATTAGGTTAAAACAAACTAGTGTAGGAGGAAGAGAGGTTTTATCGTATTTTTTTAAAAAATAAATCCCATGAAAATCTTTGGATTTTCAATTAAAAAATATTTTAACATTTGTTTTGGGAAAAATTTACTATGGCAACGATTGGCTGTGCAAATGGTAAAAACAGTGGGTCACCAGCTTTTTTCTTCATTATTCTGCTAATTTTGGCAGCACCCAGCTGTTGGGTGGGAGAGCTTTTATTAAAGAAATGTTGATTTTCCCTTCAAACTTTCTGAATGGGCATTATTCTACTAAATATTCCAAATGTGTCCTGCCTGTAACTATGAAGAATATGACATGGTCAGAAGAAGGAACACAAAATGTGTTGTGTATGTTTATAGATAATTATATTTCAGTGGGGTAGCAGAACATTAATTTAATTTATGATTTGTATACAAATAAAAGGTGTAATTGGTTTAATTGATATCGCCATGGATCATTGGTAAATGTGACCTGGGAAAATCTGTATTTTGATCTGAAGCTCATTGTGATCTTATTCCCTTTAAAAAGAAAAATACTAATCAACATCTTAGAACTTTTGGGGTAAGATGTTCCCTAAAGACTGGAACTTTTTAAGCATTTATTGACAATGATGTTCTCATTGAAATGAATGGGGTTGTTCATGGGATGGAAATTACAATTTCTTTTACCTGTAACAGTTTTCTCAAGGATATGAGGACATAATTTGTTGATCCATTTAAACAATGTCAGTGCCCCACAAGCCTCACTCTGGGGCAGTCCAAGTAAACTGAAAAAGGAAAGAATGAAATGGAAAAGTAAACCTTATTTTTGTTATTTCTGTGAGACTGACAAAAAGTGACACTGTGAGAGGATGTAGGGGTACTCAAGGAAGGCAAAATAGATGATTTTCAGATCACTTATCAGTGTATTTGTGTGTCAGCTTTCAGAGTGGGGGAACTCAGTAGGTATGAATTAAAGTGTGTTATTTAAATATGTCCTGGTTGTTAGGCAGGTTCTCAGAAATTTTGATTCCAGGGTGGTAATATTCAAGAAAATTTTTGTCCTTGGGATGTTGTATCATATAAATTCCACTTCCCTTCTTCAGCCAAGCATTCTCTGCAATAGAATTAAAACACAGAAGTTTTATTCTTACATTATCCCTCTGATCATCCTCTGCCAACACGTGGACACGAGACTGGGCCAAACCAGTAGCTCCCAGTAGTCTAAAAGCAGTGGGATTGCAAACAGATTTGTGTAATTTCACAAACCATCCAAGCTATAAGTATTATGTTTATAAGAAATATGAAATGCAGTCACTAGAAAAGATGTTTATTTTCACATGTGTTTCTTCATTCTTTTGTGACCTCAGTGTGGTGACATTCAAACAGTTTGTTCTGAAGCACAGGACGTGTTGGGAAAAGAAAAAGGAACAGGAGCACCCACACCACACCAGGATCTTGCCTGGTTGATCATATCTTGCAATGATTAAACAATAAAAAGAGAGGGTCAGGCTATTTGCTGGGCATTAATAACTGATAGGGAGGAGTTAACGGGCTGAGTTGCAGCTGAGGGCAATTAACCCCAGCTGGTCATCAGTGCTGATTAGAAACACCTGGAACCAGAGCCCTCAGACACATAAAGGGCAAACCACGGCTCTGAGCACCTTTGTGCTTCCCTTCTCTGTTGTTTCCTTGATTTAATTCTGATTTAATTTCTCTTCCTTCTTGGGTGGATTGTGCTTTCCTTCCTGCAGCAGAAGTTTTGTTCAGTTGTGGGGTTTTTGGGGACTGGAAGTTGAGGAAAAACTCCGGAGTTCCAGCCTTTGTGGGCAAACAGGAGCCCTCACGGCTACTGAGGCAGAAAAATGCACCTTCCAGGTTCTACTGCATCTAATTCCATGAAAAGGTAAGTTAAAAAGCTCAGAAAAGATTAGTTTTTCAAATCCAAGCATGTTTTTTAATAATATAGCAAATTTTTTCTGTTGCGGCAAAAGAAATTTCTGAGGGGAGAGTTCATTGTTCTCCCCTTTTTGAGGCCATTAGACTTTTTTTTTTGTTGTGTTTCAAGAAAATTATTCCTTTGGTGGTATTTGATACATAAAACACCTCCTAGTTCTACAAGAAAGTCCAATATTGCAAATGTATTTCGTGTTATCTGATAATTATTGGAATATGTGTGTTTTAGAAGTGATTTGGGGTTTGCTTAGTTTTTGAAGGGTGCGCCATTTTGTGTCATGCCAGAAATTTCTAGAAAACTTGTCCTTTAGGAAGGGAGATCTTGTAATTATCAGCCTGGCATTTAGAATATAATAGTTTTGTAGTTATTCCATTGCTCCTGGGAATTCCAAATTCAGGTTGTAATAGTAAAATGTAAAGTTATGACAAAATTCCTGGAAGTGTTTTTGGAACTGGATAAAAGGCCTCTTTTTCCAGGCCTTTCTCATGACAATGCGACACCTCAGGAATATCAGAGAGCTCAGCTGGGAGAGCTCAAGGAGAGATGATTGTCTGTGTTCATTGCAAATGCCTATCAGAAAATCAACAGAAAATTCTCTGCAGCTCTTACAACTTTGTGGAGATACTATCAAATGTGATTGGTAGGTTTTTGGGTACAGGAGGCAGATAATAGAATGAAAGGGTGTAATCTGGCAGCAGCACAGGGAAATCAATGAAGTTCTTTTTTTCCTTTGATCCTACTGAGAGCAGAATTAGTGTTTAGGTCTCCCTTTAAAAGTGTGGGGTTTTTTTCCCTTGACCTGCTGATTAACTCTGCATCCTGTGTGTGGGTTAATAAAATCCGAAACCCTCCTCTTGTGGGTGTGCACAAGCACCTGAGAGGTGACTTGAATGTTTGACATGGGGAGAGTACAGGGCATTCCAGCTTGAGAAATACTTTTTGTGTTAAACAAAAAGAGCCTCCTTTGCAGAGGAGAGTGAGAAGCTGCTGGGGATCCACCACCTTGAAAAGCTCGTCTGCATCTGCCCCAGGGAGAGGAGTCAGTGCTGGTTCTGTGCATCACAGGGAACCTGGGTATGCAGGCAGTGGGAACTGTACAGGGGAGACTTGGATCAAAGCAGCAGTTCTTTCAATGTGGTTATAGAAAGGTATGTTTCAATACAGTCTTGTCTTTTATTCAGAAAGCTCAAGGGAAATAAATACAGTGACTGTATTAAGTCTATATTTCCCTTGCATGGTTTAAAAATACATACCTTCTTGTGTTGCACGACTTCACTGTCACTGTTCATGTGAGTGGGGATAGACAGGCATTCACAGGCTTGTTTGCAGATTCATCCCACTGAAATAGAGACTGAGACAGACTCATGTTCTGTGGAAAGGTTGGGAACCTTTCCTAGGTCCTTATATGCTGTACTGTAACAGCTGAAGAGAAAGTCTCCTACATTTTATTTCTGCTTCTGGGACTGGAGAAGGATTTTTAACTAGTCCAGCAGTATTTTGAAAGGAATTATGAGAAGAAAGATGTTGTGTAAAAGAAGTTTTAACAGAAGCTCTTACCTTGTGCAGTCAAAAGTAGTTCACTCTGGGCAGTTTTGCTTACAGGAGAGTCCTGAATGCTGCTTTATGTATGGCATGATTTGAGCTCCCTTGCTAAACTTTGGGTTTCATATTAGACACCTCTGCCACAACACCAGTCCCTTCTCCTCTTCTCTATTCTTATGGCTGTAAGTCTTACAGTGGCTTGTATTGTTAATTCCAGGTATCAGCAATAGAGTCTCACTTTTCTGCCAATTACTGAAACAAGTAAACTTGCTTTGGACATATGTTTTGGACTAGTTTATGATGTAGCTCTTTTTACGCAAACCAGTTTGCTGTGTAAGGGGAAATATCTGTGTTTCTGTGACTTCTGCACACCTTATAAAATCTGCTACTCTTCATGTTTCAAATACTGTTAAATACTCCTCTGCTTGTTTCTGGTTTAAGGGACAATTAATAAAGCTTAAAAAATACAGGTTGATGGTTCACCCCTCTATATCCCTTCATATTTTCTCCAAAGAACATCTTTGCTTGTTCTCTAGATGCTATAGAGAAGAGAGTATCTGTTGAGGGGAGCACAGTGTGGCACTTCCTTGCCCTGGGAGTTGTGATTGCTCAGCTGTGACATTACTTTCTGGAAATGAGTAGTGGACAATCCAGCCCAGTGCAGCAGAAGCCACAGTAAGTGAATAGCTGTGTTTGTGCAGAGGGATAGCTGAGAACTGTGGAGAACAGTGGTGTCCTTTGGAGCAGGGCTGCCAAGTGGGGATATACCAGTTAAGTTGCTCTGAGAACACAGATGTCAGTGTGGTTAAAGGTAAATAATACAAGTTGGAGATGGGAGGTTTCAAGGAGAAAGCAAACAAGGAGACATTAAAGTTGCCCTGTCATAGTGGTCAGCAAAGCATTAAGTTCTTTTTCTCTGAGACCTTTGGCATCCCTGCCTAATTCTACAAGTCATGTGAAAGATTCTACCTCATGCCTTTTCTTTATTTACTAGTTTATATTCTAGGAAACTAATTTTCATGGCCTGATGCAACAAGTCCATATCCTTCAACCCTTTTTTGTACCCTTCAAAAATGCCTTCACCTTAGTTGCTGCCTCAGCAACTCATTTATGACTTTACAGTGTCAAATTTTTTTCATTTTGCTGAATGCCTCTGACTGTGCTATAAAGGCTCTTTAAGGCCAAGATGTTCACGTTTCTGTGTTGCTGTTCACTTTTTACAATGCCTGGTCACCAAGCTGTATTTTTTCTCCCTTTCCCCCTAAATCTCTGCCTTGAAAAAGAGGGTTGTTTTGCTTGGCTCATGGTTTAACAGCTTCTGTGTTTTCCTGATCAACTGACCTTCCATGTTTATTTTAAGTATGAAGTTTCAATGTTTGTGTTCATCCTGTTTCAGCCTGCTCATGGGCTGCAAAGATTTCTTTAAAAGCAGAAATATTTACTGTCTTCACCGTGGCTTCCATGTATGAAATGGATGTGCTGAGTTGGCTTGTGGCTTATCAGAAAGTTATGGTTTCTTCTGTACTGTTGATGTGCTTCTTTATATTATGGGGGTTTTTCCTATCTTTGTCTTCATGCTGAGTAAATCTTGCCCTTAATATTCTCATAAAATATCAACATCATTATGGATTTCTACTGTGTGATTATGGAATATTTTATTTTTGTTCCTCCACTGTAGCTTTCAAGACAGGAAGAGTTAAAGAATTTAGGTAAGATAGTGTTACACTTGTGCTGTTTTGGCACTCCTATGCAAAAACTTTAACTTCAGTAGAAATACTTTAGATTTATGCTTATTGTAACAAGAAGAGAAACATTATTGATGTGTTTTTCTAGTTAAATGTATCAACATATCTCAGTGGCCTAGACAACATTATTACTTGTAATTATATAAATATTTCAATTTTTTGAAATAAATATGGTTCTGCTATGCTTTCTTTTCATACATGTGAAGGTATTTTTATATCCCATCAAGGCCAAAGACTTTTCAGAGGTTAGAATGCCTCTCTCTGCTTCCAATTTTCATGATATGTTGTACTGATAGTCTTAGTAAGAATATGAATAATGGTTGAAACACATGGGATTTATTATAATTCCCAAGTAACAATTGGATGTTGTTCCTTGTCTCCCAGCTGTGTGTAATAACCAGTCCTATATCTGAAAGCTTTGACTAGAACTTAGTTGAACACTGTATATAGTTCATCTCAATTCCTGGTTATTTGTTGGAAAACTTTTTCCTGTTTGCAAAAAGTTTGGTTTTTTCCTCTCTTCTAGTCAGCATAGCGGATCAGAAAGTGACATTCTGAGGCAAGATGCTGCTGAGTGTGGACAGATATTTAGAGATAAACAGGAGAAACTGGCTGTGTCCAGGAGAATGTCACCTTCTTAAGCCTGGAATGTTTTCTTTGCAGCATTTTTAGAACAGTGGGATTTCCGTTCAGCAGGTTCTGAGATAGGATTGACATGAACTCTTGTGGTGTTAAGGTCAGGATTGTCCACTTCTTAGTTCTGCTTTTGAGATGAGCATCTTGAAAGACTTGCATCATTTGTCTTCTGACACTCTGCTGGTTAGAATTCCAGGTTGTGGGATGGCAAAGCTTTACAGAGCTATTGTGTTGGACAGCTCTGCTGGAATTTCCTCACTTTATGCTCCTGTGCCAGGCAGCAAATGAGATTGGATTTGCACAGGCTTGGCCTTGTCCCTATAGAAGGGACCTTGGAGATCCAGGGAGCTCAGAGGCAGGATCTGAGGAATGACAAACCTGGGAGGTGTTCCCAAGGCCAGGGATTCTGGGACACTGTGCCTAGTGGGGCTGATGGAAAGCTGTAGATACAGAGAGCTGAGGTACTGATTGTGAACACTGAGAATAATATTGGATACAACAGCAGATATTTAATGAGGAGAAGGAAAATTAGCAAGGCTTAATTTCACTGAGACCCCGCAGAGTGCAGGAATTCTTCCTTGGGCAATGTGGCTGAATTTCTTTTTACATTTCTGGTTTGGAGAGAGCCTGATGTTTCCATATTTTAGTCTCACTTGTCCTGATGTCTGGCATTTGCTGTGAAGAAGCTTTTCAGCAACTATAGATCCAACTTCATATCTAGATGTGTTGTATATAAGACAGTTTTTCCCCACAGGTTTCTCTAGGGATGCAGATTTTGTGTAAGTTATTTCTTGTTATTTTCGTAGAATTTGGGATACAATTTTACTTTTTCTTTGCCTTGTGAATAGAGAATGCATCTGATGTGGGTGGTAGAAAACTTGTGTGGGTACCTATGGGATAAGATTTCTGTGATGCATTTTAAATGATTACAGATCCTGGAGGTAGGGACATTTCCTGCTGAGAGAAATGGAGAAACTTCTTGGTATGATTCAATGGTAGATGTAAGACAATATATATATATTTTAATCAAACTTACAGAAGAGAGCCAGGATTGCTGTATGTATGACAATGTGTAGCTTCTAAAAGGAAAGAAATAGTTTCATTCCTTTGCTCTTTCTGGGGGCTAAGGAAGTAAATGACCTTCAGCTTTAGGCAAGTGGAAAGATTGCAATTATGAAAGCCATTTTAAAAACCAAAATAATCCCACTTTTCTGCCTTTGGAAATGCCTCGTAGTATGCAAATGGTCTGACAATAGTGTGTACCATAAAAACATACTCCAGCCCCCAAATACTCCATATAAATTTAAGCATTCTATTCTAGTGTACCCCAGCAAGAATCAGGAGTCTGTACAAAGACAGGGGAGTTACTGTCATGAGAAGCTAACAAGAAATCATAATGGGCTCCAAAATCTTGTAAATATTAGAAGACACTAATGTATATTGTTGATTATAATTCCAGTCACTGGTTATAAACCTCATGAAATGAATTGCCTCATTTATAATGCATACCATGGGACAACATCTAATTTGGTGACAAGCATGGAGTCTAGCAAAGATTCAATAGAAATATCTGCTTAAATTACTATGTTCTTACCTAATTACATATATTTTTCTAAAGCTTTGTTATTTAATATACCTGTTGTTATTATTAAATTGAATTTCACACCTTCAGAAATTCTGGTGAATAAATGTCCTTTCTGCTGTGAGATGCAAGGTTAGTGTTTATTTTAAATTGTAACTTTCTGTGAGAAAGATAAGGAAATCAACATATGCCGTTATCACTCCTCACTTTTGAAACAAGGTGAGGACTATCCTTGAAAAGTAATTGATATTCCTGTACAGGTTGAAACTGATATACAAACAGATAAGCAGAATCCTTCCAGTCTGTGCTTTAGCTGAAAAGGCCATAGCAATAGATGTCTTATGTGGCCTCCAGTTTCAGACCAGATCTTTGACCTTTTGAACCCTTCTGCTTCTTTACTTCGACCATTTCAGATGCGTTGCACCAGTGTAATTTTTAGGTGCATAAGTAGATCATAAAACTATTAAAGTCATGGTATCTAAGTTAATATTGTGCTGCTATTTAAGTTAATGTGCAGTGGGTTGACCTTGGCTGGGCACCAGGCGCCCATCAAGCTGCTCTATCACTCCCCACCCCAGCAGGATGGGGAGTGAAAATAAAACAGTTTAATAAAGAAAAAGTGAAGAATGTGTATGTGCAAGCCAAGGGGAAAAGAAAAAAACCCCAACAGCTTAAGATTTTATTTTCTACTTCCCACAGCAAGTGATGCCCAGTCACTTCCCAGGCAGCAGGGTGTGTTATCACACCTTTCCTGCTATCACACAAAGCACAGCACAATGAGGGCTGCTATGGGGGGAATGAACCCCATCTAAGCCACACCCAATACATGTTGTCTACTAAATGATTGTAAGAACAGGCATAGAAACAAGGGCTCAACTGCATGTAATTATTCTGCACTAAAAATGCCACCTATACCTTGGATAACAGACAGCCAAGAAAATTCTTCACTAAAATTCCATTGCTTATGTAGATGTGCTTGTTAAGAGTTGCACAGTTTGAGGGAGGAATTTGTAATGAAATGTGAGGGATCATTATGGGTAGTTAGAAAGCACAAGGAATGCTTCAGTGTCATTGGGAGGGAATGCAGTGGTTGTTATGTGAAGTGAAGGCTGTAAAGGTAGTTCTGTTAAAAGTTTAATTCCTAGACTTTTGGAAATTAGTTCTGGTTTATAACATGACCAAATCTGGTATAAAATTCCAGTGTCTCTGGTCCAGTATAAAATGGTGTATTTTTAATTACTTGTGTCTATGTAGTTTGGATCATAGTTAATGGTGGTAGTGGCGATGTGAGGTGTCACTGCTGCTCTGGCAAAAGGTTCAATACTAAACATGGCTGTGGTGGAGTGAGCTGAGTGGTTCAACCACTGTTTCCATCTGCAGGGTGTTTGTTTTGTTCCACTCTGTTGTACCCATGGAAATTCATTACAAACAAAATGATTATACCTGTGTTGTTTTGAAGGGGGCTGTTGAGGTGGAACAAACCAATTGTGTATGACTTGGAAGATGGGGGAAATGCTTTTCCTAAATGGGTGTACAAAGCTTAGAACACGAACAGGGATTGCTAAAACATATCCAGGCAGGTAAGGGAATTGGATATTGCTGTTCTTGGGTGGGATTTGTGCATGCTCTTGGAAGTTGCAAATGCTTTGTCTTTAATTGAGTAAATGCTCTTATGTTTTGAGCTTCTTATACAGTTACATGTTTTTGGTTGTGGTGTTTTGTTTTTTTAAACCCTGTATTAAGGTGAATAGTTCTTTCATCTAAACAGTTGCTTATCTTCTGTACCATTTTGGAATGCTCTCCCAAAACCCTGAAATTCTGCACCTGCAGCACGTTCATGCTGTAGTTACAGAGCTGCAGGCTCATCAGCTTGTCTTCACTCTGTGGGAAAGGCATGGACAGAGCCCTTTTGGAGCATTTAAGTTGGGGACTTACCCAAGTGGTAGGAAAGGAGAACTGATGAGCAGCTGATGAGCATGAGTTTTGCTGCAAAGTCTCTTTATCTAATCCTTTTTTCTGTGTGATTTTTTTTTTTTTTCCCCCTAGTGCTTTAATTTTGTTACTGGAAGGCTGCAACCCATTGTGTGAGGGATATAGCTGCAAACAGAAAGACAGCAGATAAATCTGCTCAGGATTTTTAAATGGAGAGAATGGCATTAGTGAACATATGACGTCCATTTGTCAGAGTTGGGAAGGAAGAAGACAAATCACAGATTTGTAACTTAGAAATTAATGCAGTCATGCAAAACTTCTGTTATATGGACGCCAAGGATCTATCTAGAGTTGAGTTTTTACACTCTGATTGGCATTACACAGATGGGAAAGGAGGATAATATGGTGAGAAAAGTGTCAGGGCACGAAAGCATAGAAAAGTGTGCTGGTGGTTGTTCTGGTTTTGTGCTTTCAAAAATGCTACTGTTCATAGGTCATCTGCATGGAGGATTTACTTGACACTGCAGAAAATATTTTCTGTGTAGGAAGATTCTCTGTAACTCTATTCTAGCTGGTGGCAGTTTTGGACATAATGCAATGTTGATAATTTAATTGCTTACCTAATATGAATCTTGCATGAGAAACATGGGAACTACAAAGAAGCTTTTAGTTTGCACTCCTCAGTGAAGATTCTGAAAAGACTATTCATACTGGCCTA
Organism: Hafferia zeledoni; assembly: GCA_035583235.1. Taxonomy (NCBI): domain Eukaryota; kingdom Metazoa; phylum Chordata; class Aves; order Passeriformes; family Thamnophilidae; genus Hafferia; species Hafferia zeledoni. Next base: position 59,278,604 of record JAWWEV010000083.1, read on the forward strand.
GTAATGTGCAAAAAAAAAAATCCTTTCAAATTAGAATTTATAAATAATCTGGATTTCAGTCCTTGCACTGACTCTGTGGAATGAAACTGTTCACCAAGATACTGGGAGAAAGCCCTTTTTTCTTTCTCTTCATCTTTTTTTTCTTTTCCTCCTAGAGTGATGCATGTACTGCAGTTAGGCTCTGCATGTGTTAACTTAAATACATGGTGCAGCAGGAAACAATGTAACTTTAGAATGCATCATAGCCCTTGTGTTCCTCTGTTGGCCTTGACACTCTCAGAGCTGTCTGTTTTTAATGAACCTGCTCTTGCCCAGAGATTTCCAACTCCAGAAGTCCATTCAGGTAGTCAAGATCAGTGAAGTGTTTCCCACTATTTGAGGGGAACAAATATGCTACTCTGATTATTTCATTGATCTGTTTTCTTGACAATGATAAGAGAATAGCAAGCTTACATGGCTGGGCTATGGGATGGAAGGAAGGAGCTTATGTACTGTAGGATTTGATGGCTGCAGTTCTGGGGGAACTCACCTGTCTCCCCAGATGTACAAATGTCTTGTGGAGTGGTGTCAGTGGGATAGTGTTGCCTAAAAAGGGAGATTTCTAAAAGAAAGTGTGTGTTTACAGGCAGAGGGAACTTTCTGGAGTAACAAATTAGTTCCACATTGTTTCAAAGATGGGATAGAGAAAGTTTATGCAAGTCCTTATCTTGCCTCTGCATCAGCACACTTGTGTTGAGCTTGTTGGTAGCTCCAGTTATTTGGGATCTTCAGGGTCTGTAGCCCAAAGACACCACAATAAGGTCACCTGTGTTATGCCTCTTAGAGAGGTAGAGCAGGGGCTGGAGAAGTGACTGCTTTGTGGTAGTGTGGTGTGTGTGGCAGAAAAGGAAAACAAACTCTGTCTCCTGTTTTCTATCTTAACTGTCATATTTTTCTGAGGGGGATTAAAAATCAACAGTCTTATCCCATTTATTCAATACTCTGGCAGAAATGTCCTTTTGTAACCACGTAGATGTTTTCGGATATTAAATTAGACTCAGTGAAATTGTATGTTTTGGTGTGTCAGTTGATTCCTCCTTCAGGCCTGAGCCACACTGAGACATTTTCCATACTGGAATATGAACATCATGTTGAGACAGTAGCACCATAGCTGGTGCTGTGGTCCAAGGCTGCATCACCAGCATTTAAGTGTCTTCTAATGATGGTCACAAGGCCACAAGAGTGGCCTGATTAATGCAAACCAATAGTGGATGTCTTTAAGTTGTCTTTGAGTTATGACATCAAAAGCTTTTATGGTTTCATGCCACTTGATTATGACATAGGTATTATCTCAGCAGTGGGGGTGTAATTGTTGATAACATCTGAATAAGTAACACTTTCTGCTTATGCTGTTTGGAAGAATGTTCCTTTTAGCCCTGTGAATCCTTTGTTTCTCACTCCTCAGGTCTGTATCTACTGGTTTTGGAGAAGGGAGGGGGAAGGAGGAGGGGGGGAAAAAAAAAAGCAAGGTAATTATCTCCACTAATAGTCTGGCTGCTTGTGCTTGATTGAAATGCAGGCTGACTCTCCTGTATCAGTGATTTATTCCCAAAGAGAAGTTCCAGTTGTCTACAAAGCCAACACCTTTGGACAGGCACCATCTGGCCAGCTGCTTATTAACTCCCCTGGTCCTGCCTGATTCCACTGGTAGAGAGGCCAGGCTCATAGAAAGCAAACTAGAAGGATGCTGCCAGGTGCCCCAAGATCTCTCTTCCCCAAAGAAAAATGAATTTCATGCAGCCTCCCTAGTGGGTACCATGTAAAAATAATTAAAAGGGTACTGAGGAAAAGCAGCTAATTAAAAAGACTAAACACTGAGCCATGTCATTCTTAAGGCTGGCCAGGCTTTTCCTGGGGGGAGGCCAGAAGTCAATTGTGTCTTTATGCTGCCATTTCGGTTGCCCTGTTTGGAACCTGTGGGAATGCTCCTTTGAATCCAGGCACAAATCAGGGCAGCCACAGTTCCCTGGGCACCCTCATACCCCTGGGACTGGCTGCCTGGCACTCCCTGGTGACTTCTCTCTCCCCCTCCAGCAGAGATGGACTCCACTGGATAGTTTTGACAGTTCAGTTTTTTCCTGCAGTGATGCTGTGAGGGCAGACTGGGTTACCCAAGGTGTGCAACTTTGAAATCTGTTGTCCCATTGCTGCATAAAACAGCATACAAGGTACATAAAAACAAGCATACAAGAATCTTGAAGAAAGATAATACACTACAAGGAAATCTAAAATTGCTGCTGCCTGGAAGAAGTATGTTTATTGGTTGGGTATTTCATCAGAGCGCTGTACACAGGGAACCTTAACGTCTGTGAACATTCTTTTATAGGAAATAAAGGAAGAATAGGGTCTATTATTGTGTGTTACACCTGGCATCATAGGGATCTTACTCATTTTTAAATTGAAGAAGTGTGAGTGGCTCTAGGGAGGCAGTAGAAGATACTTGTAAACTCATAAACGATCACATACTGTTTCTGAAAATTCTTTCCACAGAATTGTCTGAGAATCTGGACTCTAATAAAATAGACAAAAAAATCCATGTTGTTTTTACAGAAAGGTATTTGCAGTTAATGTGAAAAAATAGCATAAATAACTGTTACATGCTCACTGCCTTACTCTGATTTAAAAAAAAAAGGTATTTTTTCCATTATCTGTAGCGAGGTAGTTTCATTGCTGGGCACTATGGTCCAAAAATATTTTCTTTGTTTGAGGTTCTCTGACAGAAATTTAAAATGAATCCTCAGATCTTTTCAAAACATTAAATCAGATAGAAAAACATATGTTCTTTGATTTTTTTTTTTTTTTTCCCCCCTCCAATGTTCAAGTATTTTAAAGATTGGGAGAAAAAGTGAAAAGGACCAGAAATGTTGTCTGTCAGCTTGTTAGTCACACCTTATCAGTGTATGGCCACACTGAAATCCTCCTGTTGTTCTGCCCTAATGTTAGGACTGTACAGGACTTTTTTTCACCTGCTTGCATTTGGAAACCTGTTCTGAACAAGAACAAAAATTGTGACAGACCTGGGTATCTAATTTTTTTCCCCCTCCTTTCATTCCCTTTTCTTTTTCCAGAGGGAGTTCTATTTTTTGCCAAGCAAAACACACAGCAGAATTTCTGGCACTGTTTCTCCTGCTGGGGAATGAATGGTACAACTCATAATCACTAACATTGTGCACAGATGCTCAGAGAGATGATAGAAATGGAAAACTGACCATAAAGCAGCTGCATTTTGGTGTGATTCCCCTAAAGCAGGGTAATCAGAAGTTTTCTATTCTCAGTAATTAAACCAGGGAATATTACAAGAAGGAGGCAATGGCTGAAATGCCTATCACTAAGTTGTCTTCCAAAAGGTGTGGGTATGTAAAATATTTTAGTCTGCAGGCTTGATTATTCTTTCTGTCTCATGCGTGTGAAATCACTTTAATCTTTGCCAGAAAAAAGAAAAGAGTTACAAAATGAAGGCTGATAGAATTGTCTCCATCTTTATCCTATGTCCTTTGCAACTTCATTTGTATCATGTTTCACAATTGTGGTTGAGGACAAACTTTGGCCAGAAATGGGCAGTTTAGGTGAACTTTCATTTGCAGTCACTGGGGGTTTAGTCTGTGTGAGATCATAAGGGATCAAACAACATACTGGAATAATCTCGGCTCCTGCCTGTTGTTGAGCAGCTCCAATATACAGTGCCCAACCAGCACCTTCCTTAGGAACTCTGCCCAGATGAGCAGATCACAATTAGTCAGCACAGCCAGAAGATCCAGTACTGAGCTAATCTTCCCATTCAGGTAAACAGCAAGTGTGCTTAGTCTGCTTTGTTTGTCCCTTCAAGGACCTGTGCCAGGATATCATCACACTGGGCCCAGAGCTTTGCTGGAGCATCCTTGTGTGTCATGGGGATGGAGCAGAACTGAGCAGGTGGGCTGTGAGGCATGGGATGGAAAGGGTTTATTTCAAGGATGATTCCATGAGGGAAAGATGAGAATATCAAATATTATATGATTGTTTGGGGTTTTTTTGTTGTTGTTGTTTTGGTTTTGTTTTGTTTTTGTTTGAGGCAATATTTAGAATCTGAAAATCTCACTCTAAAACAAGTCTAGATTTATTAAAAGAGAGCATGTGCACATGCCTATACACAAAAGTTATGCATATAGACAAAAATATATCCTGCTGTCCCTGCCAGTGAGTTTAAGAGTGTTCACCTGTATAGCATTGTTGGGAGGAGTCTGTAACTGAATAGCTAATGAACACTAGGGGGGAAAAAAAAAGACAGCTGCTTCTCTGTTTGCTTTTAAATGGCCATGGTTACTTTTGCACAAAACCTTTCAGATGCCCCCTTTTTTTTCCACC
>JAWWEV010000083.1:59283086-59301991 GCA_035583235.1 Hafferia zeledoni
CTGCTTCTCTGTTTGCTTTTAAATGGCCATGGTTACTTTTGCACAAAACCTTTCAGATGCCCCCTTTTTTTTCCACCTTGAAATCTGGGATAGCATCTCAGAAGGGTAGTATTTCAAGCAAGAGTAAATGCAGGATTTTTGCTTCTCCTTTCAAAGCAGCCTTGACAGAGTATTTTCTATATATGCCAGTGCATGTCAGAAAATCTTCTGCACACTACCACAGAAATGTTAGTGAGAGACTGTAACTAGAACCAGGTCTGGCAAGGCTTATTAGATGTAAGTCTGTGGAAAGTCTCTTGTTGGAAGATTGAGGGGTGTTGGCTCTTCTACTCTTTAAATTTTTGCCTGATGCTTTCCAATATTTAGGACAGATCTTGAAAAATCTGAGTATTCAGACATACAGGTGAGTTTCAGGGTCTTTGCTCTGTGTTCATTCTTCCATTCCTACTAAACATCAGAATATCAAATGATGGATGGCCATGAAAGTTTGACTAGGTTGGAGTCTCTCTAGCATGTAAAATTTGAAACATCTTAACTCATTTAATTGCTGTATTGCTAATAGTCTTTGGTGCCTCATAGCTGGCTGTGTCCATTCCTCAATCCCATCTTTTCTCAGGTGAACCCACCCAACCTCCTTTCTTCTATTCCAAGTAGCGTAGTGAGTCTGCACAAGTTCAGTTCAATGGTTAAACTGCAAGATAAGACCCAAGTGTTTGAGACCTAAAATGCAATTTTTGTCTAGTTCCTTAGACAAAAAACCCCATTCTGTTAACTCCAACCAAGCCAAACACAAATGCTCTTAACTCTGGCCAGTTTTAATAATCTCAGTTTATGTTCAGGGCCAGGTTTCCAGTGGCTGATCCAAAATATAAATGAAACACATATGAGATGTCTTAGACAGGTGTTGCAGCTGCTTTTATAATGCAAAGCTGAAGAAAACAAAATGCCTCAATCATATATGAACTGATTGTTCTGGCATAAAACTGTCTCCAGTCTCGGAATAGCCTCCCTTGGAAGACATCACAAAGCATTGCAGTTTGTCTTTGAGTGACAATTATTTAGAGAAGTTACTGCCCTCATAATGTAATTTCCAGTGTCAGTATATAATTAGGCAGAATGAATAAAGAAGAGTTCCTATTGTGAAATACTGAGAGGCTGCTGTGCCCCTCCCAGCACAATGCTGCTGAATAAAATCAAATTTAACTTCCAGTTGTGCAACTTCTGGCTTTCTGATCTTTGAGGCCTGTACCGAGTGTGCTGCACAACTGGTCCAGCTGATTTCTGCCTTTGATCTTCAAGGATCTCTTGGAAATGTTACCTACGTATTTTAAAAATAGGGAGTTTTTGTTTCTTTTTTTCCCTGTATTTTGGTAAATTTGAACATTCTGTATGTGGAATGTGTCAACTTCACAATGCTGAAAGACAGAATTTTCATCAACAGCACAGCCTGATGGAAGTTCTATTTTTCATGCTGATGTCTCAAACCCAGTGTCCCTCTCCTTGGGGGATGCCAGGGTTGCATCAAGTCTGCCTAAATGATGAAGATTCTTGACCTTTTTTTTTTTAAGAGCTGTCAGGCAATTATCAGGTGCTATTGGTAAAGAGTAATACCACCCTGGATGCTTCTGTAGGTGAAAATGAAAGCTTCAGTCTGGCAAGATGCTCCTGAGCTGTGCCAGCTTTGAACTGGGACCTGTGGTTTATTTTTCATTGCTTTTCTTCTGAGGGGTCGAGTTCACCCAGTACTCATGGATTTATTTAAATGTCCTTAAGAGCACTCCTGTTTGCTGTCTGTGTTTGTTACTGAATATGGTGAGGGAAAGTAACCTGTTAGTGATCTGTATAGTGCCTTTGCGTGGTGTTTTGTTGTGATAAAGGTGTTGTCAGCCCCTCAGCTTTTAATTTTAAGCTTGCTTGGATGTGAACACCTTGTGTTGTGATGTAGAGCCACGTGGAGATGTGGCAACTCTGTGATTTCAGCTGTCCAAGTGTGTGTTAATGCTCATCAGGAAGGCCCCTTTTCTAGTCAGGGAAGAGTGATCACACTCTCCAGTTACCTCTGCAGGTCGTTCCCCCCACCCCAGCCAAAATATTACTTTTATGGGGAGATGAATCACTGTCTGGAGATGCTTCTCTCTGTGTTGAGGCAGCCTAGATGTCTAGTTTAGATTAGATGCTGACTTTTGGACAGCTAAAGATACTGAGATGAATGAAATTCTCTGGACCATTTCCTCTTTGTGCTTGGAGAATATACCCAAATACCACGGGGGATCTTGTTCCTGCAGGATTGTGATAAATAAGAAATGAGAGACTGATCATTCTCTTTTGGATAAAACCCAGAATCAAGATGGAGAAAAAAAAAATCCTGCATATATAACCCTTTCTTTTAGAGTAGACTTCCATTTTTAGTTTCCCAATTTTTGCCTTTGTGTTGGGAGGGGATCATATGCTTGCAGCTGCGTGGTTAGAGATACTGCAAATAGAGTGCAGAGGATCCTCTGTGTAGCTTGCCTGATTGAATTAGTCTTTTGAGGTAAAGTCTCTGCACTTTGCCTAATATTTAAAATATAAATAAATATTTTTCCTAAATGTTTAAAAAAGAGGGAAGTATTAAGGTTTAGTAGAAGCCTTTGTACACTTGGAGCTAGCAGGGATATAGCTCATAGATAACTGCCTTAAGTGAGCAGAGGGACACTACAATGTACAAATAGGCACAATGTATATAAATTCTGATCTCAAAAGTAAGTTTACTGAGCAAAGTAATTTTCATCAGAAGGGTATATGCCCTGCTTGATGTGCAAGAGTTCTTCTGCTCCCCATATACCTTGTTTGCTGGGATGCTCTTGGAAAGAACAAGCACTTGTGACAGTCTCAAACATAACTCTGACTTCTGCTTGATCTTCTGTAAATGGTAATATTTGCCTTATGATTAATCAGATGTGATAATTACATTTAAAGGACTGCATTGATTTTCTTGAGGCTGGGGAGGAGGGCAGGAGCCTAAGTATAGGAGAATTTAGCTCAGCTCAGTTGTTTGAAATCAAATCGTCTATTTAGGATATCAGAGCTTGGAAATAAAATGGACTTTGATCAAACAACAACAAATGTAAGAAGCCCTACAAATGGAGGCCACAAGGCTGGTCAGGTTTTGTGTATTTATTCCTATTTCTCCTTTTCCTATAGACCTCTGTGGTTTGAATACAACTTCATTCTCTGCCCACAACCTAACCAAATGCTTCTGAGGAGTCTATTGATGTTTGAAGTTTGCCAGAGGGAGATGATTTATAGCAGAATTTGACATTTCAGACCTTTGCAATGAAACATTGGGAACCAACACTTGTGATGATGTGTGCTAAATACTGTTGGTGATTTCTTTGGAGTTTGGGAACCTGAATCTATCCCATAGACAACAATGCCTGTGGAACATGTGCTGAAGGAAGTGTGTGTATGAGAGAGTGACAAAGATTTCCTTTCTCTGAATTTTGTTGTGTGTTACCACAGGGTAGTGCAGGGTTGTGTGAAGGTCTGAGATACCTTCAGCAGTGACAGTCTGTGCACTGCAAGCAGCAGAACTGCATCAATACCGGGCTGCACTTGGGCCAATTGGACCAGCTCATAATGCCACCATTGTGCCAGTTCCTCAGTGGCACTTCAAGCCATGTGTGAGAGAGGGACTGTGGCTGCCAAGGGCTGTCAGACTGGGAGCTGCATCACAGCAGAAGTCCCAGGAGTTCTGCAACACCACTGGATAGCAGCTCTTGGGCTATGGGAGCAGCTCTTCAGCCTTTATCCTGCTTTCAAACTTGACGTGCCAAAAGCAGCTGCATCAAAGGTCTGTTTGATCATCCGGCCATGCTCTTGGGAGATGAGATCAACAGCACTGCACCTTGTTGCTTATCCTCAGTGGTGAGTCTGTGATCTGGAAGCTCACTGCATCACCCACTCTCTAGAGGGTCAGTTGTGAGAATCTGTCTTGGTGGCAATAAGAGCAAAAGAGTGGCAGGTACCCTGGCACCATGTGCCTGGGAAAACATTGGCTTTGAGGCCAACAGGAGGCAGTGAAAACCTGTAGAACATCTCTTCTTGTGGGGGTTTTTTTGTTTGTTTGTTTGGGTTTTTTTTGTGATTTTGTTTGTTTTTTAAAATTTTAAAAATTTCAATTATTTCCTTTTTCTCCTCAGAGGCAAGATGTCTGTAAATCTTGTCTTTTTAATTAGCTTTTCATAATAATATATTTCAGAATTTTAGTAAAACTCAGTACAGGGAGAAGTGTAAAAGAAATATCAACGCCCCTTGGGTTCTAAGACATTTAAGCACCATTTTTGACTGAGGGCCTGTGATTCCATAATAAAGCAGCCCTTGCATCTGCTTTCACCATCAAACTGGGTGCACAAATGTGGAGGTCTTGTTTATGTTCATGCAGACCCCATGCATCATGTGTTGAGAGTGTTTTTTGATTTAATGAAAAGTTCATCCTGTTCTAAAGTGGAGGAAAAATGGACCTCAGTTAGGGTATTGTATGCACTGGAACTTGAAAGCAACACTAGTTTAGATACTGTTTTTTCCTTTCCCCCCCTTTACTGTGGAAGGAAGAGGCTTGGCTGCCAATTACTGCAGAGGGCTGACAACTGCTGCGAAGATATTCATAGCAGGGATTAAACTAATGGATAAAAGGTGAAAATTCTTAAGAAATGTAAATAATTTGCTAGGGGCTTGATAGATTTCTAATACACTACTGTATTTGAAGAATGTTAAGACTCTTTTCACATAGGTTTCATAGGTTTTAAAGCCAGAAGAGATCATCAGAATACTGTCATTGCAGTATAACAAATTATAATATTTTACCCAGGTGTTTCTTTGGGAGAAGCTGAGCACATGCTTTTGGAGACCTAGTCTTGATTTAGTCTTCTGTTAACAGAGGATCCTCCACATCCTTCCCTAATTGATGTGTTACACTGATTAATTTAGCAGATTAGTACTGTAGTTCCTTGATCTATTTTATCTGGCGTAATTCAATGTGACTGCTGAAAAGGGTTTTCCCACTGTCATCTATTTGCTTCTTTCTGCCTCTCCCTCATGCCAGCTCTGGTGTTTGTGCTTCCTGGGTGAAACTGTGCTAATTTGCTGCCAGATGAATTTCTTAACCTGCAGAAACCAAACAATTATTTGGCTTTCAGCTTACTCAGTTTAGTTTGGTTAACAGTGATGCAATGGAGATAGTGGGAATGAACAGCTCTAATATGGAGGAGAAAGATGGGATTGGCTTCTTTAATCAGCAGCACTGAGCAATGACAGATTAAATGGATTATGGAACGAGGGTGCGAAACATAACAAGCAAGTAGCTAACAGCTGACACTAGACAAATTCAGATGTGCAAAAGTAGTTGTGTGGCCAATGAAGATAAAGAATCCTTTGCTATCTGACACTTACAGTTGGAAAATTTTATTTCAGAGGTAGGGAATTTTTTGACCCTTGCAGAGTTTACAACATGTCTTTCTTTGACAGTCTGCACTGAATTTAGAATTCAGAAGGACTTCCAATATTCCTACACAGGGGGTGGATGTTTTGAAATTTAAGGATACTGTGGGAGGGCAGAGGGGGAGAGGAAATGGCAGCTTAGTCTTGAATCCTCAGCCATGCCGTGAAAATCTTACTCTGCTGGCTGTTGTGCCACCAGTTCAGATCCACAGCCCTCCTAACCCAGGAGTCAACTTTCTGCCTTCCTTACTTTGAACGTGACAAAGCAAAACTGTCTTGCAGGGCTCTAGGCAGGCCAGTTCAATGCAGGCTGGGTTGAAACTATGGGGATTTGTAGTAGGTATTTACAGGGAGATGTTTCTCTGAAATGTTCTCCTTTGCTGGCAATCAGAAGAGGGAAAACAACATTTTCTTTCTTTTATTTTTTTATTTTTATTTTAACCATGCATACCTTTGCTGAAGTAGAATAGGATGAAGCTGACTGTTCTGAAGAGCAGCTGACAGGTGACCAAGGTGTTAATGAAGAGTTCTGATGGATGCTGCTTTCACCAAACCCATTGTTTTTCAGTGGGGTTAAACTCCTATCTAATATCTTATTAATATGAAAGCTATTAGGTTAATGCCCAAATAAAAATACAGTTTGTACCTTTTGTACTGCACCCGTTTGGGGTTTGAGGCATAAAAGTACTGCCCATAAATGGGCAGACTCTGTTCCAAGCACTTCTATACCTCTGTGACTCTAAATGCCCTCCATTCTTTTGGGAGTCATACTCTGTAGCTTTCTTTAAAAGAAACAGCTGTATCTCAAGAGACTTTTGAACTCTGAAGCTGCTATTAAAACATCTGTGGGTTTAAGTGATGCTATGATTTCTCCACCACTTATCAAACAACAAAGTTCCAACAGGCTCAGGTAATTAAGCCTTATTTTAAGTTTCTGCCATGACTTAACTTCTGTAAGAGTATACCTTTTATCATCAGGAGTTACTTGGCATCTTTTCATGCAAGTCAGGGAAGATGCTACTAAGCAGCTCTAAAATTTTATTGCCTTTCAGAGGATGACAGATAATGCTCTGATGAAACCTGGGCATGGAGCTCCCAGGGCACTTTGCCAGCTCAGCAGAGCTGCTTTTGTAGCTATCTGTGTTTCTAACATGATGCAGTATCAGAATGGCAACTGTAGACTGGAAAGACATGCAGATGCATGCTCTGTGCTGGTTGGTTTTTTTTTTTTGTTTTGGTTTTTTGTTTTGCTTTTTTTGTTTTGTTTTTTATGAAGTCAGCTTAAACTTCAAATATATTTTCATCACTAATACTCTCTTTGGGTCTAACAGGAGCCTTAACGGTCTCTGAGAAATGAGCTTGTATAGTTTTTGAATTCTAATTAAGAGGGCAGCCTTCTAATTCATTTTTTTAAAGAATTATCTTCAAACATGAATGTACAGAGAAGCAGGATCAAAAATACTGAAGAATAAGTCCCACGATACATATACATGCACAGCACCCACTGACAAAAATGAAATGAACATCCTTAGGTGAGTGAGAAAAGTGTGCTCAGATGTGCTGATTCTGTGAGAAAGGCAAGACAAACTCTGCATGCCGTTTGCCATCCAGACAGGACAGGCTTGGAGATAAAAAAATAAAAAAACCCATTTGGAATTGTTACTGCTACTTTGTTTGAGACCACAATGGCAGGTTGCAGCATGCCATGATTTGGCTTTTGGTTTTCCTTTCTTCCTATCTACCTGGGAGTTGTTATTTCTGCCTTGGAGGATCTATTCCAGCAGCATGAGAAAACCCCAGCTGCTTTGCAGGGATGTTTTCTGGGAGCTGGAAACAACCAGTTAAATAACTAATGCATGGTTAAAAAAGTTGTGGGGATGGAGGATAGTTATCAAAACCCTTGGCCTAAAAATATGCTTACAGGTCAAAAAGGTGCACTGAAGGAAGTGACTGAACTGGTTTTCTGAAGTGGATTGCCAGCCAGGCTGTGAATCCACCTTAGTGATAGAAAAGCTGAAAGTTTATCACTCAGATAAACAGCTCCAGTGATGGAATCCTGAAGTCCTGTTTCCTTGGGACTTGTCCTATGGCACAAATCTGGAAAACAGTGTTCCATAATCTGGAACACAGTGAGAAATAGGGATGCTTCCAAGTTTTCTACATTTTTAATTAGGGAACTCCACCAAATCTGTGTCCACAGATATTCACACAGGTAATAGAGGCTAATTTTAAGGGGTTGGGTTTGTCATGTCCTGACCAAGCAAACATTCAGAATTAAAAACAACCCAAAAAAACCACCCAAACAAACAAAATAACCTTACTTTTGCCCCAGAAGCCCCATCCCTTAATTTCACTTAAATATATATGGTTTGGCATTTGCTTGTGTTTTATTGAGAACTAAATTATTTGGAGTTTTTGCTGTTGCATGTCTGCCTGTTTTATACTCAGTGTGCCTCTTGAGCAGTAATTCAATGCTACAGAGCTTGGTTATAAGTCATTTTAACATTGGTAGTACTTCTTAGTCAATGTACAAGTAGAGGGAATTCACTAAGGTTTTCCTAAGCTAATCTTGGCTGTGTAGCCCTGACAGGAAGAGCCGCTCTCCCACTTTCACCTCTGTATTTGGGCATAGAAGTTTAAACAAAAATGGTGTCAACAGTCTGACTCTGAAATGATCATCCTGAGAATACCTGTACAAACACTCCTGGTCACTGGATGTTCCAGGTGGCAGTTCCATCTTTCCTATAGTTCATGATTTGTGTGTTTCAGCTAGTCCTGGGGAAAAGATCAAGCTGCAAACAGCTGTGTTGTGTTCAGAGCCTGAGGAATTTGATTTTTGCTCATTCCCAGTATTTCTTTGCTTCCTCATCTTCTACAGACTGATTTCAATCAAAATGAACTGGCTGATGCTGGTGGCTATGGATGAGATATTAACATGCTGTTAAAAATGAACAAAAACTTAGAGCTTGCAAGTACTTCATGTGTGTGGTATGCAAGCAACAGATCCTTCTGTTGCCAAAGGTTTTGGTGCTGAATGCTGTTATGACTTGATTTGTCTGTGACTGTCCAAGTTGAACTTGCTATCCAACCTTGCAAGCTTATTTAAAAAAAAATGCAAGTAATGTGAAATTGAAGCATGACTTCACTGTCCTACTTATTTTCTGTTTGAAATTATTGGTGGAAGTGGGAATGCAGCGTTGTCCTGGAAGGACCTGTGAGTAATCTGACTGAAGTCAGGTACTGTAATCAAACAGCACACTGGGACTGGTGTGCTTGCAGCAAAATTTAATTTGCGTTTTCTCTGTTGTGCCAGACAGTGCCCTGCACTTCTAAAAAGAGTGAAATAGTGACTAGACATATTGCTAAGTAGTTCCATGTCAGTTTTTGGTTCTGTGGACACAGCATTGTGTCCTGACCAGGGCTTGGATCTTGGCAACAGGAGTGGTTTGTCTCCAGAATCAAGTGCTCAGACATCCTGAAGATTGCTGAAGTGTCTCCCCATCTGCACAACTGCCACTGCCAGAATGTTCTCTGTTTTCAGATTCAATCTGATTCTCTTTCCTTAACTGAAAGTAATTCATATTTCTAATTGTATGTCATGTCTATGCTCATGTAATGGAAGAGTGCTGGTACAGACATGATAATTAAAAAGAACCTACATATTAGTAGAAAAAAGAAACTGTCTATTAAGAAAGGTAATTAAAACCCATCCTTTCAAAATTATTAATTATATACTAAATATTTATTTTTAAGTGATCCAAGACATACTTTTTTGCTTCCCTAGGAATAAATAGAATACTCATAGATTGTTGGTATGAGAAATGTACGGGCAAGAACTTTCAACTTTAAGAGCACTCTGAAGTTCAGCAAGTGGTGGTGGTGTGACTTTTGGGGAGCCCCTAGATAACATGTTAATTTTGTGAAGCTGTCCTTGTAGCTAAATATTGAACAGTGAGCCACAAAGGGTTGGGGGGGAAAAAAAATCTCAAACCTATCCCAGACTATTCTGAGTTGGAAGGGACCCACACGGATCATCGAGCCCAACTCTTCAGTCAATGGCCCACACAGGGGATTGAACCCCTGACCTTGGCATTGTTACAGCCAAGTTTTAACTGAGCTAACCTGATAAATTGGATCCAAATTCACCCTCCCAGGCAGAGGAATGCAGGTTCTGTGGGCACATGCCCAGTGGGGTTCTCTTACTGAGCCTCTGCTCGAAGACTCTGACGTGCAGTTCCACTTGTGCTGCCAAACCAGCCCAAAGAGTGTGTAGAACTGTGAGGAGTATTCTCAAATAGCTGGATTTCATAAGCCTCTAAAGTATGATTTATCTAAACTAAGTACATTTGACTGTGCCAAGACAGGCAGAGCCACTTCAGTTTGCTGGGGGAGGACTAATGATTTCAGCTGTCTTGGTTGCAAACCACAATTATAACCTTTCTCAGGACCAAAATGAGTAGACTTTATTACCTGCATTTTAGGAGAGAGAGAAAGGAATTGAGTAGATTCCTGTCCTTGAATGCATAATTTTTGAATTGCTGGCAAAGTTTCTTTTTCCTCTTGCAATCCATCAGCATCTGGAACTATTGTAATGGGCTGCATCCCTCTCTGGTCCTTTAAGTATTTGTTTTCAGACTTTTTTACCTGACAATCTTTTGTGCATACTGATCTTTATTTTTCTATTTGAAGGGAAAAGAAAACCTAAGGATGTTGAGAACAGCCTTTGAAGGATATTTGTCCCATAACTTGCCTATTTCAAGACCATAGTAATGCAATTTTGAAAAGCCTTGTTAGAACACTTTAGTTTTGAGTCCAGCAGTTCAACTCTATTGCAAAAATAAATTCTGTTCTTGAATTTACATAATTCATCATTTGATTATGTGCTTCCTGAATTGATCCCAAGGAAAGGATGAGGGGTTTTGGTTTGCTTTCATTTCACATGTGGTGCACCAAGTCAAGAGCTTAAGCACTTCTTGTTAATGTGCTCCCTTTCCCTCCAAACCTCAACCAAAAAACCAGAAGCTGTTTATGGAAAAACTTGGATGTCCTCCTTAAGGGCAAAAGCAAATGATCCTCTTGGAGTCATTCTAGTACAACTAATGATATAAAAAGCCCACGTTTTATCCAAAACACCACTGTGTGTGCATACTGAGGAGGAAACTGGTGTGTGTATCCCTGAAGTGGTCAGCCACTGAGAGAAATTCCTCCTCCCTACCCCCAGAGCTGGTGTGCCACTCTGCCTCTATACAAAGACAATTTGCTTTTCATGTAGTAATGAAGAACAATGTTTTAACAGACAAAGGCACTTCTAGTGTATTATTGTGCTGTCTTTTGAGTAGTGCTAGATGCTGGGAAAAATGGTAATTCACAGTGTGAATGCTTCTTACCAGCCATGTGGGTAAGAACTGAGCATATACAGTCTATGCTGCACAAGGTATAATGGTGAACATTGTGAGAGGGAGAAAAGCCCAAATTATAGTGCTTGTTGATGGCAGTGATTCCAAGAGAAATAGGAATGGTCTTTTTGATGGCCTTTGGTAATTCTTTAAAATAGAACTAAAAATATTTTTCCTCAATGTGTGTATATGACTGAATTTAGTAACAATATGTTCATTTTTGGTGTTTGCAAATTCATATAAAAATAATAGTGTTCTTGCTGAAACACCTGTGTTCCTCTGCTTTTTCTTGTAAACTGCTGTAACACACAGGTGGCTTCTCATTAACTTATTTCCCACAAATATAAATATGCTGCACTGTTTCTTTTGCTGTAACTACATAATCCAAGAAACATGATTGCTACTGATTTAATGTAATCAGTGTTGAGGGGATCATTCTGAGCCCTTTGTGAATGGCTCTATTCTGAGGGGATTTACACCCCATGTAAATCTGATTTAAATGGGAGAGTGGTGGAATGTGGCTTTCCTATTTAACCTATGCAAAATCTATATTCTCCCACCTAGGTTTCTCCCTGTGTGATGGGATCCTCAGCTGGTGCTCCGGGGGAGGGGGAGAGCACAAGCCCAGTAAGGACAGGGAAAGGAGGTAAGGGACTATCTCCACCAGACAAGTTATACATTTTGATTCAATATTCTGATATTCTTATCAAGGCTTTCCAGAATGTGACACTGACTCAAACTGCAAACAATAAGGAGAAAACAGGAAACATGTATCAATGTCTTTGCTGTTCTGCAATGGTTTCTTTTTTTTGTTTTTTTAAAGGACCAATATTACAGCAGGAATAAAAATCTAGAAGAAAACAATGAGCCATCTTAACATGTAAAAGCAAATGTATTTTTAAAAATTATTTTAGTAGTTTAAAGATATCTTTGTTTAAATTTATTGAACTATAGCCAGATTTATTCAATTAAGATAATACACTTCAAGGTTAACTACCATTTGCTGTTCACTTAGGCAAGCTATTGTACAGTTATGTAAATTGCATGAACAGAGACACGACTTGAGTGTCTTAATTACAAGCAAAAAGTGTCATTTAAATATGAATAAGTGAATAGTTGCCTGTATTTCCTGTTCACATGCTGCTGTCATCTTTAAGACCAAGAGCTAACTAGCCATCTATACTGTGCTTTCAATTTTTCCTTCTGTCTCTCAAACGAGAGAAAAAAAATCAACCCCCCCCCCAACAAAGCCTGTCATATAAATGCATGTAAAGCAGATGATGTGGGAATGTTTTAGTCTTAACAGTTGTTATTAGCACAGTGAATTTTAATTTACTGAGATCACAATGAATAGCAATACATACACAATTTTTCTGTGGACTTCTCTGCATGTCAATAGAATATCTATATTGAAATTGTACAAACAACTTGTGTATGAGATCCTTTCACAGTAACTTTCAGGCAAGCCTGCTAAGGGCTTATTTCGTATGCTTCTATTTTCAGTGCTAAGACCTATTATGAATTCTTCTCATTTATTTATATACACATAGTTGTGTTGGAAATAGCCTGTCTCCTTCTTAATTTATAGTCAGTCTAAATCAAATTTTATGTAACCAAAAGTTTGGTAGCGATACTCCCTCATCATCTTTACAACCGAATTCCCTGTGTTCATATCCTGTTGATAGTTGGGGATTTTTTTCCCATTGTTTTGATTTGTTTGTCTCTCCAAAAATGACCTAGAAAGAAATCTGTTGTTAATCACACATCAACGAGGGAGGGATGATTAGTTAATAAAAACCATGCCTTGTGTCTGTGGACCAAATGGCTAACTCTGGTTCTCAGTATGTGCAGGGTCTTGAAAGACTGTTCCCATCCTTCAGGGATGTGGCTGCAGCTCTCCCTGAGGAATGAGAAGTTCACTATTCACTGTGCTTGCATCACCCTTTCCAGCACGTTCCCACTGATACATTAAAGGAATTAATTGCTCATAATGATCTCACCATCTGTTAACAGAGGTTCATACCTACAGGCTGGTGGCATGTGGTGGTCCTATTCAGGAATCAATAGGCAAAGCTGGGGGAACGCTTTCCCACATTGCCTTCCATTGCACTCTGAAAAGGGGAGGAGAGCTCAGTGTTGGCCATCTGCTCCTTGTCTTTCTGTGCGAGAGACCTTGATGCAGTCCAGCCTGGCTCTGATCTGACTCCAGTCTGATTGGAATGTGGCTGATCTGAGAGCCTCTCAAAGCTGTGAAAGTGAGTCAAAAGGAGATCCCCATTGTCCAGCGGGGCTGAAAGAAAATGATCACTTTAAAATTCATAACTCCCAGGTGCCCGCCATCTATTCATGGGAAAAACTCTCTGAACTTCTCTTCATTAAAAAGAGAGGGAGTCCAGCTAAAAAGAGAGAAAAGGAAGTAGTTTGTGGGAAATGTGCAAGGGATTTCAGGCTAAACAAATGAGGAATTTGAAATTTTTACTCGTATTAAAGGAACCGTGTAAGGAAAGGGAAACATTTGTAAAAGCAGGGCCTCTGCTTCAGGGGCCCTTCCCTGGGGTCCTCTAGCAAAGTAAAAAGATGCTTTATTTTTTTTTTCCCCCCCTCTGGGAAGTTTTTCCTCCCTTTTTCTCTTTCTTACCTGTGTAAATGAGGGTAGGAATAGTACATGAATTAGGCTGTCCCTGCTTTATGTGGTAAATTAGAATGCATTCAGTTTGCCCTCCTCCTCCTCTCCTGCATGTATTTTATTGTTTAGGTTGCATAGAAAGCTGATCTGATAACAAATGTAAACTGAAGCTGAATATCTTCATGGAGAATTAGTTGAGTGAGGGGGTGTGAGGGCTGTTGTCAGCTCACTGCCTGAACTCCTCCCTGCTCCCATGTCCCGTAATCTGAGGATTTACCATATCACAGGAGGGATTTTGGTGGTCTTCCCCTCCTCCACTTTCTCCATCTTTTACCTCCCTTAAATGTGAGGCAGTGCTGAATCCTTCCTCGTTCCTCAAACACATTACACGTGCTTCCCAACTCTGTGCTTTTTCACAGAGCTTCACAATACCTGGAGCAGATTTGTGTTCATTCCTACAATGTGAAATGTGTTTTTCCTATGATACTGTTCACGTGGCTAGAGGTAAGGAGGATTGCAGGGACCATGGAGTAGATTTTAAGACAAGAATGGACTGGTTTGGACACTCTTAATCCAACTACCTCTGCAACACAAGCTGTTGAATTACTCCTGGCAATTCTTGTTCAGAGCCTGTAATTGTGGGCTGACTGTTGTATATCAGAAATATCTAATTTCAATTCAGTGTTTTCCAGGGAATTCACCCATGGATAACCTGCATAGATACTCACCTGTGACCTGTTTCCAGTCCAGGGTACCCATTTCAAGCCTTATCCCATCCTTTGTGATTACTGAGGTTAGACACATTTGGTGGCTGATAGAACAAATTGACACACAGTGTGTCTGATTGCACAAGTATTTGCTGCCAGGGTATAGTCACTTATCTCCCACCAAAAGTGTTTCTGTAGTTTTTGATGTGGCACTCTTCTGCCTTCCCTGCTCCAGGAGTCTCTTACCTTATGATGCCCCAGTCTCCTTCATTTTCCCCTCCTTTATATCACTTGGTAAGAAGGGTAGTGGTGTACAGCATCTTTTTTTGTTTTGTTTTGATTCAAAGTTATGAACTTTCCCACTGGGATGTTATTTTGTCCCCTCCAACTTCCCTTTCATATGTCTTTGAGATGGAGCCAGCTGCCTTTCATCACTATTTCTCTGTTGTTTATTCAGTAGCGTGGGAGGATTGGTAAGCAATGTTCAGGTTCTCCTCTTACCCACAAATTGCCATCACCAAACAACTGAGAAATCACATCCCAGCAGACAAGAATGCTTGTTTTGTAATGTCATGATAACATACTGCATCTCTGTTATCCACTTTTAATCTCTCTTCCAGCTCTTCCTTGGTATCATCATCAGTTTCAAAGATATTTTTTGTCTCTTCAGTGTCAATGCATGTACAGGCATTTCAGTCTTCTTGCCATAACCAGAGTCAGTATTTGCACAGCGATTTTTGGGGATCAACTGAGCAGCACCTGGCCCTGGCTTACCTTGTGGGGTTGGGAGGTTGCATTGTAACTCACACTGAACAGCCCACTTTAAAACAGACAAACAAAAACCTCAAGCGCCAACACAGACATTGCTTCGTAAATTGCCCTACTTAGTCTGAATTGTGCCTGCTATTTTGTATCTGCTACCACATTCCTTGATTTTGTAACTACTTTCTGTACTTGAATGGCTGCCTTCTTTTTAGAAAGTTCAGATATGTTTGTTTCACATCTTATAATATTTTTTCAGAAAAATTCTTTTGTAGTTTATACTGCAATATGTAATTAATATAGTTATCCAAATAATAACCATATAATTTTTCAGAAATACTTCTTTTTTTCCTTTTTCTTTTCTTTCTTTTTTTTTTTTTTTTGGTCTGTTTGTTTGCATTGAACTTCTTGTTGCCAACCACTCTCTCTTACCAGACATTGAGTGGAGTGGTTTAGTATCAGAAAAAACTGAGCAGAAATGTTTAGTAATCTAACAAACCAGAAGATTTTCAATGCAAATAGCTGGAAATGTTATAAAATTGAGCACATTATTGATTCTTTACCTTCAAGAACAATGAAAAACGGGAACTTCCAGCAGTTTACACAGTATGTCCCACCAGGCTCACTGAACCATATCATTTAGTGCCAAGTCAACTTCTTTTTTGAACACTTCCAGGAATGGTGACTCCCTCCACTTCCCTGGACAACCCGTTCCACTCTTTCAGTTTGGTGATGCTGAGTTAGTATAAAACTATGCATAAATTAATGTTTGAAAAGTGATATATTCAAGAACTCTGTGAGAACTAGCATGTTCAAACACCAGTTTTAAAGCTGGGAGAGGGGCCCACAGTTCCTGCAGGGAGGAATTTGACAGGAGGAACCCATGTTGATCACAGATGGAGAGCAGAAAGCAAGGGGCTTGTAATATCGAGACCACAATTCTCTGCTGATGACACTTCAGGAGCAGATACAGGATAGAGGTTATAGAGCACATACTGCTCAGCTTTATTCACTTCCAGAAGTTACTTTCTCTCTTGCACAATTCAAGTGTTTGCACTGTAATACTTTAGGGAGGATCTCTTGAAGTCACCTATAAACTTTTGTTTGGGTTTGTTCAATATTTTGCAAATCTGTGTATTTATTAATAACATTGACAGAATCCTATCAAGAATATAGCTAGGTAAGTATTTGAGTCAGCACAATTGAAGGATAGTGACCCCCAGCAGGAGTACAAACATCAAAAGTAAATGGTATAAAAACTTGAACCAGATCTATCACTGGTGAAATAGTAACATGCATAATAGTAAATATCTGAAGATTGTACATCTGTATGAAAGGTAGGATATATGCTGTTGGTCTGGTGACTTCTGTTTCAGCTTGTGTGTTTGTGGTTTGTTTTGTGGTTGGTTGGTTGTTTCTGGTTTAGGGTGTTTGTTTTGTTGGTTTTGTTTTTGTTTTCAGGGTTGTTTTTGTTTTTTTTGTTTGTTTGTTTTTTGTTATTTTAGTTTTTTGCCAGTGCATCAGTAATTAGAGAAAGCTTTTGAACAAAGTAGATTTTATTTGAATCATATCTCATCCTGCCATTAACTCTTTATTTCATAGTAAATACTTCATTTAAGAGGCAGAACAATCCTGTGATGGTGTAAAATTTGAGAGGTACATGTGCCATACAATTATTTTAACATAAGATTTTAAGTATGGAGTTTTATAATACTGTTCAAAGGAGCAGACACGGGAAGAATTCCCAGGAATGTCCTTCCCAGAGTCTGAGACACCTACCACTTAGAGAAATGCCATGTGGTGATGCTTTCCTGTCAGTTAACACTGTACAGGTTGCTGTGGAGAATCTGCTTTCTGTCCTCTCCTCTGCTTTGCCTGTGAGGCCTTTCTCTATCTCATTATATAGAACTGATACAGGCACTGGGCGCAGTCCTCAAGTGTGGAAAGACACATGAGGATAAGCATTTATGGGGATTTTTCAAGGACACTGGAGTGGGTTAAGTGTTGTTAAAATCCATTTGACTTGGGCTCTAGCTCATAAACCAGCCATTCTGCTACCTGCATCTCTAGGTCTCCACTTTGCTGCTCTGAAGATGCTGAACTTCTGTAGGAAATTCTTTCAGCTGGGGCAGGATGAAGGGAGCACACACTGTAGAAGAGTCCATGGTCAGGATGCTGGTTAAGATATATGGCTAGTCATGTTTCTTGCCTTTCATAACCCCAGAGAAGTTACCAAGATGACCACTTATTTATTTGTTTGTTTCTTTATTTATTTATGGTATGTTACCTCTTACTAGTACAACCTACAACAGCTCTTGTTGGTCATATGGTCTTGTTGCTGTGGAACAGCTGGGCTGGGGACTCGAATGTGGATATTCCAAATGAGTTTCCTGATCACTAGGCTTTAATAAGATTTCATTCTATTGAATGAAAAATGTTGAATGAAAAATGTGAGTTTAGTAAGAAAATTTCACACAAGCTCAGTTCCAAGTCAGTTCACAGTAAAACTCTGTGTACATAACATACAACTTAAAGTGTGAACAGCAGTCAGGCTTGAGTTCCTTTCCATTCTTCTCTTCCTCCTTAGCTATGCACTTTGAATAGCAGAGGAGGGGTGGAAAGGATGAAAATGTGCAGCTCTGTATTTGATATTTCAAAGGCTGTTAACTTACTCAAAACAAATTTCTTTTGGAACATACAAAGGCTATTTCAATTCAGCTTTGAATCTCTGCCATGCTCAGTGTTGCAGGTTCTCCTTTTTTAATCTTTATGATGAATATGAGAACAACTGGTACCTTTCCTCTCTTTCTGTTGCTCTTAAATTGTCAACACTTGAGTGACAGAGCTCAAGGTTTGTGCTTTAAAATAAAAAAGAAAATTTTATATATAAAAGTTAAAGCATTAAATATGGGAAAACCTGTAGTAATTAAAGTGTATTACTAATTTAAACATCTCAGAGTTTTTTTACAACAATGTCCATAGATTTTGATGTCTGAGGGTGTCTTTTGCATATATTCTTCATTCTGGATGTATAAAGCAAGGGACCAGTATGGCCTTAATATGAAATACTGCTCTTGATTGGCAGGTGTATTAAAGAAGGTAAATAGTTCTGTACAGGGAGGACACCACATGTTGAATGGAGGGGGAGTTTGGAAGGAAGTGAGAAAATAATTATAGAAGCAGTGGGTAAGAGGGATGCAGCTTCTGGCAAATGGCTAAAATGTGGGGGTGGGTGTCTTTCAGGTGCATTAAATAGCAAATGTGCACATTATTTTAAGGAATTAAGGCTGAGTTTACACGGGAAAATTTTAAGCGTCTGTTCTGAGCTGATCAGAATTGGGATTTAATGTGAGGTGCTGTCTCCTGCTTGCTTACAGATCCTTCCTTGGGGTTATACTTTTGACTGGATAGTAGGAAAAATTTGTTCACTGAAAGGGTGGTCAGATACTGGAACAGGCTGCCCAGGGAAGTGATGCAATCACCATCCCTGGGAGTGTTAAAAAAAATGTGTAAATGTGGCACTTTAGAACATGGTTTAGAGGTGAACATGGCAGTGTCAGGTTAATGGTTGGTCTCAATCATCTTGGAGGTCTTTTCTGACCTTAACAATTCCATGACACTGATATTCTGTGATTCACTGCCTGGCTGGGGCTGACCTAAAGCAAAGACAAAGGAAAGTAAAAGTGTGTTTGTACTATAACATTTCAGTTACACTTCCTTGTGTAGGCCATTTTCTGATGTGTTACTTTAGTGTGATTGTCTGCAGTGATTTTGGGTATATAAATATGACAGAAAGCAGTTCTACTTTTTATTGGGGAACTAACAGAGTCTTGTAGTGAGACCAGGCAGCAAAGTTCCATCCCACCTGTGTAGAATAGACTTGCCAAATCAGAAGGGTAAGTATATTGTGGTGTGAGAGCAAAATGATCACAAGTT
>JAWWEV010000083.1:59302091-59321919 GCA_035583235.1 Hafferia zeledoni
TTTGGAGTCTTTTCAGATCTGCTTTTCAGAGATAAGAATGAGGAACAAAACTGCAATGCTGCCAAGTATTTTCACTCCAGTAACAGGTATACTGACACCTCAGTGCTGTGTTCAGGGTGCTGGGGATACCATCAAGCATTTCTTCAGAACATCATTCTGTGTTTGACTATAAAGTCTCAGTGCTCACAGCAACAGCCCCTGGGTCTGCAGTGAATGGAGAAATGTGTCCCACCATTAGACTGTCCCTTCACTGCAGAGAAATCTGGGGTTTGTGGCATGTTCAGGGGCTCAGTAAATCCAGGTTATTTTGTTCTGGTAGAAGGAAGAGATTCCCAAGTCCACGACTCTCTTACAAGTTTCCAATCTAATGATCCCTATTACTCTGTGTGAGTTCATGTGTGCTAATTAACAGGTGAGACCAAAATGCATTGGAATACCTGGGTCTGCTCCATTAAATATGGTTTATAAATGAGCTCACTTTGGAGGGAGGTCTGAGGGTACCAGTGGCAAAATTAGACATTTGCTGATTGCTAAGTGTGTATCAGTTTTGAGTCTGACTTGTATATATGTTGTTCTTGAGTGATTTGGAATTTCCTTAAATCGAGTGTATTGCTGCTTCAAATCAACAACCAGCAGATTCTCAAGAGGTAGAACTTGATCTTCCAGGCTTATCATTCTTTGATTGAGAAACCCTGTTTCAAAAATATTTCTCCAAGAAATGCAATTTTTAAGACTATATATATAATTGTTATTTCTCTATTTGCTGACATGTTCTTGGTGCTGTTTCTCTACTGAGCAGTGACTGTGTATTTTGGTACCAAAATCTTAGCTTAAAGGCTTGTTTTCAATAATGAATTTTTTTCTTTTTTCTTTTTTTTTTTTTTCCAAGTAATTGTTCATCCTTTATGTCATACATAAAAGGTAAGGAATTCTTAACCAATTTCAAATGTGTATTTTTAATTTAAATGTCATCTGGATTTGCTTGTTTAGCAAGGAAATAATGATCAGTATCTTAGCTGGGATGTGAGTTAACATTTGCACCAGACATAGTTTTTTTTTTGTTTTTTTTTTTTTCAATTAGCACTCCCTTAGAAAATCCATTCCCTCAGCTTTTGTCAATGTGCTGTAGGAGAAGAAGAGCAAATAGATTGGGAATGCTCTGCAGCTCAGGCTCCTGGGAAAATGTAACAGGTGTTACAGCTCAGCTGGGTATGAGCTTTATGAAAAAGACCCTCTCAGACTTTACCCATAGAATTCCCTTTCCTAGCCAGAGTTTCAAGTAGGAAGAAACTAATGACTTCATTACCATCTCAATTCTGGGAAATGCTTGGTCCAGACCTGAATCATTAAAGGAAAGGTATAGCACTCTGCATGACCTTACAAGATCAAAATGTTATTTAGAGCAATTCCATTAGTCAAGGCTATAAACCTGAAAGAACACACCCTTTTGCGTCGGCTTTTAGGCCATAAAATGTGTGTGTATGTCATGAGGAACAGGGCAGGAGGTGGAGACTGGGGAGGGGGGAACTAAAAAACCATATTCTGTACTCATTGTGCAGCACAATTTCCTTTACTTACTTTGAAAAGCCTCCACTTCCAGCACTTCTTCCCTTCACCCTGTGTTGTGACACGTTTAATGGCTCTTGTCGTTCTCCCTCTTCCAGGGGTTTCTAATTGGGTATGAGACTGAAGCCAAGAATGAGCTCAAAATTTCAAGCCATGCAAAGTGAAATATATTTCTTTATTGCTGTAGTAATTATAAGCAACTTATTAAAGCCCTTCCCTCCCCTGCCACCAAAATTATTGCCTCTTTAGCTATCTTAAAAAAAAATACCAAACCAAAAAAACCAAACCAAAAACCAAACCAAACCAAAAAAAAACCCCAAACCAGAAAGAGAATAGCGTGACATAGAGAAGACCAACTTTGGGGTTATTTTCTTTTCTCCATTATTGCTTTTTCAGTTATCAGTAAAAGAACCCTTGCTAGGTGAACCTGTATTTTTGCTAGCTGTCTGAAATGTCTTTTCTTGATGATCACACTGCATTTGAAGTCCTGGTCCAACAGTCTGTCAGTAGTAGCACAAAATGTTCACCTTTTGGGTACTTTTAATGGACAAGTTAATAAGCAAAAATTAAGTGTGTTCTCACACAAGCTGCCATGAAGCTTTTTCCTCTCCCTGCACAATCACCCTCCACAGGTAAAGGTGGGCATGAGCTACCACAAAGAAATGTATTATGCCTGCTTTAGGAAAAGGTTTGCCAAGAGGGAGCAGAGACATGGTGCTATGTTTGGGAGGCTTGAAGCCTTGGTGATACACGTTTGCAGTGCCTGAATCTTGTGCCCAGAGGGGAGTTGTGTTCTTGCACACCAAGCCAGTAATGCCAGTCAGTTTTATACTCATGTGCATGCAAAGATTGCTTTGTCTTAGTGACCATTGTCTGTGTTGCTATAACTTGAAAGTGAACTCTTTAAAAGGCAGGGCTTGTCCACGCAATTCAGGGCAGATCACTGGTGTTTTCATGGCTTAACTTCACCTGAGTGTGTCTCTGTGAGGTTATTGCAGTGGTTGCCAGAGCACTGTGGCCTCTTCCCTTAAGCATTCTTACCCAGTAACAGTCCATTCCTGCACTGAACTTTTACAGCTCATTGCCACAGTTGTTTTGACAATTTTTTCTTGAACAGGTAATATTGGAGATTGGAAGCTGGAGTTTGTTTGGTATTTGAGATGAGGCCTCATTGATTGTTGTCATTAATACACTGTAGGATTTTCTTTCATTCTCCTTGCCCTGGGACACTGGCTGCTTGTTTTCATCCAGTGATTACCCGGTTTTCCCAGGTTCTTTTCCTTGTCCTTTTCTAATGATAGACTGTCTCAACAACAGCTGTGGTCCTGAACTATGACTTTGCATTTCATACTATTGAGTTTCACATCTCTTTGGTCCCTTTAATCCTCAGCGGATCCCAGCTAGTCCACCCCAAGGAGCAAAGGCAACAGAACCTCTTATTTCCCCTGAGAGTGTATTGCATGTGGTTTTTTTGGAACTACATTCATGTGCCATCTTTAAGCCACAGTTCCCAGGCAGTTAAGTTGGAAAACACTGTACCCTTAATAATGCCAGTTCTGATATAAGGAAATGTGTCTTTGAGCTGAGCTTTCCACAGCAACACTGAGCAGGCTGGGTTCCTACAGATGGCTGTAGGAGTGGTACAGTTGCAATACCAGGGTGTTGTTTTCTGAGTTATTGCTTGCTGCAATACTGAACTTTGATACTCAGCTGCAGCCTTAGTGTGTGTGTCTTTTTAACTTGCCTTTGCTTATAAACCTCCCTCACTCTATGTGTGTGATCCTGAGTTAATCCTTGGGTTGCTGCAGTGGGTGGCAGGTCGTTGTGTGGAGTTCTCAGGGAAGGATGAGAAGGTGTTCGAACCAGCATCCATCGTCTTCCCGAAATATGCTGATGTGACAGCTTCTTGGCCTGAAAATGCACATTTCTGGGAGAGTTCTTCTGACAGAAAAAGCAAGCAATTCAGCCACTTAAAATCAGCACCAAAAAAACCCCCTCTGAATATTGATTTGTGATGTTAATTAGTTTTAGGTGGAAAGTAGGTGGGTTATTGTGCACAAACGTGAAATGGACTGTGTGCTACTGTTTGCAACTAAGAACAAAAAAAAAAAATCTTGACTAGTTCAGCCTCTAAAGGCTTAGAAAATCCACACTGCAAATATTTGCTGTTTGGAGCACTGCTGAAACAAAATATTCAAGGTGGAAGAGAATTAGAAAATTGTGAAATACTCATTAAGAAGTAGGGGGTGATAGTGGTGGGGCCTTAATGGAACATCTCTTGGCAACTCTGTTCTAGCTTGCACTTCAGTGCCCTTTATCCAGGCACCTGGGAGGACTGGTTTACTAGGAATTACTTATATACACTTAATATAGGGCTTACCTGTGCTTTCAAGGCATGGTGAACTGGAACTACTCACTAACTACTCAGTGACCAGTTTGTACAGGACCAATCAACAAGATGGGCTGTTCTTTAGTGCCATCCTGGATTTGATCATGCCTATTGAAAGACCTTTTCTCCTGGTATCAATAAATACATTGAAATTGTCTTGCTCTGCTTGTGTTTGCAGCTCACATGTGTTTCTTGTTGTGGTTTCTCACAAATTAGGTGAAAGCACCATTCTCATTTCCTCAGTGTTGTTTGTTTAAATATTGGTACAGCATGTCTCAGATCATATCACTGCTTGAAGGGTTTGGAACATCTTCATAGAATGCAAGTGTTAGGGTGCTTTAAAGGATTTGTTTTTCATTCCAGTATTGGTCTGAAGTCAGGACTTGCGTAACAGCTTCTTTTTTCACTTCTGAAAGAATGACAGCAGCCTTCTCTTTAGCAGTCCATTGTGATATGTATTTAAAAAAAAGCAAACAAACAACTGCAGTTACAAGAGTCTAAGT
This sequence comes from Hafferia zeledoni, assembly GCA_035583235.1. Classification (NCBI taxonomy): domain Eukaryota; kingdom Metazoa; phylum Chordata; class Aves; order Passeriformes; family Thamnophilidae; genus Hafferia; species Hafferia zeledoni. Next base: position 59,306,550 of record JAWWEV010000083.1, read on the forward strand.
ATTGACTGGTTTGTTGTTTTGTTGGGTTTTTTTTTCTAATCAGGAGAAATGTATGTATCTGTGTGTAGGATCGTTAAAGGGGCCATTTTCCTTTCACCTGATGATGCTTGCAGTTTGTATTTCCTGACACCAGAAGTTCATTGTATTTAATAAGCAACTTCCTATTGCATTAGCAAATTTCCATCTGGTTGGAAAGGTACCTGATTCTATTACTGTATTTGTCTTCACGGCTGTGATGCAAAACATAATTTGCTTATAGCTTTGTAAATATGGCTAATGCAATGATATGTGCATCATATTACCCACAAAAAGAATTTGTGTTGTGCAGGTTACTTCTGAATTTATGAATGAACAGGGAACATGAGCAGAGAGAGGAGGTAGCTGCTGCTGCTTCTAAAACCCTGGTGAGGTCCCAAAACTTTACAGAGGCTTTAGCAGGAAAATGAAAGGAAAGGGTAAAAAGAGGAAATAATATTACTGTCTGAAAATGTCAGTGCTGTTTGTGTGTGAGAGGGAGAGGGGTAGTACCTATTTTTTTACATGTGAGCAGGATTTTTTGAGAGGTATCTGCCCTTTGGGAAATTGTAGAATGCATGGGATGACAGGATGTCTCCCTGAAATCTCCCCCTCTTACAATTTGGCAACACAGTCTAAAAATTAAAAAATCTTTGAGTTAGTAACATCTAAAAAAACCTTTTTGGAAGCTTTAGAAAGAGTGGGGAGGAACTACTGAATGAAATGGTAATAAGAATGGGATTTTATCACCTGAGTTTTATCAGTCTTCGAGAAGCCTCAGCAAACAAGTCATGTTTGTGAATTGTATAACTGGTGGGACAATATGCACTTACTGTATGTTAGTCCCTGTCCCCATTCTAGACACAGAGTCTAAAGGAGGTGTGGGTGGCTTTACTGGCTTGCCTGATGTCACATAAGAAATCTGCAGCAGACAGGAAAGGAAATTAAGCCAGAAATTCAGAGCTGGCTCCCCTGAGATGATTGCAACCAAATTCTCTATGGAAAGTGCCATTTAGAAACATTTCTTCTCCAAAGAACATACAGGCTAGATGTCAGAAGGGGATGAGAAGCAGTGCCCAAGGAAAAAGGAAAGTCAACAGCAGAGTTTGGGGGTTTATGTTTTAAAGAACCAAACAAAACCCCCCAAACAAATGGAAAGAGGACACTTGCCATCCCACTGCCTTCTGCTTCTTTCAGTTCTTTCTATTGCTGCCCTTGCTGTCACTGCAGGGCTGCAGGTTGCCCAGTACTGACAGCAGCGAGACCATTCTATGAGACTTGAGCAAACTGCTTTCCAAATGGCATCTCCCAGCTTGACAGAGCCAGGAAATGTGTGTGTCTCTTGCCATCGTAAATGTGGTTTTCAATGGCACTCAGGTAGTTGTCATAACGCTTATGTTGATGTGACCTTTCCAAGGGAGTAAGAAGCTGTCCTAAATGTAATATACAGGAAACAAAGCAGCCCAAGCTATATGAAATCATCTTGGCCCTTGCTATCAACAGATAACGTGGTAATAACTCCCTCATGGCTTGCCCAGTGTATGGGAAGATCATAGAGATGCTGGTAAATGATTTGCTGTGTGTTTTCCCACCACAGCTTAGTGCATTGATGAGGCATCCTGCAAAAGCCCTGTTTGTCTTTCTGGAGATGTGCAAGTATGTTTACCAGAGTACTAATGAAGGGTGCTTGGGAAGGAAATGAAGCCTCAAGTGTGTATAATTATGTCCCCTTCCTTCTCTGATAGCTGCCAAGTGCTAGACAGCAAGAGTGTCTCACCTATAATATCAATAGCAATTCTGCTTGTTTTCTGCCATTTGCAGAACCTTGTAGGAACCTCGTCCGTAAAAGATGAAGAATGTCAGGTTTAATTTCAGAAATACATCCATGTTGTTTTCAGAAATGCATGAGTTTAAAGGTGCAAGTTCTACTGTGTGTGTCGCACCACAGTGAGCAGCTGGCAGCAAGCATGTCTAAAAACTTACATGAAAACTCTAAATACATTCCAAAGTCTGTTGTTAAATTCATTCTTTGTTAGGATCAATGCAAAATTAACATCCTCTGGTTGCTTAAAACTGGGACTGCAAATGAAGTGTATGATAGGGTCACCCTCTAGAAAAGGAATTCTTGTTTTATTTGACAGCTTTGGCTGGAGTTTCCTTGTTTCATCATGTTTCACAGAATAGCCTAGCTCTATATACTAATAAAATCCTGTAAGGTGTCAGGTTGCAACTGTACAACATACTGAGAAAGGAGGGAGACTTACATGGGAAAACACACGATGCTGGAGTTCAGTATTTGCCCAAGTACATGCACGTGCTGGCTGCTTAACTGAAGCTTTGAAAAGAAACAAGCTCCAGAAATGCAGCAATGTTCTTTGGCTCTTTGTTAGCAACTAGATATTATAGGAAGGGTTATAGTCATGCAGTAACAATCAATTATCTCTATCTACAGACAGTCTTTCTTTCCTGATGAGGACAATATTTTTTTTTCTCCAAGGGAGATGATCCTTCTCTTGCTAGTGGGTGAAAGAGGATGAAACAGTTTGGAAATAAAGACAACTTTAAGCCTGTTGCAAATTTTGGTTGTACCATACACAGCCCTCTGTGTTCAGCATCAGTGTTTAAGTGTGATTGGTTCCAATGATCTTGTTAAATATTTTAGACCTTGGTCTTTGTATTAAACTGCCACTAATTATATCTTTTCGGTTTAAACGAGTCAAACTGAGCAGTGTTATGTTTGTGAGCAGCTGGCTAGTGCATCTGGGAAAAACTACCCCTGGAGGTGGAGGATGGAGCAGTTAATTGTGGATCAGCCTCTTGGGGGGCTGATCTGTGTCCAAAGCTGTACCATGGTGGGTTGGGTAAGAAGCCTGGTGGGCATAAAGAGGAAAGTATGAAGTGACTGAAATGCTGAGTGCCAGAGCTAAGGCAGAAGCATCTGTTTTAGGAGCCAATGGCCTGTTTTGAGCCAGGGGCCATAATTTCTGTGTATGTGTAGCCATACCTTCATTTCACAGTATATCCAGTGGAAGAGTGTTGCTGTATTTGGTGCAAGAGATAAAGAATTTCCATTTTGCCTGGAATTGTACATTAATAAATACAACCAATTGACCACATGGGCAGTGGACTGTCAGCAGCTTGATCTAAAACTGGAAAGAACCATTAGAAGCAGAGTTGGGAAGAAATGGGAACTCAGAACAAGTGACAAGAAGTGAGTTATTGGCTTCCTATCCTTGGGCTTGTGATGGTTTAACAATTTGAAAATCAAAGCCTTAATCATTCAGCTGATAAATATAGAATTAATTTTAACCCTAACCCTAAACTATCCTCAAAAATGGGTACCACTTGTTAGCTTTTTTTATAATGTTTCCCTTTTTGGAGGCATTGATAGGATTTGTCAGCCTAATGGAAAAGTATCCCTTTGCATAGAAAGGACAGCTCAGGTGGATCAGAATAAGGTAGTGGTGTGTGGTAGATCCCAACCATTATAATATGCATTTATTGCCTCCCTCCCCTGCTTCACCTGAAGCAGGTTGGGGAAACATGACAGAGACAGAGCTGACTTTATATCTCTGCCATATCCAAGAAAATGGAGCATCTGCTGCTGATAGAGAGTAACTGAAAAAACAGTAGCTTGGGTGCTTTATGCTGCTTGTTACAGGCAACACAGTCTATAGAGATGCAAACTATGGTTCTTCATTTTGGTATTAATCTCAGAATAAAATAAGAACAATAATCATGGTTTAAATGTATTTTTATTTTTCTAAATTGTAAAATTTGCTGCCTAAGTCTGTGTTCAGTAAAAGCTGGTAAAAGTGTTATACTCCAACCCATAGTAAAGAAGAGTTTGGAGCTTGTTAGACACACTCTTCAACATGTTGGTAGAGAAAACAATTATAGCAATCAAATCTAATACAATATTGTATTTTCCAGTTGTTCTTTTTTTGTTGGGAGGGAGACAAAGCATAGTTTGCTTTTTGGTTAACAAAAAGGGGAGCTTCTCCAAGGCCTGGTGACAATTATGTCTGCATTTTTGCTTAGGATACGTGATTCTTAGTCTTCCTCATGTCTGTTCACCTTCCTGCTGAGTGAAGTTTTGGGGGAGACTTAAGTTCACAACCTGTTCTTGTGCTTGTGCAGGTGAAGGCAAGGCTTGGTCTTGCTTTTTGTCTCCTGTTTGAGCTCTCTAATTAGAATTGCAGTGAGTTTATTTCCCACCACACACCTTATGAGATGAACTTTGTGTACTCAAGGCCAGAGATGATGCTTGAGAATCCAGGGCTACTGTTTTGGTGATTCTTGACTTCCTGTTGGACTTAACCCATATTCATAATCACGTTTACAAGGATTCTTGGTAGTTCAAGGAATTCCCTGTGGAGTCTGTTTAGTAGGCAGATCTCTTGCTTGATACTGTGCAGCCCTGGAATGAAACACAACAATTCCTTTATCTCAGAGCAAAATGTGCAAGTAGTATTTAATGATGGTCCTCCCTCTGGAAACTAGAACCTTTACTGGAATGCAGTCCTGAATGTTAATATAATGGCAAGTATCCAGGGAATTCTCTTTGTTTCTTGTGTTATATATGTCCAAGATGCAGCAAACTTTGCTTGCTGGTTCAAACATCAGTTTGCTGTTGGTGCTAACAGAAAGTGTGATGAGAATGTGGACCCACTGCAATGCCAGGAAACAAACCAGTAGCACAGCTAGCACAAACTGGGTCATTCTGGTAGGTGATAATCCAGTAATTTTAGCTCAATTTCCTCCCAGTACAATTAATTATTTTTGTTTGTTATGAGTAAGTGTGTTGTGATAACTTCCTTTAGCAGCTCAAAATTTAACACCAAACTCCCTGCTGGCACAGCTTCAAGAGCAGAGTTGTGCCAGCAGATAATTTGGCCTAGATTATTTTTAAGAAGGTTGTCAGTCTTGTTTTGCTCTATTACATGCTTGCTGTGGTAATATCAAATATTTATTCTACTGATTACAGCTTTAACTCTAAACAGTTAGTGGAGTAATCTCTTGACCTGTGCTGTGACAGGGATGGCCCCTCTCACAGAGCTGTTTGAAAAGGAGAATGATTCCTCTTGTGAAACTTTTTTTTAAAAACCATATTACTAGAAATCTCAGAACTGTGGGGTTTTTCATGTGTTATCCTTTTTGCCCTTGCTGAAATTCTCATATCACAGAACTGCCACTGAAACCTGAGGCTGCTCTCTTTTTTTTTCTTTTTTTTTTTCCCTTTTTTTTAACATAATTATGCTCTGACCTGTATCCATATGCACATAGGAGTCTGCATGTGTATACACATCAGTCAAACACTCCTCTTAGCTTCAGAAGGATGAAAGAGGAAACATTAACATCCCATTAGCTGCAGGGTTCACGTGAGGGGTCTATAAAGAAATCTGGCTTTGGCTTCCAGAACATGTTGAGAGAAAACCATAATAAAACATAGGTGCTTCTTATATCCCTCACTAGCTCACTGATGTATTTGTGTCCCTGTTCCCTGCCCCCTGCCTACAACCTCTCACATCTCCTTGGAACAGACTCCCCTCCCCTATAGGAAGTCTCATTCATTCATGTTTTGAAGGAATTTCTTAATTCTCTTTCAGCAAGATTACCACCATCCGTGCCCCTTTTCCTTCTCTCTGCCTTTGCCAGAGAGAGAGAGGGGAGCAGGGCCTACCCAGATGGTTGAGGACCAAAAAGAAGGAACATTTTCTCATGCTTTTAAAAAGACCACTTTCTTTCCTGCCTAATATTTAGCTCCTTCAAATGCAAATGGAGAGGTTTCGCTCCAAGGTTAGCATAACAATTATGGGAAAGCTTTAAATCTGAAGCATTTGTTTACACGATGAAAGGAGTCCACAGTCCAAAAGCTCTGAGGCCAGGGCTTTTCAGTAGCTATTTTCTGACTAAGTAGTGAACTGCAAGTCAATTTTAGACCACAAAGAAAACCAATTTATATCAGTGTGTAAGCTAATTTTGGAGGGAGTTCTGCATTATAAACGGTGGTGATTTTTTTTTTTTTAAGGGACTGTTACTGAAATAAACTGCTGATTTTCCTGTCCCCCAACCCCTTGCATGTTGCTATTAATGAGCCCCCAGATGTCTTGGATGTTAATGACCATTCCCTGTGCCCTCAGAAGAAGGGACATGCAGGATCTGGGGAATCAGGTGCATTAATACCCAGGTGTGTGGTTGTCCAAAAACTTTTACTGATGCTCAGGAGTGAATTCCTTGAGGTCAGAACTCCTCTCAGATGTGTTTTCCTATCTTGGTTTCTGTCTAAGTTGCTTTCCTGGGGGCTCACTCAGTGCAAACTCTTCTTGGCCAACTCTTGGTTCATAAAATGCTCTGCTGTGCCGGCTCTTAGAGTTGGGTGATTCCATGGATGCTACAAGACACTTCTATTGTGAGCAGATTTGTATTTCTCTATTGCTATGCTTTTAGTATGACACAATCCTGAAAAAAATATTAATGCTATATAACACTACTGGACAGCTAGATAATTCCATTTATTTCATTGACTAAAGCCTCTTTTGTCACTGTTCACACTGACTTTCAGCAGCATCCAAGTAGCTGTAAACCCTCTGGGTGTTTTGCTGAATTCCTTCTTTATAAGGCTGGTATAGCAGCAGTATCAGACTGTTGTCCCTCATTCCAGACAAGAGTGCAGTCAGATTGTGTGCATGACAGGTAACTTTGCCTTCTGAAAGTAGGGGAGGAGTTTATTCTTGCCTAAGTGCCAGGCAATGCCATCAGCTAAAACCAAACAAGACCTGACTTTTTTTGAGATGTGTTGCCTACTGCAAACTTAGTCTCAGGTTTCATATGTGTGAAAGGGTTTCCACCAGTCCACAATATTTGGGGGCTTTAACCTCTTCAATCTGGGAGAAATTTTCTTTGTTGAAAGCTACAGAAAAGCTTTTCAGAATCATGGAGTTATAGAAGATACTGAGTTGGGAGGGAGCCATCAGGATCATCAGGTCCAGCTCCTGGGCCCTGCACAGGACACCACAAGAACTCCACCATTTGCCTGGGTGCATTGTCCAAATGCTTCTTGAACTCAGGCTTAGTGCTGTGACCACTTCCCTGGGGAGCCTGTTTGAGTTTCCAAGAGGGTAGAAAACAGAGAATCCTGGAAAGCATAGCTGGAGAGGCCCTCAGTAGGCTATCCAGTCCGTCTCCTTATTCTCTGGCAGGATCACCTGTAGTGATGGCTTTCTTGACAAATGCTTGTCTAACCTGTTATCTGAAGCCACAAAATATTTTACAACTGTAGAATCTGGTTCCTAAATGATCACCTGACTTGTCTGCTCCAGTCGAAATAGGAATTAATTGTTCCCTTGATTGCTGTATTTGTTGACCTCATGAATTGCTTTGAAAACTTTGTTTGAAACTGCAAGAAATACAGCAAGACCGATTGGTAGAAACAAAGTGAAGGCAACAAGTGCAAAGCAGCAAACAGCACCGAAGGGATGTCAGTGAAACCTCCCACTGATAACAACCTGCAAAGCATGGAATTAGTACTGGGGTGTGAGAAGCCTTGTTTATTTTATAAGGCCATTTCTGAGTGATTCATCTCTAGTCTAATGAATGTGTTGATTCACTAATTGGGTATGTTGTTTGGCAGGGCAGTGTGTGTTTGGCTTCCAATACCACATATTGATTGATTGAAAAGCTGTGATGATGCATTTTAGTGTAGGCGATGGCTGGCTCCTGGTATTAAATAACTGTTACTGGGCTAATAACCACCATATTGTCATCCAGAAAATTGTCTTAATTTATTAGGTGGATGTAACTGGTATTCCTGTTCACCCTTTGGAGCTGGTTAACTTCTGGGTGAGGGACTTTACTTTCTCTTCTGATGCCCACTATCATAAGACCATATTCATGTGTATCAAGGGATGCCTTGACTCTACAGGGGTAAGGATCCAGCTCTACAGGTACAGCTTGGTAATCCAGCTGTATCCCTGTGGTTTTAGCAGCTGAAATGGTGTGCAATGTCCAAGGGTATGTAGCATTGGATTGCTCACAGCAAGGTGTGTGTGGTGTAGTATTGTGTATGACGCTGGTGGATCTGTTTTCTTTTTTAATGAGTAAATGGGTTTGGTCAATCCTGAAGAGTAAAGAATGGAGTCAGGTCAGCTGCTGGCCCCAAAGCTGATACCTCTGACAGGCATTCCTTGTTTCTTCCTCCTAGAAGTCCCTGAAATTCACTCTTGCCACCGTGTGAACTGACCACATATGAGTGAACTAGAGTTTGAAAATAATAAACCCGTATTAATGTAGTGCTGTGCTGAAGCTTTCTATTTTTTTAGTGGATTTTCTTTGAAGCAAATAAAGTCCAAAGGGGGAAAAAAATAACTTGAGTCACATATCTTTAAAAAGTTTATCTTGTATCATCATTATGTAATACACTGCTTATAACTCGCATTCTCGAAGGATGATTGGATTAACTAAACAATCTCTCCTGCAAGTAGCACCAGCTAATAATTTACATGACACTGCCTCATTTGTAAAAGAGTCACTGTCCTTTCCATTGCTTTTCATTCCTTGATCCATTTAGTGGACATCTAAGCTCCTAATACAGGTGAGTTAATGTGTAACTCCACTATGGAAATACTCACTACTTTGGTCCCTGATGGGAGTGCTTGGGGTACATTTGTGGTATAAATGGCAAGAGAAGTTCTGCAAGAAGTGTATTAAGGCCTTAAGCTTCCTTAGGACTGTTTATCCCACTTGCTGCTGTAGATAAGATCCTCTTTCCTTTCAAAATGTGTTCAGTGGATCTTCTCCAAGGCTTGCAGATTGTAATGACCTTGTAAGAATCATTATAACTTGTCATTTTGGCAATTTCCAGTGTGAAGAGTTATGATGTGTGCTAGGCTGCTGTACATCTGGGGGTTATATTAAGTTTTTGTAAGTTTTACTTTGAGCTGTCCAATGACAACTTAAAAAAAAAAAAAAACAACCACAAAACCCCAACAAAATAAAACACCCCCCCCTCCCTCAAAGGCAGGGGTTGCTAACCCATTGAGTGTGTTTTAAAGAAATGCTTACAAAAGCAGAGATAGCCTTCCTGTCATTGTAATGCTGAAAGCTTGGATCTTTTAGACCTTTCTTTGCAGCAATGGATAGGTTATACAGCTATTTTTTAACCTCTTAACCTTTTAACCTTCTGAGCTGGAATGTAAAAGTGCTGTGAAAGCTTTAGGTATGAAAGTGGCTGTAAGTAAACCCATTTGTGCTGCTTTAATACAGGTTCTGTATGTTAATTCTCCAGTAGTGTAATCAAGAAAGTGCTGGCATTCAGAACCAGCAAGTACCTGGTACTCACCCCACCCCTGACCATAATGAATGTAAAATGCTGGTAGTAATAGACCGAAATGAAAAACTCCTTCAGCTTGGCATGCAAGAGATTTGCAATCACACTTTGATTCTCAGAGTGCTGCTTGATTGGGGATTAGTGTGTGGGGAGAGTTGTTATTGTACTGACTGTGTGAAACACAGATTTCTAATAGGTGGCCTGTTGCACGTTTCTTGCCATTCATATTTTCACCCATTTGGTTTCTCAGTAGTAACACCCACTCTGAACTCTTCAGGGTTTCTCCTTTTCACATCTTGCAGGGAAAGTGAATTTTATTACCAACTAAAAGATCATCTTCCTTTTGTTTCCTTGATTGTCTTCAAATCTGACACCCCCATTGAACTGGTTAACTTTAAAACTGATACTTTGTGCTTTTCAAAGTAAAATGAAGCTGTTGCCATATTTCTCAATCACCTGAGAAATTAACTCATGCTGTATGCATTGTGTGCAAAAAATGAGAAATCTCCTTCTGCTCAGGTTAGATTTATATCCTTTTACCGGGTTTTCACACATCAGTTCCCTTCAGTTTCTGTTCTTGGTTTTGTGGTGAGAATATTCCTTGGGCTTTATTTCCCAGGATTGTCTAAACAATAACAATGTGAGCTTGTATACTGTAACATTTACCTGAGAGATTGAGCCACATTTGTATCTCATCCTGGTTTATTAAATAAAATTTTAAAAAAAGATGATTTTGCCTTTTTTCCCTTTTCATGCTCACTATTAACAAAAAAAGTAACCAAACAAAAGGAAAAAAAATGGAGCAGCAAACTCAGCCCCAAGTTTTGGCTCCATCCAGAAACTTCATGTCAGACTTTTGAATTTGCACTTCTACAATCTTAGGTGAAATGTAAATGTGTTCCTGGAGGTAGGAACACCAGCTTGTTTTTCCCCAGTTGAGGATTACAAATGAACCAGAAAATTGTATTGTCCTTCCTTACTGCCTTACATCTTCCTGTCAGCTCTGTGGATAGTAAGCAGGTGATACTGTTTGCAAAGCCATCTCTTATGTCCTCCTTTTAATTTGTCCTTGTTTTAGAGCTATTAATTTTGGAAATATTTGTGGCCAAAGAGGTGAACTTGTTATACTTTGAAGCCCAGGTAATGTGTATTTAAGGTTTTAAGTGGTGATTTTGCTTTTAGAGCAACTTTGTGCAATGTAAGATGATTTTAATGTGCTTAAGAATCTGGGTGATAAACTACAAGCTGGGAGGGGGAAGAGGAGCTTTCAGTGTCCTATTTATCTTGCAATAAGTGGGTTGTGGGTTTTATCAAACTGACCTTTAAGTTGTTTTCATAATGTAGGGCAACATTACCCAAAAACACTGCTGTTGCAGACAAATCCTCTCTGGAGCCATGGAAGACTGAGGTTTGATTTGTGATGATAGAAATCACAATCAGCTACTTCTGTTGTAACTTTTCTTATGCCAAAATAGTGGGAAATGGCTGTGTACTCCCTAATTAATGGATGAAAACCATCTAGACTGTCTACTTGTCTGTAGCAGCTCTGATACAGTCATTAAAAGCCATGTTCTGCAATATGCCACATTTCTTGGCACAGAGGGATCAGAAGCTGCTGGATCTGAGCCCTTGAGTGGCAAAGCAGGTTTGCCTTAGTAGGTTTAGTGCCTGGAGCACTGTGGTTGTACCAGTCCTTCTGTCTGCTCTGCTGCCTCATGGCAGAGGCTGTTCCAACACTGCAAAGAGCAGCTATGGACTGAGCAGAAGGCTAAATCCCATAAATTTATCTGTTTCCTATTACAGGAAGAGCTGAGAGCAAATTGTCAATTGATGGTGTCTGACCTACTGATATCAGTATGGAGTAGGGTGGTGGCTTTTCAGGAATTTCAGTATTGTCTCTGATATCATGTCTGGAGGTGAAAGTTAAGAGACTGAGGGACTTGGGGTGACTGAGTTTCCATCAGAGGGTGAATTCATCTTCAAGGATAAGATTTCAAATAGGAGAGAAAAATGAAAATTTTTCTTGGTGTTCTGTGTGTAATTTGGCAATATACTACATGTTACTTCCTCTGGTGGGAGAAGTGAATTTTAGTATCTTGGAGTATGATGTTATTGCTATAGTTTAACTTTTTGTGAGGATTCTCAAACATGTATGTAGAAAGAAAGCTTTTTGTTGAAGTGACACATATTTGTGCTGTAGTAAACACAAGGATAAGGAAAGAAAGGAGAGCAGTGCCAGCATTTCTGCACTGTGGATTCCCACGGTGGGATTCAAAGCAGTGTAAGGATCTTCCCCTGCTCTCATTTGGTGCTGTTATAGTTTTTTTTAAAGGTGAATCTGGCAGGTTGTCTGCATTCCAGGAGAGAGAGCCCCTGGAGACAAGTGGCTTGTTTTGAGAGTGGAACACTATGAGTTACTTTCTTTCATAGCACTGCATCATCTTGCCTGCTACTTACTTCTCTAAATAGGAACTTCTGTATTAAAATAAAATAAAACAAAAATTAAAACCACCAAAACAAAAAATAACAACCCCAAAAATGCTGCTCCAGCAGGGTGGGAAGTTTGTTTCCTTGTTCCATAATGGAGAGATATTTTGATGTCTATCTCTTTGCTTCTCCTGCCTTTTCTTCCCCCACTATTTTTGAAAGAAACCTATTGCTTTCTGCTTGCCTAGCAACATCTCTGATTCTTGGCCTTTCTCACTGAATTGGGACTTTGGTTTTACCCTGTCAGCAGGTAAATGGCCTTAAACCCTTCATGGTTTTGTCAGGGTAAAGTGGAGCTGAAAAGCATTACATATGTTCCAAGTGGAGAGGCAGCTCTTTTCCCATGTTCAAGTGGATCTTTACCATCCCCCACTTCTCCTTCTATTAAAGGGCTCAGTCACAACGAAGCTTTAATCAGCTTCATTGATTTAAAGCTAATTTGCACTTGGCTTCAAGGCTAAGGTCTGTAGCACAAGCTGAAGACCTTTAAATCAGAAGTTAGAATGAAAAGCCTTAGGTATATCATATTGTTTGCTGTGCAAAAGAATAGCAGCTTCTGAAAACTGCAAATTAGCTATCAGAAAAAAGCACAAAGCAGTGTTTTCTTGCACATTAATGTAACCTCAGCTTGCCGAGTTACACAGCTTTGCCATCAACATTTCTGTTTCATCATGTAAATTAATAGAGTTGGCTGAGTATGTTTTAGTTCTGTGATGTTTTCAGCACTCACATTCTGGTTGGTTTCAGTTGGATTTAACCTAATTGCCAAACTGATTCCCATCAGTAATAACTTAACATTTATTTGTCCCAAAGGGGGAAAAAAGTCTTGTCTGTATTCTGCAATTAAGAAGGTGATGAAATATTCAGTGTATGCCTCCACTCTGACTTAAATTCTCTTGTTAACTTTATCAGATAAACTATAAAATATTAACCTATCCTACTGTCTGAGCATGTGTGAGCTGTGTAGTGTTTATCAGACATTTTAAGGCACTCACAATTTTTAACATTGGCCACATCATGGGAGAGACTGCATTTGTTTCAGAGCCAATGCTGTGCATGAGGTTTGGTGGTCCAGAGTGTGTATTTCCAATTTCTTTACAGCATGATCAGAACACACATGAAAGCATCATTACTACAAGCCTTTATTAACATTTAACAGGTGGAGCAAAAATAACGTGTTTCCTTAATTTGTACTTTGACAGTGTTTCTGATGATGCTGGGCTGTCGTTTAGTGTTTCTTGCTGGAATTTACAGGCCTGCAGGGCTGGAACAGTCTAAGCTATATGTGGGTGTTGCATGTACCTGGTTTATGTGGAGAGCTGCAAACTTCTCAACCAGATTAAAGTGTGCTTGTGAATTCTTGTTTGGGAGTAATGTCTGAAAATACCTCATCTTTGCATCTATGTGTCAAATTTTTGCAAGCCTGATGTAGAAGCAAAATTGGGATATACTCGGGTTTGTGGCTGCTTTGTGGTTGCTGTGTTTTATTGTGTCTATTAAGAAAAAGGACATGATTTTCTGAAATGTTCTGGCCTCTTCTGTGTGCATGGTTTTGAAACAATTTATGAGCTCACTGCAGTGATAGAATTTCAATGCATTCATTAAAAATAGTGACTCTGCTTTCTTGGCAGGCCTGTGAAGTGGCCTGGACTATGAAGATAAAGTCAAAGCAGTATTTAACTTGTTAGCTTTTCTACAGAAATCCTTGTATTTACCTCCTTGTACCTTTTAAAAATCTTTTTTAAAACCCCCTAACTTGTAAGTTGTGCAGTGAGAATCTGTGTCCTGTTTTTGAAAACATGGTAAATCAGCAGCATTTAACAGCTGGCTGGCACAGACATGGCAAGAAGAGTTAAAAATGGAGCGTGTGGAATGCCCAGGGAGTGTTTCCCACTGCCTGTTCAGGTATCTGCAGCAGGGAGGTGCAGCATTCCTCACCCACCCTGCACATTGCCATGATGGAGCCATACAAGGCCACTCAGGTTTGTACTGACCTGACATGCAAAGCTCTGTGTGCCAGTTGGAAGGACTAAAGTGGCCATTCCCTGTCCCATCCTTCTCTCCCTGTTCTGCACTGGGCTGTGACACAAACGAGCTGTAGCCACCAAGACCTTCGTTTAGCTGAGGCTCTGTGCATGAGCAGGTGCTGTTGGGAGGGTGCTGTTCCCTGGTGTGGAGTCTGAGTCTCACTGGAAACTCTGTGCCAGGCACAGCTGCATCCAGCCCCCTCATCCTGGAGCTGGCACTGCTGCCAGCCTTGAGCAGTGAGAGGTGTGATGGGCACAGCAGGATCTCATATGGAAGGAGTGACACTGGATAGGTCTGTGTCTAGAACAGGGTGTGTAAAAAAGCTTTGTAGTGCCAGAAATTTGAGGCAAATACTGCATGGGGGAAAAGAGGGGTCTGAGTGACAAGCCTTTCTTCCCGGGCCATTGGTAATGGACACTCCATCCCAAATTACATTTGGTTAAGGTATGGACACCTGCTGGATGTGGAGAGGGATTCTGGAGCTGCTCTCTTCTGTAAGTAAAGGGCATTTTGTATGGCCTTGTGTTTGACAGCCTGGTGCATATGACGTTTTGGCCCAAAAATTATTAAGAAAATTAATTTTTGTCATTCAGAAATGGCTGTTGTCACAAACTATGATTGCTTTGAGAATAAGCCTATTGGGTAACCTTTTCTAATTGAAAATTGTTCAGTGTGTGAGGGGAAGGTTTTGAACAGTCAAAACATCTCACATTGATGTTTTCATAACCAAGTTCCAGCTTTACTCATAGAAACGTTACCTCAGTAGAGGCTAAAAAAGAGTAAAAATGGGCAAAACCAGAAGAAAATTTGTTATTAGTCAGGATTTTTCTTTACGATTCACTTTTTAATTATTTTAATTTTGGCTTTTATCTTTATTGAAGTCAGGCACATTTATTAATTGTCACAAAAAGGGATCTGTGCTAAGAAGATTTGACTCACCTGCTAGACATACAATAAAGGTTAAAGTGACTTATAAATGTATATGGAGTTTATTCTTTTTTACAGAGCAAATAGTGAAGTTATGCAATGCTAAGGGATAAACTACATTGAGACAAGACTGCCCCAGAAGACTAAAGCAAACCACTAAAAAGGTAAAATATCTTGAATGGGCTTTACTGAAGTATCCCAAGTATTATTCTCTGAAGTCTTGATGCAGATGTCCTTGTTTAGATACTTTCTTTTGGGTGTGTTTTGTTGTTAGGATAAGTTGTTTTTTTTTTCTAGAAGAAATGGTGCAGACCCAGTTCCATTTGCAATATAAGTAATATATGGATTTATCAAACTTTGTGTTCATTATTACAAGGCAACTACAATGCAAAGGCATTGGAACAGCAGTGGATTCAGTCAGTTGTCTAACATGGTCCATTACCAATATGTTACCAGAAAACTTTTTTTTTCTTTTCAATTTAGAAATAAAGGACAAAATCCTACAAAAAAATATTTAGTTAGCCCCAATGCCTCCTCTAATACACCCTCTGGGAGCAGAGTCACTCACTTATCATAAGTGACAGA
>JAWWEV010000083.1:59322019-59366623 GCA_035583235.1 Hafferia zeledoni
TATGCAATGCTAAGGGATAAACTACATTGAGACAAGACTGCCCCAGAAGACTAAAGCAAACCACTAAAAAGGTAAAACATCTTGAATGGGCTTTACAGAAGTATCCCAAGTATTCTTCTCTGAAGTCTTGATGCAGATGTCCTGGCTAAGATACTTTCTTTTGGGTGTGTTTTGTTGTTAGGATAAGGTTTTTTTCTAGAAAAAAACTCTGCAGACCCAGTTCCATTTGCATTATAAGTTATATATGGATTTATCAAACTTTGTGTTCATTATTACAAGGCAACTACAATGCAAAGGCATTGGGACAGCAGTGGACTCAGTTGTCTAACATGGTCCACTGCCAAGATGTTAGCAGAAAACTTTTTTTTTTCTTTTGAATTTAGAAATAAAGGACAAAACCCTACAAACAAATATTTAGTTAGCCCCAATGCCTCCTCTAATACACCCTCTGGGAGCAGAGTCACTCACTTATCATAAGTGACAGATGTTAAACTCCAAGTGTGCTAAACTTCTGTGGGAATCTGCAGTAAAGTTACATTTGGTACAAATTCAGTGATTTGTCTCCTTCATAAAATGCCTAAAACACTTCTCAAAACATTTAACACACTTTCAGATACCATTAAAAAAAAAAAAAATGAGGAGGACTCAGAGATTTGGTTTTAGTTACCTGATTAGTAGCCTGGGGGTACTGTTGATTTGGTTTGATTCAAGGATGTGAATATGTCTCTTCATGTGTGTGAATTTTGCCTCAGCTTTAAGGACATCACAACATAAAAATAGAGAGGGCAGTGTGACTGACTTCTAAATTTGATATTAACCAAAAATTGACATCTCGTTCTTGAAGAGTTTTATGTTTGGCTACCACTGCCTCTGAACTTGTAGGGCAGACTACAGAAAGTGCCTCCTTTGTTGAAAAGGAAACTCACATTTGGAAAGGTCTCTTATAAATTGGGGACATTTGTAACCTGTTATGGCTTTTGAACACAATGAGCAGTGCTCACATTTAGGATCAGGAGTATTTACAAACCTATGCAATTTAGCAACTGTGGTATACGTTTCCATCAGGATGAAGGAGCTGCATCCAACAAAGGATTGATTTTTAGGACACGCTTATCCCTCTTTCACTACATTCTTGGAGTAAATAATTATTTTCTATATTGTAACATGTACCAAAGGCAAATAAGAAAATCAGACACTCTATTATTGAAGCTTAACTTTAGCTTAGGTAAGCTTGTTTTCTGCAGTCAGTGAGCAAACTCAGGTTACATCAGGACACCTGAGTTAATCATAGAATCATAGGATATCTCATATTGGAAGGGACTCTCAAGGATCACTGAGTTCGACACCTTGCTCCTCACAGGACTAATCATGTGCCTGAGAGTATCACTCACATGCTCCTTGAACTCTGGCAGGTTTGATGCCATGAGTCCTGCTTTAATGACAGACTCCCCTCTCAGTAAGGAACTCTCTCCTAATGCTTAAAACTTCCCCTGGTGCTGCTTCATTCCATTTCCTTGTATCCTATTGCTGGTCTCTAGAGAAAAATGTTATGGTTCTGCTTAGCCTTTGTCTCTAGAGCCTGAATGACTGCACCTCTCCTGCCTGCCCTCACTGCTGCTGCACTGCAAGGAGAACACCCTCCAAGAGCTGTTGGGGGTGTTTGTGAATACCTTGGTGTGGCTTTGCAGGCTGTGCAAGTACTGCAAGGATGAATCCCTTACTACACTTCTACGTGCAAGACCAGAGCTAAGGGAAAATTAGGACACTCTAGATAGTTATATAAATGTTGAAACAGGTGCTAGCCTAGACTTAACTCATTGAAGCATTATTGGGAGTTTGTAGTACAAAGTAATTGTTGAATGTCACTGTCATTGCTCATTTAGGGCCACTTTTGAGATCAAATAAATGTGCATGGCAGTTACAGAGAATATCTTGTGGTGGCTTTCTGGAATAGCAGAACTGTTTCTTGTTGCTGGTGTGAAATGAGTGGGTGAGCTACTACACTGCTAGTGCCTTGTTGCTCTTACCATTTAGCCAGATCATGGTGGCTGAACTGATGTGTACCTTAATTGCAGATAGAATAAGTTCTCTCATCATTAAAGACTATGAAACAAAGCCATAGAAATTAATGAGATAAATTCCCATTTGCTACAGTGTTTGTTGGCAAAGGCATGGAATCCTTAGCTCTGCTTTGAAAGCTCCCCCTCTAACACAGGAATTTGCCTATTAACAAACTGGTTTAGAATAAGTCACCCATTTTGCAAGGAGTGGATGTTTTTGGCACTGCTGCAGGACAGTGAGTTGAAGACCTGCCCAACAACACAGCATTCCTTGGCTCTGAGTGCAAGAGAACTTGTGCTGAGTTAGTCACACACAGGCAGCCCAGTGTACTTCATGCTTATTGATTCACCTTGCTGATAATTGCAGCGTGCTGCTAATAAATGAACCTGTGGAAAACTAATCCTCCTCTATTGTATCTTCATAGTTACACTCATTTAAGTTCAATTAAGTTCAAAGGGCACAGAAAGGTGTTCTGTATTTCCTTGAAAGTTTCTGTTCTTTAGTATGTGCAGGAGGATGATCAACTTCTAAAAACTTCAGCTATTTTGTAAGATTAACCTTCTTCACTAAATATTTCTAAATACTTTCTGGTTGGGTGTGTTTGTGTTTTGGGATTTTTTTGTTGTTGTTTGGTTTTTGGTTGTTGGGTTTTGGTTTTTTTACTTTGTATGGGAGAATTATATGGAAATAAGAGGGAAAAGAACACCAGATTTTTAATTTTATTAATTTCCTTTTTGCCAGACTCTTATGATTCATGCAGCATGCAGTTAATCATAGTGTTCCTATTCATTGGAAATACCATGTTAATGCATTCATGCTATTTGCTGCAATCATGCTCTGACAAGTTTTCTTTGGTTTCATAATTTGCTATTTTATTTGGAATAAAAATGCACATTTTTTGTAAAGAAACAGGGCCCAGACTTTTTCAGGTATGCTCAAAGCTTAAGTAACTTGAAGAGGAGATTCAAACTTGAGGTATAGCAGCCACTGCTGCTCAGTTCACCGCCAATCACAGCCACTTGCCCTGTCAGTTGTGCTGATACGACAATTTGTGGGGCCACGCACTGTTAATCTGTTCAGTGAGCTGGTTTAAGTAGCCCTCTGAAACTGGATGTGTTTATTTTTAACCCTGATCTGACTTGCAGCACATCTACAAATCATTTGTCAGCACAATGGGTGATCAATAACCACAACTTCAAGGGGGCCTGAGACTTCCAGAGCTTGGAACACAGAGCAGTTGGATGTGTAAATACTTTCAAAAGATCTGCACCTTGATGTCTGCCTTTGTATTCTGAAAGAGTGAGAACAGGTAAAAAAGGTCTTGTTTGCCCCAGTCACGGTCTACTGAAAATAAGATCTGGAGGAAACAGTGGCACTAATGTTTACCTGGTTCTTTTCTCCTTCAAAGGACTTAACAAGTAATGTTTAAATAACCATTTACAATGCAGTGTTAAAGAAATGCTATTCCACTTGCATCTCAAATAGGAAAACAAGAGAAATGAAGTTTCTGGCACACTGCTAGAAGGGACTCGGTAGGGTCGGTCTCTCAGTTTTTTGATGCACCTCTGTAGAAACAGTGCAGTAATCGCCATTGCCTAACCCTGAATGGTGATGTCCAGGGGTATCTGAGCCATCTGGATGGGTCTGTGCAATACAACACTGATGTATGGGATGGGCATGTTGTCTGGGGGAGGTAGATACTGTATAACACCTCTAACATCACTTTGTATGACTCCTAAACCAGCTCCAGACACCTGCACTTAGGCAATTGAGTGTCTTGTGTAACTTGTGTTTAGAATGAGAGACATCTCTATCCCATTAGGTGATCATAAGGCAAAGTGATTTCTGTCATGTTCGTACTTCATTCCTACTATTGATCTGTGTCAGAGGGCAGCTCAGGAAATGCTCAGGTGAGCTGTAAATCCTTGTTCTGCATACCAGGGTGCCAAACAAACAGGTGGCTCTTGCTTCATAAAGCTCATAGTGAAAATGGAAGGCTAGAAGGGGATTGACTGAAAAAGACACAAAGGTGACCAAACAGTGAGTGAACAACTAAATCAGGGCAGAACTTAAGTCTCTGCATTTGGAATCTGCTGCTCTGCCTATAAGATTGAAAATTTCACAGCTGACATACTGAACACTTAAAAAATGATGCTGCCTGTAGTGCCAGTGATGTATCTGAAGCTGCACAGACAGGTGTTCTGCACAGTGTGCCCTGAGTGTGTCAGATTTGTTGGACATGAAGCACAGGAACAGTTGCTCCACTGGTGAGGTTTGTTGTACAGGTACTGTGCAGCTGAAAGGTGAATGCATAGTGGTAGTCTGTGTCATGGGGTCGCCAAGGTGTAAAAGTTGTGTAGGGATAACTGGGTGGTTCAGTAACCTTTGTAAATGAGAGTAATTCTGTTGACCTTCTCTGTAAAGGCTTTGCTCTTTTATGTCTAAAATGCTGACAGACCCTTTCAGCCCTCATGTTCCCCTCTTTGTATAATAGTGACCTATTTCTCAGTCTTACTGCAATGGACAAAGGCTTCATTAGCCAGTGTTTATGGAGAGAGGTGCTCTCAGAGGAAAGGACACTTCAATGTTGTTACAGACGGACTGTCAGGAAGTTCTACCAATCAAACACAATTTTAGTGTCATTGTCTTGATTCTAACCAAATCACTGCACAAGTTATGAATTATTACAGAGCTGGTCTTTAGATTATCAACCCCATTGAACAAATCTTCTTTACACAGCACACATTGTGTTTGTCAGTAGGAGTCACCAAACATTTGAAAGCTACACAAACAGCAACTTCTGAGATCCAAATATGATACATGTGAAAGCAAACGTGTGCTGAGTAAACACAAAAGCTGCCAAGGCAATATGTATAACTGCCTGGATGACCCTTGCAATATCTGTGATGAGAGGAGCTTTTTTCCTGACCAAACTCAGTTACCTGATTCAGGTGAGTGACTCAGCTGTTAAGCAGCTTTGATAACTCCCTCTGCAATTCACCTCTAGATTGTTCCATGCTGCTTCCAACTTTTCCACTGTTTGATTCTCATCTGGTGTGTTACAGCTTTAATAACAGGAATATCTTTGAAGTCTGGGTGCCTTATACTGAGAAGATGGGAAAGAGGGGTATTTTTGCATATTTAATATTGTTAATGCTAAATAATGAGATTAATGTCTCCTGCTGTGGCTGCTATCTCACCCAGACCTTGCAGAGGGGAAATGGGAGGAAAGCATGGAATTTGATGAGCAGTGCTGGTTTCTGTGCTGTGATGGGGGCTGATCTGGCTGATTATTGGGAACTGCACTGCTGATTACTTGCTCTCATGCTCTTTTTCTCAGCAGATACCACCAAATCATGTGCAATTTGTAATAGTAAATTGGAGGTGATAAATAGAAACCCTTTGCATCCAGTCCTCTCAGAATCTGGGGAAATGTATTTGAATTTAATGAAACAGTGATTCAGTCTTATAAACCCTTACATCATATTTCTATTCCAGTTATTTGTTCAGTGGTTTATGTCTCTGTCCTGTGGTTAATTTTCCTGACTGGTAGATGGCAAATTTGCTGATGATGGGACAGGACTTTCATACAGTGCTACAAAAGTACTTACTGTGTTATCAGATTCAACTAGTAATAGAATTTCAAATATGATATAGATGACTTTCCTATCTCTCTAAAATGAACGAATAAATGACCGATCCTACTTATTTTATGGGCTCTCTATGTAGCTGTAGTCCAAAGAAGGGCACAGACAGCTCAAGAAAGGCAATATTCTTATGAGAGCACATTTGGCTATTCTTAGTTGAGGAATTCCTGTTGATTTTGCTGTGTCAGTATCTGCTTTGGTAACAATCATCTTGTGCAGCAGAACATTCCTGTTTTGTGGGACCATAAGGCATGCCAGGTCCACAACTGTGCCTTAATGGGTATTGCAAACTGCTGGAAATCTGAAAGGCTCAAATTCAGTCAGATGTAAATGGTCTAATGATGACAAATTGCTCCCCCTTAATTTGTTTCAAGCATGTCAGCTGTAAAACTGGTAAAAAAAGACCACCACTCTGAAAAAATATTCCTGTGTCTGAGAATGGGAGTTATTGCATAAAGGTTTTATATAGAACTACTTATTGGTTGAGGGTTTTCTTGATTGTTGTATTAAGATTTTTAGAAGCATTTCCCAGGTGCAGCAGGAAGATGACAAATTGTGGCTTCTGAAATAATGCAGGTAGTAAAAGAATTAATACAAATAAAGGCTAGCTCATGGGGGAAGAACTGGTGCAATAAAATTTGCCTTGGGTTTGGAGTGGAGAGGATAAAATGAAAGGACACACCTATGCTGTGGTGCAGGGGTTCCTGTGCTGCTTTCTGGCTCCATCAGCACTCTCAGCACTGGCAGATTGGTGGATTCCAACCAGAATGCCTCAATCCTTGCAGGGCTATGCTTTAGAATAGCATTAATAACTGGCTGCTGTTGCATGTGCTCTGTTGAACCAAACCACTTGAGTTGAAGCAAAAAGTCTCCATATGCCACCTAAGAAGTTTTTAAACCTCTATGTAAACCCACCTGCATTTCTGACATAAAAAAAACCCTTGAGGGGCATTTTTTCCTGATGCCTTTGAAAAAATTGTGGAGTTTGTTGCTGGTGGAGCCTGTAAGAGCTGGGAATTAACTGCATCTGCTGCCCTTGTGCTAGACATCAGGTTGTCAGGTGTGGTTAGGACCTGTACTTGCAAGGGGGACAAATTAGGATAATCCATGGGGTTTGCCCCATTTGTAGCAACTGCAGATTTTACTATTAATTCAAAAGGCTAAATGACTTTTAGCATGAAAATGTGAGAACTGATTCGGTAAAATGCCACATACTTCAAAATGAAGGTTAACTTTTTAGGTGTGGGACAAAACAAAACCCCAAAGGTCTGTGGTATAAATCAACCCACTTATAGACTCTGTGAAGTGCTTTGAAACGTGTTACTGTCACTGACACCTGATTTTCTTACCAGCAGCTCATTAGATGAATTAGTTTTGTTTTACTGAACATGTTTGAGCCACTGGGCCTGACTTAGCTGCTGGTACACTGAGGTAGCAGAGTGTTGAATGTTATGGGCTGAGAATGACTGCAGAGATTATGCTATTACCATCATATTACATATTAAATCTCTTTATTAAATATTCTCTAGCCAGCAACACAAGTTTAACGAAGCCCATAACTGTCTCATAGAATATTACCAATATGGTAAAAGACTAGGATTGATTTCTCTGCTTTGGTATATACACTGGACTGAAAATATTCATAGTTTTCAGCCTGCTCTATGGTAACTTAATAACATCCTATCTTGAAGAGGGAGAGATGCTGTGATTCTTGTGGTACTGCTAATGGATTTGAAGAGGATGCTAATGCATTGTACCAGGAAGTGAATTGAGCTCTCGTGTGTAAAGGGGGATTTGAAAATATAATTATGGAAAAGCAACAGTCCCAGGCTTGAAGAAATTTCATTGATGTGTGGCTGGTACAAACAACATTTTACTGATGAAAAAGATGACTCTGATAGGTGTATGCTGCAATAATAACCTCTCTGAAGTAACATGGAATGAACAGTAGAAATAGATGTTTTGTGAACTATGAAGGGAGAATTAAACCCAAAGTCTTATATTGTCAACAACTCACGCAGCTTTTAATTTGAAATAGGAGTTGTCTACAGAAAGCTAAGCTTTCACATCAAGAGCTGCATGAAGGCTTTGGGAGAGAAAAATATAACATGCTATAACTGTCAAGCCAAAAGAAAATTAGGTCCCCCTGCCACACACACAAAGGCAACCAAGAAATTAAATAATTCATGGTCTCCAGCTGAGCATGGGAGAAGGATCTGAGCTTTTTTGAATATCTTTCTGTAGTTCTGAAGAATGAATGGCGTGTTGTTATGAGTTGTGAATATATTGATTTGGATGTCACAAATCAGCCACTTTGTGTGTGAGTGTTGCTGCTGAGTGCTGATGACCTGAAGTATGAGCTGTTACCACACTTGCTGGGTCAGGTATCCATTTCATTATTTGCATTTGATGTGCTTATTCCTGTCTGTGGCAGTTGTAGTTCTGGTTTTCCACAAACAATCATTTGGGCATCTTCATCTCCTCAGGTTTGTGAGAAGTGTCTTGCTATGGGAAGTTTATAAATGACTGAACTTAAAGGCTCTCTAGGACAGCCCAGAATATCTGTGTCCTCTCAGTTTTTAATGTGGATTTGGCTGCATTATTCTCACAGGTTTGACATCAGAAGCCATTAGGATATTGGACATGCCCACAACCCTTTTCAGGGACCTTAAGCAGAAAACATGAACTAGTTGGATGGTAACTCCTTTTTCACCTGGTGAGAGGAACTAAATGCCTATACTGGTGCACAGTCCTGGCCATGGAGAGGAATATCTGACTTGGCACTGGCTACACTTAATAATGTAGATAGAAACCTCATGTGTCAGTCCATGGCATACTTCCAGTTTGGTAACCTCTTTTTCCTGCTGAGAGTAGCTGTGCCATCTGTAGTCCCTTTCAGTGGCCTCTAAAACCTTTTTCTTGGTATTTGGGTGACTTAAACCTGGCTGGGTTGAAATCTGCTAAGTCAATGCTTTGTGAAATGCTTTGTTTTTTGTTTGTTTTAAACTTTTGCCAGGTTTCCTTAGTTTCCCAGGTTTGCCAATAAAAGGGTGTTACTTTGAGCCCTTGAAAAGTGTTGTAGTGTTCTTGCTGTGCGTGGCCTCAAGGTATGAAAGAGCTGAAGGCCTTTTTAATAAATCCTTTAGGCAGATTTTTTGGAGCCTTGTATCTTTTTGATATAAAATCCCTTCAATGAGCTTGTGAGTAGAACCTGGGGTCTTACACCATCTAAACACTAAACTTAAACAATAAGAAATAAGACACAATCTGACTGCAGAAAACAAATGTGCTTAAGCAGTGGCAGAATTCAACAAGAAAAAATTGGCTGACTGTTATTACCTTCTGCTTTTCAACATATACTGGTAGATGTGAATGTCACTGAAACTTTTATACAGGGAAGTAATTTCCATACCAACATATAATTCTCACCTCTTTTTCCACTGTTGTCAGTTTGTCTCTAGTAGGATGCCCAACATAAGAAGTGTAAAAGACAACATGATCCCACTGTTTAGAAAGTCTGTTGTAACCATTCAAACCAGGAGCAATCAGCAGCATCACTGACTGCTGTTTCCACTGTGGTGTTGCACCATATTTCATCTGGCACAAGTATCTGGAGAGAGATTCAAAAGCAAAGCAAAAATGCTGTAAATGGGATGATTTTTGCAGAGTTTGTGTAGGCTGTTCTTCATTTAGAATATTTTAAATTTACATAGATACTTGAACAGCTAAGGTTTTCTTGCTTGCTCACTGTTGCAAAATTTGGAGAGGGAATTTAGGCTGGATTGAACAGGTTTTATGTTTGTCAGCTGAACTTTAATGTGGCTGAATTTTTTATATGATTATTTATTCAGTTAAACCTTCTATATATTTTTCAGGAAATTTTAAATATATACAAAATACTAAGAAGAATAAAAAATTATTTACTTGATTGTTTTTAGCTTTTATCACTTTTTTAGATTTAAAACAGAAAGTGTCTTGCTAAAGTTTGGACAAGCTTGAAAAATGTCTTGCTATTGCCTAATTTTGAGTGTTTTTACTGAAAATACTTCTACTCACTTGTTGTAGTCCCAATAGTAAAGTATGAAATCATCCAAGTTGTTCCAACCTGCACTAAAATGTGCTGGACAAACTTTCCTGTTACAGTAGTCCTAACTTGACCACAGATTATTCATCCTACCTTTTCTATACTTTCATCCCACATGTTCCTTTCTTTAGATGCCAAAACTGTGTTTACAGGCAGTGGAGTAGTGAGAGAGTAGAATAGTAGCCATGGAGCAGCTCAATTATGTAAAATATGCAAAGCCTGTTATGTTGTGCAGTGTCCATTGTCTAAAAACTCACATGCAACAGTAAAATACATTTATTTCTGCTTTTTTTTTTAAGTTAAATGAGTCAACCAACCTCATATTGTTTTTATGGAAAGTGAGCCACAATTACCAGTAGGTATAATATGACTCATTAGTTCCAGAAGGTTGAATTGTTAATATTTGGTTGCTTGACAAAGCTATTGACTGAAACTTTTAAAGTTCCATATATTGTACCATGAAAAGCATGAATGAAGGACCTTATTCATGAAAGAAATTGGAGCTACTTCTGCTCGTTCCTCATGGTGCTTAAACAAAGGAAAATTCAGGCATGGATTTCCAAGAGGAGTTCTTAAAGTACATTTGTTCCTGTGGAGATGGGAACACTTTTGCTATAATATGCAAATAGGTGAAAATTTTAGCAGAATGTTGGAAACAGAAACACCTGTTCTCCTTCAGCTCCCATTTCTCTGTCAGACATGGAGAATGTTCATCATAGAAAATCACACAGTTACAAAAATTAGATTGTAGAATTCTTCATCATGAAGGGAACAATGTGTTTTCTTTTTTTCAAGACTATGATTTGCTAATTACAAGTTAATAACAAATTTAATACATATACAATATGCAAGAAAGCAATCTGAAAAAAATACACTTAATTTCATTCATAATGTTGATTTAAAAATCACTTTGCTGCTGTGTATTTTTGTCCAAGTTATTCCTCTCTGTATCTTTTGCTTGTTTCTCCTCATCCTATTGTATCATATATAAGCTATTAGTCCTCATTCCCAAGGTGTTTTGGGCTTCTGCCAGTTTTTTAACCATCTCTTATTTGCTACAGAGATAAAACTTATGTTTTTATATGTCCCACAGTGTCAGCCTCTGCATCCTTCATACTAAAGATTCAACAAATGGCCAGGTTTCCTTCCACACTGTGACATTTGGGAAGAGTTCTTCATATACCTACCCACTGTTTGTCTTCATACTTCCCTTTTGCATGTTGCCTGTTAAAAAATAAAATAAAATTTAGCCAGCCAACTGGTCAGCTGCCAGTCTGCTCATGTCCTGCCCCCTCTCATATTTGCTGGTTACTCTTTCTCTGTCCCTCAGTTTTTGCTTCTTTAATTTATTTAAAATGCAAGTTCTTTATCACAAGCTCAATCTTTATTCCCTAATAGGTTTGTTTAGTGCTCTGGCTGAGCAAAGCACTTCCTAGAACTAAGGATCTGAAAGACTTGGGGAAGTCAATGCAATAGCTTCTATATAGTCCAAATTTCCATTTGAATTAATGTGTGAACATCCCTTTGTTTTCATGGAAACCGAAGACACTCTGTAAGGAATAGGATACTTCACAAATCCAAGCAATTCTCCCCTTGCTGAGCAGTGCTTGGTGTTCTTGTCAATGGCCAGCTTTGAAAGACCTTCAATTTTAAATTTACAAACGGAAAATAAGGTTATAATTCTCTCTGTGACATGATTTCTTCTACCTAAACCTTTTTCATTCCATTTTCACCCCTGATTTATTTCTTCTTTTCTTCATAGAACATTATAAACTAAACTAGGACATGAACAAAGCTATTCAGGGCTTGTTACAGTGATAGAAATGGAAGTATTTTTCTGTCTGTGTGATGTTTTCCCCTTGTATTATGTTATCAAGCCTTTGGTTCAGCTTAGGTTTTCATGTTCCCGTGCTAATGAGCTCATTACAGTGGTGTCTGAGCAAAAGCATTACAGGTAATGGGGTTCTGCTTCAGTTCCTGAGAGAGATTATTCCCCACTCAATGGATCTGAGCATCAGGACATTACTTTAGTTTATTTGGCCCAATTCTAGTCTTCTCCCTCTTCAATTTTGCACCTCTTCTTCTAGCCATACTTTTCAAAATGGTTCATTTTCCATATGCTTACTCATTTTCTTTCACCTTTCTTTTGTACTTTCTTAACTTTCCTATGGTTTTTGTCTTGTTGCTGAGGAGGTAAATATCTACATTCTGAATAGTCTTGGAATAGTATCCAGCCATTCCAATCCAAACTTCTGTCTCAGGCTGGTTCACCAATTCTTGCTTAGTTTTAGTACTAGTTAACAAGCCTCCTCCATAGTTTGTTCCTTTGGAGTTTTATAATGACTATTTCTGGAATAAAACTTCCCACAGTATATACAATGAGTCTGTAATGTGTACTGACTTCTCTCTTTTAGGAGGAGATTGTTTGAGTGCAGTCCACAGAGGGTTAAGTCTGGCTGAGACCTCTGTGGTGGCATTTTAGAGATGTCCTTTTGGCACTGACAGGCAGGATCTCAATGCTTAAGGCACCAGTCAGTGCCTTGCATGAGCCATCAATACAGAGAGTCTTTGGAAATGCTCAACTGCAGCCCTGTTGTGAAAGGGGAATCACCTCAAAGAAGGGGAAAAGTCTGAAGAATTAAGATCCTTTTCTGCAGTTACCTTGTCTTGGGAGTCCTGGCTGAGGAGAACCCTTAAATTATGTAGGACCATCCTTCAGCAAAGGACAGGTTAAAGTACAGTATTTAATTTCTCTCTGACTTCAGTTTTTGGGATTGATTGCCATGTTCCACTTCTTAGTGGAAGAGATTATTTTAACTTTAGAGTTTGTCTCTTGTTAAAGAGTGGTTTCCAAGGGGCTGGCAGATGGCAGATGTTCCTTCCCTATTGTGCTGGGGCTCATGGAGCTGTGGTATTGGGTTTGTTCTTGCAGTGTCCCTGCCTGAGATGTTTATGGAGAGGTGTTTGTGCAGCCTGAGCTGCAAGAACAAATTTGGAATCTCACAAAGTAGAATTGAGGGAAATTTATGGGTAAAGTCCTAGCCAGAGCATCTGTGTCAAGCAGGGTGATAAGGGGAATGCTTCTGAAATGCAGGAATCCTCTCAGTCCACTCCTACCCAGTACACATCAAATCTGTGTCATGAATGAACCTCATACACCTTCTTGAACGTGCCAAGTAAACCTCTCTGTCTTGGTGAGGCTTGGCTACAATTTGCTCTGTGTGTGAAACTCATCTGTTACGTGCAACTTCAGAAATCATTCTGAAAGCATCATTTGTCTGTCAAATTTGCTTGAAATTTTCTCTCCTTGGTTCCTTTTCCAAGTATGCCTGAAATTTTCCCTTTTCTCTTTTTTCTTCTGAGCTTGGGCTTCAGTGATATAAGGAAGGAGCAGTCCCCTGCATCTCAGAGCCTCAAACTTTTGCTGAGGCTACAGGACTTTCCTTGGCTTTCTGGACGGGGAGGCCTTGTGCTGATAAGGGCTCATGGGATCTTGCTCATACCAGATGTGTCCCTTATTGCTGTGATGAGACTGGCAGGTGGAGAGGCAGTCTGGAGGAGAGCTAGAAAAATTGGTTGTCTGAATTGGATCTGCAAGGGACCCTGTAGGTAAAGCTCTCTGGGGATTTGCTTGTAGAGAAAAGGCAGTGGGTTGCTTCTGATGTTTGGATTGTCAGATACACAAATTGGGGTTGTTTTGGATCACTAATACAGGCTCAAATTGGACATTTGTTGATTTTTGTGATTTGTCTTTTAGGAAAGGTATTTGGTCAGCCTTTATTGAAGACTTTTTTTCATTCCTTAGGAAAGAAGGGCTAAGGGACATGAAGGAGGGAGAAGTAAAAACTGGGGTTTAAAACTGTAGTTATTCTTTAAAAGTATTTTATTAAAAATGTGTTATGTTACTGCAATGCCGTACAATCTTATTTATAAAGTATTTTAAAGTGACTGAACAGTGTGTGTAAAACTCTTTACACCCCAAATTGTTGCACATAATATGAATGACCAGTGAAACATGTTAATGGATATGTGGAACAGGAATGGGAATGGAAGTCACATCACTTTATTCATATTTTACAACAAATTCTTCCAGTGAGTGAAAACATAAGTCATGATTCTTCTTCCTTTATAGCTCTGAGCTCTCTGTCCATGCCTATGTGCTGAAAAGCATTGATGTACTATTGAAAGAGCACTCCACTGCTCATTTAATCAGTGTTGCCTGTGTATTTTACATAGTGCAGATCAAATCTGACTGATTTATCACAGACTTTGAGATAAATTTTCCTGTCTGTGCAGGCATATTGCCCATTAATGAGAAAGGGACTTAGACATGATAGGCAAGAGCCTTCTGTTATCTACTTAGTGTAATGTTCTCTAGACATGGTTCCACTTACAAAGTCAGTCTGTAGGTAGGAGGTTTTGGTTTGGAGGATTAAACTGGTGTAGAGCTCTATAGAAGTAATGTTTGCAAATGAAGCTCTTGTACAGGTCAGAGGGAAAGACTTCTGCCTGCATTTCCATGTGAATTTAAAAATAATTGATGTTTGTCTTCTCTGTGCCATTTCTTTCCAAAACTTACAGACATTTTTTTTAAGACATGGAAAATTATATCAAAGTTATTTTTCTCCATTTGGTTTTCATAAAAAGCACAAGCTTATTTGTGCTGCACTAGTGCTAAATGCTCTGTCATTTATCACCACTTTGCCTCTGTGTGCAACATGATTGCTCTGCAATGCCTAAAATATAGGAGATGTACACAATGAAAATGTGGAAAATGCTGGATACCCAGCCTGTAATTTACGTAAAATATTTAAAATGATCAACACCAGTGTGCCTTTATATCCATGGATAATGATGTCCATTTTGTCCTCTTGTGAATATTTGGGATTTAATAGTCTCTTAAAGGATGTTTTTTACTGAATGTTTAGTTGGATCCATCAAGGAATGATGCTTAGTCAGAGCAAATGTCTTCTATCTTGTATTTACAACAAAGTAAGTAGAAGCTGATCTTTGATGCAGTGACTCCCCTAATTCTGACTATGAGCATTTTGGAAATTATATGGTTATTAAGTAGTGACAGCAAAAGAGATTTCTTCTGAATTTTGTCTGTACTTGCCATCACTTAAAGATTTCAGTGTATTTTCATGGCTTGTGTAACATGGAGTACTTAATAAGACATTATGTTTATTATGTGTCTGAATACCCAAAGCCAAGGATGAAGAAGAGTTTGTGTCTGGCTTCACTTGAACAGAGGTAGGGGTAGAATTTAAAAAAAAATTATACTACATTCCAAACCCTCCCCATCCCATAGTTTCTAATCAGAGCTATCTGCAGGTGTGTCTGTTTAAAACACTTGTGTGAGAAACTCTGCTCTGTTTTGGGCTTTGTTATTGGCCCTCTAAGTCAGTGATTTAAATGGGTTATGCTTTAGGTTTTCTTTCTATAAAACTAAGATGATATCTGTGACCAGCTTCACAAAAGATGTTGTGTTGAACTCCTAACAAAACTTCCAAACCACTCAATGTCTCAGGCTGGGGTGGGCTTCATTTAAAAAGATGTTTGCATGAATCCCTTTCTACTTCCAGAACTCTCCACAAACCGAGTATCGACTTTGCACAGGTGACTTGCAGGGGAAATCTCAGAGCTTTAAGTTCTGTGGAGCCAAAGAAATACCACTCTTAATCCAGATCATGCTGAATTTATGCTTTAAAAAGCTAATGGTTAGTCTTGAAAAGTAAAGAGGCTAATGAAAAGCAAAGCATCATTAACAGTCCTGTGCAAGCAGAGCTGTTAGTCTTGGTGTCTCATCCTGTGTTCTCTCCTGGGAGACTAAATCACACCAATGCAAATGTTCTATACAAACTAATAGAAAAAAGCACAGATCTTCATTTTCTGCTCTGAATGCCAGTGATGCTAGATCTCTGCTGAGTTCATAAAATGTTTCAGAACTACTCTGGATAAAAGGTGTCGGAAAAGTATAAGATCTTTTGCATATATAACATTTCCATTGCTTAATGTATACACACCCCAGTTTTAACTGCCACTCATATGCAAATTCGGTGTTCCACGTATTGAGAATTACCAGAATTATTTACTATCACCAGCCTGTAAAGCAATCAAAATCAGGGGCCTGTGTCTAACAGCTTTTAGGCAGGATACATCTATTCCTTATGAAGAGGATTATGCCCAACTCCTGTAACATCCTCTCATTAGACCCAATTACTTGTAATGCTGAGTGAGAGTGTACCCAGGAATGTTGTTGTGGCAACATCCCAGGGCTGTTACCAGCTCCCTTCACCCCAGAGAAAGCAACAGAGTGTGATCCAGGACTGTTTTTGGAGAGTCTCTCTGTGGTCTGTACTTCACTCCCATTGCCTAATGACAACAGTAGTGGAAGGAGTATGTCTGGGTTTATAGGTTCAGGGAGAAACTTGCTTTATTTGCAAATATTTTCAAATTGTTTTGAACAGTTGTGGCATCAAAAGCCTTAAAAAGTTGACTTCTGAAATATCTCTGTTTATAGGAAGCCCAGGTGAACAACACATACAGCAAGTGTTAGTGTCTTGCTAGTTGGTTGTTTGTTTTTTTTTTTTCTGGCTTATGAAAAGACAAGATGCAACTCCTTTAGCAAAATCTGTGGATATCCTAAAGTATGTTTGCTATTTTTCTTGCAATTTTCTCTTAAAGTGCTTTTGGACTTGCTTGTCAGTGACATTCACTGAACTGCACTAATTTTGAAAAATTCAGAATAGAGTTTTGCCACTTTAGAGATAATCCATGAAAGCTCTCTTCCTGCAGACTGCAATAAATCATCCCCTCCACTAAAAGCCTGGATGTCATTTGAAATTTATTGCATGGAGCTGGTAGTGGACTTAAAAGCCATTTCACATGTCTTATTACTCCAGTCATCTAATTTATGGGTTTCAGCCACAATTGTAGTTGGAAAAGTATTTTCCTTCAACTGATTAATATGATTTCTGCTTTTGCATTCATTTCCCTTTCTATAGTTTTCTACAATCATTGCAAGAGACTTTGGCACCCAGTGTTTAGCTATGAAACCGAAAGAAAGGTGCCCAGCCAGACTGCTGCAGGTTGACTAAGCTTTGCTGGCTCTTGGCTGCACTTGTCAGAAGGTATCTTAGTTATTGTTGGTTGAGCAATCTTGCCCTAGGAAAGAAAAAGCTGTCAGGAGCTTCTGTGTTTAACATGGGAATCTGTAGCTCTGTGAAGGGGCTCTGAATGCAGCCTATTGCATGCAGATGAGGTGAGCATAAGTAACAGACTTAGCACAAATAACAACAAGATGTTGGCATGTTGTTCTATTCAATTTTTAGTGTGAAAACTAGTTTGCATTTGCTGTGCTAGGTAAGAGTGCCCTTAGATTCTCATCAGGCTGATCACCTGAATGGTATGAAGGACATGTGTAAACCAAATCAAAATTAGTACAGATATTAAACGGATAACATGGCCCCATTCAGAAGTTAATGAGTTTAGTCTTATGCTCAATTCTGTGGGTATGAGTGGGGTGTGAATTAGTAATTCCTCAACACACAACACTTGGTGTGTGTGGTCTGTATGCTGCCACTAATAGTTTTTTAAGTGTACTATGACAGTATCAACAGTTCTACAGGCTTTCTTACCAAATAATTCTTGTCCTGACTGACTTATGCTATTCTTACATGTGGTCCAGCCTACATTTGTACCAGTGTGAGTATGTGTGGTAATGGACAGCTGGAGAGGAACCTCAGCAGTAACACCACAGTTGCTGCCCTACCATGAGAGCGTGGTGGGAGGGATTAAATATTCTCACAGTGTTTACTTCAGAGTCAGTGCAGCAGTGACGGGTCAGGTGTAGACCCATCCAGAGCTGCTCAAAGACAGTCCATGAGGTGTTGTCTGGAGTTTCTCTGCAGCACAGTTGTGGCTTGATATGGCAGGCTTTCCCCTGGTGGTCTGGTGCCTGTGGCCTGAATGCCCACAGATGAGGGGCAGAAGGCAGAGCCAAGCTGTGTGTGATGCTGCTTGGTCAGCTGGTCAAAACTGTGTTTACTGGCCAGAGTGGTGACTTTACTACAGTACTTAGAGTTGCCATGCTACAAACAGGTTCTTAAAACTAATACGTGCTCTACTGCTTGATTATAACAGTCTAATGAGGAGGAGTAGCAAGAAGTCGCACTGCTCTGACTCCCAAATGCACATTGACTCTGTTTCCTGAGAATTCATAAAGATTTAAAACGAGAATGATGTAAAGAGAATCCTACTGTGGTTTCCACAATGCATGTTTTCTGCTAATAACACCTGGGAGGCAGAGTGAAGTAACAGCTGAGGTGCTTAAGGGCACCTCTAGTGCCATCTACCTCCTGTGCACATCTGTGGATTTGGGCATACATCCAAGAGGAGGCTGGGAAGAAAATCAGCCAACTATGGGACCATTGCAACAGGAGGAGAAGACAGTCCTGTGCTGCTGAATCTGTAGCTTTCTGGGTGTAACCTGGGCACTCCAAGGTTCACAATATTTGCCAAGTGCTTGAGTCAGAGCAGACCTTGGAACAGCCGTTTGATGTGAAGGAGCTGAGATTGCTCCTTGTGCCACCAGAAGGAAATGCTGCACTTGGGAGGCCTCCTGTTCCCACTGCAACCAGCAGCTGCCAGCAGGCAGATTCTGCAAGCCTTGGGAAGGTGGGAGTACCACCTACCTTATGCCCCCACCCACTCATGCTGGGTGGTGATGTGTGTGGAGACTCAGTGTCCAGGTTTAGTGGACCTGCAAAGTGTAAATAGCAGTTATGTAGAGAATTTTCTCTCAAATACCACTGCTGAATGGAAAGCTGGTGCTGTAGCAGAGCATACAATGCTGGAAGTCCCAAGATGATGAAAGATTAATGAGTAAGGGTTAGGCTTGCAACAGCTGTTTCTTTCTTTCCTGCACATAGACAGTAATGTTATGCAAAGATAAATATATTAGCCAAATATTAACTCTTTTCTAAAGGCAACAAAAAGCAGCATGTGACAGGTTCCTGTATCTAAACCAGAATAATGCAGGTTGCCCCTTCCAAGCTGAACTCAGCTGAGCTGCTGCTGGAATTTCAAGAGAAGATTGTTTTGTGTAGCACCATCAGTTTGCATTAGGATTTAATAACGAAACAAAGGCTTGTTTTCCATGCAGAGAAGTTTATCTAGGAAACAGATCTTGAGCAATTAATGCAGCTACTATAACCAAGACCTAAGGTGATTTACCCGCTTTGAGGTTTGCAAAGTAGGCTCTGCATATTTTCTGCCATTAATTTTTCACAGTTCATACTTCAGCATAATGATCTGTCTGTAGCTGGACAATATTTTAGGGAATGTTCAATCTGAAAATTAATTTGCTTCATCTGTAGTGACGTCTTCTTTGTGTTTGCTTCCTGCAAGTGTTCCTGCTGTCAAATTTTGCTGGCACAAATATGTAGAGACACCAATTTTTTAACTGTAAGCACAATTGTTGGTGCTGGAAGTGCATGTGTGCCCTTTCATTAGGGAAACAAAAAAAAGTGTAAATAGTCTCAGTTAACTGATAGAGCTTGAAAAGAAAATATTGAACTGTCTGCGCTTGCACTTGCAGTGTTGAAATAGAGATTTACCTTCAACTCAGTTGGATACTTTCAAGTGAATTTTAAAAGGGGGAGGTGAAGGAGAAAGCTGAATTAATCCAATAAATTCATATAGTGAATTATTTGTTTGACTGTTTTAATAGGTAATTCAGCCTGTTACATTTTAGGTATTTGCTTCTTCCATTTGGCTTTTTTTTTAAGGTACCATCGTCTTTTTAAAAAAAATCAATTACTTCCATTATCTGTTCTCTTTTTTTTTGTTCTTTTTACTGTGAGATGGGAGGTAGAAAAGGCAAATGCACGATCATTGTGCTGTTTCTCCACCTTGCCACACTGAAGGTGTCTTCTATACTTTGCTTTCTATGAGACAGAGACAAAAAAGGCAGCCTGGGAAGCGAGGCCCCAGAGCAGTGCAGCTCAGCAGACAGCAGATTGCTAATGGCACCTGTATTTCAGTTTACAGTAGTGACTGCTAACAACACACACTGTGTGCTCTGCTTGATTTTCCTTTTTTTTTTTTTTTTTTTGTTAGCCCCCCTGTTCTTTCCCCCACTCCCACATGCTTAATTAGAAAATCTGATGCAGCCAGAGACGTTATCTGCCATACCGTGTGTGTTACTGAGGAATGCATTCTTTGATGTTGCTGATAAGCTTCTCTGTGTTGTGGGTAGTTAATTGGTAGTGGAAAGGAAATGTCTGGACTAGTGCAAAGAGAAGCTTCCTAACTGTCTCTCCTGCAGCTGGTCTCGCTGGTTGATGAGCCAAGGTGTGGTATTGAAGTAGCAGTGGTGAGGAGGTTCTGCCAATATTGCCCACCCCCCAGCAGAACTGTGCAGAGCACCTGCACCTTTGGAACAGGTTCTGAATTCTTCTTCTCTTTCATCTTTGCAAGGGAACAAAAATGGGAATAAAACCCAGTTCTTCCCAAAAGCTGGAGGGCCAAATTTCCTGCTGGTATAAATCAGCATGTGCACTGTGATCTCTCCTCGGGTCACGCTGGTCCATCAGCCCTTTGAGGGCAGGGAATGTGGATAGTGAAGCATTTGCTAAACAGTGGGTTAGATCCCTGCAAAATTCAAAATAGGAACCTTGGGTTTATTTGAGGTTTGTTTTCAGCATCTCTCAAGCTTTCATTTGCCTTTCAGTTGTTGAATTTAGTAACTGAGTCTTCTATTTTAGCTCCCCATTTACAATACTACAAGCTGAGTCTGGCTCTATTTTAACTGGACAGTGGAAGGATCATGATCTTTCTCTGGCATGCAGGACATATTTGGGAATTTTGGTTTTGGTTTGTTCAGCAATATTAGATCATTTAGCTTTTTCTTAGATTTCTGTCTTTTTGCTATTATTGCTCCCAAGACAACTTTCTTCATCCAGTAATACAATCCTGTAATTGTGAAAGGTCCTTCTGATCCTAATGAATTTCAAAATACTTGTTCTAATTCTTTGGCTCTGTTACCTAATGGTTTGTTGTGTCATTTTTCTTCCCTTCTCCATTTCCTGCAATACCTAATTTCTGTTTTATACTTACAATTTTCAACTTTCTCCTTCCATTTGTTATATGCATTTGAAAAATTATGGATGCTTTCACTTCTCATGAAAGCCTGGCTGCATTTCTGTAACCAGTGTGATTCTATTTTGAATCATTCCATTGTGGCTTTTGGGGTATCTGATACAAGATATTCTTAAGCTCTTACCAGTCATTGTCATCTTTCCACCATATTTTTTCCCTGCTGGCTGATTTGGCCCCAATTGTATTCACCCTTTTTTAAGGTGACCCTTGAAGAGCACCAAGTGGAAAGGTAAATGGTTTCATGTGCTATGCAAATGTAGCAGATGTAATGGAGTTATTAATCCTGTTTCTATTCTTTCTCATCTGCCAAAATGATCTGTAGTATGGGATGAGGGTCCTTAGTGAGACACAGACAACTTTCCCCCCTCCTTATTTTTACTAAATTATTATGATTGATGCTGGTGGTTTTCTTACCCACTCACCCCAATGCAGAACTGACAGAAGCAGCTCACAATCAATACTAACCTTACCTGGAGTTCCATGTTGGCTTGGGTAGTTGAAGGGCTCTGGCAGGGCTGTCAGGCTCAGTTCTGTCCCTCCTTGCCATCCTCTGCACGTTGGTGACACACATGGTTTGCAGGCTGCTGCTTTCTCAGCCACCCTGGTGTGAGCAATGGATTGCAATTACACCAGAGTCCAGCTCTTTAAAGCAGATCCAGAGCAGCTCAGAACAGACTTTGTGCTAAACAATTAGGTGAGTGCTGCCACATCAGCCAGATGTGCTACTCTTCGGGCCAATTTCTGCAGCCTGGTCCACAAATGTGTGCTAAGAGAGAGAAGTTTCAACCTGCTTTCCCGACTCATAAAACAGAAAGGGAAAACCAGTATCCTGTGAATGCCAATGAGGAGAAGCCAGATGGTTGGCTATTCTTGGTCATGCACCTTTCACAGTGTTGTGCTGCCCTTCCTGCTTTGTTCCCATCTGTATCTGCAGTGCTGCATTCCACAGTGAAGAGGTGCTGAAGCATCTATGGGAACACAGCAGAGGAGAAAAATTGTTTTGTCCAAAATACCAGATTGAGAATTAAGGCTGAAGATGCTTTAACTTTGGTGATATCTTGGAGGTGATGGTAACTGGGTGAGCTGGGGAAGTGTGAAGCATGACTTCCTTTACCATGAGTAAGACACTCCAAGAGAGTTCACCAAACTTTCAGGCTGTCAAAGGGTAATGGAATGTAGAAGAGTTCGTCCAAATTCATTTATCTGAGAAGAGAGGCTGAGAAAAGATTTGCAGAGAAAGTCTTGGAAAGGACAAAAGAGGGAAGGACAACTCATAGCCTTCTTTGTGATTAACCTCCAAGTTTCCCATCTTGAGAGAGTCTGAGGTCAGTGATTGCACAAATAAATGACAGGCCACGCTGTTTGCAGGGTGTATGGCATGTATGGGATGATGACTCTCAGTATTTTGTTCAATACGTGTCTCTTGAATTTGAAATACAAATAGCTAAGTTGTGCATTGCACAGACTATTAATAATTTGTATTTCAGGTTGCTGAGTACATACAGTAGCATGCATATACTATGGATGGGTAACTCTCGTTGGTGTTTGACAAAATCACAACTCTGTTACAGGTCTTGCAGTCACTTGAGAGGACATTAGAAGGCTGGAGTAGTGTGACAATCCCGGCTAGCACTGACAGTGTATGGGGATGATTTTTTATTTTTTTTTTTTTGTTTTCCATCCTGATGCTATTGACTCCTCCACTCTTTTTGCTGTTTGTTTATGCTCATTAATATGCACCTATTTAGCTGACTGGTGAAGTTCCACCACCCACTTACAACTGCAATGAATAATGGCTTAGGCCTGGTGTCTCACAAGTGCAGGCCCCTCACACATCAATGTCATTGCTGGAATTGCTTTTACTGATAGCAGACACGTGGCAGGTGTACAGAGAGCAGCCTGCAGAAGGAGCAGCATGAAGAGCATCATTCATCAGCTTTGCTTACAAAAACTCATCTTGCCTCTTAGCATGAAAAAGTTATGGTCCCCTTCCTTCTCCATTCTGTTACTTCTGCCTCCTGTGATTGCAATGTGTGCATTTCTCACAGTCTTGAGTTTTCACATTGTGGTTTCAAGTCAGGAGTGCAGATAGTCCTAAGTTGTGTCTTGCTGTTGCATAGAACCCTTGAAGAATAATGAAGGAGTCTCTTCTGCTTTTGGAAAAGGGAGAAAGCCTCATTACTGCCACAGGCACCAGACCAGTATGATTTATCTCTAGTCAAAGATGTACTTGTCTGCAATATTTAAGCGAGTTGCTCAACTTAAGCATGGCTTAAATTTAAATACATGTTAAGTTTTGTCTGACCTGGACCCTTATAAGGCCCTCCCAGGGACAGACAGCAACAGGTTTGCAGCCCCAACCCTGCAGTGCTGCTTGTGGGAGGAACAGTCTGCACTTGCTTCATAAAATTCTTCTGGCTACTGATGATTTATTTTGATTTTTATTCAATTTTAACAAAATGCTTCTTCTTGCTTGATATAACGACCAAAATGAA
This sequence comes from Hafferia zeledoni, assembly GCA_035583235.1. Taxonomy (NCBI): domain Eukaryota; kingdom Metazoa; phylum Chordata; class Aves; order Passeriformes; family Thamnophilidae; genus Hafferia; species Hafferia zeledoni. Next base: position 59,345,470 of record JAWWEV010000083.1, read on the forward strand.
TTCAGTAAGCTTTCCTGACCTTAAAAAGGGTAACAATATTGGCATTAGATTTTAAAAGGGAGGGGGGTTGTTGTGATTGTTCTTAATTGAATCTGAAAGACAAAAAAGACTTTAAAGATCTCAGCTGGCATATGAAAGAATGCCCTCTTCTTGTTCTAGGTTGTATTGTCTCATTAAAATGCCCCCTCTCCTGTAATCACCATTTCACAGTTCAGCCATCTCCAGATACTGTGAAACAGCTGTGCAAAGGTCAAGTACAAGAGGGCAATGGGAAAAGAAAATGACACCACAGCTCCCAGAGTTTCCAACCACCCTGTTAACAAATTTACTGACACAGGGCATAATTTTCACTGACGCTGCCCATTTTTTACTGACACCGACTCTTAAGACTCCATAGGGAGCAGATGCTGACATCTCTCTTGACTTTGAAAAGCTCAGTGCTGAAACAAAGGGGTTTTATGCAAAGATTTACATACAGTGTCTAAACATTAAGCAGGGGATCAATAGTTCTTCAAGTCTGAGTAATGATCCCACAAGGCAAAGGTACATTTTAATTAATAAGAATGTCTCCATACTTCTTTGTACTTTTCCCCCTTCTGTCTTGAAGGGAACCAGTGCATCCAGGGTTTGTTCAAGTGCAGACTGTTTCTTATCACATCCTAGCCTGAGTCTCCTTGGGCTCATTCTGCTTTGAGACTTGTGGAGACACACCTGACACCTTTATGGCTTTTTAGTGAGGCCAGTGGAGCTTGGAGCATCTGTATATCCTTGCAGATATTACTGTGAGATCAAGCCCTTGGTTAAGAGACAAGGGTGGCTGGTAGATCTCAAAGAGCTTCTCCTCTCCTGAGTATATTTAATTTAAAGTAGATCTTGCTGTTCAGAAATAAGAGTTGTCTGCTTTACCACCATGCTTAGCTTTTGTCTCCTTGGTCTCTTCACTTATTTGCTGTTGACTTTTCAGTCCTACATAAACGTGGGGTTTTCCAGTTCATCTCTTAAACCTGCCTGCTAAACTGTGCTCTGTGTGGTGCACTTATAATTCTTTCTCCTCTTGCTGCTTGTGTTCCCTCAGTTGTTGACTGTGACTGGAAAATAGGCGTACAAAGCATTTTGCATTCTCTGAATGTACCACACAGTAATTCTGCTGTCTGAAAACTCTGTAATGTCAATAATTGATGCACTTGAGAAGTGGTAATTAAATTAGTTAATTATGCTGGTAAAATTACATGCAATTATGTGACTGCAGGGTATGTTTAGTAAATTAGGCTTTCCCATACTCACTACATATTGTGGTGCCAATTCTGTTCCTTGATGATTAGGTAGCTTTTGATACTTCTTAATTGATTTAATACCTGGATCTTCATTAGCCCTCGATTGCTATGCAATGTATGTCTGACATTTTTCTCTCTGATATTTCAGAGAATATCATTCATAAAAAAAAAAAATCCATACATATATACATATTCCTGTCAGATGTTAAAGCATCAAGACTTCAGGGAAAATGCTCTCTCCTGTAAGTGCCTTGCAGTGACTTGCCCACTGGTGTGAGATGCCAATCAACTAACTGTCCCTGGGAACCCTCTAATATAGAATGACTGATTTCATTTATGTTTCTCTTGAAAGACCCAAATAAATAGGTGTCTCAGGGAAGATTGGCACGGTGACAGCTGTTTTAATGACACCTGTTATCTTTGCAGAGAGCAGTGAAAAGTTATTAAAAGGTAACATTAATTCAAATAAAAATTTCGAGGGGGTCGGGTTTGGTTGTTTCTGGTGCACGGGTGGGGTTTGCTGTTCTTCATTCATGCTGGCTCAATATTTCTCAGGTCAGAATCCCCTCCCAGCACATGGTTACCCTCATACTGGCTGTGTTTACTATTGCAAACCTTTCCCAGGTCTGCTTGTCTCCACACCCCACATATTCCCCCCTCAGCACATCCTCCATTGCTGTCAAAAATGATGCTTCTGAGTCCGATCCCTGTTTAGGGCTGTTGGTGACAAACTGTACTAAAGGCTGAAAGCCAGATCTTTAATTTCTGCTGAAAGGGCAGAATCTCTGTGGGAGAATGGAAAGCATAGAGTGGATCTTATTCTTTGACTTTGGACCCACGAAGTGTATAACATGGGCTCTACCTGAGCCCAGTCCAGCCAAGTGGCAGTACCAAAAGCAGTGGGATCTCAGTGACAGAGCAGGCAAGTAACTGGACTAAACCAAGCTGAGAAAAAAAGGTTCCACTACTGTGATTACTTCAGAAAATGATGACTGGCTCCATCTTGTTGATATAATGTTTCTGGGAGCTTGATGCAGATATAGGCAGGCAGGAGCCTTGGTTTGTCAGCTGCCTGTGAGAGACACCTTGCTTTGTGTCTGTCCCTTCACAGTAGCATTTGCCAGGCTGGTTGGGGCATGTGGAGCCAGTGCTTGGGCAGGAACAGGAAAGGTGTCACAGTAATGATGTATTTGTCACCAAACTAAGCACCACAGCTGCTGCTCAGAGATGTAACTCCTGAGGAAGGACTTTGGGAGGCACACAGGTAGCCTTGGCTGAGCTTTGCTTCTCTAAGGAAAAACAACTTTTCTGTAATTTTCTGTGGCTGCTGTAGCATCCTTATGATGGCTTGAATAATAACCCAGAGGGAGTCAGTACTTGTTGCTTCTGTTACTTTGTTCAGGCCTTTACTGTCTTTTCTATTTCAACAGTATTTATTACATAAATCCCTTTTCCTCCCTTCCTCCCAACTGTAGTTTTGGCTCTTTTTATATAGCAAATACACAGAATTCCCAGTATTTCCAGAGTGCTCAGCAGTGCCTAGAGCTGACAAGCTGGCTGGCTTCTTAAACCCTGTCTGTATACCATGGCTCTTCGCACTTGTTGGTCTCAGGGACCAAGGCTGTGTAGTTTGCAAGCATTTCTCCAGGTTTCTGAATTAGTGCTTGTAGGGAAGTTCCTGCCTTTATGAATACAGCAGATTCTTCAGCCTGTTCTCTCACTTTCAAGCTTACAGTAAAATTGAAGTTAAATGAGTACTGCTGGATGTGAAGACTTTCCCATATACTTAAGCCAGCAGCCAGAACTCTGTCTCTATTTAAGAGGCTAATCAGCATTTTGAAAAAACACAGTTTTGTTCTACGAGAAGAGCTGCTCTTAAAACAAAAAGGAGTAGTGTTATTTAGAAAGAAAACAGTGAAGAAATGTACAGATTTAGATGGGAGAACTCTCTCCTGGGGATATTAGAAGAAGGGTGTATAGAGAGACAGGACCTCCTGCAGACATGCAATGGTCATACTGGTGAGCCTGTGAAAGTACCACCTGCTTTGCCTGGCAGTCTTGGATATTTAACAACTTTGCTCAGATTTCTGCATTTGAGAAGGTGCTTGGACACTGAGAATGAAGGGGAGATCAAACATGAAATAACTATAGCAATTCTGGGGGCGTGCAGAAGCTTCTTGCTGTTTCTCTCTGGTGGGGCCCTGGCTCTTGCTGTCTTCTGCCAGCAGTGCATTCCAAACCACCTCTCCTCATTTGGCACATTTGTGCTAGTGAAGCTGGCATCTACCTTGTTAGCTGGCGTCATGCCATCCCAACAGATGGACAGGAGTATAGACAGCCAGGAGACCATGTACAAGCATCAGTATGTGTGTTGAGGGCAAGATCCCCCAGCCAGAAGTGTTGAAAAGCTTGTCTGTCCTGTGTTTCTGTGCTTGTGGCTAAGCAAGATGATGTACCAGCCCTGAGTGGGATTAACTGCACTGGTGTAAACTAATCCTTCACCTCCAAGGCAGGAGCTTTTCTGGTCATGCAGAATTTGGGATGGTATTCCTGAGGAAAGTCTGGGGATTCCTGAAAATTACTATTGCTTTCTGCATACAATTTAAAGTGTGGGGAGGCCAACTTTTAAAGTCATTGGTGCAATAAATCATAACAGTCTGAGAGAACAAACAGCTCCATCAAAGGTGACAAAGCCAGAGGTGTAAATGGCTGAGTCTAATTCTGCCCAGTTCACTGTGCCAAGATTTCTGCCAATCTTGGAAAATGGCCAGAGCTTGTCAGTAGATTGCCACAGAAATTCATTGTTAGATTTCTCTGGACATCTTTCATGCTGTTTGTCTTTGCCTGAAGAGGCAGCATTTTCCCAGTGAGACACACAAACCCACATCTGTTAACATGAGGTGCTTTTGTAAATTCAAGTAGTAACTTGACTGCATTTATGGAATCAAAGATAAAGAAGAACAGAATCATTTAATGTGTAGTCTGAGGGATGGAAGGAAAGCCATGCCACCCTAAGATGATGCATCAGTAGAACTCTAATCAGTTTTGAATTTGGGATTCAGGTAGTGGAATGGTCACTTTTGTATTAGTTGAAATTTGCTTCATGATGCTGAAGGGTGCACCGACAAAAAAATAATCCCTGCTCGTAAATGAAATGAGCATTTATTTGTAAATGTCTTGCTAACTAAATTGGTTTAAATTTACTGAGGTTAAACTGTAATCAAACTCTAAATATAGACTCTTTCCAGACTCCTGCTTGAGTTTACTTCATTTAAAGACCTGGCAACCATTTCAGAAGAGTTATATGGTATTTTTAAAACCTTACAGAAGGAACTGGTAGAATGCTATGAGGCAGCCCACAAGGCACTGAGCTCTGTGGTTTGGAGGCCTGCACAGTTGTGAGCAGAGGCAGGCAGTGATCTTAACCATGATAGATGAAGGCAGTGTTGTGTTATTTAATATTTGCAGCCAGGAAGGCTGTGTGCTCTTCCACCAACAAAGTATTAGATGAACATTTTTGATCCCTTGGCTGCTTGGTAAGGTCTTTGGTCCATACCATGTGATGCCTCTTCCTTACTGTGTATTAACAGATATTTTAAAGTAGCTTTGCATGAAAGACATGTATTTATATTCTGCTAATTTTAGCAAATGGAACTAGTGTTGAAGTGGGAATACTCACATTTGCACATAAGCAATCCAACAAATGAATTTGTTCCCTTTAAGCATGTTTGAACATAACATCAAGTATCTACTTATTAAATAATCCTCGTCAGTCTGAATTGCAAAGGGTCCTGCAAATAAACGAGCACAGTCCTTGATATGGGTCAGGATAATGTTTGTTGGATGAAATGTTAAATTAATTGGTCCCAGTTTACTTCCAAATAGGTCTATGTGTGTAGGTGTAGCAGAAATGTCTGTTGGCCTACACCCAGCTTTAAGAAAGATTGTTGGGACATCTGTTAGACTGCAGAAGAGAAGGCTCAAGGGGATCAGATCAATGTGTATAAATACCTGAAGGGAGGCAGTGAAGAGGACAGAGCCAGACTGTTCTCAGTGGTGCCTGGTGACAGGACCAGAGGTGACGTGCACAGACTGGAACACAGGAGCTTCCCTCTGAACACCAGGGAACACTTTCCTTGCTGTGAGAGGGATTGAGCACTGGCACAGGCTGCCCTGGGACGTGGTGGAGTGTCTCTCCTTAGAGATATTTAGAAGCCATCTGGATGTGGTCCTGAGCAAGTGGCTCGAGGTGACCCTGCTTGAGTGGGGGGTTTGGACAAGATGCTCTCCAGAGGTCCCTTCCAGTCTCTTGCTGTTGAGATTGAATTCAGATAATACATGCCAGACCTCTCAGCCAAAAGGAATCTAGTTCTTTTTTTTTTTCTCTTTCCCCTTTTTTTTTACTGCCTCTTGGTTATGTGCAGAGGGTAGTTCGATGTATTCATCTTATCAGCATACTTCTTCCTTTTTTTCTGCTGGAAGTGCTCAGGATCAAAGCATTGAAGAGCAGTTGAAACGTACTCAGCAGGTCCTTGATTCTCTATTAGTGCTGTTAGCGATTTTTTGTAAAGCAGGTCCTTATGTGAAGGCACAGGAGAAAGCTGTGCCTGTGATCTCTCTGATCACTCTTTTCAAGTCTTACAGCTCCCAGTATGGGGCTATTTGGGTGTATCCCAGTGAGGGGTTTGGATCTTTGTGTGATAACAAACCTCTGTTCCCGTCTTTTCCATGGCATGCTGATGAACTTGGTAGGAACACTCTTTGCCTACGGAACACTCTACATCATTACTCGCAGTGAGAATATGATCACTTGTATATCCTTAAAGCAAAAAGAGAAACCACTTGCTTAAGTATAATCTCCTCTACAAACCTGTGGGTTACTAATTAGATTCCACAGATTAGTTCCAAGACCACTCAGCCTCAGAAAGTTCCACATACAGTGTGACCAAATATGCAGTGGAGTACTATGTGTACATTAGGTTTTAAATCTTAACTGAAGGCTTTCTACCAGTATGTCCTTGTTCTTTGCATTTTATATTTTCAATTATAATTAGTAACAGCAGGTGCAGACTAGATTCTCCTGCAGAAAAATAAAATGCAATTGGGTGACTAGCAAGGAAAAGGAATGCAGATTTCAGAATGGTACCTGGAAATAGGCACAGTCCAGTTGTGTGCTGGATTGGCTGTGACTCTCCCAAACCATCACAGCTTGTCAGCTGTTTCTATCAAGTTCAGAGATGTTCCCATTAGAAAGATGGAGTGCAAGTCCTCCACACAAAACAATAGGTGCTTGTTTACTCTTACAGTTCTCCTTTCATCTTTGTTACTTTATGATTCTTGGTTTTTCTCTTTGCTGTCTTGACTGTCATGTTGATGCAGCTGATGGTGAATGCTGTCCTTATTTCAACCCCAGTCATTTTAGGTTTGGCTTTTCAAGCTCCCAGTGACTCCAGGATCAGACATTTAGCTACTTTAATAACAATATGGGTGCATTGCAGTTGCTTTGATACACTGAGTGGCTATTTCATCATTTAGATAACGTTTCCTCTGCTTACCACTGCTCTAATACACGTGTTGAGACAGTTGGGCACCTGTAAATGTGCTTCATTGCACTTTTTTCAAGTCTGAGATTTGCCACAACTCACATAATTATCTGTCACAGAGATTCCTTGCATGAGTCCCATCTACTTTACTGGTGTCACATAACTGCTGAGCTGTGGGAACTGGAACTTCAACCAAAGCATTAAATATTGTAACACTTTTGATTGAAATAATCAGAGCTGGAAAAACTGGGCTTCCTGATTGCCAGTTTATTTTATAGGCGTGATCAATTGTAGTGGGTCATCTAAAATGCTGTAAAAAAAATAAAGTAAAATGATGTATTCCTTCAGTCTGTTACAAAATAGTTGAGAACATGCTGCCAATCAGCTGTAACCATCAAACATGTTCAGCCAAACCCCAAATATGTTATACATGTTAATCTGTGCTTACAAAGAGTATATATTTACAGAGTATTACTGTGAGCTCTCTGCATATTTGAAAAGATTTTTGTATCTTTGCATAAGAAATACTTTTATTTTAGAGTAACCCTATCTAAGTATCAAAAGTAGCCCTAACTAAGCCATATAAAGGCATGTCACATCCTTTGACTTCGACTCACTTATTTCTTGATCGTATGCCAAACACAAATTCCAGTTCCTTGTGTTTTACTTACAATAACATTAGTGTTTAATTCTACAGACTCAATCAAAGCTACACTTAATATAAAGAAAACAGAGTCTCTATTTTATAGCTGCATTAAATACTTTCCCCTAAAATGGTTTAGAGGGTATGTTGTGTTTTTTTTTTAATTTATGGATTTTTTTTTTTCCCCGCAAAGCAAGAGACTTTGTTTTGGTTTTAGTACTTTGTATTTATAGTTGTGGAATGATCATTTTCTGGCTGATTTCACATTGAGCTCTCTCAAAACTAGTTGTAATAGTTCCATGCTCTTTAAATCTTTTTCTTTCTATCACTGCTGCTACAATATATTATCCTTTATATTCTTAAGCTATTAACTCAGAGCTCAGTTAATGATTTGTTGGTGGTTTAAGGGAGTGTATCTGGGTTGTTTGTGTTGGTATTAGTTTCTTTTTTTAATGGATGGCAAATAAAATAAATCCATTGGTGAAAAAAACAAACCAGCAAGGAGTTTGTTTCAGGGGTTTTGCTATATTATGCATTGGTCTATTTTATCTATCTTAACTTATTTAGGGCCAAAAACCAGCAGGGTGTTTGGTAGTTGATGACGATTTCCTTTTTCTCAGAGATATGCAAAGGATAAATGGGATTTTTTTTTTTTTTTTTTGGTATACCAGTGCTATTTAAGTTTTTCTCTTAGCTCCACTTGTGTTGCAGGACAAAATGCCATCTATCCTTTCTTGCTCTGGAACTGACTGCTACTTCACTTCCTTAACCAAGTGCTGATCTTCCTTGTTTGTTGACAGGGCTCCTGTTTCCTGAAGTCGAGTTTCTTTTTTCTCTTTAGCAACTGTATATGCACAGAGCAGTGTCACAACTTTGGGATGACTGAAGGAAATTTTGGATAGAGCAAACTGAGGGCAGAGTTGTACTGAACAACAGACTTGTTTTTGCTTTCCCCTCGAGGAGTGGGACATGGAGGATCTTTTTCAGGCTTGTGATAATTGATACTTGATAAATATGTGCAACAAAATAACCCCTGTAGTCATATTTATTGAATGTTTTTATTTTGTTATACTTACACTGAACTGGTTTGCATGTGGAAGTCATAAAGAGCACAGATGATCAAATCAAAGTTCTACCTCGGACTCCTTGAGGCTGAGAATATTATTTTGAGTGGTGTGGTCAGAAGGACAAAACCTGAGTTGTGGCACAAACAGAAGAAGGTTTTACAGTGAAAGGTCAGAAAAGCACACCATAAAAAGGTGAAGTCAGAGGGGAGAAAGGGACATTGAAAGGTTTGATTTTTCAGCTGTAGGATTTACAAGTGGGCAGAGCAAATGAGCAAAACATCATGGACCAAGAAAAAGAAGTCAGTGTCCTTTGCTGCAGCTTGTGGTTTGGCACTCCTCTTTCTCTTCATTGCCAGAACAATTCCATGAAATGCAGGTTTCCTGCTGAATTCCTTTGGGATATGGCTCTAAGTACATCTGGGTAGGATTCTTAACATTGCCTACTGCACCCTGCTAGTTTTAAAGAGTTGCTGTTCCTCTCCACGTGATCCAAGTGTCTGATCTGTGATGAATATGCACCTGGAGTTACTGTTTGTTGGCCTCCCACTGTAAGCAACCCAAGGAAAGGTACAGGTTTCCTTTCAACCAAAAATCTGCCAGCTCAAAGCTAAATATATTGAGCCCCCATAGTGCTGTCATAAAGGAGCCTCTGCATGGATTGCCTTGAATTGGGAAATGTATGAGATATCTGTGGTTGTCTTCCAAAATCATTCATGTTTATCAGTTATTTCAAGTTGTTTATGTGTAGATGCACATCTAGTCCTTGTGCTCTTCCAGGGCTGTGCTGAACTGCTAAACATAAGTGTGTTCAGGGAGGATTTAAAGTCTAATGCTGTTTCCAAAGCAGAGCTGCCAAGAGTTTACTACTCCTGTACAAAAATCTTGCTGTAGGTGATGTTTTGTCAATGGGAGAAGATATTGCAATGCTGTTTCTGGAAAGCACTAAAATCCATCTATTTATAACTGTGCTTTTTCCCACCTTAGCATTTTCTAGTCTTAGCTTTGTGTTTATTTGGAGCTTTTTGTAGTTTTTGGTGTGGCTGGGGTGGTGTTGGTGTGGCTGGGGTGGTGTTGGTGTGGCTGGGGTGGTGTTTGGTTGTTTTTTTTCAATTACAGCTGGATGATACATTTAATCTTGTAAAACATCCCTCACCAAAGTATCCACCATCACACCAGGGATAAATAGGACAGCATCTGCAGTCTGGTGTAGGTGTAAAGGTAACTGTATTGGGTAGGAAATGGAAAGTGCAAATGGGATATCTCATGTTCCTTGTCTGAGTGGCCTTTTGAAGTCAGGACACCAGCAGAGGTACCAAGACAAACATTGAGCAATATTGGAAGAGGAGAGAAATCAAGGGGGAAATAAAGTGGCAAAAAGAGATTTTGTGGGAGGGGGGTTTGCCTTTTGTTGCTGCTGTTGAGTTTTCTTTGTGTGGGTGAATTGGTGAATCACAAATCAGGTGTAGGGAGTTGTGGGAGGGAAAGGCAAGAATGTGGCAAAGGATGGGAAAAAAGCCAGCACTTGTTGAATACAGGGCCACAGTTCACAGGCTGGCAAGAGTAAGCCAGTGAAAGATTTTTACAACAAGGAGATTGATTTTGATCTGAATCTCATAATGATGTGAATGCCAGTGGAATCGTTCAGGGCTGCCACATCCAAGTGTTCAAAGCTCATGAGTTTTCTCTCCCAGTTCTATTAAGATATCTTGAAATCAGTCTGAATGACACAAGACTTTAAAAAAGGATCCAGTTATTATATTTCCTTTTTTTTTTAAATGCTATTGTTTCTTTTTGTCCAGATTTATCAATTTTCCACTTTCTCTGAGACCTTGCAGAGCATCAAAACCAGCAGAAATACTTATGCTGGCATAGTTTAAGGTGTCTTAATTCTGTCTGGCAAAGTCAGGCTCAGATATTACACTGATGATCTCTTTATAAATGTTACTGGCATGTGGTTATAGAGTTCTGTGGTAGCAGGTCTGGGAAGATTCAATGCTGAGTTTTTCAGCAAAGGTGTCTGTGCAGCAGGTTCTCTGCAGCAAGGTTTTAACTAGCACATCAAAGTCAGTTTGCTGCTTTTAATTGTCTCTTACCAGTGGACAGTAGTAATAAGAAATCACAATGAGGATAAACCTCTGTGTGTGTCCCACCACACCACATCAATTGTCCCTAATTTCCCATTTTGACCTGTATTTTGACAGAAAGCCTCCCAAAAAGTGCATGAAATCCTGGCTGAAGTTGCATTTCTTTAGGGCAAGCTGTGTGCACCTTTCACTGGTCCTACAGTGACTTAGAAATCACTGTGTGAATCCAAATGTGTGTTTGGTGCAGTAGCAAAACTTTTGATTGTTAAAAGAAATTAAAAACCTTGCTCTGTTTAACAGAGAGAGAAAAAGAAAAAAAATTTCTATGGTAATTCAAAAATGAAGTGCATTTCTCTTTGTCCATTTTGATTTCACTTTAAAAGAAAGCCTTAGAGCCCAAGCTGTATGTCTCCTGCTTCAGGAGACTATTTCTCAAGTACAGGCTCCTTGCCAGCCATCCTAACTAAGGAGCATTTGGGAACCCAGAAGTCCTGGATCACCTGTGCCTGTTGTGAGATGTCATAGAGCTTTGGGTTCTACTCTGGTGCCAGGAATGGGGACAGAAATTCACTGATGTTCAGGGCAGACAGCAAAATTACTCTCAGTTCATTTGAGGGGGGCTGGAAGCCAAAGCTCTGCCTTGGATTTTGCACTTTGTTCCCCAGCAGGGCTGGTGGAATGGTGTATCTCCTGGTACTCTCTTATGCCTGGGAGACAGAGAGTCCCAGGAATGCTGAGCCTCCCCAGGCCCTCAGAGCTGCTGCATTAACCAAGTTCTGAAGTGACTATGGATGTGATTTGACTGTGAAAATGGTTGCCATAAGGCCAGAGGATTTAGCAGGATTAAAGGAGGGATTGAATGCTTTTGTATAAATAACCAGAATATCCAGAATTATAGCTGTTAATACTAACAAATGTGTTAGGTGGATATACTAACCTCAAGCTTTAGGGTTTAACTTCCAGTGATCACAGCAAAAAAACCTCCAAACAACAGCATTTTGAAGAGCAGCATATCCCAAATCTTACCTCTAACAGCTTTCCTTGTTTCTTTTTCCAAGACACTTGGTACCTGGCTCAGTAACATTCTATGTCAGTGTTTGTCTCCTGTGGCTTCCTCTGCTCTTGCTCACCATGAAGTCAAAGTGATTTTGGTACATTTATTTGCTTGTAAAGCATTATGCAGCATTACCAAGGAGAAATGCGTGTGAGTAAGGTGTAGGTTGGCATGAGCTCCTCTTGTTAGTTGGACAGCAGTAGCAGATGCTCAGTGGCAATTTTTGTTCCAATGATTGGGCATCTTCACAAACATGCCAAAGGGTGGCAAGGAAGAGAAACCCCTCACCTTGCATTAGCTCTGCCTCTGTGGGCTGAAGGGATGACTCAGCTTTCAGGCATGAAACCTCACCCCCCAGTGCCACACCTCCCTGGCAAACCAGGTGCAGGAGCACTCCAGAGGCTGAGTTTGGAGGGAAACCCTGGAAAGGCACTTGCTCTCCATGCCTGAATAACGTCTGGTCTTGTTACCTCAGGCATTTTTCTGTCCAGCCCTGTTAGGAAAAGAACATCATACGGAGTTGTTGCTTTGCAACTGTTTGCTTGCCTTGCAGCACATAAAATAAAGGTCAGGGCTGTGACCTGAAGAGCTCAACAGGAGAATGCCTGGGTTTGAAAGCAAATGTGCTTCAGCCAGTGGTGCCCAGTTCTTATCTCTTTGGTGCAACTGAAAATTTCCATCATCCCTTTCCCAGTTTATAGGTGGAAAACTGAACACACACAGGGAAAGGAAATCTGGAGGTCCCTGAGTAGTCTGGAGGTGGAATTGTAGGAGGGCTCTGCTGCCCTTGAAAGAACAGAGCTGTGTTCTTCAGGATTTCATAGAGAAACATGAGCTCCCAGCTCTATTTCTTCATGTCTTGTTGGTTTCTGATGATCTTCCTTTGAGCTGGGGTTCATTGTGGGAGTACTAAAATATCACAAAAACATAGCATTACCAGACAGGTTTCGTGCTTTTAATCTATTAGACATCTAGTTCTTTAAGAGATGGTTCTATGGGCTCTTGAGCTGTGAGCATGGGCCAAATGTCCTCAAACTGGATGTAAAAGAACTCATAAAAGGCAGAATTAATGAGATTCTATAATTTGACCAAGGCTCATTGACTTGCCAGACCCTACATAACCAATGATTTAAGCAGCAGGAATTAAAAGCATTATCAGTGCAGGCTGCAACTTCACTCTGCCTGGTATAAGTTGCTGCATTTCTCTGTATTTCATTTAATGAAAGACAATTTGAGATTGGAAAGTACTGAAGTGAAATGCTGTGTTTCCTGCTAAAAGGCAAACTTCAGACAAAGCTTCTTCTGTAAAAACAGAAGACAGACATAATTTTTATTTCTCTTCTGTTCTTGTGACTGAGAAAGCAAGGATATTTCAGAGTTTAATGGATGTGCTGGAGTTCTACCTGCCTGCAAGATCAGGGCAATGACCTCCACTGCAGCTTGTTCTGCTACACCCCAACTGCAAATGTCGAGCTCCTTTCTTTGTCTTTTGTCCTTGAGATGTGTGGCTGGGTGTCCCTGACAGTCACACAGTTAGAAAACACTCAGATAAAAAACTTCAAGCAAGATCTTCTCTTTATTGTAATTCCTTAATCTATTCCTGCTCATAGGAAAGGTGTGGGAAACTCAAGCAAGGTTATTATTTTTATTTTTATTTTGCTGTAGTGTGTGCTACTGTACAATAAAGGATATTCTCAGTGCCAAAACAGACATCCATTGAGATCTAAGCCTAATTCCTGTAAAGTGGCTCTTTGTAAGCACACCTACTTATGCAGGGAGAGCAGATAAAGATGACAGGAATGAGAAGGGGATCCAGACTTCCCTCTTTTACAGGTCAGGAATTTTAAACCCTGTGAGACAGCACACAAATGCACTCTCTGGGCTAGCTAGTGACTTTGTTCTGTTGCTCCCACAAAAAGATATTTTGCCTTCATTTCACCAGGGTTGTTTTGATTTGGGTATTTTTTTTGTTTGTTTTGTTTTTTTTTCTTTTGGGGGGGTGGGGGTGGGAGGGGGAGGATGTTTGCTCAAAGATGCTTGTTCTAGTAAAAGTGGCAAATAATGGAAACATTTTTCATTTGTGCATATGCATTAATGGACCCAGACCTCACAGTTAACTGCATTGCTGGAAGAGAGGGAGTATCTCACTTGCAGCCTCATGCTGGAATTAGCAGTTGAAAAATTAATCCCTAGTGGGCCGTTTCTTCTGTCCAGTTGAACTACTCGTGAAGTAGCAAATGGAGAGTTGATTTTTATTTCAAATGCAAACAAGGCTAGGAGGATTCTAGCTGAAGCACATTTGGGGCACGTTTTCTAGTTTTCCATGTAGCTGGTTGGAGGGATGTTAGCCAATAAAAGGGCATAAATAGTTTCCTAATTGGACAGTTGGACTCTAATTCATCAGAGTCATCTTTTGTCCCTGTTGCTCATGTCCAGTACCATCCCCAATTTAACATTCACTTCAGATTTCACAGGCTGTAGCTTTCTGAAAACCTCTTTCATCCTCTGGTCCAGAAGCGTCTTTGAGAACTCTGCCAAGGGCTTGATTTGCTGGATCCAAGTCACTCTGATGTGACATGTCTGTGGTTACAGATGTCCAAGAGGACCCCTCCAGTGAGGTGGTGCAGGCAGCTCAGAGGCAGAGCAGCAGCTCCTTAGACCTTTCTCTGGCATGAATTAGCACTGGACAGGCTGCTGTGTTTGTGAGACCTGCCTGCCACAATTCCACTGTCAGAACTCACCTGCAAGGACCTTTCCTGCTCTTTCCTGGGCAGTGTAGACATACCCTAAGCCAAAAGGGCAGCAGCTCCTTTTTATTGAAAATGATACGAAGTCTATTGGCTAGTTTTATGCAGTTTCAACCACTCCTTACATTATATAATAAGTAATAAACTTTCCTGCTTGGTTGAATACTTAGGCAGATGTGTTCTCTTGTAGTTTATGATGCTAAAACTGCTGGCCAGTTTTCATGAGCCTTGCATAGAGTATTGGAGTTCTCTGGATGACACATCCTGTAGTTCAGACTGCACTGGTGCACACATTATTTGAAAGTGTATGAACTGGTGTAAAGTGATCTCTACTCTCTGTGCTGCTTCTGAAAATATATGCTCAGCTCTGAGATGTTTGACCACTGTTGCTGGTGAGGTGCAGGATCCCACCAGCAACAGAACTGGAATATGAGGGCTGGACTCCTGGTTGTTGTGGTGTGTTCCAGTTCTAAGTGTCTTGGTTAGATTAAATTGGGACTAAGACCTATCAAAGCTGAATGAAGCCTTTGAAGGATTGGAAGTAGTAATTATAACCAGACAAACATTTCATTATATGCAAAAAACCCCAGTGCCTGTGTACTTCTTTAGCATGTGATATATTAAATCTCCTGGTATGGTAAGCCAGTTCAGAATAGATTTTTTTTTTTTTTTAATTTAGGGCTTCAAAATCAAAGGCTTCAAAAAACTTTCTTTTTGTGACCTGTCCTGTGAAGTTTATAAAGACAAATAGAAATTTTTAATTGACTCTTCTTACCTCAGTATGCAGATTCAGCTGAGCATGGCCAGGGAAACCAGAAACTTGTTGCTGTCAAGCTTCCTTGAGAACCTGCTGGAGGCATAATATGCTTCCCAACATCCCTGTGTTACCATGAGATCTAAAGCAGAGGGTCAAAAAGGAATAGGAGGAAGGATGTGTTTAGGCAGAGAGTCCTCCGAACTCATTGCATAAGGTGGTTAAGAAAGCTGACAATGTAACTGCTGTGGAGATTTCTCCTCTGAGTTTCTTGGCCAAGACAGTGTTTGCTGGCTGGGCTGAGGTCAAGTAGGGGTGGAGAAAAAGGATGAAAACCTGTAAGCTGACTGCTAGGTGGATTTAATGCCTAACAGGCACAGAGTGGGGGCAAATTGAGCATGGCAGGAAGCAGAGATGAAGTTGAAAATGCATTAGCCACAGAGACTGTCACCTTGCCCTCATGAGATCCAAGAGAATTGTAGTATTCATTCCCAGCAAGTGCTGCTTTGGCCCAACTCTCCTGCCTTGTGCTCCCACTGTTAAGGGAAGGGGAAGAACAGGAAGAACAGAGCTGTCACCTTCCATTTGTTGGTGTGCCTAAAGGTTGTAGAGGTGAGTGAGTGCCTGGAGGCTGGACAGCTGGGGATTCAAGAAGAGACAGCTTTGGTTTGGCTGCTGCCCTTGGGACATGTCTCCTTGTGCATGTCTGTGCCCCAGACAGGAGGCTTTATGTGTTTGCTTTACCTGCCTTACAGGTGTCTGCAGTGGAGACATGCCACTTTACAGTGTCATACATGATTGCTTGGGCAGCCTACCGACAGGGTGGAAGCTGAAAATTTGTTGTTTCTTTTGGGGCTCTGTACTCTAAGTGATACCTTGTGTTTTGTCTCCAGCTCATATTTGCTATAAATATTTCTCTTGAACATTCTTCTTCACTTCTTGGGATTGTTTTCCAGCTGTGGCCCTGAAACACAGTTCTCCAAGTATTTCCTCACATCACGACCTTAACTGAGGGATGTACCTAAGTGGGGGATTTACTTCTGGCCCCTCCTATTTATAAAACAGAAAGCAAGCTTTTGGGTGCTTTTATACCTCCCCTACTTGTAACAGGTTCTCAGAGGTCAGTAATTTATCTGATAAAATGAAAGAGTGTATAAAAATAGAGATGCACAATCTCTCCATTGAGTTTAGACCCTACCTTTTACATTGGGAAGTTATCCATTAATCACAATGCTGATAAGTATGAGAAGTTTTGCAGGGATGATGGATTTAAATGCTAAGGGTCTGCCCTAAATTATTTGCCCTGATAATTAAGTTTTCTCTGCTGTTTGAACCATATACACAGCAGACTTTATCATTTAACTCAGGTGTCTACAAGCCAGATGTGTAAAAACATGACAAAAGTAAATGCTTCCAGCCAAGTTAGAGACTGGCAAGACATGGAGATTATAGTTTAGGAGGTAAATGTGCATACTGGACACTGTTTATATTGACTGTTTCTCATGCTAATATTTTTCAAGTATTTTATCCACTTTTATTATTTTAACACCAGTATTATCTTCAAAAGTAGTTGTTCAATATAGCATATTTGATGTTTTTAAGCCTAATTTCCCTGTGTTTAAATGATTTCTGAACAGTGTAGGGTTTTCATGAATTTATTCATCATTTGAAATTATCTTGATCTGTAGATTGTTCTCAAGCAGCTTGTTATGACTACATGGCACAAAAAATTTGAGCTGTGTTGCTTAATTTGATTGGATTAAATTAGTGCTTGGAATCAAGATTTGGGTGCTGGTACTTACCATTTCAAGTCCCAAATTTGATTTCCACAAGCATTCCCTAACACTCAGATTGTTCCTGCTTAATGGCTTTGCTTGCTTAGCTCCTCACAGAAGCAGCTGAAAGTATTGGCTAATTGTTACTGCTGTAGTTATTTTGGGGATATTGTGCTATTTCAGATAATCATAGTCCTATTTTACATTAATAATCAGAAAAAGGGAAAGAGAAACTATACCTGATCTAATGTCTGTGAGGCACATTGAGAATCTCCTTCCAGGAAAAAGGAAAATCCAACAGCAAGTGGAAGACAGCACTGGAGTAGTGACATTGCAGCGACACTCATTCACATGAGGAGGGATTTCAAGGAAAAAATCATCTTATACATAAGGTGATTAAGACAAGTAAACCCAGCATTGCTTCTTTGTTGTTAAACAAAGATGTTATTCTCGCACTTGTAAGACTTAGTAAGACATTAAGCATGTGTGCATGATGTCAAGATATTGGCTCTAGCATGTGTGCTTACAGCCTTTATAGTTTGTGATGACATAATTAGGTACATTCTGTGAAAGTAACTTAAAATGCTGCTGTCTGTTCCAATGAGTCGAATGTATTTGGTCCAGGATATCTCGCTGGAAACATTTGCACAGCCTTTTGTCTGGAGGCTCAGGGAGTTCAAGAGTGAAACCATCTTTCTTTGTTCAGTGCAGTCACGTGTCTGCAGGTTTCCATATGTGTCCAGAGATGCTGTCACCACTGAGTGCCTCATAAACCCCCAAGAGCCCTGGCGAGAATCCCCCTTTGGATTTCTTGGCCTGATGAGCAGCTGTAGCTCATTGCAGTTTGCAGGCAAAGTGATGCTCAGCCTGGAACTGGAACTGGAACTGCTGGCTTGGATATTCAGAGTTACAGATCACCAGGCAGCACTGAGCTTGCTCAGCCCAAGCTCTCTGCTTGCCTCTCTTACAGATGTCTGTGCAACCCTTGTAATTAGTTCACCCTTCTGCTTCTGGCTCCTAGTTATTAAATACTTTATACTTGGTACACTGCAATTCTTCTCAGGATCTCAAAGAGCTTGGAAACCTTAATGCAGAGCATCTTGTGAAACAGGTACTTAGGGCATCTACTTTGGGAGCAGCTCAGCTAGAGGGCAATAGGCTCGCTCAGCCAAGGTAAAACAGGGTCTGGAACAGGCAAGAACAGGCTGCAACTGTCCAGACACAACTTCTGCTAATGAGTTAATTGTTTTTGTAATAGTACATACAACAAATGTATTTAACTTAAAATATTAAAAAAGGGAAGCATAAAGTCAATGAGCTGTTGTTAAATTCCCAGTGTTCACCATCCGGTGCCACCAGGAAAAAAAAAATAAGTTGGGTTATGGTTTGAATCCAAGCTGAGTTTGTTTAGGTATATTAAATCAAGCTAAGAATATATACAAGAACAAGATACCCTGCTCCCCCAAAGCTGCCTCTACAAGAGCTACATTTTTGGAAACCAGCAGCTTTTAAGAGAGAGTGAACAAAACAGTAGTAATTTTCAGCTGAGGTCCTTCATCAATGTGGAATTATTCTAACTGTAGCCACTCCTTGCTTGCTATAAATCAGCTCTTACTCCTGCTCTGTAGTTGTGTTCAAAATGAGCAAGACTTGTTGTAAATGTTCTTTTTCTAAAATTTCAGACTTGGGACTCAGTGGGATCTTGACACTGCACTATTTATAAAAGAGTAATTGTGGTTAGATTTCATAATAGAAGAGCTTGTGCTGGGAGGGGAACCAAAGCAAGGTGTGTGTGGTGCTCCCTGGACCCCAGAACGTCGTCTGAGCTGCTTTTTCAAACCCATTGCCACTCTGCTGTGAATGGAAAAACCCCCAGGATGTGCTCCAGTCTGGATTTGGCCATGGTGTTTCTTTCAGGAACTCAGCTGGCCTTGCACATGTTTGGAGGGTGGAGCTTTTTCTGGGCTCTCTAAAAAGTTGCAGCAGGTTGTGTTTGTGGATTTTTAAAAGCCACGGTGGTTGTACCCAAACAGCTGGGCCTTGCACAGAGAATTTTCCACCTTGAGTCAAGAGCTGGTCTGTTCAGAGCTCTGTGGGTGAATCACTTGCTGCCTGCTTGGGCACGGGAGGGACTCACAGTATTGAATTTGAGTCATCCAAGATGGGTGATCAGACTTGGAGAGTGGTCTCTCCCTATGGGAACAGGGAGAAGCACCAAGTCAGGCTCTGATATCAAATCACCTGTTGAAATAACTCCTGTCTTTCTCTCGTGAACCCAAAGATTTCTGTATCCACTGAGAATATCTGGTGTGGAGTTTCCCATGTGAGAGGGCTGGGCAACATAGTCCTACAGGCAGACCTGTGCATTATCCTGGGTGTGCCCACTGTGGGTTGTTTTCAGAATGGTTGTCCCATCTGCTCCATGTCTACTTGCATGTGGAATGTTGTTTGCCCAGAAAGGAAAGTTGTGGGTATTTAAAAATAGCATGACAACAAAGTCTGGTTTTCTACAAGACAGGTAGAGAGCAAGAGAAGGAGTAGCTGTGTCATCTTAGAAGCAATAACACACATGCAAGCTGTGTCGATATGTGCCGATATTTATGCAAGGAGCTATTCCCTGAGGTGCCTGCCTTGTCTGACTGTATGTCTAATATAATTCCCTCAAGGCTGACCTCTGCTTTCAGCACAGAACACTGAGGGATTACTGCTGGGGCTGAAATATTCCATGCATCTAAGTGTCCCTCTCGCAGACAGATCTGCTAAGCATGTTCTCACTGTGGGAACGTTCCCAACTCTTTCAATTGTTAAAAAGATATATTGCTTCCCTCATCCTTAGATCATCCTTTGGCCCAAGTAGGCCTGTTATTACTTGACTTTCTAAACTTAGCAATATTAGGCACCTCAGAAAATTAATTTAGTGTCCAACAAAACTGCCACTCAAAAAGAGAGGAAAAAAAAATTTTTCTCTTTCATAATAGTTTCTGTTCAAAGTGCTTTCATTTGATAAAAAATGTTTTCTTCTAAGCCATTAAAAGGAATGGAAAAGTATGCCAGACAGCCTCACTAAAACAAGTTGGCACAGAAGAGGACACGGAGAGAGAGGAGCGGGAAAAAGACCAAACATGTGGAGCTACAACTGCTGGGCTGGGAAACAGCACCACTTCACACCAAGAAACTAACTGGACCTTGACAAAGGACACAGAAAATTGGCAGCATTTTAGGTCTTAATGCAGAGCTGGTGCTTTATTGATGGCTGACTGAAAGCTCAGCATTGATGTAGCGCTGATATATGAGACCCTTTTTGGGTCTACTTTTAATTTTAAAATAACACAGTGTTAATTCTAAAACCAAATATGAAACACAATGGGAATAGGATATAGATATTTAAGCTGCCATCTTTACTTATGTAACTAGCAGGTGCTGTGATAACTGAGAGACTTTTAATCTGTGCATATGTAAACAAACTTCACATCTTTCTGGCTCACAGATACTGCTCATGTGAGGTGCAATGACCTTCCTTCATGGGCTCCCACCTCTGTTCTTTGGTTTAGGCATTTACCATATCCCTACATGATAAATATGGGGTTGTTTTATTTCTCTGTTGGTACCCACCTGTGTTGTGTCTGCTGGACTCTTGGAATGCCCTGGAAACTTTCTGCCATGCAAAATCTAGTAGGATAAACATGAATCATTTCCTCTTTGTTGGTTTCCTGGTACTTTGTTGTGAGTCCCTAGGCACTAGTTTTGAGCCCTTCCTGGAAGACATTGTTATTTCTGAATTAGTTTTGGTACTCTGTGTCCTGGGAGACTCCCTCAGACTTTCTTCTTAATCTGCTGGTTAACCACACGGTGCATGAGTTGGAAGGTGCCAGGGCTCCCATTTGAAGCACATGTTCTACTTCTGCCTGAAATCCTGGACACGGAGGGTGGAGGACCTGCATGTCCTGGCTGCCATTTGCCCTGAGTTTTGGGTGAATGATGGCTGTTGGCTGCTCTATCCTCTGTATAACATGCATGTAACAGGGTCATACCCTCAGGCTTGGGAATGTATCCCTGTGCCAGAGAATTCTTTTCTCCTGGAAAGGTAACCCCTTTTTCTGAACATATACATTTTTCCCCCCTCTAATTAGCCCTTAGCCCTTTCAACAATGCTGTTGGGAGTCTTTCATTGCCTTTGGACCTGCCCTTAGTAGGGAGGCAATTTAAACCATTC
>JAWWEV010000083.1:59366723-59378781 GCA_035583235.1 Hafferia zeledoni
ACATTCCCCCCCCCCCCCCCCCCCTCCCTATTTAGCCCTTAGCCCTTTCAACAATGCTGCTGGGAGTCTTCCCTTGCCTTTGGACCTGCACTTAGTAGGGAGGCAATTTAAACCATCCAAAGAGGATGCAGCATAATCAGCACCTGCTCTCTCCTGGTGTGACACCTGCAATGTACCTGCAGCAGCCACGGGGCTGTGTTCCCACAGAGGGGAGAGCAGCTCTTCACTGAGTGGCTGTCCATGTTCATCTCATGTTCTTGTCCCAGTAAAACCTGCAGTGACCCTCTTCCCACCTAGTTCCTAGGATCTATTTGGCTTCTTAGTCTTTCCAGGCATGGGGTTGAGTCTTCAAATCATGCCATTTCAATTTGCTGTGTGGCCTGGATTTTCCTCCTGCTTGTCCCAGGTGTGCTTACTGGGGCTTTACATTTAACATGAAAACAACGTGACTTCTGCAGTGCTTTCCATCTTTGAGGGTCCAAGCATGTTAGGAATGCAGATAATGTTTAGTTAGCACACTGAGCATGTGAAGTGGTAGGAAGAACTACTAAATAGAGCTATAATGCTTAGCTATGGTTAGATATCTAGTTTACAGGTGGTCCCTCAAAGGATTCTAGTGATGAATGCAGGAGTTTAGGAGTGCCCTGAGATGCTGGAGTGGCCCTTAAGCTTCCCTGCAGACACGCAAATGGTTAATTCCTAATTGCCAGTAGATGGCTCCCAAGTGCATTGCCTATAGGATATTTTCCAACGCACACGAAGCAGGATTTTGGCACACTGATAATCTCCTGTGCTCCATGATGTACCAGCTGAAGTTTGCACAGCATCAGGACATCTGTTTCCAGGCTCGTGGCGTTGTGCTGTGGCCACGAGGCAACACAGCTGCTGTGTCTGCTGTGTGGGAACAGATCTGATTTCCCGGTGATGTGGGGATGGTGGTGAGGAAGAGTGGCACAGGAGTGAGGCAAGAGGTTGAGCTCCTGGAATAACAGTTGTTTTGTGGAATGACTCATGTGGTTATACATCACTAATGCTGGCAGAGTGGAGGTGATCAGAGCAGTGCAAACTCTTCAGAGTCTTTCTGTGCTGCCTCACAGAACCTGACTGCTTGTTGCACTTGTTGAAGGACTCCAAGAATAAGGCACCTGATTTTTCTTTCCAGAAATAGAGATGATAATTGTTATAACTGCCTCCTTTTTATAATTACCTCCAAATGGATTTTATTTTTTTTTTTCCACAGAGATTCAAATTAAGTTTAACATTAATTCCAAGTGTGCAGGATCCTTTTACCAGTAGAAGAGCCTTCTGGGAACTTCTGCTGTGTTGTGGCTTTGAAGGCCCAATTCTAGTCCATTTGCTGAGACCTGTACTCCTTGGGGCTACTATTCTGTTTGACTCCCTCATTAAACATCCTGAGAACTCTTTAGTTCTCAAGGATTTGAAATTCTTAATGAG
Organism: Hafferia zeledoni; assembly: GCA_035583235.1. Lineage (NCBI taxonomy): Eukaryota > Metazoa > Chordata > Aves > Passeriformes > Thamnophilidae > Hafferia > Hafferia zeledoni. Next base: position 59,368,179 of record JAWWEV010000083.1, read on the forward strand.
ATTTGTATTTTTGAAGGCAAATGCAGTTCCCTGGGAAAGCTGGGGAAATACTCTCTTTTGGCACTAGGGGAGTTCTCCATCAGCTGAAGTCAATCAGGAACACTGTCAGAAGAGTTTTTATTTGTGCATGGGAAATTTGGGATTCATGAACTGGATTGCAGTTTTCTCAAGGGTGGCTCCCTTTCTGTCTGACTCTTGTGTCCAAAACTGCCAAACTGATGCCAGCTCAGAGTGTAGGACTTCTTGGTCAGAACAAACAGAGAGAACAAGGGAAGGAGTTGAGGCTGAAGCACAGATAGTTTAAGCTGTGGCTGCCAGGTCTGTAGAGGATTTTCCTACTTGTTTTGAAAATGATGGGCAAATTGTTGTGGACAAACTGCTCAGGGCAGTTTCAGTTTTGAAACTGTGCAGTGCTTGGAACAGAAGGGTCTTTTTCTTTGCCTACAGTTTCTGAAATTTATTATAATATGTTGTAGACCTGAAAATAGTCTAGAGGAGGAAGGGTCCCAGAAACAAGGTGTTCTTGGGGGAGAACCTTAGGCACTTATTGCTGCACTCCTCCATCAGAAGATGCCATAGCTGTGCTGATGTGCTCATACTGCTGGGTTTTATCCCTGCTGATGGGTTCCCTGCCAGGAGCACCATGAAGCTGTGCCACCCTGCACACACATCCCCAGTGTGGTGTCACATGACACACACCTCTCTCTGGGACCAGGCAGTGCCATTTTACCTGAGCAAATGTCTGTGATGGATTGGTGGCATATGGAAGTGTGTACAACACTGTAAAGTTAGGAATATAATGCATGTAGGTGAAGATCAGCAGTCTGGTTTATGGAAGCTGTCAGGCTAGAAACACTCAGATGCCTCTCTCATTTTCCAAGTGAGGAATTTCTCCACTCTTGATATGTATTTACCTCTTTTTGTTCTTATATATGTACACCCATATACCTTGGGTGTTTAATACAGACAGTGCAGCCAGAATGAAGGGCCATTATTTCCTGTTACAATGCAAGTAGCTGGATGAATAAAAGGTATTACTCACCTTTGTTCAGTGGTAAGTAAAGGCTGGAAGTCTGACAAGTTTTTGTAATGGCTTAATGAGTTTTTTTGTGTAAAATATCAGCCTTCAGTAGAAGTTTGGTGTTGCTGCCCTCCAGGACTGCAGTTCAACATATGCTTTAGGTGCATTATTTCTGATATAAACTGGCCACCTGAGGGCAATTCTCTTGTGTGCACTGTCCTTTTACATAAGGGTTTTCTAACCCCAGTGTGGGGAGTGAAGCTGAAGATGGGGCTTAAAGAGAAATAATAAGCTCTAGGTAAACCAGTACCTATGCAGTCTTCCTCAAACAGGTTTACTTGTTTTTAGGATGTCTGAACAAACTTCTAGTGGTTGTAGCACTTCCTATTGGCAAGTAGTCTGGTCCCAAGGCATGAAATAGCCCCAGGACTTCCTGCCAACTTCTGTCAGTGCCACATGTTGTGGGGTGCAGACCATGAATGCTGCTGTTCTGGGATCCACAGGCAGGCTGAGAAAATCACTGTCCAGCAATTCAGCTTGCTCTTACTGTTCTGATGCATGTTTCTTCAGGAAATACAAGATCAAGCTGGCTGGATTGCTCTGGGTGCTTTGCAGTCCACTTTATTGTTTCATTCTCAAGTTTGGTGGTGGCACTGCCTGTCAAAAAAGGACCCTGCTCCTCAAACTGTGTTAAAGTGGTGAAGTTTAACTTACTGTAGTTCTTACTGTAATCCTCAGATGAGATGCCTGCACCAGAATATGGTCATGAGAACTCAGCCAGTTCTGTGCTGAAAGCCCTGCCTGTTTGGTGTTCTACAGTAGCTGAGAACTTTGCCATGACTGAAAAAAACAGAGAATAAGCTGGCAGGAGGAGTGGAACACTTCTTGGGGTTTTGGGTGTGTTGTTGGTTGGTTTTATATGGAAGTACAGCATCGATACCCTGCTCATGTAAATAAATAACCTCACCCCATGCTATACTTACTGGATATCAAACTTTTAGTTGAACATTTCATCTCAAAAATCTGACATCCAGTGGCTGAGGTTTACAATAATAAGTGAGTCCTGTGGCCATCTTGGAGACATTTGTACAAGTAAGTTGGTTAAGTTTGTGGTCATTGTGGCTCATTGGTTTAGTAAGTGCATTTATGCATCTGTGCTTTAAGCTCTTTTAGCTTTGTAAGCTGCTTTTAAAATTCTTCCTTATGGATATGGAGAGGGCACATAAGAAATGAATATTTCAATTATTTATCTGCCATGAAGACAAGCTGTAAATGTTACTTATTTCTGACTTAACATATCTGAAATCAACTCTAAAAAATAGAACAAGTCTAGATCTTGGAGAAACTGTCTTGATGAATAGCTCAATGAAATCATAAACCTATCAGACTTGATGTACTACTCTGTTATGTAAATCTTCTAGTGGCTGTAGTGAGAAGGTTATGGATGATTGCTAGCTCTTGCAGATCACTGGATTAATAACTTACATCCAAGTCCACCTTACACCATGGCATCTAAGACTATAAAGATACAGTTCAGCCATATATTGGTTTCCACGTATGATTTTGGTGCATTAGTGACACATCAAGCCTATAAGTAGAAGTCAGTGCTACTGTAATCAAGGTGAGAACTTCAAACCTAGTGGTGTTCTTGCTAAAATAAAGAATAAAGGCCTAATTTTAATTTTTTTTTAATTTGATTGCCCTGTTTCTATTCAACCATTTGGTTGAACTCTTGCTTAGGAATAGATATGTATGCACAAAGGAAACTCCTGACCTAATGTGGGTCTCAAAATGATCATTCCTGATGCTTTGTGATTCTGCAGGTTTAGGGTTTGTTGTCAGAGGAAATTGTTGCAGGGGAAGGCACCACCCTGGGCAGGGCTGGGCCAAGGATAGAACCTCAGAGCAGACAGTGAGCTGGAACAGGTTACCCTTCCTTGGGGATGCAGGGATTGTTGGGAATGACCCTGGCTCGGGAAGAGGAACCTGCCAGTCTGTGCCATGTGCACAACTCCCAGAGGAGAGGGGAGCAGTGACAAGAGACCTTGTTAGAGGAAAATCAGCACAAGCCTTCTCCACACAGCACTGCTGCAAGGTGTCAGTGGCATAATAATGAATAAGTGCTCTGAACTTGGTTACAGTCATTATTTTTATAGAGTTGTCATTTTCCCTCATTTGTGTTTGGATGGGTATCCCCATTAGGTGAAGAGACAAACTAGAGAAAAAGCAGCTTACAAAACTCACAGTTCTGATGCTATGGCTTTGTAATTTGTGAAATTCAATAACCTTTGAAGATTACTGGCAGAAGGCTGAACTAGGGTTGCTAAGCCTTTTAAAATTTGTGGACCTGCATTATTTTAGCAGAAATTATGTCTGTAATGCAGGAATAAAAAACTAAGTTATCATAATTACCCTGATTGACCTTAGGATGGAAAAGATCTTCCTAAATCTGATTCTCATTCATTAATACCAAGTCACTAAGCAGCCCAAATATGATCTGGATCAAATGTCAAATTAAGCAGAACACAGTGTGGAATTTATGTTGGGATTGTGCCAGCTGTGGGGGGAAAGACAATACTTAATCTGACATAAAGTATGCTGGAAATGAGATCCCTTGAATTTTTTTCTTCATTTAGAACACGTTTTTGTGGAAGGAGTTTGCCATAGCTCAGCACTTTGCTTATGGATTTGATCCAGCACAAATTGCCTTAAAACCAAATGCTCTGCTATATGGAAGAGTGGCCTTGGTGAGAAGCTCTGATCAAGTCTTGTTAGTCATAGGAATTAAAGCCTGTGGGAAGAGCTGTGCTCTCCTCACTCTTCAGGGGGATTTTCAGCTTCTCTTGTGAGCTGTGGAAGTGCAGGAAGTCAGGGGGTTTGTGAGCAGGATTGTACCACTCCTATTCTTAAACCAGATTTCTCCCAGGTAGCAGTGGGGAATTCCACTCCCTGCCTAAGGCAATAATCCACTTTGCCTGTGGATTATTTTGCTTGCAGCAATAGTTGTAGCCTGTGGTCTTGCAGGTCCATCTCTGCTTGCTGGAGCTCTGTATACAGTTTGCTTGTCCCTCCCTCAAATGTGATTTTCACACTGAGACTATGCAGCTAAACTTAATAAATTAAATTAAACGTCTGCCTTGCAAACTTGGAATTGGAGATCAGGGAGTGCTGGAAAAGAGCTAAATGATTTTACAAGTACTTGGCATCATCATGTGCTCTGAGCTTCTGTGTGAACAGGAGACTGAAAGCCATTGCTGGCCTTGTCCTCCTGAGCTGTGCCTGGAGTCCACCCTGCATTGCTGTTGCTGCTGGTACAGAAAACGTGGAGTTGTGTTGCTTTGCCTGCCTGTACCACCCAGGGACACAAGACCTCTCCAATCAATATTCTCTTGAGAATGTGGATTGCACACCCTTATGAATTTGCACTGTGCCCCAATTTCTGAGGCTTTCCCTGATGTCACAGAAAAATGTATTATGGTAAAGGCACCGATCAAGTTTTCAAGAGAAAAACACTATGAAAAGAAGCTGCTCCCGTTTTTCTGTGAGGTGAATTTACAAGGCAGGTCTGAGATGTTAAATTTGCTTGATTTTAGGGTGAAAATCAGAGCACCTCTTTACAAGATTTTTATAAGATGAATAGCTTTTGTACCCTAATCTCTGCAAGGTTAAAATTGCTGCTGTTTTTAGCTGTGAATGAAAACTGCAACTAATGATAGAAAGGCATTTTATGTTGGTTTTTTTTCCTCAAAAAGCTTGTCCTTTTCCAAACTGCACAAATACACACATTGCTGGAGTTCAGTTTCCAAAGCAGGCCCTTGTCTTAGATTTGGTGAGATGAGCTTTGGCTCAGAGTCGGGAGAAACAGCAACTATATGTTGATTCTATGGAAAGTATTTATAGCTGTTTATGAATGCAACAGCATTGCGATAGTTTTAAAAAGGATGCTGAACAGGATATATAATGTCTCTCCTTAGTTGAACTGGCTTAGAAAAAAAACTGCTGCCCTACTCCTTTTTTAGCTTATTTTCCTCAGGAAACATGGCTTAAAAGATCATGTTCTGTGTTTGTCTGCACACATGTCTCAAACCCTCAGTGCTTTCACCATTTTTAACCAAATTTGATCGAAGTTCTAAAGATAATTCGTTCCTATAGAGCTGACAAAACTGCAGGACTCATGAAAATAAGTAGAGATCTATTGTTAATGTGCTCATTGACATAAAGGCAGCAGCATAAATGTATCACTGGGCAGTGGAGATGAGCAGAGATGTTACAAATGTCCTGAAAAGTGGAGGGAAATCTGTGCCTCGAGCATGTACAGTATTAGACACAGCAAGTCTGTGGAATCCTGATTGATAGCAAACCAACCAGTTTTCATTAGTTTTGCCTCTCAAGGAACTCCTGCACTGCTGAGAGTTAGTAGTAAAAATATGCCAACAGATCCCATAATCATCTATCCAGCAAATTAATGTTTTTATGTCTGCATAGCTCTGGAAAAATTAGCATTGTATTTAAAATATATCTTAAGCTCATGTTTTCTGATGAAGTCTCCTATGTTTGTCCTCAAAAGAGCTATATAGCTCCTTATGAAGACACAATGCATATGACTTTGCAGACTAATTGCACCCTAAATAAAGTCAGTTTAGCTAAAAAACCAGACAACTTTTATGAAAAATGTAATTTATTTTTCCTCTGGAAAAGCAGTATAATGAAAAAGAAAATCTGAATTGGTTTTAATAATCTCAGTCACAATTCCATGTAGAGCAGAGAGGGATACACACAGACCTTCATAGCAGGTTTTCATGACCCAGTGGGTCAATTCTTCCCTTCCCTGGGAAGAGTCATCTGCAGCTTTTCAAATAAAACCAAGTGTCACATCCAAGCAGTAGATCCAAAAAGCCATATTTTGAATAGGCATCACCTACCCTGAGAGCAGGGACAAGATTGCAAGAACTGGGGAGGCTGTGTGGCAGTCAGAGCAGTCTGTAGTTCCCTGCTGTGCTTTGGCATAGCCAAAGAAACAGAAGAGGTGGATTGTTCTCCCAGCCTTCCTCTCAGTGCTGTAAGTGAAGTTGTGCAGTTACCTGCTGCTAATTTGGGCAACACAGAGTTGAATCACATCTTGCTGCCTGTCCAAGGGATCCAGAAAGATGCATTTTACTACCATTTAAGCTTTACTGGGGCACCAATGAGTTTCTCATTTTAAAAACTTGTTCCAAAAATAGGAATTTTGCAGTTTGCAAATCTACCTGCAACTGAGCTCCCCAGCCTTTTCTGTTTCCATTTCTTTAAATTCCTTTAATAGGAAAGTGTTTGCCTTTGTTGCATAGGGAAAGGCATCCCATTTTCATCTTGCTGGGTGCTGACACTGCATTCCTGTCTGTCTGCTGAGTTATTGTCTGGATTAATATTCATTAATCATGTTGCCTCAGTGAGGCTGTGGTTGGTAAACAGCTTCTCGAGGACATTACATGTTTTCCTATGAGTGGTGTGTAGTGTCCACAAGATTAAACTGTTAGACTATGGGTATAATCCAAATATAACAAATTCTAACCTTTCTTAGGGTGTTGTTCAGGATGGAAAGAGGGGAAGGGAAGTTGCAGCAGCTCTAGAATTGCTCTCACATGTGTAGCAGGGGCTGCTCTGCTGTGTTAATGGCCAGTGTAGGCAAGCCCAGAGTATCTGAAGCTGCTCGGCTGTGGGTAAAGGGACACACACCAAACCAACCTTTTTCTGCTACAACTCAGAACTTCAGGATAAGTTTCTTAATGCTATTCCTCTTCATTTGCATAATCAGTTTTTCTGAAAGTGATTCAGGCATCAAGATGCATCTGAACCAGGTCTCTTTCCTGCCTACAAAGGTAAATCCCTCTGGTAGCTGAGCATTATCAATTTAAATCCAGGATGTGGGCTTGGTTGATGAATTGTGCTTAGGAGGACAAGTACAAATAGATTGGGAAGAAAACTTGCTTTGGATCTCTGTGTTCCTATACCTAAAGGGGTTTGCTTTAAAGGAGATTACAAATATTTTAACATTATCCTAAGGTAATATCCCAGAATCACAGAATATGCCAAGTTGGAAGGGACCCACAAGGATCATCCAGTCCAACACCTGGACCTGCACAGGGCAGCCCCAAGAGTCACACCCTGTGCCTGAGAGGCCCATCCAAATGGTCCTGGAGCACCTGAAATCCAGGGGTTTTAATGTCTACCTATATTCTAATGACTCTTAGCAATATGGTATTTATCTTGTTTATGGGGAGAGAATCCTGCCTGGTTAAATTGATTTTGTCCATTCAGCAGACAGAACTTTCTTTTTTTTTTTTTTCTTTTTAATATGCAAATTATTGTTCTCTATTTGGTTAAAATAAACCCCAATTATAAGCTTAGCTGTACTTTTAAGTTTTCTTTTAAGTTGTTTAGGAGTAATAGCAGTAGTTAAAAATAATAATACTTTAAAAGATTCTTTTATTTTCTTCTTTTTCAAATATACCTGTTTAAAGACAGTTACTGCTGGAATGTTGCAACAAAACTCTTGCAAAAGTTAATACCTCACTCTACATTTGAAATTTAGTGTATTTCTTGATCCTGTGCCAGGTACCCTCCTTCCAAACAAGAGTCTGTAAAATTCACTGGAAATTAAGCAAGCAGTGCAAGTTGTGCTCAAGGATTCTGGAGTGCCATTAGTTGTATCTGACTCTTCAAGTGTATTAAAAGCACGACTACATATGGGACAAACCTTTTGTCAGAAGCTGCCCTGGGGAAATGGGTTATTGCAAGAAAAAGGATCTTCTGAGCAGGCCACCTCACCATCCTTTCATGCACAAGCTCTGAGTGAGAAAGGGTAGATCCCATCTTGCTCTCCGCTTGCCCTGGAGAAGAAAGGGCAAGAGCCAAGTACTGACAACCTTCATTTGCATCCAGAATGCATCCAGTATTATTTATATTCAGTGTGCATATGCAGCAGCATCATATTTGAACTTTGTTCTGTGGAGTTGTGCATGTTTTGTTGTATAACCTTTCTTGGTGTTCTGATTTTAGGTGAAAACAGAGGTTTCTTTCACTTAAACCATGCTAGAGATGCTCAGCAGGGTGCAGGTCAGCCTGACTTAGGAAATTGGGTGTTTGGGTTGGTTTGGGCTTAAGAAAACAAGGTGAGCCAGGTAGAGTGAGTGCTCCTTGTGCCAGAGAGACAGCTTTGATTCTCAGCAGCTGCAGGTGAGGAAAGGCTGCTTTGGGGACTTGGCCTGTGTGTGTGTGAGGTGGTTTTTTTCATTGAACCTGGTTTCACTGTCCATGTTTCTGTAGTTGCTGAAATTGCTTCACCAGTTTGGTACCACTGTGATTTTTTTAAAAAGTAGTGACCTTGTTGTTCCATGGCTTTGGACACCCATCATGCTGCTTAAATCAGAGGGTGGGATCTTATGTGTTGGTGTTTACTTTTCCCTAAATAGTTTTTGTTTCCTTCAGTTGAAAAACCCTTCCATATTTTCAATATCTGCTGTGAACTTAATGAATGAGGAAGAGTATATAGAAAAAAAATAACAAGAAAGTTTCACATTTGTATTTTTTTAACTTGGAAGGGAGTAATATTTCAGGTGGAAGTTACTTGAAAAGGGACTTACTCAATTGGCCCACTTAAGAGACCAAAGGATTTCACCTGTAGAACTGTGGTGTGGTTATTGCTGTTGATGTCAAGAGTGCACTTGATAAGTATTACAAAGCTTAATATGAATGTCCAATCTAAGCTTTCCTTAAAGAAAGGGTAAACTTAATGTTCATTTTATGTTAACAATTAAATCCCTTAGGCAACTGTGAGTTCAATTTCTGACTTTTTTTTTTAATGTCCTTTTTATTAGTAGCAAAAGACTGAACATTTCATTTATTTCTTGATCAAACTGAAATAAATGGAAATACATGAACAGAGTAAAAATATATCAAGAGGGCTATGATGGTGTGAGAAGCCCAGTGCCAGCTGGGAAACAGCAACAGGAACCTAAGCTTACAGCTACAGTAGGTTTGCTGAGACTAATGTTCCTGGTACCCTATTTAGAAAAAAAAAAAAAAAAAAAAGGAAAAGGAAACAAGAAAACTCCATTTATGAGCTTATCACGATAGGAACTTGTTATCCATGTGTTAATCTCCTTCAGAAGTAGTGTTTACATAGCTAAGATGCTTCCTACTTTGGGCCAACAATGCTAAGGAGCCCTTTGCAGCTACAATTTAGGATATAACAACTCTTCACAGTTTGTGTTTGAAGTGGCTAAAGCTGTTTAGCTTTTGTGGGCAGATCCATTAACCCACACGTTGTTCTGCCCAAGTAGCAATAACTGAAACTAAAACTTTCCTCTGACAATGAAATTCTTTTGTCCAGTGCAAGCGAAACAAACCCTTTTTACAGATAAATTGAATGTAACCAAAGTTGTGAATATTCTGTACAGTAGTGCATACACTTGATCATAAACCATAGAGAAAATTAACAAACATCATTCAACTATGCCCATTACAGAGTTGCAAATAATATTCTGCTTGTAACCCATTTTTCTGATTTTTAGAAAGCCAGACCTCAGTTCAGTTAGACTATCAGGATGAGTATCTGCATGATCTCATCTTCTCAACATAATATGGAGGAAAAACTTAAGTAATGGTGAGGGTGGGGACGTGCATCCTTGGGATTCTTTGGGGAATAAAACATTCCTTACTTTTTGCCTTTGAACAGAGTTTTCAAAATGAACACTAATCTTCAGTAACAGTGTGAGTGCCTGCATAGAGTCAGCATTGTAAGGTAACTGAGCCTGTGGCTGAAGCAGATGGAATCTTTTATAACTGGCTGAGACAATGTGGAAGATGAGGACAACACTGCTTTTCCAGGCCTGCAAAGAAGGGAGAACACTCTTCCTTTGCCTCTGCAGAAGAGGGACTATTGTGTTGTCTATCATGTCCCTCTCAGGCTCCACTTGAACTTCCCAAAGGGCTGCTTGGCAGTGCAGAAGCTTTGGTTTATTTAATACAGAAGGACCTTTCTTTTTCTTCACCAGCAGTGTTTTGATGTTAGCTGGGATTGAGAAGTGCTTCATTCATTCTGGCTGCTTGGCAGTGCCATAAAGGCATCCAGTGTTTAGCAGGTCTTCTGAATGTACATTGCTTGGAAAGAAAGCTGAGCTTCTTCATGTGGAAACATCTGTCTTAGTGCTGTGATGCCTGCACAGCTGGAAAACATGCAGTGCCCTGCAAGTGTGCTCAGACTTCATCCCTTAATGTACCTCTTCACAAAACTAAAACTGTGCCACTTATGGAGGGTGGAGTTGCTTTTCTTTGACTGTATCACTCCAAGAGCTCTGCTGTGTGTTTTCCAGGAGCCTGGGTCCTGTGCTAGGCTGTGTGTTTTCCAGGAGCCTGGGTCCTGTGCTAGGCTGTGTGTTTTCCAGGAGCCTGGGTCCTGTGCTAGGCTGTGTGTTACCCAGGAGCCTGGGTCCTGTGCTAGGCTGTGTGTTACCCAGGAGCCTGGGTCCTGTGCTAGGCTGTGTGTTTTCCAGGAGCCTGGGTCCTGTGCTAAGCTGTGTGTTTTCCAGGAGCCTGGGTCCT
>JAWWEV010000083.1:59378881-59413067 GCA_035583235.1 Hafferia zeledoni
GTGTTACCCAGGAGCCTGGGTCCTGTGCTAAGCTGTGTGTTACCCAGGAGCCTGGGTCCTGTGCTAAGCTGTGTGTTTTCCAGGAGCCTGGGTCCTGTGCTAAGCTGTGTGTTTTCCAGGAGCCTGGGTCCTGTGCTAAGCTGTGTGTTATTGTTTCTGGTTTTGGTGATGCTGGGTGTTGCAGACAGCACTGAGAATGGTAAGGACATGTCTGCTGTGGCTCCTGGCTTTGCAGCTGTGGAACAAGCTGTTCTTGGTAGGTCCATAAGGCATTTAATCTATTTGGGCCACTGTCTAAAGTACATCAGTTTATGGTCTGAGCAGAAAACTGAAAACATGACAAAGTGTGTGTGCATGTTTTGTCTTCACATGTAGAAAGACAGATCTATGCAGAGGTCCTGTTTGCTTTTGCCAGTCCAGGCAGGAGGATGTTACTTTGTGCTCTTCACTGTGATCAATTTGCAGTTATCTGTAGGAAGAGATATTAGACAAAATCATTAATACCATTCCATTTCTGGAAACCTTTGTTTATCCTTGCTCAGGGCTTGTTGGAGGTTAAAAGACATTGTCTCAGCAAGGGACATTAAGTAGCTGTGTCACCTGATGAGAAGCTGCAGTTGTTCGTTTTTGCTGAGTGCTGCATCCTGTCAACATATGTGGCCCTTTCTTCCTGCCCTACTGATACTGGCAGCTCTCAAATGTCCTAAACATCAGGGACTTCCTTTGAGCCCAGCACCTTGATGTGATTACAAAACAGAGTATTGTGAGTGCCCTCCCTTTGCTTATGAGCACGTGCGTCAGATTTGAGATTTATAAATGGGAGAAAATACTTAATTTGTCACACTTCTTCCAAGGCTGCATTTGATGTGAATAGAATTGCAGAAATACCTCAAGGCAGCAAATCTGACACAGGATCTTTTCCAGGAGAATGACATAGAATTACCTGGAGGGTGCTGCCTTGTACAAGTACTGGCATGAAGCACTGCTCTGCTTCCTGGCAGGGGCACACACTGGTGGGGTGTGGTGCTCCACTCTGACCCCATCAGTGTTCCTGATCCACACTGGGTGTTTCAGCCCTCCTGCTGGGTGGGACTTCTCAAATGGCCTGGGCTTCATTTCTAGACCATGTGGGCAGTTGTGAGCATCTGATGCAGAGGGCACTGGCAACCTGGGGGGTTTTGGACACCAAAGTGCTTCTTCCTCAGCTCATGCAGCAGCTGAACAGTGTTTCATGGAGCACTGTTTGATTGGAAGGACATAGGTATCATGGATGCTTGGGGTCTGTTGACTTGATTTGGGTTTTTGGCTAAATCTTCTCTGCTATTTTGCAGCTTCTTAAGCCGTACTAACAACGCCCACTTTGAAGAACGCTCCCAAGTTTTGCTCTTCCTGCTCTTCCTTGTTGTGACATTTTATTTTGGAAGGCTTTTGGATTAAGTGGCATTTCCTCACAAGTTCTAAAATAGTAGGCCTTTCCTTGGAAGGAATGACGTTAGGATGTTTGACAGAAACTGGTAAATGTAATGACCTTTGATTAAAGCCTGCAGCTGTATGATAATACAGACAAAGGCAACTTTGAAGACACATTCAGAAGCCAGGAATTTAGAAACCATTTTCAACATTTCAGCCTACACAGATTACTAAATAAAGGATTTCAACAACTGAGGCAATGTTTTTGTTTGTAAAAGTGGGCGCTCGGTACAGTGGGATGATGAATCGAGGACAGCCGGAATCCATCCCAATATCTTTCCCACACATCCAGTATGGCTGAGCACTACTGCATTTCCATCCCTTTGTAATTATTTTCTCTTTGCAGCTATTTCCAGATTGTTACCATCTGTAACTGTGACACTTTTACAGGAAAATTAATTTAGTCAATGCAGATTCTGTGATTTTTATTATTGTTGTCATTGTTTCAAATCCAGAACCTTCTAACTTGGCTTGAATTCTTCGAACCTCTTATATTGTGCAATTATATTATTTTTTTGTCAGAAACCTGCATTTTTGCTTGTGCACTCTTACAACTTCAGATAGACTCCCTAACAGGCAATGTTAAGTTCTCTGGTGGGATTTCAATAAACAGATGAGCAGATTTGCAGATTAAAGAGCCTTGAGACTAAGGGGGCAGCCATTTAATAACTGGGTTTGAAAGTTGTGCCTGGGCAGGGGGAGAAGGAGCTGTGTTGTAAACAGGTATTATGTGACTGAGACAGACTTTGGGGCTGACCAAACTGAGTCCTTTCAAGACTAAGGTAGATTGAGAAACTGCGTCCTTCGAAACTCCAGTCATGTAGTGGCAGTTACCTCCTTGAGATGCTGAAGTTTGTTACTCCCATTGGATTCAAGGGAATTGAAGTCCATTAGCACATTCAGAAGCTCTTGATAGAAATTATTGTAGGTTTAACAGGACAACCAGAAAGTACTGAATTTTCTTTTTTTAGAACAACACAATATATACCATTTGAATTAGGTACATCTCCAATGAACATTTTTCTATGGAGTGTTTTACTCAAAACTGGACTCCAAACAATTTTTAAATAATTGTCAACTTTTGAAAATGCCAATTCACAGAAACCAGCAGGGGTTTGTATTCTCTTTTAGCTGTGGCTAAGAAAAGGCTGCTTCTAGTGAAATAAAAATGTCAGTGATTTTTGAAAATTGCTTCAAAATGATGTGGACATTTAAAAGAAAATAATGGGGAAACACTTCTTCTGAAAGCTGAATAAAGAATTAGTGACAATTTTCTGTTAATGCTATTTCAGTGACAAAAATGTGGGGACCATTTCAGGGATAAATGTGGACTGTGTAGGAAGGGAAGAGCAGAAGTGTGTGTCATTTTTCACTCTGTGCTGATATTCAAAGTAGTGGTTTCAGTGGCAAAGGGACATTAAATGTGTGTGTTCAGACCAAATATTGTATTTGTAGTAGTTGCACATGTGAAAGTAGAACAGAAGAATAATTAGTGATTTACAGAGAAAACCTTACAATGTTCTCAGTAGCTTCAGCAATGGCACAATTGCTGCAGGTTAAAACAGTTGCTGAAGAGATGAGTGTACAGGTGTCATCTTGCCAAAATAAAGGAGAGAGAAGAGGTCCAGGAGGCATTTTAGCTGGAAATAGAGGAAAGACAAGGGGGTACCTCTTGAGCTGCCATGGAGGGGCACAAACCTGGCGAAATGTTACCTGTAAAAGTTAGTGAAAGGTGTTGTCCTGTGGATTTCAGTGGGAAGGAAGATCATCCCCAAGATCAGGCAATTAAGTCTGGCACCAAAAATGGTTTGAGTGATGAGCCTTCCAGTAAGTGATGAATGCAGACAGGCTGGCTAATGATTAATGCATATTTCGTATTAATAAATCATATTAATTGTTCTCTTCCTCTTTCCCTTTGTATTTCATTTCTCCCTGTATATAAAATGCATTCTATGTGGTCCAAAATCATGTCCAATAAGAGACAATTATCCAGAAAATGTTCAGAAAATATTAAGGAAGGTTTAGACTAAAATCTTATTTTCCTTATAAAAACTACCAATCTGAATTAGGTAGATATTTGAGAATATTGAGAATGTTGTACTACAACTTGGTTGCTCACCAGTATTGGGGTTTTAACATATGGCTTCTGTATCTTCCTATTGTTGCATGATATTGCATTTTTTACAACCATTAATTGCTATGGACATGCATTCCAAGGGGACATAATATGGAGGTAAATAGGAAAAATGGAATTTTAAATAAATACATGTGGAAGATGAGCATATTTTCAAGATTTTCTTCTGAAAGTCTGAAAAGGTTAACAGACAAAACTAGGCCAAAAGCAGAAGAGGTACCTATGAGCAGATAATATAAAGTGTAATGTACATCTCATGAATTTAGTTGCTGAGTATCTGAGCAGAGTAATAAGAGACTTGGAAAAAAAAAAAAAGATTTGTCTATTCATCCAAACCCTGAATCAGGGAAATGCTTTACCATGTCCTTATCCTCTAAATGGTCAGGTTGGCATGTGAGCAAACCCTTGACACGAGGCTTTATTGTGGAAGTGAAGCATCTGCTGAGTGCTCTTCTGAAACTCCTAAAAGCACAGGGGGACAACCCTTGGGGAAAGGAGGGTCAGGTAATTGCTGTGTTAGCCTGCAGTGACCTCAGATTCATTTCTGCCTGTCCTCCCCCTTCTGAGTGAGGGTCATTGTTGGGCACCAGGCACTCACTTGCCATTTCTGTCCTTGGAAATGCTTTCACTTCATCATGAAAATATCCAAAAGACAATTTGCATACCTGGTTTTCATCTGAAAACCTTCCAGAGTACAGCAAAGCATCCATAAAGTCTTCAAGCTGTTCCTCATGTAAAATTTTACACAAAGTTAAGATACCTTATTAAGAACCACTTGTCCCTGAGGAGGATGTTGCAGGATTAAGTCTTCAGTCCACTTCTAATATTTGCAGTTGTTTGTCTTTAGTATAGTACAGTTCCCTTTAATATTTTTTCCCAACTGCCCAGGAATTTCAGGCATGAAGTTGACAATATTTGTAAATTGAGATGTTAAAAAAAACAGAAAGAAGCAGATTAGAGTAGTCTGATTTAGAATATATTTCCACCATGCTTTTTACTGCTTTATTGAGAAGTGTTTTGGTAGAAGCTGAAGTCCAGGCCATACTGGAGATTTTGATGTTCTCATCAAATTTATGAGTTTACTGACACTGTGTTCAATGTCACTTCTCTATCAACTCAAAGAAGCAGCAGCAATATAGAGCTTACAAATACCTTTTTGTTGTTTTTGTTCATCTTACTCTTTCTACTTTTTGGCTCCAAAGTAAACCTTCAAGTTCTTAGAGTTGTTAGAAAATGTATCAAAATAATTAGTGTTCTTTAACTTTTCATGGTTTTGCTACTTTCAAAATAGATATTATTTTAAAAGTGTCTGGGAAAGAGATCAGCACCCTGAATTATTTGTTGCAAATAAATTATACAATAAACAGCCTACTTTCTATTGTTTGCAGACCAAGCCTGTTATCTCTGTGTTGGTTGTAAGCATTAGGTGCATCTGTTTTGGTCCATGGATTATTCATGACAGGTTGACTTCAACAAGACAATGCTTGTGATATATAATGGATTATCCAGTTCACATCTATTTTTTCTGTCTGCTCATTGGTTGACTGAAACTTTTTTGAAGACACGAACATTTGTGAAATAATCATGAGCCAGAATTATTTTGCAAATGACCTGGCAATTATCTGCACACAATAAATAATGCAACTTGATGAATAATATCAGAGCTAACTTGTTTAATGACTTAGTTCTGAATTAGTTCACTGTTTAACCAGGTCTACTTACTTTACTCAACTGGTATGGAATTCAGATTGTTTCCCTTTTCTTCCTCACTGTACATTGGTGTGACTCCCTGATGCTGACAGAAGTCTGATGCCCAATCAGAGATGCAAATGATGAGAGACAAGGTCTCTGCATGCAACTATCACACAAATGGGATCAGATTCCATCATGGATATTGTGTTTATGCTGTTCTAGAGCAGTAATGACAGGTGAGACTGGCCCCAATATCACAGTGCTATCCCAGAGCTCAGTTATGTAGAAGGGTTGACACGCAATGTTAATTTAAAAGAACGTGAACGAATATCCCAAAGGTTTTAGCCTATTAGATACTAGTTCTTGTTGACTAAAGTGCTGACATGGCACGTGGGTGACCCACAAATTCTCTTTGACCCACCAGTTAACACTTGAGATTTGAAGAATTTGAAATTGTCTACTTTGTTGGCAGTTACCCCACAAGACTGAGATTTGAGAAAGATTCTTGTTGAGAAAAACCTAAGCAATGGTTATATGAGAAGTGCCTGTCATGAAAAATCTTCAAGATTTTGGCTGGGTGGTCAGAAAACAAACCCATTTCCTGTGAGTTTAACAACTCTGTCATGAATTATCTCAGTTTGTTTAACACAGTTTTCAAAGGTGTGTTTTTTGTTAATACTGTGTATGATAAGTGCTACAATGTTCCTGACAGCTTGGATAAGAAGTGATGAACACAGTGAATAAGCTCCATCAAATAAGGCCAAGAATTCTATCTGTTCTAGTAATGTCAGCTCGTCTTAATACTGCATTACTTGGCACTGTACCTTTATCACATTCTGTGGCTTGCTTTGCCTCTCCCATCCCTGCCCCCTGTCAGGTGGCCTTCTGACACCTCCACTTCTGTCACATTTTTACATTCCTCTTGGGAGAATCCAAAGGAATAGCAGAACTACTGAGGTATGAGATAGATGAGAAGTTAGTGTGTCGCAAGTTTGTTCCTTGTCAAAGCCTCGTCTTTTGGAGATTTGCAATAGATCTGCTTTCTTTCTTTCTTTTTTTTTTTTTTTTAAATCATTTCTTGGCAAGTCACTTGTTTTCCAGTGAAAGCTGTTGCCTTTACTGTAAATGACCATTCAGAACTTTGAGCACAGCAAGAATAATGTGTCTGTTTGGCTGGAAGACATGAGCTTGGGGATAATCTTCTACCTCTTCTC
Source organism: Hafferia zeledoni (assembly GCA_035583235.1). Classification (NCBI taxonomy): domain Eukaryota; kingdom Metazoa; phylum Chordata; class Aves; order Passeriformes; family Thamnophilidae; genus Hafferia; species Hafferia zeledoni. Next base: position 59,385,392 of record JAWWEV010000083.1, read on the forward strand.
GTACAAAGAGATCTGTTAATGAGCCAGCACATTACTCAAATGCTGGCAGCCAAGAGCCTGCATTTTAAATGAGATCTAACTTTAAAAATATCCATCAACGTGATAATGTGTCAGGTAACTGTACCTCATTGCAAATAAAAGTCCAGTTTGCCAGGTCATGAAAATTAGTTCTTTTAACATAGGTTGTTCTGAAATATCCGTAGCTATAACAGTTTTCTTAAACAAAGGAAAGTCTCTTGCAGGTCTCCCATCTTAGTCACTGGTTTAAGCCCAGCTGGACATTAAGCATCTTGTTCAACTCCTTCTCTCCAACCTTAACCTGGGGGAATGGGAAGGAAAACAAAGTAAAACTTGTAGGTTGAGATAAGAACAGTTTAATAATCAAAAATTAAGTAAAAATACAGTAATAATGATAAATGATAACAATAATGATGATAAGAGAAAAAACAAGTGATGCACAATACAATTTCTCACCACCTACTGACTGATGCCAAACCCCCTTCCTGAACCCACATCAGCCCCTGTTCTGGGTAACTCCCCCCAGTTTGCACACAGGGCATGACAGTCTGTGGTGTGGAATATCCCTTTGGTCAGTTCAGGGCACCTGTCCCAGTGCTCCCTCACAATCTCTTTTGTGTACCTTTAAGTGGCAGAAAAGGGAAAAAGAAGTCCTTGACTTAGGCCAAACACACTTAGCAAAACCCCCAAACATCAGTGTGTGATCAACACCATTCTCATTCCAAATCCAAAACTCAGCACTGTAACAACTACTGAGAAGAAATTAACTCCATCCTAGCTGAAACCAGGATGGTTACTCTTAAAAATATTATTGGTAGAAAGGAAAATTTTAAGTTTTTTATCTATTTTTCATGAACTAAAATGCAAATTTTTTATTTCCCAAATGGACTAAGTCTAGATATTAGCAGAATTAAGTATGGCCTCAGTTTTGCCTCACTGCTTATTTTCTCATATGTGTGTGGCAGGAGCATGGGCTGTGACATAAAACTGAAGAAACTTTCCAACATTTACATGATCCTCCCCAGCTCTGAGCTAATTTCAGTTTCTAGTTCTCATCCACTAATGCTGAGCTGTTCTGAGGTCCTTGTCAGTGTAGGGAAGTATTTAAATAAATGCATCTTTGATTAGGCAAATCATAGGACAGTGGTAGCTTGTACACTTTGGTATATATTTCATAAGGGGAGTCTTCTTTTGTTTCATCCACAGCTGCACATGAATGTAACTTCTCTGTGTGGCTGTCCCTGCTGAGTGGGAGAAGGACAGGAGAGAAATCTGCAGGAATTATAGTGTTTGCATTTTGGAATTTGAGGAACATTTGTCCTAATTGGAGTAAACTGTCTTGAGTTCTGCTGCTGTTAATAATGGATATCACATTTCTCTTCCCTTATCTCTGAGCTGTGGGGAGCATGACCATGTAGCATGACCATGTCCTTATGGGGTCTGGCACCCCATAAGGAGATGCAATATCTGTGTTAGCTGCCAGAGAGAGTCCAGGCTTCCATCTACAGCTCACATGGATCTTCTGGCTGGAGAACCTCCCAACACAGTCATACTTGTCTGAGCTGAAATGCTGTTCTCTTGGAATGGGACTGTTCTCTGGCTGCTGCAAAGTATTTGCTGTTTTGACATTTCTCCTGATGATTTTATGATACTTATTTTAATGTGCTGCCCATTTTTCATTTTGGGACAGTGCTCAAAAATTTTCTCATAAATGCCACTTCAGCTGGGTGAATGCTGCTGCTTTTTGTCACTGCATTGCTAAAGGCATTTTTGTTGTTATTCCAGGCCACTGCTTTGGTCGGTTGATGTTGAAACCAGTTTGAGCACAGGCACTACAGGGTAACATTTTCCTGCTTGTTTGAGTAGCTCTAAGACCAACCTGTAGCAGGCAACAGAGTACACACATTTTATAAGGGATATACAGGAAGACCTGCACATATTAATGAGGAACTTTCTAGGGACAGAGACAAAATGGATAAAGGAAAAAAATATTGATATTTTCTGATGAAATAGAATGGAACAGGAGTCATGTTCATTTTTCTATTTCATGCCCTTCACTATTTTTCACTCTGCAGCTTCTTGTTATATGGGTAAGGCCTCTGTTTCAAGGTGCCTTGATAAGGACAACCTTCAATGGACTTGGGATAGAGAGTCCAGGAACCCTGAGGAAGGGGTGATAGGAAAGGAGGTAGTGCCATACCCATGGCACCTGTAGTTATGCCAAGGTTGTTTTCAACACTGGGGGCTGCTGAGATTTTCTTTACAAGCTTCAATATGAAAAGCCTCACCAGAAAAATCCCCTTTTGTTTTTCATCCAGCTCAGGCAGATAGTCTAATTAAAACCCACCAGTGGCAGTACTTAGCAGGGCACTAGGAACCCTTTCTCTGTGGCAGTTTCTCAGCACAAATGCTTCAGTGTAGTTGTAGTCACATGTTTGATTGACTTGGTTCCCAAGCTGATGTTCACAGTGCTGTATTCATCTTGTTCAGATGGCTGTGACATGCTGCCTGAATGCACTGATGCTGACAGTGAATGTGAGGAGAACCAGACAGCTGACAGCATCTCCATTTTTCAGAGCTGATGTGGGATGATCTGTCACATGATGCTGGGCCACAGCCTGTCATCTATACAGCTACAGCTGTAATGTGGGTAAAATGAGCAGAGATGAGAGAGAAGTGACAAGGAGGGGGAAGAAAGGTGGGGGGGATGTAGAGATGATTTTGCACAAGTATTTTTATTTGATTGGAGGCCACATTCCCCCCACATCAGATCTACCTGCTATTTCTGTGGGTTGGAACAGCATGGACAGCACATCCATGCTTGCTCTTTGGGGAAATTGTCTGCCCAGGGCAGATGTTGGAGATTCTTTGGGCTGATCCTACGACCCATTGTGGCTGCCAGGGTAGCCTTTCTCAGTGTTGCTTGGAAAGCACAAGCACCAGCCAGAAACTCAGGGGATTAAAAACATTCTTTTGAGATAAATAACCATACTCTGGAGCTGGAAGCTGCAACAACCTTGGATATTTTGTAAGAGATGTAAAGAAAGTAGCACCCTAAGGATGTATTTAATGCTGCTAATTTGGCACCTAAGATGGATTAGAGGGCCTCTTCTGGAAGGAGACTAATAGGTGACCCAAGCCACCTGGGTCAAGCACCCTTTCATCTCTATGCAGTTACTTATGAGACCAGTGTGGGGAATAAATAACCCTGTGTATACAGTTCTTTACTTGGATTTTCCCTTGTGCACCAACCTTAATGCTACTCCTTGTCTTGCTGGTCTTCCTTTTAATTTGGGAATAATAGTTCCTGTAGCACTGGTCTCTCCATAACCATCTCAGGGAGATGCAGCTACATCTTAAGGGCAGTATTCAGAAATGTGTTTTCCACTTGCTGACTGGCTGTTTCCCCAAAACAGGAGGCTGAACTCTGTGGCAGGGTGGTGTGGCATGAGCTGAACTGTCCCAGGCTTTGTGCTGGGAGTTGTGAGGCTCTGGGGTATCTTGGGAGTCCCAGCTGACCCCCTCCTTCACTTTTTCTCTAGGACATGTGTTATAAATTGCTGGTGGTCTAAATGTGCAGGGAATGCTGCAATCTGCACTGACTCCCACACCAGGGGCTTGGGAGAGAAACAAAACAAGGCTCCTGCCTGTTCCCCTCATTCTCTGTTCACCTTCTCACAGGTGAATGGAAAGTCAGTGCCACTCAGCTCTCCTGTCTCTGTTGTGAGGGTCAGACAGCTGGCAGAGGGGGGGGTGTGAAAGGAAGGTTGTTCCTATGCATCTTTAAAGTCTTGCTTGGCTCTGTCAGTCATGTTCTTGTAGCTAACTTGGGTTAAAAAGAGAGCCCCATGATGTCTGTGGTACTTCTGTGAAAAATGTTGCGTTTTTCTTAGTATCACAGACTTGTGTTGAGATGAGTGGAGCACCACACACTTGACAATGATGAATTATTTACAGCAGACCGACAGCCATTGATCCTGTGGTACCATCTGCCATAAAGATCACATTTTGCCTTAGCAGTTCCCTCCCTTTGTTACTCTTTGAAACAATATTTGAGGATGTGGAAGCAGTGAGGAATGGATAACCACCTCTGGGCCATGGTTTCTGTGGTGTGTTCAGATGCCTCTGGACAACAGTGTTAAAGGTTAAACGCTCTTGGCATTTGATGGGGAAAACTCTAACAAAGGTGAAGCGAATGATGCAAGCCTAGCATGAGCCTTAACTGTTTAGGATGTTTCCCATGTGCATCCTTTGCTGGTCTCCTTGGTATAAGGGTCATGTTGTGGGCAAGGAGGAGGTGTGACTGGAGCAGAACTGGCAGATGGTCCCTTGAAGGTCGTTTCTTGTTGCTGTCTCCTGTAGTGCTGCCATATGCTGTGCAGGGGATGTTTCCTTCCTCTTCATGGAGTGTAAACTCATCAAAACAGCAAGTGCAGCATGCCATCAACTCTCAGCTCTTGAAGGTTCTGATAGGTCTGTGGCTTTAAGACATTTCTGAGTATGTTGTCAAAAGTCTATAGAATAAGTAGGTTTGAAAATCAATCTTAAAAAAATCTGTCCGTTATGAAGGTAGAGGTTTTCTCTTTAATGATTTTATACTTTTCTCCTGAAACTCTTTCTTCCTGTAAGAATTTTTATTTTTATTTCTTTCCCCCTAAGACCTTCCCTTGCAACCTGTGAACATCCAGAGCACGGACAGTGCTACATAAGAGCACTGGAGGAATTGAATGCCACCACTGCTTCTGGGATCATGGCTGTTCCTCTTAGCTGTTGGTAACAGCAAGTACTTCCAACAGAAAGTACCTGAAGCAAACACCCCCAACAACTGGAGGGTAAGCAGTGTATCAGACAGAAGTGGTTTGCTATGTCTTGAATTAAGTCAGTATTTCTGAGTAGCTTATGCTAATTTAACTCCATTGCACAGTGGAGTCTTTCTAAAACTGAGAATGCCACGGTTAAAGCACATTAAAACTATTGTTGCTCTATACAGTATGTGATCTTTAAAACTCTTTAAAAAGATTTGCCTCCTATCAAGCAGCACCCCCAACCACTCTGCCCCCAAACTGTAGTGCTGCCTGGGCTATTGTGGCCAAAGTAGGACCCAACACTTGGTCTTTTTGAGTCTTAGTCTGTTGGTCTTGGCCCATCTATCCAGATCTATCCCTGTCCAGAACCCTCTACAGAGCCTTCCTACCCTCCAGCAGATTGATGCTCCTGCCCAAATTGGTGATGTCTGTGAATTTTCCAGTGGTGGATTTGATGCCCTCATTCAGATCATCACTAAAGATATTAATCAGGACATATATAAACAGGAATACTGACAGTGTATGCAGTTACACAACTTTTCTTAACATTAGATATTTAAAATTAATTTACTCTATGTGTAAATATTGGTCTAGTGAGAGATATCATGCCATTTCACCAAATTGCTAGCACATACTTTATTGAACACCTACATTTTTGGGGTGGATTGTGGTGTATTTACCAAACTACATCATTTATGTTGCTGAATTCACCCTTTCCCCATCAGCCTTTTTTTCTTTGTATTCCAAAAACCATATCCAAAGTTCATGTAGCTTCCTTCATCACTCCTGCCTCTGTGGCAGGGCAATACTTTTGCACCCTGATAAGATCAGACACGTGCAAACTGCCAAGGTTAAAGGAAAACAATGGTCAAATTAAATTTTGCTCTTGTTTTATCCTTTGACCTGGAAAGATGATTATCACACAGATTCAAAGGTATGGAAATTTAAAAATCATATTCTGATATATGTTTATTTCATTTTCCTGCTCTAGAATGGCAATCTGGAGCACCAAAGTGTTGTCATTTCTGACCACTGAAAGTACTATTTTAGCTACTACTTCTGACATGGCTTACTTTGTAGTGTCTTAGCTGTGGGAAAAAGCCAATCCCCATTCTTATAAGGAAAATATGATATGGCCTGGCCTTTCTCTCTTCAGGTTATAGGATTGTAGCAATAGTTTAGTATATGTTGCTAAGCTTTCCTTAGGTCTCAGAAATGTTGTCATTTGGTGTAAGCAACTGTGTTTAATTTGGCTGGGAGTGTCAGTAGTGTAAGTGTCATGGTGGTGGAGAAGGATCCTAGAAAGGTTCAGAACACCCAGGTACAAAGCATGGTGAGAAAACAGGCCCTGGAAGCTGAGGAGATGCAATTCATCTTCAGCAGAAACACTGCCTGTCTGAAGGAGTGTGGCAGTGGAACTTCTCCATGAGAAAAGGCCACCTGTAGCACCTGCTTGCTGTGCCCATCTTCCCCAGCAGCCAATTCCTGCATCAAGTGAAAGTCTTTGTGTTAATGGGAGTGTATGACAATGTAATGTGACTTTTGGAAGCGTTACAACACGTTCTGAATGATACATGAAATGAAAAATCCCTGTCTGGTGAGGAGAAAGCGTGTACTGCTGTGGATGATACACTGCCAACAGCTCCAGCAAGGGGCTCCTTCACACATTTTCCACCTCAACCAGCAAGGCAGTTGATGTCCCCTGAGCAAAATCTCTCCTGCACTTTTTCTTTTTTTTTCCTGTACAAGCAAAGAAAAATTCTTCAGCTTTATAGCTTACCCACTGCCTAAAATACTCATGCAGTGTTCTCTGCTTCCAGTTGTGACAGTCTCTACATGAAGTATCCTCTCCCCATAATTCATTCAGCTCTTTCAGGTACTTTTACAGCAGTTACTTTTTACAGTAGTTACAATAGTTCAGGTACTTCTACACTGACAGATTGGGCCAGGCAAATCTTAATCAGTGGTACAGTCAGTGATGTATATTGTGATCTTCCTCATCAGGTGTTGTGTCTAAGCCAGGCTATAATGTAAGCCAAAGACTGGAAATCAAACATCAGCATGAGAAGCTTCAAGAATTCAAAGTATTCAGATAATTTAGGAGCAGGGTGAGAGGTCAATCTGAAGAAGACACCTGACAGCAAAGGCTTTTCCACCTGGCTGACAGAAGCTGAAGTTCAGCCAATTCAGCCTTGAAGTAAGAAGCTGCTTTCTGGCTGTGAGATCTGCTCAATACAAGAGTTCAAGCCTGGCCTGGCCAACCAGCCTTTCTCATCCTTTCCTTTATGGGAAAACATCCAACTCCAAAGCTTTATAGCCAGCAACTGCCCATTAAGACAATTACAGACCTGATCACAGATCAGGGCAGATTTCTATTCATCTCCTCCCTAGTGGAGGGAACCAAGATGTCTATATTGGCTTGTTTTAATTAACTGCCTTCCCCTGCAGCATTAGAGCTTGGCCAGAGCAGGAGATCTCTTTGCAGGTGGTAGAGACAGTGATTATGTATTGCCTTAGTTGGTTTGGGAGGGAATTTTCCCTGGGTCAGGTTGGCAGGCTCTGTTGATTTTCACCTCATATAGCACGAGGTGTGGTTTGTCTGCTGGGATTATTTGTGTACATCTCACAGGATTAACTCCTTGCCACTGCAGGGCTTCCTCAGGTCTTGCCAACCCTGCATCTTAAGCAGGTAGTTTTCTAAGCACAGGAATGTTTCCCTCTCACTAAAGTCTTTGAGCATCCACTGGGGTGTTTGGTTACCCAGTAGGTGCATCTGGTGTCCTTTTTACCCTTAACTTTTAGGGGATGATACTGTCTGATTGGTTAAGGTTAGGGTTGCTATTTAGGAAAGCACTCTTTTCTGTTCTGAAAAATGACCTGATTCCCTCACAAGTTTTGTTCTGACAGCCTGAGAAGAGCTTTCTATGAAACAGAAGTCGAGCTTGTTTTAGTTTGATTTCAGACTACAGTCAAAAAATACAGTTCAGATTGTGCATTCTCCTGTGCAAAGGCATTGCAATTCTATAAATTGGTCTCAACTGAGTATCTGTACTGTCTGAAAGGATATCCCCTCCAAATAACTTTCTGGCTCTGTATGGGAACCACAAGTGCAAAAGTCAAGGTAACATTTTAAGTGGTAGTTTGGTAACCTGAAAGTCAAGGTAACAGAAGTGTTTGATGGTTGTCTTTCACTTTCTGACCAAAGAGAGAGAGAGAGATGGGGTTTAGGAATTTTTTGTTTTTTTTTTTTTTTTTTTTTTTTTTTGTGAAATGCCTTTGCAGGAATGCCATAAGCAATCAGGATTCACCCTGTCCAAATCAGGAGAAGCTGCCACTCACTCGTGTCTGGCTCCATCCCCTAAAGTAGAAAACAGCAGCAATTGTCTGATGCCATTCAAGTGCTATCTGTTGTTCTGCATCTTTCTTCTTTGCACACCAACCTAAAAACTTTAAAATAAAAAGAACTGAAGAGCAGAATACTGCGTTTCTGAGCTGAGTTGTCCTTAAAAATTTGAATGAGTCATTTAGATAATATTCACAATACCAGCAGCTCCAGGGCACTTCAGAGAATATGTTTCAGCACAGAGACTTTTGAAACAAAAATTGTAACGTTCTAAATGGAATTAGATGAGCAAAACCATGTCATACAGAGATGAAATATAAATAAGTGCTTTAGGCCCACTCCATGAAAAATGTATGTGCTTTTTTTAAAAGCATTCTTCCTCTGCAGTGGTTTCATTTCTGCAGAAATCAGTGGTTGGTTGTGTGTTGTTTTTCTTGTGCTTTTTTTCCCCTCCTAGTGCATTCTCCTAGAATGTGCCTTTGCCACTCAAACCCTTCTTTCTACTGAATGTCTCTGTATTAAGCCCCCAAGGAACTGTACAAGCCAAAAGCATATGGAAACAAGAGGCATTCCGTGTTCAAACCTACAACCTACAGAAAGTTCATTTGTCAAAAGTCTGAGGAGCACTTCCAAGGAGGCTGCTCTGGAAACAACGTCCACATGGGGCAGCTCTGACTTGTGCCACTGTTTTTCCCAGACATATTCCATAAGAATTTCATAGGTTGTTTACTCTTCAGTTAATAGTTAAAGCAACATTTATGGAATCTTGTTCCAAATCTTTCCTTCACCTCCCACCCTCCTTTTCAAATCTCTTCATCTTTTAGATGCACTTTCCTTCTTTTTACAGAAGACTCATCCTGGCTGCTCTGTTAAGACCAAAGCACTTTCAGACTTTCTGAACCCTTTATTTTCTTAACCTTTTTGGAACTCTGTTTTTGTACCTGATGGAGTTGAGCTCCTTCATTGATAAGAATGCAAATTCCATCCACAGCAGTGTCAGTGTTTGAGATATCAATTGCTAAAGCCAATTTAGTGGTGTTGAAAGTTAATCCAACCTTCAGACTCGTGCCTGGAAAGACAAAAGTTCCTCTGGTTGGTACTGTCTGGCAGACAGCATACATGCTTTTTAAAGCTTTAATTATTTATGGTAAATGTTTACCTTTGTTCTTTGGCCTTGTATTAATGAAATATTTTTGATGTGATTAAGATGCTGATTTTTTAAAGTTGTGAAATCACTTTGGCTCCTATGGATTGAAGAGTTTTCCTGATCAGACCCCAGATTAATGGATATTAGTGATATTTGGATATTAGTGATACCTGACAATACCTGAACTTGTTTAGGTGTAATCCAGAGCTGAGACCAGCAGAGCTGAAGAGCCATCAGCCAGCTGCTCGCAGGTCCTACACACATCCCTTCCAGTTGTGCTGGTACCAGTAGAGTCCACCCATACTTACGCCCACGGGTCTGCTGCCTGACATGTGGGAGAACATGAGCCTTCTACTGTAAAACATCATGTTTTCATTCTTGCTAGAAATGGTTCTGAGGAGAAGAATACTGTGAGCAGGAGTGACAATCTTGGAATCAGATACTGTAGTTTATATTTATGGTGGTTCCTTGACTTCAGTGGTTGTCTACTGAACACATACATTATGGATCATTTGCATGTCTGTGGTATTTTTATAGGTGGGAAAGAAGTCAAATCTATTTAAGTGTTCTTCCAGGAATAGGTCTTTACAAGCAATGGCAAAAGCTTGGTAGGAAGTGAGCCAGAGAAGCAGAGAAGCTTTCTCCATTTCTACTGGAAGAGTTTTGTCTCCACAAGGTTATCTGTTATCAAAAAAGAAATCCGGATCAGGAGAGGCAATGGAGAATTTTCTTCGTGGATTGTTTGTGTCTCAGCTACTATTGCTTGCATTTGTCATGGAATATATTAATATAGTCATATTCCACAGTCCACACAGCATGTCAGCTTTGAGACAAGCACTCTGAAATGTGCTCACAGATGATAAATTGCACAGTATGTCAACTACATCTTTGTCACGAGATTCTGTTTTCTATTTATAGAGAAATGAAACACTTGAGAAAAGTCTAAATGAAAGCAATTTCACAGAAATCTTGTAAATTTTTCCTTACGTATATATCAGTGAAAAGACCCTTCTGTGCTGTATCTTTGCTCTGTGTGATTCCAGCAATCAACTTCTGAGATCAAAGTAGGATGCTCTCAAGATTGTGGAACTTATAATGTGTCCATGTAATGTAGCCAGTGTGCCTTTGGAGTATGTTCCCTTTCAAATGTTAAGGGGAAAGAAGACTTAACCATAACTCAGTGCAAATACACACAGAGTTTGATCCAGTTTCGGGAATCAAACCCCATTATCTCCATAAGAGAAGAGATTGCCTAATTATTTCTTTAGCTCATCATACTGGTTTTATTTGAAGCCACCAGTGATGTGTGTGATGTGCTTTGCTGTTGTTTCACCTTCTTTCTGGGATTACTTCTTTCTCACTTATACATCTCAAACACATAATCTGCTGCAATGGAGTTGTGGGTAGCAAAAATTGGAAAAAGATAAATGTTTGGAGATAGCACTAGGTATGCTTTGAAGCTAGAAGTGCAGCTGTGGGTTGTTTTTCTGGGGTTTTCCCTCTGGTTACAGCAGCCTACTTTAGGGAAAGCACATCTGGATAGCAGTTATGATGCACTCTGATGGGAGATCTCTCACCCACCTCCCACTGGCCTAGACCTATGGAGGTCTGTGTGCCATGATCTGATTTAGAACTGGGTAGGGCAGTAGTTGAAAAAGAAACCATTGTGACGTCCCTGCACTGCTCTGCAAAGGTTGAGAGAGTTCCTGAAACTCAACTGGACTGTAAAGGTAATTGATGATATTTAGCAACATTTTTACAAAAAGTGAGCTAATAACTTGTGCCCTGCCTTTAAAAGCTACATGTACAAACAATAATCCTGATGTTCTTTAAGTTAATAAGGCCACAAAGAGAACAAAAAATCCCCTTTCCTTGTTCAGAGACAGCACTATAAAATCAGTTTGGCTCTTTTTTTGTTCTAAATTTCTTTTCTCTCTTCCATGTCTTCTCAATCACCTCTGGCTCTTTCCTTCTGTTCCTGTTCAATACACTTGTTCTACGCACTCTTGTGTCAACTTTTGGATGACCTTAGAAAGTGAACCTCCCTCCAATGAATGTTTGGTTTGCTCATACTGCCAGTTTTCTGCCAACATTGTGTTTAATCAGGAAGCTTCCTCTTCTGCAACTGGTCTGTCCTGTTTAACTAAAGCTTTTCACCCAGAGCAGCATTAGTGTTTTGCTGAACTGGTGTGTTGGCAGAGATCACTGAAGATATCTGTCTGGATGCTGATGTGATATGCACTTGGGTCAGCATCTTTAACTTTTACTACACAGTTTTGTTGATAACTTGTTTGTTTTAAATACTTGACTGTTACATTTTCAGTGATGAAAAATAAACTAACCCACATCCAGCTCCAAAACTGTCAGGGGAGGAAGGGTTGCCCACTTGAAAACAATCAAGAAGTCTTACAAATATTTGGACTGATTAATTCAAAAGCTTTCCTTTACAGAGCTCTATTGTGCTATAGGGCCATTCATTGACCAAGAGAGTATATTGTCCATTTAGTTACTGGTTTGTATCTTGTGTCAGACAAAAGCCACTGCCTCCTACAACAGTAGCAGCTGAATATTTTCCCTGCTCATGCAGTTTCCTCTTACAGCTGCTGGATCATCAAAAATTCTAATCAACTCTGATCTAACGCAAAGTACTACATGGCATTCATCATCTGGTTTAGCCTCTAATGCACCATGCAGGCTTTAATCAAAGGTATGCAACCATTAGCAAAAAAGAAAGACAAGAATGATGGTGATGTCCTGAGCAGAGCTCTCAAGCTGACATCACAGGCAGCAGATAAGTTCACCTCCCCCTGCTGAGTACAAACACATGAGAATAAGATGAGCCTTTTTTGAAATAATGGCAGGAGAACACCACTGAGGTTTCAGGGCCATGACTTCTGTTGCTTTGCTTCAGTACTTTTTTGCTTGGCTTTCCTGAAGATTGAAAACAAATGTTGGTGCTGCTGCCTCAGTGTGTGGGGGCTGCTGGATCATCTGCTCCCTTCAGCCTGTGCCTTCCACTGGTGGCAGAGGGAGCCAAGGGGATTAGCAGTGACTGGCAAAACAGAGCCCAGTGCCTGCCTTGCAGCAGCCAGAGCTTTTGGTCTCTCACCTCCTCCTAAAGGAACTCTGTTAGTCACCTTTCCTCTTTTTTTTTTTTTTTTTTTTTTTTTTTTTAATGCTGCACTAGCTGTTTCACTATTTGCTTGTGGGTAGAATTAGATCCATGTGCTCTTCTTCTAGGTAAGCAGCAAACTTACCCTCTTTCTCCAGGATTTGGCCTCTATTCCAGCACTTCTTGCTTCCCTGCTTGTTTGATCAGAAATATCCATCCCTAACAGGGTGGCAAACAGCCTCTCCTGCCTTTCCCTGGCTCACTACTCACCAAGCACCAGCGTTTCATTTGACTGTAGGGATACACACTCTATACTGGGTCAAGAAGTTTCTCCTCCTGCTTCCCTACCCACACCAGCCCAGTAAATCGAAGCCAAGCAGTGACAAGCCACTATCAGGCTCAGGATCTTGTTTGGCATGGGGAACAGGCCCTGGTCTGTGCTGCAAAATTGTTTGATTTCTACCTAAGTGAGGAAAGGGTGAAGGTTGTCTTTTTAGGGAGGGTAACAGGCTGTGGAAACAGCAGTATGATCTTTCTCCTGCCTTTGTGAACTCATGAGTGTACCCTGCTGGGGGTTGGCTCATGTGAGGGTGACAGACCTCACAGTCCCTTGTGTGTGCTGAGCAAAGCCACCCTTCTTTGGATTTGAGGGTTGGCTACCCTGAGACAACAGCAGTTGTTTGCTCAGCCTTCCCCTTTGCCCTCTTCTTCCTTCTCCTTGGCTCTGGTATTGGCAGAGCTTTCAGGTCCTGGCTGAAGAACACTTGGTGGTGACCTGTGCCAGCTTGTAGCGTTTCCTTGAAGCCATGACAGCACCAGGGAACAGAGCCACGTATGGCTGCTTTGGCTGTGCTCCACACAGCTGGCATGGGCACAGTGGGGAGCTAAGTTACCCAGGGAGTCACCATTTAAATGAGAGATCTGGAGGCCTTTGGGCTTGTGAGTCCATGCAAATGGTGTGTGGGTGGAATTCCTCCTCGGGCCAGCTCATGTGAGGTACAAACTTGCTGAATTATGTTGACTTTGGGGCACGCAAGAGAATTTCCCCACGTCATGGCAAATGTAGAGTACAGTGCTGTGGGCTCAATTCTCCCTATAAATCATTGCCACTGGCTGGAGCTGGCCTGGCCAGACATTAAAATTGGTGGTTTAATCTGCTGTCTGGGGGTTGACTCTGCTCCTGTGCTTTGCTCCTTGCACAGCTGCTGGTTGGAGATGCTGCTCAGTGGGACTGTACCTGAACTTGCCTGCATTGGCTCCTGTGTTCATTCTCCTGCCAGATGGAGGGCCCAGGCATGTCTGGGCTTTCACACTATCAGAAACCCTCTGCAAATTGCTGTCTTTGATTTCAACCTGGCCTTTAATGTGCAACATGTGCATCTTTTAAGGACCACCTCTGGCAAAAGCTTCATTTGGTTGCAGGTGGGGGGAATGGATGCTTTAAAACTACCTGTGCTTCCTGTGCCTATGCATGGAGGTCAGAGATTTTCCACAGCACCAAACACTGGGATTAGATTTCCAATTTTCTATTTAACTAGGTGAAAAAATAAACAAACTTCCTGTTGTTTTAACCCAGGTAGTCATTTGCTTCACCCCATTTGTAGGTATTGGTTTATCATAGCAGTGTATTGTTGTGGGGTCCAGGGGTGGATAATCAGCAGCTCAGTGTTGCAAAGATCTGGTTCCAGGTCAGAGCCAAGTAATGAAAAACCAGCAGTCACTGAGGATTTGATTTACACACTGCAATGACTATGTGATAGCCCCTTTTGTGAAGAAGAAAGTCTCCCTCTGGAGACCACATTCTAACCAGTAGCAAACATTTAAGCTCCCTGGTGCTTCAGATGTCAATTATCCCAAAGCCTCTTATTGTATAATGCAGGTCTGTTATAATAACACTGTCTGGAACAGCAATAATAATGCCAAATGAATTTTCAAACAGTGGAGATGGGAGGGGGAGGTTGATCAATACGGCACTAATGATGACCTTGTCTTTCACTGAAATAATTGTGATAGGGTTTATAGCACTTCCTTCCCATACCATGCTGTGCAGCAGGGTTAGTTTACTACCTGCTGTTACTGCTTTTGTAGAAAAAGGTGTTAAAAAGAAACGTCTGTCAAGTTTTAAGGCTGTGAGTCTGTTCTAATGCAGCAGGGTTGCTCTTAGCCAAGATGGTCTGAGGATGGGAGAGACACAAGGTTCACAGGGAGAAGTGAAATCCTTTATTGGACACACTGACACAGCTAGGAATGAAGAAGCTTCTGGGCTCTGAAACCAGTATTAAGGTCCCATTTTTTTGTAGCAAATTACTCATGCTTTATCATAAAGATACCATTGGAAGGACAGGGTTTTTTTTTTCAATTGGATTAATTCTGCTTGTTTGGAAATACAAAGGTATCTGCTTTGAGAGGAACTGTGACCTCTGTAACACATAAGAGTTCAAAAGAAAAGCTCTCTGGCACTTTAGGCATGTTTTGTATTTGTGGCCCTATTTCTTGGCTAATAATTATATGGGGTTTTCTCAGTTGTTCCACCATGTGTAAATCAGACATACTAAAATCTGTTGGACCTATGGGGAGCCATATCCTCATGAGTTCCTGAATGCTGGTGGAGAAAGCAGGGAAAAACCTGATAAGGAGGAAGATAACAGTATATTGGAAGTTTGGTTTGTTTGGTTTTAGTTTAGTTGGTTTGTTTTGGTTTCATTTGGGTTTTTTGTTTTTGTTGGTGTTTTGGTTTTCTGTTATATAATAAGTTCCAACATTTTCTGCAGGATTTCAGAGTTACTTTATTTCTCAATATGCTGGAATGATGAATTCCATACTTTTTTTTTTTTTTTGTGAAGTGAGAGGATTTGAAAGAAAGTATAGCCTAAGTCTAGTGATAAAAATCCTCTCTGTTGCAGCTCTTTATTACGGTGCTTTTCAGAACAGAAAAGACGAACTGCTTTTGCAGTGGCACAGGTCCAATCTCAAACTAAAATCAATTGCTTTGCCAACACTGAACACAAAGGATGTTCATTGTTTGCAAACTGAATTTTTCTTAGTGTGCGCACAAAACCAATGATCAAATTATTTTTTTTTTTCCTTTAGAGAAACCCCTGCAGTGAAAAAACTGCAGCTGATTCTGTGCTTCCCATCCTGGTTTGCAGGAAGGCTTCTTGCTTCACAGTGTGATTTCTTCATAATAGCTGCATGACAACTGTATGCCAATATTTTGAAAAAGCAACGGCCAGAGTTATAACACGTTTGCTTATGTTAGCTACTCACTGCTGCTTGGGGTTTTTTCTTTACTTGAGTAAATAAGTTTGCTTTTGACATCATGCGCTCTTGATGCTCACCTTGCTATATATAACCAACTTGTGTCTGTCCATTTATGTATATGAATTTTGACAGGAGTAGAAGGACCTTCCCAGGCCTGTCCCTTCCTGCAACAAGTGACTGCATTGTGTCATGCTTAGTTCAGCCATGTTAAAAATGAGGAAAGGATTTTTCCCATTATTATATTTATGCAATATCTGCCCCAGAGTCACTTTTCCTCCTGAAGCTTATGACTTTTTCCTAATATATAAACATATTTCTGGCTGACTTTTCCCTATTGCTGTGCCAACATCGTCTTTACATTCTTCTTTCCTCCCCTCATATCCTTCCTCCTTGGTATATTTGCAGAGAGTAATGACATCCCTTTCCATGTGTTTAGCTGCTGACAATTAATGTCATTCTGGGGTACCAAAAACTCACCCAGACATCCATGTTTAACCTCTGGGACACAGTGGATGTGACATCTGCCTGAGCTGTCCTGCCAATGACTGGCAGTATTTTGTCCCTTAAGGACTGGATTCTGATTGGAGACCAATGATGCTAATTTTGCTAAGTTGTATTTATTTTTGGCTGTTCCCCCTGCAGAGCCTTTCCTGGGATTCCCTGAAGAGAAAGCAGCTCTGTGCAGGAGTGCAGGCTCTGCATGTTCCATGGCAAACAGTCCCACTTGCTGACAGGAGAGTGAAAGCAATGTTGGTGCTGCGTTGGTTCTGTAAGTATTAAAGCTTCATCAATGCTTTATTTGAATTTTGCCTACATGATTTTCTCTGCTGCCATTTCCTCAGAAGTTCTTTGCAGCTGAATGCCATGTTGTTAATCACTCTGTGGTTTGTGGAGGTGTCCAGCAGTGGTAATTCCAGCTGTACTGCCTGTTTGGTGTTGGTCATGTGGCAGTTTTTCTTCCTCGACTGAATGAGCTCAGCAGGTCAACATTTTCTGGCGAATCCTCACAGGAAGTTGTTTTAAAACTTTCTGCAGAATATGCAGAGTTAAAGATTTGCTTGCTCTTGCACATTTGCACTGGTAAAACACAACCACAGGAATGCTGGTAGAAAACAGGGGGTGTGTATAAAGTAACTCAAATTTGTATTAGAGCACCCTACAGAAAACTGTTTGCAGTATTCCTGTAATCATGTCAATATATCAGCATAGAGCCTCCCTCACCTGCCATTTGCTGATATTTATCTCAAGCTGACACACTTCTCTTCTGAGAATCTTTGCTAAATATTTAACAGAAGGCTGTAGTGAGAATTTCTTTCCTATGTTACATATTCTCGTATATTTTCCAATATCTGGTGTTAGAGGATATTCCCTGGTTCTCTTGGTAAGGTTATACTGCATCAGTTATGACATTTATCAAATACAAGAAACTGCATACATTTTATGAAGCACTCTGCTTTACTTCTATTTGCAGATTTTTTGTTTCCCTGCTTGTTCACTAATTGGCAGCGCTGACTAATTTGTAATCTGTCTTCCCTCTGAACCAGGGAGTGTTCTGTGTGCATATGCATATGTTTACAAAGTCTTAGGATTTGTCTTTATGGTAACTAGAACCAAAGGAAATAACTGCATTCTAATTCTAATATTTTGATTAAGGACTATTTGCAGACCCTGGTTTTTATGTAATTTAAGCTGATAAAAGAAATCACATTTAGCAATACAGACGTGGCTCTGAAATCTGTCTCATGCTAACTACTGATGAAACATTAAGGGTGTGATTTACAGCTGATTTAATTGGATTGGTTTCATTTACCATCTAAACAAGCCCTTAAATGTTGGAGTGTTTACCACCTGTTGTGACTCTTACCTTACACAGGTTTTTGTTCCCAGGCAGGGAGGATGTACACTGTAATGAGAGAGAAAAAGAAGGGCTATAAAGGTGCTTGTGCATGATATTAAGCTTGTCCCTGGAAAAATGTGAAGCTTTTTAAAAAATTTACAATGAATTCCAATGTGTTGATGGTGATTTCTGCCTAGTTCTGGCAAATAGTGCATTTACTTCACATCAGCTGGGATAATTAATGTGGAACAAGGTTTCTTTGTTGTAGCTGTATTATATTGTGTTAGGTCCTCTTCTGCTGTTGCTGCACAAATCTAGGTCTTGTAACAGGCTTTGAAGAGCTTTGATAAACCATTCTGAAAAATATGAAGGATTTTTAAAAATTTACTTGGGATGTTGCTTTTTGGAGTTGAGTCTTTGCCACAGTCAATGGGGAAAGATATGAGACAGAAAAATCTATCCTGGAAAAGTGCTGGGAGATACTTCATGTAACCAGGTTGGACAGCTGACACCACATAATCACCCTGATTCCCTCATAGTCCTCTCTGCAAATGTAGTAAGTTGAGTCTTCCTTTGCTCATCTCCTGCAATAGTTCTGTCTTATTTTCCATCCTGGAGAATGGATGGGGACTGGAACTTGAAAAGAAAAGGCAATGGCACCCTGTTTGAGGATCAAGGACCCATCTAAGTGGGGCAAAAGCATCCTTGGCAAAGGGCTGGCCAGCTTGGTGAGGAGAGCTTCAGGGTGGGAATGACAGTGGAGAGACAGGATGACCAACAGCTGGGTGAGCAAACATGGATGGAACAAACCATGCAGCCTGTTAAAAAGGGGTACAGGATGATGTGGACAAGACGGATCTGTTGAACCCAAGAGGACAGAGTTAAAGGACATTCCTGAGAGCTGAGGGAGCTGGGCAATGTCCCTGTGAGGCCACTCTCAATAATCATGGACACTGGGGGATGTTCCAGAAGACTGGAAGAAAGCAAATGTCCCTGTTATCATTGATAATGACAGGGAGGATCCATGGAACTACAGGCCAGTCAGCTTTATCCCAGTCCATGAGGAGGTGGTGGAGCACCTCATTCCAGAAACCATTTCTGAACATATTCATTACTTTGTCACCTCTGTTCTTCTTCAGTGTTCCACACTGCTCTGCGTGTTCTCTCTCTGCAAAGTTAAACATTATCAGGCCATCAGGCTCACCCTTTTGTGCTGGCCCAGCAATCCCAATTAAAATGTCTCGCATTAGAGCCTGACTCAAGCAGAAAGCCAGACTGGGACATGAGCTGTGAGCTCAGTGGCAAAAGCAACGCTCAAGGTTTCCATAGGATTTGTTTGTGATCTTCTTGCTTTCCTGAGATGCTGAGAAATTGGATATCATTAGGCACCGAATTCTGTCATCTCATTTACTCAGACTTTACATTCTTTCTTTGCTCCTTCCATTTCCCCCACTCCTTAGCCCCAAATTCCCTGTGATCTCTATGAGATGCCATAATTTAATAACTATTTTCTTTCTCATTTCCCAGAGTTCATTAGAATTATGGATCTTTCTGCCTACAGATTACTGGGATCATTAGTGCTCAGCTCTTAACCACCTCCTCATTCCACCCAGACTCAAGATGTAAAAATGGAGCATATTATTTGGGTGGAGGTCTCTGTTTCTCATATGCTGTCACCAGTGAACATCTCAAATTGCTTCATATGTTGCTTTTCACAGCATTCTTCTTTAATGGCTTCCAGCACCTCTGTTCCCAAGCTTTAGTGGATTCAAGATGCTGGATTAAATCCATAAATGAGTCTCTAAGACCCATGTGGTTTTTGACCTTCATGTGCTCCCTCTCATTAAGGCTGCTGTTTGTCATCTTTCCCTACTCAGAAATGTTACAATTTATCTATGAGGTGAAGGGTAACCTGGGTTGTATCTGCTTGCCTTGGTCACATTCTCTGTTCTCCCTTCCTACCCTTCCTCTCCTTTTCCACTATGTCTAATCTTGGATGTTTGTGTCATATTTTCCATTACAATTTATGTAAGTAATTTATATAGCTATGTAGTTTATATTTGGTAGTCTCTTTACAATGCCTTATAATTGGTATTTTCCTCCAGAGCTGACCCTCAGAATTTCAGAAAGCTAGACACATCTTTGGGGATGTAAGACAGAGTGTTTAACTGGATGACCTATGTGTGCCTGCAAGTGAATAGGCTGATTTTCTGTACCAGCAGGTACCCCTCTCATACACAGAGCCTGACAAACTATTAGTAGCATTACTTGGCAGTTTCACTGTTTCTTGCTGGTACAGGAACAATTAAGAAACAAAAAAAAAATCAGCTTATGAATAGGTTATTAATTCTACTGAAAAATAATCTGTGTCCTCCTAATTCTCAGAACACTGGAATTTTGTGTTGGTGTTAAAATAATATTAATTAAAAAACCACACAGACAAAAAACCCCCAAGAGCAAGACCAACACAAACAAAACAGAAGAACAAGGCCACGTTATGTTTGTAACAGTGTCTGTGTGCCACTGGTTTTAAGTCATATCCAATGTGTTCTTTCTGTATGAAAATATGTTCATATTTTCATGCTTTTAAAGGTTTTAGTAATATTAGATAGGCTATTGTGCCTAGGGGTGTTGTCTCTATTTTGTGAACCTACTGAACCCCAGAATTCTTGGAATGTTCTGTGAGTTGATGGGTAGTTTTCCTCTACCACAAGAGCCCATCCATCATCACAGACTCCCTTTGCCATGAATTCTCTAGAGCCCTCTAGAAATAAGTATATAATTTTCCCAAGGATTTTACTTTAGTACCTCAGTCTCTTACTTGGAGCCTAAAAGCACCTTGTCCTGTCAAGGTAATAATGTGTTAGTCTTTTACACACTTCTCACTTGTACTTTTTGGCAAAGAGGAGGCAGGAAAAGGTTGTTTTTTTCTGATGTTTCTAGGAACAGGAAGGTGTTTCATTTCATTTGGTAGCACCTAGGATTTCTGCTTCTGAAAGTTATATTATGGGGACCATAACCACTAAGTTGCTGATAAATCTGTATTTCTTCTTCTTTGGGTTAGTTTATGCTGCTTTAAGTTGTGAAGTTGAGAGTCATGGGGAGACTGGTGATGTCTCAGGGACACACTTGTAGGGAGGTAAACTTGGTCCTTCCACAAACTTCTTCCTCTTGGCTCTTAGTTCTCCTCCACAGGCAGCTTGTCAACATTTCAGCAGAAATTATGTTGCAGTGAATCTCTTGCAAATTAAGTGTGATTTGTCCAAGTTAAATTCTGTTTCCAGTACTGTTTTAGATTTAGGACAATTAATTGCAGCAATAATAAAATCAAGGGGAGTTGCATGTAGAAAGGGAATACTGGAGGGAGTCATTGCCTGGCAAATGTAGTCAGAATTCTCCTGGACTAGGATCTATCCTGAACAATGTACTTAAGTTGCTTAAATCTTTGTTAAATGAACACATTTTGAAACTGCAGAAGGATTTGACTGTTCATGTTATTTTTGCAGCCAGTTGATTGTCACAGACTTCCCTCCGAAAAAAAAATTATCTGTCTGAAGGCATCTCCCTTCCTTGAAACACTTACAATTCTATTGTTGTAAAGCTATTTAATCACTTTTGCAAGATCAACATGGAAAACTAAATAAGGTCTGTGAATGGAAAGATGAGTTAGCAGGAGCTGATCTATAGAGAATGCTTTTCTAACAAGTATTATTTGTCTCATGCCTGTTGTCCTCCACTTAAAAAAAACAAACCCAAACCATTTATTTAAAATTTATTTCAAAAGCTGAGTAGAAATAACAAAACCAGCCAATTCTGTCTGGCATGTTTCTGTTTGTCTGTCTCATAATTATAGCATCATTATCTGGATTTTAATAAACACTTTCCCAGTGCTGAAATGATCTGAAATGCACAGACTACACACATTTATGCACTGGAAAAATGGCATTATCCAGGGTATGTCTGTACTTCGTGGGTTCAAACACCAGGTTAAAGTGAACAGGTGAAATACTGCTCATTGACACACGCCTGTTTAGATGTAATTATGGTTGCTGATGAGTCTTCTGTTGGCATCTTCCCTACCAAGTCACACAGAAACAAGTTTACATGAAGTCCTGCACATCAGATGCAAATGAAACTCGAGGGGGTTTTTTGGGAGGTTCAGTTGGTTCTGTGGATCAGTTTTTTTGTTTTGTTTTGGTTTGTTTTTTTTCCTTCCAGGGTAATTTCTGCTGGTTCATTAAGGGTGTTGCTCTGGGTCAATGGTGTTTAGAACCTCTGGAAAATCATTCCCATGGCTCTGCTGCTTCTCTTTGTCCCTTTTACCTTCAAATCCAATAGTCCCTCATGCCCTTGTCTTGTGAGAGGATTTATGGTTAAACAGTCTTTCAGGCTTGGAATTTTGCACATTAGATGACTGTCCAGTTGCATATGGACAAAGGTGATGAACTGCCTTTAATACGAAATGGTCTTTGGACTTTTAAAGGCCTACAAAACAAACCAAATTGGCTTGTGACCTTGAGTGAAGCTGTGGCTGGTAAAGCTGTGAGCATTTTTACTCTTCTTAGTAGGGGTGGTTGTGGTCAGGTACAGAAATACAAAGAAATCCTGCTCCTTCAGGGCCACATTGAAATGATCTGCTCCTTTTTGGAAGCTGCCAGTTGCATACTCAGTCTTGCACTTCATGTGCCTCTAAATGCTTCATTGACTGTGCCAAGAGATGGAAATTGGCCTGCTCATTTTAATACACTCCTGATGATTTTGATGGAAAATCTAAATGTGTGAAGAACACAAGATCCTTCCTACTAGCAGCCAAAAAGGATACCATTTCACATCTGTTACTCTGGGGAATTGGGAGGGGAAAAAACCTCAAACCAAACAAACAGCAAGAGGAAGCTCTTGAAGTTAGAAAGAAACCAAGGAGGGGCAGCTGTGGTTGACCTGAGAGCCATGTACCAGAGAGACCTTCCCACCTTCTAGAATCACAGAACAGCCCAGGGAAGGGATCTTGGAAGGTTGTTTAGCCCAGCCTTTCATGGGAGAAGGATCCTGGATGAGATTATCTAGCACCCTGCCCTGTCCAATCCTCTCACACAGCCAAGTTTTCTGGTTCCCCATGCCCTGTGAGGGGAGAGCTCAGCAGTGCCTCCCAGCCTGCCCCATCACAGTGCCATCCTGCTGTCTTTCCATCTGAGAGTTACTGGGGTTTTTACTGCGTGGTTTTGTATTAGGCACTTAGCTTTTCTTTGTAATTAGACATGGTGATTATAGGATCTTTTTATATTACACTAGAGTGTTCCTTTAATACAGAAATCAAATAAAACAAAACACATGAAGTACAGAAACAAAGAAAAAAGGAAAAAAAAGATTGCAACCACAATGCTTGGGTCTGAAGGAGCAAAGAAGCAGGAAAAAGCAAGTTGCAGTTATTGCTTTTGGCTTCAGCAACGCAGTTCTTATTTTCTATTGTTGTCCAAATTAAGTTTACTCACTTATTACAACTCACTGAATGAATTAGATGTAAAACCAATCCAGATTTTTAAAGGCAGACATGTGTTGCATCTAAACACAACTTTTTGTTGTTGTTCTATTGCTGGAAAACATTTTCCTTCTTAGTGTAAATATTTGCTGAGGAAAGGGTTATGTGGGGTGAGGAGGGAACACTCAGGGCAGAAGAATTAGTAGTGGAGTATTTTACAGCACAGAGCAGATTGGTGCTGTTTGTCCATGGCAGCATCCACACAGTGCTCAGCAGCCTCAGAGCTTCCCTTATCTGAGGAACAACACGTGTATTCCACGTGGCCTCATCTGGGAGTTTGTTTCAGAACAGAATTACCTTCCTCATGATAAGAATCTTTGCTTGTGAAATTCTTCTGGAAAAAGGCCATCTGCTAGGGAAAATAATAACAATAAAAAGTAATCCATGATTCACATAATAAAACTTTGATTACTGCTCTCTGAGGAGGATGGATGAGGAAGGAAGGGCCCAAGGAGCTGTCCCTGGAACATGTTTTAGAACAAGCTGTTGGGAGTGACTGGAATGTCATGCAGGGACTTGTTGTGTGAGGAACACCAGGCATTGGCTCCCAGGAAATGAATCAGGTGCCCTCCACCAGCCTTGGCTCCAAGTGGTTCCTGAACAAGGGTGTGAGTGGTGAGAAAGGAGATTCCCTCCTGATACAGGCACAGTCAGCACTTGGTGGCAGCTGGTGGGACTGTCCTGATGGAGTGGGATAGAACTGGGCAGAGGAAGCAAGAGATGGGCTGTTTGCTGAACCAAAGACAGTGCAAACTAAAATGGTTTTAGCAGCAGTTCAGTGGCTCATACATTGGTGCCTCAACAGAAGCCACAGTGATATCAGTCACACCTACAAAATCCCTGATCCTGTTCAATGCAGAGTTCTATGTAATAGAAAATTTCAGTCCAAGAAACACTAAGAGATTGAATGAACTCTCTCATTTTTACATGATTTTAAAAACTATTTTTATTCTCCTGGTTGCTTATAAATCAGGAATAACTTTTAAAGCGACTGCATTCCAAAGCAAGGTTTGCAAATGAAATAAATCCCCTACTTTGTTGCAGACCTGGGTGGAGGAGGACAAGCATCTTTGTAAGTGCTGTGTTTGAAAGTGCACAGAAGATAAGATGCACCAGCTGTGTTAAGACAAGCCATTTTCATCTCACACATACACCCTGCAATTCTACTTTTTAATTTCAAGGCAATCACACTGCTGGAATCTTTTCCAGCCATTGAGTAAAATATATGTTTGTCTTGCAATTATGTAAATAAGGTAAGTGGTTAAGATTTAGACCTAGAATAATAATGTTAACATCATTGCCCCTTCAATAAACAGCAAGTTTTGGATGTAATGTTATTTTTTGCTCTATATGTTCCATGCCACAGGAAAACACAGGCTGATAGAGAGATGATGTGGTATTCTTATTGTATTTAAATCAATATTTAGGCAGGGTAGCTCCTAGTGCCATTTAGATGTGTTCAAAGGAAAGCCCTGTGCCATCAGTGGGAATGTGTCAGAATTTTGTAATAAAGCAAGCTGTGTAATATATTTAAACACAGTCCAAATTAATTAAAGTGTAGTGGACGTGAAAGATACACACTCAATGTGACATTTCAAATAGGGAGAAAATATGATAATGAGCTATTTCCATGTGTTGCCATCCTTCTGGTTAAATAATACTTCTGTTTTCAATGAAGGCACTGAGCAATAACATTCATTTTTGGAGTTCCACAGCGGTTAGAACTGATTGTATACAGGCTGTAATCATTATCCTAATTCTGCCCAGGAAACCCTCTCTCCCCACCATGGGGAAATTTGGAATAAAAAGTCTCATTCCAGGAAAAAGAATTTCCAAATAATCCTGGGCACCAGATCAAAATATGAGCTCCAAATCCGTTCCTTTTTCTTAATAAGAATCAGCACTTTGAAAAACGCTGCTCCACAAGGAAATATTTGCATTAGTCAGCCTCTTGGCACTGCTGTGGGTTGGAGCCTTCTCTCAAAATGAGGCCCAGCCTCACCCTGCAGTGCATCCAAATCTCCCAAAGATGCAAACAGCCCCAAGAACCCCGGCTTTGTTCTCACAGGCACAAAGCTAAAACATGGGGCAAAAGGACAGAAAGGGACCTGGAGACAGAGCCTGTTGGATGCTGAGAAAGCCTTGGGGAAGGCAAGCATCATCTTCTCGTGTGCTGAAAAGGAGAAGCCAAAGCAGGAACTAGAAAGAAAAGGTTACTATTTCTGTACTCTGCTTCCAAAGGATCTGGCCATAGAGAACAGCAGGGTCAGCATCTAACTCTGCAGCCCAAAGGGCTGTTAATATGTGGTTATGTTTTTGCCTCTTGATAGGTCTGTGCTTTGGATTATAGTGCTTATAATCAGGATAACTCCAATATTCAGGACCTGACAAGCACTAGTAGGGTTCGGTTCTGTGGAACTACTTTGCTTGCTCTGGACTGGACAGATCTTCCATTTAGTCTGGAGAGTAAGCCTTGTGCCTTTCACTTGAGTGATTTTTAGAACCCTGCCAAAATACTCCTTTTTATTAAGGCTCTGATTATCTGATTTTCAGCAGTGAAAAGGCTGCACATCGTTGGTGAGGGATGAAACACAAGCAGCATGCACTGTTGTGTATCAAAGTGCAGTGCTGGAGCCTTGATGACCAGGAGCAGAAACAAGCCTTGCCTAGCACCAGGACATTAAACCCTCCAAGAAATCATCTAAACTGGCCAGCACCCCAGAATTCACTGGGAGAGAGCTGTTGAAGTGTTTTCCACATGCTTGTGTCGTTCTTACGTTGTTTCAACTTGTCCATTTGAGCCCTTCAGCACATCACCAACAGAACTATTTCTTTCTCAGCTGCCCTTCGGTTAAGGTCATCAGTACCAGCTTTAAGTGACGTAGTAGAGCCTATAGTGGAAACTATTAAGATTAGTGTGGAAGAGAATGGGAGCTCTTTCATTCAAAGATTACCAAGAAAGGGATCTGTTTTCTGAAGTGCAGGGAGAGTAATTTGTTTCCAAGATAGTTGTATGAACACCTTTGCATGTTAGCTCTGCTGAGTTCTATGGAATACCTGGGAACTGAGTCCCTCAGTGAGGTGGATGAACAGGGCAGGCAGCCAAGTGCCCACCTCCTTCCTGCTGATAACTGCTGTGTTGGCACAACACTTCAGGTGCTCTATATTCCTCCCTCTTTGGGCTAATATTGTACCAATTGTTTTCTCCTATTCAGCTAAAGAATCGGAAGCAAATGCTCCTTTGTTGGCTGCTATTGACCTAATGGGAAAACACTGTGCAGATGTAGCTTTCAGTCATCATCTGAATGTAGTCAGAGAAGATCCATTAACCTGTTAGTGCTAAAACTAAAGACAGGAATGTGCCTGTATCGGTAGGGAAAGCATGTGACCCCACCTGTGTCAGATGTGAGTTTGCCAGAGTCCTCACCTCCTGGTAAATCACCCATCTGCCTGTGCTGCTGCTGTGGCAGGCTGGCAGTGCCCGGCAAACACAGAGAGGAGCAGGGGTGCTGCTGGGAAAGGGGCTGTCGAGGTGTGTTTGTCCTGAAGAAGGCAGGGTTATCCTCAGAAAAAAATGCATGTGCTGTGTGTTTGGGACATGAGTGGCATGGTGAGCCAGTAATAAAGCTTGTGTCTTTTGCCACTAATAATATAATTTATAAATTGGCAGAGGCATTACAGGTGTCAGTGTGGGATGTTAATGGGATTATAGGAGTGAGAGTTTAGCACTGGTCTGAAATTTTCCAGCAAGATATTTTTTCTTAAGAGAAGATTACCCATTTGTTTTAAAAGAAAGAGACTTGTGTGTGAAAGAAACTCACCCTCATATTCAGAGTGTGCTGAGTCTGAAAAGGGCATGTGTGTACCTGTCCTTCCCAATCTTCTCCTGCTTCCCACTACCTGGACTGTAAATCTGAGATTTAAGTGCTGCATGCTCAAGTACTTCCCTTTGCAGAACAGACACTGATAATTCCCTTTTGGGTGATTGTCCTAGAGAAAAGGAACTATGCTGTCTCAGGCTGAATGACAGTTGTCCCTCTGGCTTTGGTAGTTCAGAGATCTCTGTTCTTTTACCAAGTGAAGAATATGAAAATAATTGCACAATTGCCAAATCTCTCATGGAGTATTGGGCAAACCAGACTCACTTCTGATCAATGCAGTTATCCCTGGCAGAGGGATGGTGGGAGTTGATTGAACAGCAAGAAGAGAAGACAGTGGGCTGCAAGGCAAAAACAAGAAAGCTGTTTCAGCAAAGGAGGGAGAGCTGATGGAATAATGCATGGAGGGAGCAGCGTGCAAGGGTACAAATAACCCATCGGGCAGCAATGTTGCTTTGAGGAAGCACAAAGTGCCAGCTCCACAGAGCAACAACTCAGACAAATCAGAGAAATTAGTCCAGGGGAGGTTGACACAGAAACAATCTCATTCTCTGGCATTATTCTCTCAGCCTGTGCAAGAATGGCACTGAATTGAATAAGGCCTGGCAAGAAGGCAAATGGCAATAAAAGAGACACCGACCTGGGCAAGGAGCTGGTTCAGAAAAGAGGAGTGCAAGAGCAGCAGTTAATATGGAGCACTCTGCACATGGGGTATGACTGGAGACTGTTGAGAGGGTGT
>JAWWEV010000083.1:59435944-59446625 GCA_035583235.1 Hafferia zeledoni
CAGAGACCCTTCTAATTTGTCAATAGCTTTTACTTATTAAACCTTGATGTGGGGATGGGATCAAAGATGTTGCAGTGGATTTTTCTGAGTTTTTTTTTATTTGGTTTGGGGGTTTTGTTTGTTTTTTATTATTATTATTTGCAGGGAGGTTTATTTGTTTGTTTTGGTTGGGGTTTTTGTTTGAGTTTTTTAAGAAAGAAATACATCTGTGAGTTTAAAATGCAGAATTTTGGCTCTTTTAAGGCCACAACAAGGTAAAATCCTGCAAACATAGGTCTGGTTGCCATCTAGGAGGTGCAGCACGTTCACAATTCACATTCAATTTACTGCTTTTAAGTGAAAGCTTTCTGGATTTCAGAGCCTGATGGTGGACTGACATTGAATACAAGATTGTGTAGCACTTTATAGAACTTTTCTTTTATTAGCAGCTCTATAATCACATTAAGTTAGACTGAAAATTTGAACTAATGCTTTCCCCTGAGGCCCAGGCTCTAATAATGGTAAAAATCTGTGAAAAAAGATGAGT
Organism: Hafferia zeledoni; assembly: GCA_035583235.1. Classification (NCBI taxonomy): domain Eukaryota; kingdom Metazoa; phylum Chordata; class Aves; order Passeriformes; family Thamnophilidae; genus Hafferia; species Hafferia zeledoni. Next base: position 59,436,471 of record JAWWEV010000083.1, read on the forward strand.
ACAATTCAATAATTATATCGATAAATAAAATGAAAATCAACTAATTGTGTCATTCAGTGAGTTTCCTGCCTCTGTTGTTGCTGCCTTTCTGCATCAGCGACTGCTAAACTTTTTCTGTCACACTTCAATAAATTTAATTGTGCAGAATAAATGAGCTAATTTTTGAAGTCACAGGCTCTGTTTGCAAGATAAGGATGATGATTTATTGACCTCCTCCTAACTCCAGAAGAATGTCACCCTCCTTTTCACTGACAACCCCAAGAAGGGGGTTTGTGCCTCTTCACCCAATATCTTGCTCAATCCTGCTTTGTATATTTACCTTCCCATCTCATTCTCTGGAAATCACATAATACACCACGGTGGACCAGAGATCCCTGCTTAGCTGATGGCTATACAGACTATTCCAAATAATTGCCAGAACCGTGGGGATTTTTTTTCTTTCACTTAATGTTCTTTTCTTTTGATGATAATTTCATTCCCTGGATTTTGGAAGGGTGGGCATTAACAGGAAGTACAAGAAAAAGGGCATAGATTAATGAAAAAGGGCATAGATTAATACCTGTTTTTTGATGTAATCTGTGTTCTAATCTCAGTCATAATTCTGTGATTTCTTCCACCCCACCAGGATAGACACTCACTCCCTTGCTCTTTCACATTGATAGTTTGACCATGAGCACAGGGAAAAGGCTGATATTGGGCACTGGATGTGCCTTGTGGAAAAAAATGGCCAACTTTTGTTTCTGTTGCTTGGGTTCTGTGTTAGATGCTGAGAAGAGGAGAAGATACTACCTTGTCTGTTGTTACTGCTGCAATTTTGACAGCAGTGGGTTTGTTAAAGTGACATAAAATGGTAGGGGTGAACAGGCTGCACCCATTCTTTGCCACCTCTTTGATTTTCTTTGTGAGTTAGACGGCTCTGCATGACAGCCACAAATGCCCTTTTTCATAAGGCTGGATACTTTGTTCAGTTCTTTAAATTAAAGCCAAAAAAGAACCTATAAGCATTAAAATGGATTATTGGATACTGTGGTACAGTTACAGTACAACTCTATGTTTGTTACAACAGACAAATCAGTTGTCATCCTGTAGCCAACACAATCCCTGAATCAAAAATGTTGGGAATCTGTTGAGTCGATAAAACTCTTCAGACAAAAATAAGATCAGCATCAACACATCAAGTGTATCAAAAAATGCTCTCCAAGTTCTGACTCCCTGCCTCTGCCTAATAAACCCAATAAATGAGAAGGATGGGGACACCTTCATGTTACTAAGTGGCTGCCTAGAGAGGTGCATTGACTGCAAACCAAACAGTGTGTGCTGTGTTTGTTCTTCACAGTGAGATTGAACCTACTACTCTTTGCCTGTGATGCCAGGCAACACAGCAAGTCAAATATATATGGAAGCAAACTAGACAGTGCCAAAGCTGCCCTCCTGGAAGGGCCCAGCAGAAGGCTTTTTATGGAGCCAGGATTTCAGCCAGGCAACTAGAACACAAACTGTGAGAAACCTTTTTTCTCGTGTTTTAGTTGTTATATGGCACCTCTTTCTGTAGTAATTTTCTTCTAAAGAAGACTTACAACCTCCTAAATATTTCCTGTCAGGTGTTGGCTAGGTGAAATGCATCCTAGGGAATTGCAGCTGGAGGAATCACAACATCCCACATGCAGAGCAGTCCAAATTCCTGCCAAACTCTTCACTGTGTCTTCAACTCAGAGTGTTTGTGCTCTTTGTGATTGATGCTCGTAGCAAAAGGCAGACCTTGCCCAGGAAAGTCTTCTGCATTCCTTCAAACAAAAACTTGTGCCTGATTTAACAGCCTGCCTGGGAGCTCCACACAAGCCTAACACAGACACCCTTTGCCAGTTCTTGCTTTTTTTTGCTGGTAATTGCTGTTCCTGCCCGTTTTCACTGTGTAGTTGGTGTTTGTGCCTTGCTTGCCGTGGGTCACTTAATTTCCACTATCTCAGGATAGTGTCAAACTGCACTGGAGCGATTACATTGATTTTGGGGGGAGTACTGAAAGTAAATTAAACCTGAACAAAACTTACTCTTTGGCAAAGAAAGCTTTGCCAGCTTTAACAGGATAAAATTCTGCCAGCATGTAACGTTTTATTGGGCTGTAGTGAAATACTTTGGAAAAAGATTTCCAGTTCATAAAACACTTCCAACACGTTGATTGACCTTCTGTTTTGTGGGCCATTATAATTTTTCTCTTTGCCAACCAAGTTCCAATTATCCTGCAGACTTCTAGCACCAAGAACAAGAAGATAAAGTTTTTACTGAGCCTTGGACATTGTGGGAGGTACAGGAGGTTTCTGAAAATGCTAAGTCTGATTCAGATCAACGTTTCTAAAGCCATGGCTTCCACTGAAGGAGGGCTCTGTAATTCCTCTGAAAGGAAGAGGAAAGCCAGTAGTCTTACAGTAAAAGTAGTGCTAATTTTCCAGTTCAGATTTTTTTTTCCTCCTGTGACCTTTGCCAGATCTTAAATTGTAAGTAGAGGAATAGAACATATTTTCTAATTAATCCGAATTGAGCACATTCATCATGCTTTGTAAATCATAACAAAGATCTGCCCTTCTTTAGCCTTTTTTTTTGTTTTCTGATTATGTGGGTATGACTGAGTGTTGCTGGTCTGCTCTGGAAATGATTTGGCAAAATGCCATCCACTTGTCACTCCAAATCTGATTTACAGACTGGCTGAAGGGTTCAAGCTTTGGTGGAGCAATTTGTCCATAGGTGAAAGCAGAGTTGGGCAAATAACAGCTCCTCATGAAACAGTTCCCATCCTCCTTGTTGCTGAATGGAGAAGCTGAACTTCTCAGGTGTGGAGATAAATAGAAACTAAGTGCAGAGATAAAGCTTCACACTGCTTGGCATAATTTTGGCATCTTCCTGAAATACCAGGGGTTTGGTGGCTTCTATTGAAGACATGGAATCCAGCCCATCAGTCAGGCAAAGCAGAGCTGAGGACAGGGCTTGGATTTGAGATATTCCTGTGTAAAAATGGGGAGCTTGAGGGTCTATCCAATCCCAAGTAAAAACAAATAGAAAGCAGTGTCTGGAGACAGGAGCCATTCACTGTCCGGGACTCACTGTTGCCAGATCTCTTCCAATCCCCAGGACAGACCTAACATGATTAGATCACAGCACCCCCCATTTCACAAAATATGCTTACTGCAAGACACTTGTTTTCAGTTGGGATGGTCTTTTTTAATATGTTGTGGTTTTGAGACTGCCTTGGAATATTTTATATAACATCAGCCACTCTGCAGATTTGTGTATTGTACTGCAATTACTTAAATAGGGGATTTTGTATGCTACAGCCAGTGATTCATGAACTGCAGGGTATCTGCAAAAACAGGCTTTCATTGGGATTATGGGATGTACAATGCCTGAAGGTTTTTGCCTTTGATAGCAGGGCTGCCATTGCATCCACACAGGGTTTGTCTTATAAATTGTATTAGTTCTGATAACTTCCCTCCCCCAATTTCTTCCTATTCTGAAGAGTTTTGAAAGAAAACTGGTGCTGTGTGAATTATTGCTGTGGCAATCCTTAAAGCACATGTTCAGCATGCTTGTTGTTGTCCATGAAGTATAACAGAAAAGAAAGTTGAAAAGGTCCTTCAGAAATGACTTAGTACTGTGACATTTGTAATTACATTATTTTTAACAAGCAGTAAGGGAGTTGTGGAGTGTGTGGGGGAAAGAGCAGTCAGATGTTCTCAATGTCTTCAAAGGGATGTCACTCACCTTCCATCAGTGTAGGGTTATGTAGCTAAATCTCCTACCTGCTTTTGGAAATAGTCTCAGCCACTGGAGAAAATGGAGCTACTGATTGATTTAAGGCATTGTCTAACTTGGCAAGTCAAATTATTTCAAGCCCACGAGAAGGGGGAGGACATGCTGATGACAGCATGTTCATGCCTGTGTACTCAACCAATGTGTTAGACTAGGAATCTGTGCCAGACACAGGTAAGTCTAAAGGTTTTTCCTTTTGTGAGTTCCAGCCGGAGCTGGGCAAGGGGAATCATAAATATTATGATAATATTTTGCTGCCTGATAAAAAAACCCCTAGTTTGTCCAGGGGACAGAAGGGTTCTGGTGAAATTTCCTCACTGACTTTTCTGTCAGCCCATTTCTAAATGTCTTCATGTCATAAAGACAGAAACAGAGTTGTTTTGTAGTTGCTGGCGAGTTTTAATTATAGCAAGTACAGAATTTCAGGCATGCTGATGCTTGTTGTTGTGTTGGGACCCAAATGGCTGTATTTTCTTTCCAGGGGTTGGGAAAGATCATTTTCTTAGTCATATTTCTCTCAGATCTAGAGCTGTGCAGATAAAATAAAGCAAAACCAAAAAAAAAAAAAAAAAAGCCTTTACTGTTTTTAACTCCCTTCTGAAGTCATCACAGCTCAGGTAAGGCAGTTCAGGAGAGAGTAAATACAAGTCAGGGGATGTCAAATTACAGTGCGTGTTTGCTGCCCACAAGATTCTTTACTGACTCTTATTGCCAAGGATAAGGGTCATGTCGGAATCCAGGGCCTCCCAACATCCACCCTGGTTCACGTTTGCCTGGGCCTGTTTCAGGCTGCCTGCTCTGCTGCAGGTTGCTTGCTATTTTAAAAACTCACTAAAAATAGGAGGGGTAGCAAGCAGTGAGTGCAAAGCTGAGTATATATTGTGTACATATAGACAGAGCTGTATGTCCTTGACTGAAACCCTCTGTTCAGCAGAGGTTCTTTGGGTTAGGTGCTTTGCAAAGGTTTGGGGTTGGTTTTGAAGCCCTGTGTGCTCCCACTCTCGCCATTCTCAGCTCTGTTTTACAGCACTTGGCCATGCAGAGCAATGCCCCTAAACAGGGCATTGGAGGAGACTCAGCCCAGCAAAGCTGCAGGTAGAGCAGAACTCGCTGCCACTGTTTTCCATATGTTCCTCTCTATGGGGGCCTGGCTGGACCTCGACCTCAGGAAGATGCAGAATGGAAAATTAATGTTGAAGAGAGTCCCGCCCTCAGGAATATGAAGCAGCCAAACTCTTTTGTTCTCATTCTCTCTGGTTTAGGATGGTTCTGTCCTGGGGGGTGGAGACTCTGTGTGTGTGTGTTTCTGTGTCTGTGTGTGTGTGCCAAAGGCAGCACATTCATTCTTTACTCTGCTAATCCCACAAACACATCAAGTGCTCAGCCTTAATCTGCAGCCTTTTAAAAAACCTTTCCTCTTCATTTTACTTTTTTTTGGTTGTTTTTGTTTGTTTGTTTGTTTTAGGTTTTTGTTTGTGGGGGGTTTTTTTGGGTTTTTGTTTGTTTTAGGGTTGGGGGGGGTTGTTTGTTTTTGGAGTTTTTTTGTTTGGTTGGTTTTTTCCTGTTTTGTTTTTAAGTCAGTTCACATTCGTTAATCATTTTAAAAACGTTTAGGGCTGGGGTTGTGAAACCTTTGCTGGCAAAAATTTTTCCCCTGGAGTCAAGGAGACTACTCACTAGCATGACTAGTTGCCAGCGTGAAGGAGGATTCACAATCTGGACGTTCGTAGTTTTAAAAATATGTCTCTATTTAACTGATTTGAGCAGCTGAACAGGGTTGGTTATGGAAATCAGGCTGTCACACTCAAGTGTTTTACTTCAGAATGCATCTTTAGTGAAGTAAGGTGTTTTTTTGCATAAAACACACACCCATTTAAGGAGTATTTTAGTAATCTGATTGGTGTCTTCAGCCTTATAAGCACTGTGTGATACCCAGCCTTACCAAACCCTTTGCTGATAAATCCCCTCTTAGTTTACACACTGCAGAGATGTGTGTGGGTCAGTATTGCCAGGCAAGGCATTATGGGCCGATGATGCCAATCTCTTGGGTTTGGGTGGTGCTTGCAGGGCACCTGGTTTGAGCCCGGGGTAGGAGGTGAGAAGCTGGTACTGTTGTGTCTGCAGGACATGAAGGTGGCACGGCTGTACCTCTTGTCCCTGCTTGCAAGAGGCAAAACTCTGAGGAAAGAAGTCTGGCTCTGTGACAGAAAACCCTGGGCTTTATATTACACCAGTTTCCTACTGTGAGTCAGTCACTGCCCCTTTTTTCCTGAGGACAAGTGAAACAATTCTGCCTGTGCTCTGCATGGCTAACAGCAGCAGTGACCTTCAGGCTTGCCACTTAAAACTGGTGTGGGATCATCCCACTGAAATTGAAAGCAACGTTATCATTCCCTTTCCCTCCTGCTCTCTACCCCTCTCTGCCAGGTTGCTCCTGTGTGTGCAGCAGGGCCATCAAGTCTGGATGCTGGAGCTCAGGAGTTCCCTCTGTCTGCCTCTCCCTCCACCTTGCACAAAGCTGACAGGGGGATTTTTCACCTCCTCACTTTCCTTTTTTTCCTCTTTGATTAACTTTGGACCAGATGGTCGGTCCCCAATCTCTCAGCATGCATTTGACTGACAGGAGCCTTTGATAAACCTCCTAAGAATGAAGTCATCTTCAGGTCACCTCCTCTGCCTGGCCTTTCGCATCCCGCACATACCACCATTATCTGCTGAATAGGAGACAAAGGAAATTAGCTCCAATTCCCTATCATCCCCATTATTTTCACACTGATTTAAACAATGAGGCAATGAGATGCCCTTCACTTTCCTTGGAAAGGTACAAATGTCAGCTGTTAAGAAATGCAAACAAGAGGTTTCCCATGTTAATGGATGGGCTTCTTTGTAAAGCCATGAAGTGGTAAAGTGGATTTATTCACCGCCTGCCTGGAAAATGCTTAACACTCTTCTAAACAAATTCGTTAACGACTTTTATTTTATACACAGTGTGGAGTGCCTGAGAAGTCTCATTGTTTTGGTCTGGATATACACAATGAGGTGATGTACTGCTCTGTAGTTTTTTTCCATATGCAGTTATCAGAGCGGCATTGGAGACAGTCCTGAACTGAAATCTTGGAATCTGAATTCCTTGATGTACAAAAAGGTTTAACTGTGTATGCATCTGAGTGTTGAGGTGTAGGAAACTACCTCTAATTTCGAGCGAGAAAAGAAATTTGGATACTCTGGACAGAGGACAAAAGAGTTTGAATTAGAACTGCATCTCTCCAGAGATTTTTAAGTAGTTACCTCACATCCATTTGGCTATTTATATTTTATCTTTATTTTTAAGGCAGATATGCTAGAAAATATCTGTAAAAAATATTTATTTTGGTGAATTTCTTTCCCAAGGTTGTGGTCTTCCACTTGAGTTGATTTGACTGTCAGTTAATTGGGGTGTTTTGGCAACTGAAAATATCTGGATGATCAGGCACATGCATGAAAACATTCTCTACCACATCCACATGTATTGCAGGAGATTAAAACATCAGTGATCTCCAAATTACCTCTTGGGAAAACTGGTCCATAAGTTGTGCTTTACATTAAACTATAACTTGGGGTTTTGTTGCTTGCTCTTCCTGGTAAAGCAGTCAACATCTTGCCTCTGGAACAGTGGGCACTACAGAGTCATCTCCTGATGTACAGCTGAAAAGCACCACACAAGAACCCACCTGTGTACTCCACAGATCAGCGTTCGTGCTCAGAGCTGGAAACTCTGGGCTGTATTCCTCTTGCCTGCTGTGGGAGCATGTGAGGTCAAGAGATTGGTGGGCAGTTCTTCCCACCCTGCCACGTTGCTGGACCTTGGCCTCCTGTGCCGTCAGTGGAAAGAAAAGTCATCTTGGTACCCAAGTTAGGCATGTAGAGAAGTCCATCCTGCCCACTTGATGCATGGTGATTCCTGCTCAGCAGAGGCAGAAGCCTGAATCACTCCTTGGTTATTGGCCTTAGATCCCTCTGTAATGGGGATTTCAGACTGAACTGGTGGCACTCAAAGTGTGGTCTGTGAAGGCCTTTCTGTTGTTTTAGAGTCCTAGGTAATATTTACCACATACCTTCAGTCACTGATAAGGGCTGGTCTTCTTCTTTACAGTGTTATCACAAGTATTTTTCTTCACCAGTGGCAGAGTCAATTAGGATGGGGATTGTTTAGGCTGATTTATGCTTCTGGGCACCCCTGGCAAGCCTTCACCATGACCTCTGTGTCTACAGAATGGTTGCAGAACTGGAGCATAAGAGGACATACACTTTTAAAATAAAGATCCTCTCCATATGAATTCAAACATACTCCTGCTGCTGAAGAAGGATGTTAATATGAAAGTCAGGTAGCACCTTTATTTTTTTTCTTCAAGAGAGACTTTTTTTATGGCTTCCCTTACCAGTATAAGAAGATCCATACTGTGGCACTGAAGTAAAGGATTCCCTTTCAAAGCTGGGCATATAAACTCAACAGAAGTCCACTAGTTGAGAGAGGGCTTGAGAAAAGCAAGTTAAGCCTAATTAAAGTATTAATTCTTCAGCCATTCCCACAAAAATCAAAATAAATGTTTGCTTTTTATATTTCTTTCCAGGTAAAAAGCTTCCAGTGTGGCCTGTGCCATTAGAGGAGTCCAGCTGCTTTGCAATTATGCTTTGTTCCTTTTTCCTCTGTATTCTGCCTTACTGTGGTGAAGCTTAATCACCACAATTTGGTTGGTGCTGACAACAAAAGGATGGTCTTCTGACAGCCCTTGAGATCTGCAACTCCTGTTACTCCTTGAATTAGAAGTATTTGAACAGCCAGCACGAAAGGCCAGATGTTTGATTCCATTTATCAAATCTCCCTTTCTCCATGTTGAGGTGTTTCTGTCTTGACCGTGACTGACTTTGCCACCAAGTTGGTTTTTTCTTACCCCTTGACAGTCCCCTGCCTGAAGATGGGCCCTAGACTTGGCTCTCTAGAACATGGCACAGAACAGATGGCTCCTGCCCCTGTGATCAGCAGCCTGGGTGGTATTTCTAAGACTTCTGAAGGCACTTTTGCATGGGAAGGGTGGGAAGCTCCACACATTTCCGTGCATCCTGCTGCATGCTTTCTGATGGAAATCTGGAGGAGGAATTGAACTCCTGGCAGCAGTTCTGAGTTTGGCAGCCACTCAGCTTCTTTTAAGGACCCTGTTGTGTCAGGGTGCAGATCAAGGTGCAAACCCAACCCCCTGAAAAGCTTATTTCCCTTAGATAGAGAAGACAGGGTTGTGTGGGGCTAACCTATGGCAGGGATCAAAAGCTGTCTGCAGGATTAAGGAAGGGGTTTTTAATAATCATTCTCACCCCCAATTTGTTTTTCACATACAGCTCGAGGTGTTTGGGTGTCCATCTCTGCAGAAGAATGGCCACACCAAAGAGAAGGACTGAAATACTGGCACCAACCCAGTTTTACTTAGGTCACTTTACTTTACAGATCAATCTGAAGAAGCAAGAACGTAGCAAAAACTCTGTTCTCAAGGGTTGCACTTTTTGGGTTTTTTTAAGCAGAAGTATTAGCTATCTGCAATTCAAAGTGAGGATTTGAGGGTGGGGGGCTTATGCTTCTTCCCATTTTGTTTTTAAGAAGGTCACAGTGAAAGCTTGTGATTGAATATTTTGCATGGAACTGCCTATGACAAAGACAAAGATGAGGGGTTTGTCAGAGTGCTATGAAAAGAAGAGACAGAAAAAGATCTGTGTTAGATTTTTAAGGTATATTTGAAAGAATGAAATAAAAAAAATGCTTTCAAATCCTCAGGGGCTTTCCAATTTATCAAGAAAGACACATTCTTCCTAATGAAAGGTTACTGACCTTCATGAATGTGACAGTTCAATTACAGCCCATTCATATGCAGAGCAGTCGTTGATAAAGGATTTAGGAAATGTGACTAGCATAGCAAAAAAAAAAATCCACTCAAAAAACGAGGGGGGAAAATGTCTAGAAAATTATTTTTTATTGTGGAGCAAGAAATATAAATAAGATTCAGTCAGGTAGTAGAACCTTTTCTTCTCTGGCCCAGCAACCCATTAGATTTGCTTCAGTGAATACATTGACTTTTCCCTCTTCTTTTTCTACTAATATTTCTGTCTTTATAATCCCCTGAACTACTAAACCTAACAAATCATAAAGCCCTTGGGGTGCTGAGATGCAGGGTTTCAAACATTTTTTCCCTCTGACTGGCAGAGAAAGCTGGAATGTGTCCTGATGTTTTTTTAAGTGCTTGACTAGTATTTAAACTCTTAAATGGATGGAAAGTTAAAGCAGCAGCAAATGCCCATGCACATCCCTGTGGGGCGGGGGGGGGTGGG
>JAWWEV010000083.1:59450894-59491412 GCA_035583235.1 Hafferia zeledoni
ATGGTGCTCTTAGGGTTAAGGATTGTGGATCCCTCCATGAAGAGGAAGGATACTGCAATTTTCCCAGATTCTCTCCAACATGCTTTTTTAGCAATCAAAGAAAGCCTAGAAAAGCTGAAAACTTCTGAGCATTTGCTCATCTAAAACAGGTTTTGTTTTTGTTGTATCTCATAACCCTACTAGTTTTCCTAGTCTCACTGTAGCAATGAGATAAATAAAGCTTGAATTGCTATTGTCAGACAAGAAGGCACTGGGAAAATATCTCAAAAATCATATTAATAAGGATAAAAAAGCTGAAAAATATACCCTATCCTTTTATATATGGCATGGATGACCCTTAAAGCTTTTTGTAGGATAAGGAAAATCTCCTCAGTAAGTTCAGCAGTTCATCTCTGTTGGCCACAGTAAGGGAGGGTGTAGCTGAGATTGCTCTGCCCCAGGTACCAGGAGCACAGGTGTGTATCCAGGGCTGCCTTCCCATCCCTCTCTTGGCTTCCCTTGAGGGAAGTGCTGGGGTGACTCCAGTTCAGGACTGCTATGGCAGTTGGTCCTGCCCTACTGGTTTGCACTAGGTAAGAGCAGGTCTATTATATCCTACTGTCTGCCCTTGGCCTTGCTGTGTAGACACTGATGAAAATCCTTTCCACTCATCCCTCTGCCTGCCACAGCTGACCCTATGCACTCATTCCTTGTAACACTACTTGTGGGTACATGCAGATGTCATTACTAAGATGCCTTGTTGCCTTTGGATGTAAAGGAACCAAAGGGATTCCACACTGGGACAGGTGCTGGCCATTCAGTGGCGCTGTTAAGAGATGTGAGATATAGTGGAGGTGGGTCTCTGTAGCCAGTCAGCTACACAGTACAACACTGCTGGGACTTCCATGCTTTTCATGGATTGCTGACAAGGTAAGAGCTCCGAGTGGGTGCTCTATTATATGTTAGGAATGTTTACATCCATTGCTCAGGCTTTGCCTGTGCATAGATACTGTTTGAACATTTACAGGTATTGACAGCCTGACAGACAAACAAGACCATCAATTCGACTTTCTGTGAATATGCTGTTGCAATTCCCACATGTCTTTTCCAGCAGCAGGCTTTGGTCTGGCTGTTGGCTCAGTGCAGTTGGTTGGGCTGGCTTGGCATGGGAAGCCCTGAGCTGCTCCTCGGTGCCTTCAGCAGAGCTGGACCTCTGCAGCCCGGGGAGAAGCATGTCCTGCTCTTGCCAGGACCTGTGTGTGGGACAGCCAGCAAGCCCAGGCAAATGTCCCAATCCTTCTTTTCAGTCAAATTTCTGGGGAGATAAAAGAGCAGCGTTAGTAATGTGTTGGTTCTTGGCCTCCTGTCTGCTGTTTTAGGGTCAGGAGGCCAAGACTCCACTATTTGAAGTGTCTTCTCTGCTGCAGTTCTGGAGTGCCACAGGAGTGCTCTGCCTCTGCTCCATGCATCTCCTCTCCTGCAAGGAGGGCCAACAGAAGGAGCAAAGCTCATAGGAAATGGGTTGCCTCACACTGCCCAATGAGTGGAGCAGCCCAGCAACCTCATCAGAGACACCATGACTGAGAGTGAAAGTTGAAGTGGTGCAGAAAGTCAGGCTTCACTCTTGGGCATTTTCCAGGGTGAACTCTGTGCATTTCCACAGAGACTTTGTCGCGCCCATGTTTTTCTTCTGTCCTGTTCTTGGATTAAGTGGTAGCCAAAGCCCTCAGATTCTCATACTGAGTAGCCTGAGAAGTCCATGCCTTCAGGTCTAATTCTGCCTCATATCAAAACTTGCTTTCCATAGAATGAAAGATAAGGACTTTAGTATTTTTTTTTATTGCTAGAGAACGTGTGGGTAGGAAAACATCCAATCTGTCAAACTCTTCATGACTAATAAATATTAACTGCTACAAGTATTCTAATTATCTCCATTTTTTAAATTCTGTAGCCAACTACTTAAATATTTAACCATCTGCCAAAAAAGCACACTTGGAGGTTTATTCTACAGCATACAAGCAGTGCTGAAAATGGAAACTTTTAATATAGTGTCTAGATGAATATGACATTGATTTTCTGCTTCAGCTGATGAAGATAGTGTTTTAAATTTTGTCAGGGTCTCCACATAATGGCAACCCCAGCATTCCTCCATCCGAACATGCCTAAAGATCAAATTGGCACTGAAGGGTTTAAAAACTCCCTGTGTTAGGATACTGAACACAATGGACCTAGCCAGGATGTGCCCACTGCCTCTTCTGTGTGATGCAATAACCAAACACAGTAGGATGAATGCAGAACAGGAATAATGACACTCATTTCCAATTCAAGCTTAGCAAAGCAGATGTATACCAGCTGGGCTCTCAACTCCTGGTCTCCTCACTTTCACTTCCCTTTGCATTCTTTGCTCCTCTTGATCTGGCAATGCCTGTAAGACTGGTGCCTTGGGGGGGGGTGGAAAAAGGGAGAGAGAGACTTTGAAATCCCAGGCAGCAAGCAGGAACAATCCAGACAGCAGGTGATATTTCAAAGCTTCAGGTCAAGATGAGTCATCAAGCCCTGAGGCCTTATATTGCTTCAGATCCCCAGAAGTCTTCTGAATTCCAGAAGCTTCCTGACCTCTTTAAAGGTAATAATGAATAATCAATACTGTGTTTGATCCCTTGCATAAAGGCATTACAACAAATGGCACTAGGTCTTTTGAAAAGAAGAGCAGTATTTTGATCTTACATTGTGCAATTGCCATGCTCAAGAGAACCTCCTGGCTCCCAAGCTTAATTATGTAATGACATCCAGCTGGACTCCAAAGGGCCTTGCAGAAAGCCAGGCTCCTCTGGGAATAAAGTGTCTGATAGGAAATGTTCAGTTCCGAGATCCTCTGGCACAGAGTGACGTTTCTGAGGAGGAGCCTCTGTTGTGTCACTTTTATGGTGTTCTGCTTAAGACAGAGCAACCAAAACAAGCTCATTTTCAACATAAAAGACACCAATCTGGGGAGGGAGACAGAGCAGATTTCAGGCCCAGTTTCACCAACACATGAAGAAGATGCTGTTCAGTGAGATTCTCCAAATGGTTGCAGAAGTGACTTATGTAAACTTAATTCCTTCATTTCCCCTTGGTCCTTCTTTCCCACCAATTATATGTTGCCTCTGTTGTTATATTGGAATTGTCTACTGAGAAACAAAAGGGGAGTGATGTTAACTTGATCTGTCCCCTCACTAGTCAGGGAAAGTCAGAATGTCTTTTGCCTATGGAATAAAATGTGTTGTGTTACAGATGTCTGAGCACATATGGATTCTGGAAGTGCATTTGCTGTCCAACCAAGGCAAGGAGCCCTGCTTAATTCAGGAAGAAACCCTGGAGATGCCACTGCCTCCTTTCAAGATGTCGAGGTAGTATTTAATTTCCTTTTATTATTTTTGTTTTCCTGGTGAAAGCTCTGAAATGCTCATTCTATTAGTTGGGATCCCAGGATTCCTGCCACATTGGGTAATGTTTCAATCTGAGTTACAAGTGGGACTTGCATGTCTTCCTCGTTGTCTGGGTTGGGATATGTACATCTTTATTGGTTTATATAACAATTGTCTCTTGTACATAATGAGGTGCTAAGAGAAACAATATGTACAGCCCTGGGTCTGGAACTTCAGACTAATATTTCCACTCACAGTGCACCAAGAGTGTTCTACATCCCAAAAACCTTCAGTGTTGATCCATACATGGACTCCATGGCATCCCTGCCAGTAGCAAAGTCCATTAGTGAGGTGCTGGCTCTGGCTGTGGGTTGTGTTAATGTCCATTAATGAGGTGCTGGCTCTGGCTGTGGGTTGTATTAATGGCTGGAAGCTCTTCATTCAGTGAAGAGGCAGAGCAGCTTTGCTTCCCATCAGTTTTGGCTGAAAACAAGGACTGAATGATGCTTCACAAGCAGTGACTTCACAAGTTCTCCAGAAGAGTCCTGCTTTTATCATCTTTAATGAGAGTAACAATTCTGTGCTCTGCTTATGAGGTACAGCAATTACTTGCAGGTGACTTTCTCGATTTTTTTATTCATTAAGCTTGAAACTCACTAGGTGAAAATTAGAATGTACTGTTATGACTCTTGTACACGATTTTAAATTCAAATCAAGAGAGAACAGTCTCCTAAGATGATCAGAAACCTACAGTTTTCTTAAGCCTTGGGGAGGGAAGAGCTCTGGTGGAGTCCTGTTAAATCAGATTTCAGGCATGCTCTGCTCTCCCAGTCCTACCTCTCCCTTCAGTGAAGTTTGCATCCACATTGCTATTAGAAATTAATATATGTGGAGACAGAAGAAGAATGAAATGTAAATTACATCTAATATCTAAGCTGTAACACTTACAATTTAAGTGTTAGTTCTCTCCTGTTTCTGAACATGCTTTTTTCTTGCCTTTCAGTAAATTGTACTATTGACTATCAGGCTTTATGTGTATATGTGTATATATATATTTATGTGTATATGTGTATATATGTATTATATATGTGTATGTATTTGTGGGGGTCTGTATCTATACAAGGAGGGGGGATAGACAGAGATGTATGTGCCACAATTTGCCTTAAGGTAAATTTATAATTTTGTTGCTGACTGAGGAAATAAACGGAAGGAAATTCATATATAAACAAATAGAGATTTTAATGGTTTTATAAGGCAACAGTAAAAGAGCTTGCCTTGTCTTTCTATTTCAAAGAAAATTTCTTGACTGTGCATCTAATAAACTCTTGGAAGTTGAGGCACCAAAGTGGTGCAGTGCATTGACAATGAGAGCTCTCAACTGGTGACAGATTTGCTGTAGATGGTATCAGTGGGCACAGCAGAAATGAAATGCACAGTATCCCTTCCCTGGAAGGGAGTTGCAGCTTCTGACTTCTGGGATTGCAATTTTTAAAATTTTTTTTGTCTTTTCTGGTTTGGTTTTGCTATCAACTTCATGACAGCTTTTGTTTAGGGTTGGTTTTTAGCCCCTCTCTCCATTTTCCCTCCATCCCCCCAAGACTCCAGAATTTCCTTTCCTGTTTTGGCTGAAAGTAAATGAAACTTTCGGACTGCCAAGCATAACCAAAACAAAACTTCATGTAAATGTTAAACGAAAACCCCAGAGGGCTCCCTCCTGCCCTCTGGGCTTGTCAAGCTGGTAACAACGTGCTAGTTTTCCTGTATGTGGCAACCACAGTGACGGCAGTCTGGTACCAAAGCATCCAGGAAGGTTTCAATTAGTTGAAGAAATGCTTGTTGAGTTATGGCAACGCCGTGCTCAGCACATGTGAATGAGCTGTACCTTTTCTAGCAGGTTTGCTGAGCTCTTTGCTGGCACAGCTTGCACTGAAAGGGCCTTGCTGTTCTCCCATCTCCCAGGGGAGAGCAGTGCAAAGGAGACAGAAAAGCCAGAGTCTGCAAGCAAATAGATCTTTTCCATGGATAATACCTTTTATTTCCACGCTTATGTCTTAAATTGCTATTTGACCATTTGCAGGCTCTGATCCAGATGGCTCTATCTGGCTTGAAGAACTCTTTCCCAAGAGGTAGCTTTTCCCTTCTCTCTGATTAACTGTAAAAAAACCCAGTATCAGGCTTTTCTCCCACAATGCCCAGTCATCTCTCTAAAATCCTATTTAAACTAAGAAAATTATAAACAATGTATTGAAGACAAGATTTTAAGTTAACAAAACTGTTTTACAAGAATAGGGATAACACAGTTAAAAAAAAAAAAGTGAAACAGAGTCCATTCCAAGCCTTTACATTTTGAAAACATTGATGAAATTAGTTTCTCACTGTTTCACCAGCACTACTTTTAAGCTTCCTTCCCACGCTGCTGTGCAAGTTGCTTGCAGAGGACTCAGGGATCCAAATGCTCAGCAAGGCTGACTCTGGTACCTCATGCTGGGAAGGAAGAGGCAATTCAGCTGCCCTGGGTTGAGCAGGCTGTCAGACATCACCAGAGCAGTTACCACAAAAAGAAACCCCAAAACTTTGTTTCAAGTGAGGGCTGTTAATCAAGGCCTTGGTGCTCTCATTAGAGAGGGGAGGAAGCATTTAAAGTCGGGGAGCTGCAGTTTCTGAAAGTCATGAAATTGAAACGAAGGCATCTTTTGCCAGCTGGTTTCACACCCCCAGTTGGCAATCCACAAAGGTTGAGAGGGGGAATTAAACCCATTTTTCAACAGAAATAACTATTTTTGTGGTTATCTTATAGATTCCATGAGCTACACTTCGGTCCTCTCAGGCAGCTGCATGAGAGGTGGAAAGAGAGAAAATGCTGAAGCTGAA
Organism: Hafferia zeledoni; assembly: GCA_035583235.1. NCBI lineage: Eukaryota > Metazoa > Chordata > Aves > Passeriformes > Thamnophilidae > Hafferia > Hafferia zeledoni. Next base: position 59,457,152 of record JAWWEV010000083.1, read on the forward strand.
ATCCCCCCCAACACCACCACGGGCAGGGAAGGAGCTGTTGGATCCCAGCCACGAGGCTTCTGCAACCTGCTCTGAATGGGCCGGAGGGGATGCCATAAAGTAATGTACACTGAGCAAGGTATGTGGAAAACTGTCTGACATGGGGCTCTATTTCAAAGAAAAAAAATACAGATTCCTTCCAGGCTTTAATTGTTTTTATTTCACTTGCTTTGCTCTTGGGGCTAAGATTGCCTTCAATAAAATGAGATTAAAAAAGTAGAGTGAAATAACGCTCTGAACCAGATTCAAGGGAGAAGAAAGGGGTTTTCTCAGTGTCAGTCTTTAAACCAGCTGGAAGACCTGAAATAAATGATGAGTGAAGTTTTTTATCACTGTATGAGGTACAATTCTGCTCTCATTTGTTGGTTTTACTGTGGGGTTTTTTGAGTTTTTGTTTCCCCCCAAAATCTTTGGCTTGCTAAGTCCATTAGGGTGGAGGTGATTTTGGTCACCTTGCCTTTGGTGATTTTCCTGCCTTACATCTCAACTGATGACTTGGCTCCCACTTTTCTCAACTCTGGACACAACCTGACCCTCCGAACACACCTGAGTTTCCAGCTGAAAACCAAATTTGTTTTGTGGTCAAAGATCAGGCCCAAGCCCTCAGCTGTGAAGTGCAGGAGTGTCAATACTTTACCACCCCATTTCTCCAAAGATCCCACCTGTGAATATTTGTTCTGTCGTGAAATAGAAATAAAAATGGGCAGGTTATATATGGCTTTAGGGATGGGGTTTAGAGTTTTCTTATTAATTCCAGTTAGACTCTAGAAGAGCTCTAGCTAGTCTAGTTAGGCTCTAGTAGACGCCATTGATTTATGCAGCAAAAATGAAGAGAAATACCCACAGCCTTTTGTTGTTGGTTTGCCAGTTATCAAATACTGTACAAACCCTGCAGCTCAGAGCACACAACCTCTTCAGAACCCATGTGTCATTCTGACAACTCTCCAGGACCAAGGGGGGCAGCCCTAATCTGCATACGCATTAACATAAATTTACATAGGAATTGAATCAGAGATGAATGTGTGCAGTTGTTATTATTGTGTATTTACAATAAACTTCACTGTAAGTGTTGACAGCACTTCACAAAACAGAGAGAAAGACAAAACATTCTTTGAGAGTCAAAGAGTAAATGAAGCACCATTTGCCTGATAATGGTTCCTCATGGCTTCCCAAAAATCTGCTGTGGCCACAGGCATTGAGGAATGCAGCTCTGAGGCTCTCAGATGGCAACTGCACTTGCATGAATGGCAAAATAAATCTGATTTTCCACATATAGAAACATGCTGTGGTCTGTGGTTGGAGAGACTGATTTTTTTCAGGGACAGGGGTAAGGATTCTGGAACTTCTGCATCCTCCTCCAACATTTTATCTCAATACCTACTTATTTACTGATCTGCATGAGCTCCACCTCCCTAAGAGCTGTGCTGCAGGAGGAAAGGTTTCACTTATGTTTCTGTCTATTTGCTGATTAACTGTTTACCCACTGGAGCTGCCATTTCTGAGTGAGAGGTGAGCCCTGAGCCTGTGCTGGAGGAGTGGTGGCAACACTGCTGCAGGTGCAAGGGCAAGACAGGGAAAATTTGCAATCTCCTGGTGTGGAAAAGGCAGTGGTTCACAGTAGGGCTATAAGTATGAGTCTCTCATTCCAAAAGAGAGGACCATCTCTGAAAAGGCTTTTAAATAGATGTGCTTTTGATGTGGAGCAGAAGGAAAAAGTATTCTAAGGTTGAAATTTTTCCACAAAAAATTAATGTGCAATGGGCATTGACATTTAATGAAATGGCCTGTAGCATCCCCAGCCATAGAAGATCCTGGGAAAAACTCTAAACTGCCAACACAATTGCTGGATAAACCAGCCCAACAGACCCAGAGGGCACTGCCAGAAGAAATATCCCCTTTAACTTTCAGCCATGGTGATGCTGTGCATTCATTAGCAAAGAGGTGGAAGAACAACACAATGTGCTTGGATAAATTGTTGAGTGTACTTGTTTAGGTCATGGAGTTAACTGTTATTTAGACCATTACATTCTATTCCTTTTCTCTTTATAAAAAGCACAATAATAAGGAAAAGGATGTATGTGACCAGTACAGGTCTCTTTGTACTATTTTTTGGGGGGCTTATGTTCTTCAGGGTAGGGAGGAAAAATAATTAAACCTTAAAATTATACACCTGTCAGTTCAGATAAATCTGATTTAGACCCAGGGTTGAATGTGGCATCTCAGGAAATTGTTTGTTTAGAACTAAGTGGATCCCAGCAATGGTTTGAGGGTCAGATGTGGTAGAAGCATAAAACAGAGTAAGCCCCTGTAACCCTTATGGGAAATGCACCACAATGGGAGCCTGGTGTTGTCCAGAACAGCTTTTGGCAGTTCTGAGCTCTGTTAGGACCTTGGCAATGAGAGAAAAGTGGCTGAGCTGGGGCTCCCAGTGCCAACGGTTTGCCATGGCAGATTAACCCACCACCTTCCACCAGCTACTGCTCTGTGTGAGCTCAGCCTGGGGGGAGAATGAAGTAGGGCAATTTATCCTAATCTTTTCTGACTCCACGTTATCTCTGTGAGCCCAGGTCTGAAGAGGAGAGAGGAACAATGGCCTTTTTAGGTATTTCTCCAGTGGGCCCAACTTCAGGCTGTAACTGCACCGAGAGGAGTAGGAGATCAATGTCTCTTTGTTAAGTTTTCCTGGGCTGTTTGATTCAAGAGCTCATCTTTTGTACTCTATGAGTCACTTTCCTACTGGTACTCTAAAACAGGAGAATGAAATAATTCTTTTGGAAATCTTGTGACAATTCTTGGCCATCCTAAAACGTGGTCATGCTTTATGTCTGAACAAAAAAAATCATAAATAATGTTACCCCCATGAATCAGAGTAACTCAGCTCAGGACTTTTGCTTACAAATCATCTCATACATTATTTAGCCAGTTCCAATTCTGGTGACTTGCTGAAGAGAATCTGGGTCATAAATTGATATATCCTAAACTGGGCCAGTGACACAGTGGATTTTAAAAGGACTTTTGCTGCAGAGCCCCAGGTCTATCCCCTGCTGCAATAAATCCTTAATTTTTTTTATGGAGTGTGAGATAAATACAAAGGACTGGGAAAGCTTTGGTTTGAAATACGCTATATTTTGGTTTGAAATAACCACTAGCCTAGTGGTTAGACACATTTCCTGGGGGACAGGTTTAACTCAGATGGAAGAGGGAGCTGAAACTTATCTCCAGCCACCCAAGGGACAGATCCAGCTGCAAATAGATGGGGAGGTGGTCATGTTTCCTCCAGGTGCTTTCTGTGAGGCAGCCACTGAGGAGACAGGTTCTGGGAACATGAAGGTCAGGCAGAGGAATGCTTAGGTTGTGAAAGTGCAGATACAAGCATCAGGCTACTTAGGGCCAGTGTATCACATGTCTCTAAATGTAAGGTAATTCCATCATGTACCATTAAACATCTGTAAATTCAGTTGACCAAATTGGAGGGGTCTGGAGGATCTAAATTTTAATTCAAGTGCCTAACATGGCAGCCTGTTCATAGAATCATTACTTCAGCCTATTTAGGATCATGTGCTTTTGTGTTTACTATAATCTTTCCAGCTCTTTCCCCAGACTGCTATTTTGAGCTCCCTTCAGTACCCACAGAGGGCTCCGTGACCCATCCACCGACTGCTGAGTTTGCTGTGAGACTCACTGCAACTCTGCGCCTGCTTTCCCCTCCCATCTGGCAGCCAAAATGAAGTGCTGCTGACTGAATGACCAGTGATTCTCTTGGAAGCAGAGCTGTGCAGGCAGCAGCAGCCAACTCTGTCACCATTGGTGAGGATTTGTAGCTTGGGCTCTGAGACATCTGGCTGAGATGTTTGTGCAGTCCCGTATTGCTCTCGCTGAGGCTCTGTGTTCACATCTGGAGTCTAGACTGAGTGACTCTATGGGCTGGCCTTGGAGCCTCCAAACAGCTCATGTCCCCCTCGTCCTCCAGCTTTGTCTTTTTATTGCTTTACTGCCTCGTTTGTTTATTTGTAGTAGGTGCTTCTACCTCATCTCCTTAGACATTCCTGTCAATGCCACTGGAGGGCTTCAGGGAGGAATGGCAGGGACTGAAAGGGCCCAGGTGAAAGCAGATGGGATGGGCAGGGGAAAGAGACTGTGTTGTTGCCCAGGTGAAAGCAGATGGGATGGGCAGGGGACAGAGACTGTCTCATGGCAAGGCTTCAATCGCACAGTTATGGGGATAGAGGATGCCTGGTGCTTGATTTCTCTGTATCTTCTGAGTTCCACAGCTGTGACTGTGGGCAATGACAGTGCTCAGTGGCACAGTTTGCATTCAACACACGTGACAAGGAGCAGGGGTTTCTGTGAGCTGTCAGAGGTGGCCACGTGGCTGAGTCAGGCAGGGAGCTTGAGCTGCTCACTACCCTGGGTTAGATCCATCAGAGGATCCATCAGGGACCACCTGGGTCATCACAGAACAGTTCTGTCTCAAGCTGGTTAAACTCACTGTGAGGGTGAGGTGCTGGGGTCAAAGCCTAAATCAGGACACAGGGGTTAGTGTTTAGTAGGCTGAACATAATGATCTGAGGTTTCTGAGACTTTGGCACAAGGACAGTTGATGCATCACAGGTCCTGTGAGAGAGACTTGGGAATCCAGGTTTAAGAAATTAATCCCTTCCATTAGTCCCATGTTCTGTCTTTGTGCTTAGCAGTGTATCACTTGAACATGGGATGCCAATGGCTTTAGCCTTGTGCTGGAGCTGTATTCTGACAACAGGTGGACTCCTGCTTGATCTGACTCCATCCCTGGCAGTATTGGCTGTTGCTGCCTGCCCTGGGAGCAAGTCTTCTGAAATGATGCTGCCCTTATTCTCAGCCTCACTTAATCTCTTTCCCTTGGGCCTTTAGTCTGTTAGTTCCACTCACTCCTCTGTCTGTCTCATATTCTCCTTGTACCGGTTTTCCTTTGTTTTAGATTTCCTGTCTGCCACTGCTGAAGAAATACTGCTACAGTGTCAAGGGCTAAACAATGCTGACAACAGTGGGGTCATGACCTGGAAATGTAGTGGAGGAACTGAATGGGCTAATAGTGAAAATGTTTGTAGTGCTGGAAAAGATGGGTACTATGGATATACCTGTTTGTGTATGTTATATAGATAAGGCAGATCCTACAGTAAGAGAATGTGACAAACTCTAGAAATTCAGGCACTGAAATACAGTTCAAGTCACTCTTTAAAGGAGGGTAAAAAGAGATTTTGCATATTCTCTGAGCACTCAGAGCACCCAGCAACAGCATGATGGCAGTTCTAAGTAAAGGGCCTTAATCAGAGTATATAAAAAGACTGGAATTATGTTTGAACAACATGTCCAGCTCCCGAGCATTGTCTCTTTCCTGCTATCAATGACACCCATTGTGCAATAACAACATTTGCACAGAGATATGTCCTCTTTTGTGCCCGGAGAATATATTGAAGCAGCCCTAGGGTAGCCTTAGCTAGAAAAGTCCCCAGGGCCTGTCTGCCAGCTCTGACTGCTGCAGAGCTCCCGCTGCTGATAACAGGGCACATGTGCTGCTGTTGAGCTGAAGGAGGCAATCTGGGGCACACTCACATGTGCTCAACAAGGAGCAAGTTCAAACCTGTTTGAGAAGTTCGTTCCCGTCAGTGGTGATTTAAGCTAAGTAGTTCTGCTGTTTATTGGAAGCATGGAATGCTCCCACAGTCAGCCACTTCATCTTGGCTGTCACGGCGGTAATTTCGACACAGCCAGGGGAGTCAGAAAGACAATGAACAGCTGAGATCTGTGACATCCTAAATCACGCAGACACGAGATGCTAAAGGTGTATTTCCATTAGATGTTTTTCTGCTTGTATGTGGCAGAATTACGCTACCTACTTCACTTTCTCTTTCTGAGTAGTTGAAATTAAGAGGTGTGAAGTCTTCTTTTAAGATGTAGATCAGTTTTTGAGCTGTTAAGTGGCTATTATTGGTTGAATGTTGTGGTTCCATTCAGGAGCTCCAGTGCAGCCAGCAGGCAAAGTGTCAGTGTAGGAGAGGGCAGAAAAAGCAGAGTTTTGCCGTAAAGATTAACATATCATCATTGGAGAACAAACATAAATTCCCCCCACTCCTCTAAATGCTCTCACCGGAGAGGAAATTAAAAAATGATCACTACAATGTTCAAGAAACATAAATACACTATCAATTAGGCAAATGAGCATTGTAAATGACATTTGTGTTAATGTCATGTAAATTTATCATCAGTCATGCTCCTTCTAGGGTTATCTCACATGTGCTAAGCAGGATATAGCGCTGTGTGAATAGTTCCCACCATTCAGTATCACAGAGATTGGCTATCCTGTTTGCCAGGCTCAAAAGCCAGAGTTGGCCTTGGATCAGAACAGCCATGTTGGGAAGTTGAACATAGTTCCTCTCTGTTTCTCAGAATTATTCAGTTCCTTCATCACATGAGGGAGTGTTGCACAGTAGAAAATGCAGCTAAAGATATTCCTAGGGATTATCACCTCCTGGAAGTATTAATGCCATATCCATTCTGTTGGAGAAAACTGAGTTCAGCTGCAGTTATTCAGCTTTTTCCTGAGAGATGCCCAGTGAGTGCACCTTCAGGTAGATCCACTAAAGTCCTTAAGCACCAGATAGATTCCTGAGCTATAAGTAAAACCCAGTGATGAGATTCCAGCTGGTTGTTTAGATATTAAAAAAAAAAAAAAATAGAGGGAAATAAAATTAAAAAAAAAAAAGGCACAGTGATTAAGTACCTTTCTGGTTTGGACAAATTATGAATGAAACAAAGATGACTTGTTCCTGGAATAAATTGTTCTGTTTGCTAAACAATCACTTTGTTATTATTTACTTTATAGTGAAATGGCAGTTGAATAAATACAAGAAAATGTTTTCAAACTTGTTCTCCTGGCAAGAATCCCGCTGACCAGAACAGAATTTTACCTTTGCATGGATTAGGAGAACAGCAGGATCTGAACAGCCAACCACTTATTTGTGTTGTTGGTGTTTCTGAATCTGTAATAAGGCAGTTCTGAATGCAAGAATCTTGTAATCTGAATACAGAGATCTTACAGCATCACTCAAGGCCTCTTGAAGGCAAGACATACAACATACAAATGGAAGCTCTAATCTCTAATGCCACAAATCCTTTATGAGGATTATCTCTCTTATCTCATCTGGCATCAGAGAATTACACGTAATGTAGACACATAAATGGCTTAGTTACAGAAAGATCCTTTAGAAAAGGTAGCAGAGAGGAGGTTTTGTTTGTTTCTAAGCTGGAGAGAAGAGGGAAAACTCCTTGTAACTCCTCCCTGTCTTGTCTGTTTTTCTATCCAGATGTATGAGATTTTAATCTAGCTTTGTACTCTTGCTCTAATTACCTTATTCCCCTCTTCTTCACACCTGCCTATATTTTTCTATTTCAAATTTTACTCTGGCTTTTTTCTTTTATTAACAATAAAGAAGATTTTGGTTTTCCCTTCTTAGAAATACTTATCAGCATCCCTTCCCTCTCCACTTACCAGACAATTACCAACTCTTTCCTTTCGTGTCTAATTGCACCTCTAAGAGTACTGAATGTGTTATTTATTGTCTATAAGCCACTGTCAGAGAGGCTGTCTTAGACCCTCTCAAGTCCAGCCTCTGCACTTCTCATTCATCTCAAACCACTCTCAGCAAGTTCTCTAACAATGGTAGGACAAAAGAAAAGCAGGGATAGGACGTGTTGGCATATCTTGTTATTGTAAATACTTATTTTGTATTCTCCTGTTTGGGGAACTGATTAAAATCCCACTAAAATTAACAAAGTCTTTCCATTGATGTAATGATCCTTAGAAGAGGAGCAGCAAAATCTTACATGATGTGAGTCAGAGTTCAAGAAGGAATTCCAATATTTTCATTCATAGATGGCTCATTTCCTGTAGCTTTCACACTGTCCTTTCCACTCGACTGACCTCTGTCTGATCAAATACAATCTCTTTTCTATTCCCTCTTACAGGATAAGTAGTTGGATGTGCACAGAAGAATGTTCCATTTTCTGAAAGAATTTCTTGGATTCCCTGAAGAGATTAGTTCAAAATTTTAATTAGGGGCATTGGCAGAGTTCCCAAATGCTGGTGTATTAGGCTGTGGTTTTAATTTCCATCACCCATTTTGGTTCCTATACAATGCATAGGGTTTCTGAGGAGTAGTTTACTTGAAATGATGCATGTTTTGTCCCTTCAGTTTTTGTTCATCCCATTAATACAGATGAGTCATGATTGGCAGCCATGTCTTGTTTTTTCCTTCCAAAGTCTGGGGAGGTTGCCCAATATTCTGAGGACAATTGTCCAAAAGATGTCAAAGTTTGAAGTGACCAGTAAAAGTTCCACTAAAACTCTGGAAAGCATACAGGATGCAAGTGTCATTAATTAAGCTCCACAAACCTACAGTGCTGTGGGAACCTGGCATAAAATACACAAGCTGAACTTTGTTTGCAACTTCCTTCTATTTAGGAATTCATTAAAGGGCTGAAGCATTTGCAGAGATTTCAGGACCCAGTGCTAGAATGGCTAATTGCTGGCTCAGTCTTTTGTCTACACGCAGCACATAAAAGGACTGTGATCAAAGAATGCAGGTGCTGCTGAGGGCAATGAGAATGCAACGATGGTGATTGCTGGGATACAATACCCAACGTTTCATTTAGCTCTGCTTTGCTTTGCTCCCTGATAGGATTCTGTAGGAATCGCTGAACGATTTGGACTGAAGCAATTTAGCAAATGCATTGTTTAAGCAAAACTAAAAGTTTATGCTTCTTTCATCTTCCTCCTGTTTTTTCCTTTTCTAGCACCCGGGGGAAACATAACCAATACAGCAGAGCATACTTAGATGAGGGGTTTAGTAAGTTTAAGTTGGTTTCGTCTTCTTCAGTATGTTAGAGGTGGCTATCACAGCTAATTTTTGCTGGATCCATGATCTTGTGGTGGGGGAGAGTGAAGTTGCAAGTACAGCTGAGCTTACGTATCTTCTCAGAGAGAGCAAAAGAAGTTGCTAATAATTTTATGGCTATGTTTACCAAACCTACATTTCCTTCAGTTCCCTCTCTCTTCTCATCTTGCCAATCTTTTCATATATTGTTTTCATCAAATAGCAGAGAGAAGTCTATTGTGAAGCTTTCTCCTTTTTTAACAACCACCCTATCTGATCACCTCCCAAAAATAGCACAAGCCGTATGAGACAAGTGGAGCTGTGGACCCTGTCTTGGAGAGCATGCATGAGTAATTAAATAATATGTCCTTCTGTCACCATTTTTGCAGGGAGGGGGATTAAAATCTGTGTTCACAGGCTGAGAGCAGGTGTCTGTGATGAGATTCCATGCTGTGACATGGATACAGCACATTCTTACATGAAAAGCCCTGGCTGATGAAATGACCACAGGAAGACAACATGGAACCCTCCCGGCACAATCAGAAGAAGCTTAATTAAGCTCTGTGGTTAATTTTAAATTGAGTGTGTGCCTGTTTTAGAAGAGCATTAAGAAAACTGAAAACATGGCATTTGTTTAAATTACATTCTGGTCTTCCTGACATTCCTCAAGCAAACTGCCTTTGCTTCTTGCATGGTCAAATGACACAGTGACTCAGAAGTGAACACACACATGTTTACGTAGATGGGATTTAGTGACTTGTCCAATGTGGGTTTAGAGGTTTTTTTCTTAGTTGTGGACATTTTCTTCCCTTGGCAGCACTGAACCCACAGTTTCTGCAGTTATTCTCAACACAGTTGTTTTAGTTGTAATTGTATGACTGAAAGCATACAGAGACTACAAATTCCCTATAAGCTTGTTAGAACTTTCATAAGAGAAGGTAAAAAAATAATTGGCAAGACTCAGAGAAAAGATTAATGTTTGTGTTAGAATGATTTAAAAAAAAAAAAAAAAAGACAGTAGTACTAATGGCAACAGTACTTTGCTTTGTATTGCTGTGCTTTTCCACTACAGAATTTAAAATGCTCTCCCGGTTTCTGTGAGGCAAGTTGAGAAATTCTTTACACGTGCATGACTGTGGCTTTTGCAATGGTGGTAAAGCAGAGGTTTGAAAAGTGAAGCCACTTGCTCTGACAATGCAGCAAGTCAGTGGTGAAACTGGAAAGCAAGCCTAAAGTACCCATGTCCATCTTCATGCAGAGTATGAGGTGGAAAACTGTAACATGGCTCTGTGTGGATTGATGGAGCAACAAAGAAAAGCTTAAAGCTTCCCTCGATAGAAGAATTTGTTCTTTCTTTCTTTATGGTCTTTTTTATTTTCCCTTTAACCTCAATACAGGCAAGGTCCTTCTCAAACATGAAAGAAGACTCTGTCTGAGAAATTCATTAGCCAAATTAGACATAAAATAATGAGGGGATGAGAAGGAGCAGCAAGGGGTGGGGATGGGAGGGAAAACGTGGACAAGGATAGCTAGAGACAGTTCTCTGCTGGGGTAGCTGATTGAAACAATGGTACAGTACCTTGACTAATGTAGAGCTAATTAAAGCTGTATAGGACAAAGCACTTCTAAATATACTATAGGGATCAATCTTTCTATGGTAAATCCATCCCCAGTGAAATTTCATTGACTTCAATGGGGTTTCTTCTGGGATGAATTTGGCCTGATAACCTAATAAGTCTTTTTTGTCTTTAATTTCTAAGGACCTTTTGTCAGAAGCATGGCAAGGAACTTCAGCTTGAATTTCAAAAGTGCTGAACGCCCAAAATTCCTACCAAGGTCTCTGGGAATTACAGGTACTCAATACCACTGCAAATCAAAGCTGAATGAACTGTTTCATGTTTGCTGTGACTTTGCTTTCTGTACTGTGGCATCACATCTGCAAAATGACCCTAAGCTACACTCCTAAATCTTTTGAGGAGGAAAGTTTCTATGCATGGTACAATACCTAACACAATGTGAGCTCAGCAAAGGCCTCCAGGCACTAAAAGAATAGGATCAGTTATATAATTATAAATTCACAGTACATGTATTTGCAGGGCATTGGAGAGTATGTGTTTGGGTTGGTTGTGTATAGCTGGACCTACTTTTGTTACCTGGTTTCCAACTGACTCTCCATGGTCTGATTTGTCAGACAAATCAAGTCCAATGTGTTCATAGTTTCTGTGAACTTAGAAAATATGTCTGTCTATGACTCTGCAAAAGCCACATTGAGAAACAGTAAAAAGCAGCTGAATGCATCTCACAGTGGCACTTAGAGCTGGCATCTCTGAGATGTCCAGGACTATCATGTAAAAACTACATCAGACTGGTTTTGAAAACTTCAGGTGAAACACAGAACATGCTTCTTGAAACGTTTTTCCTTTTACAGCACTACTACTATAAAGTCTCCCTGCTTTGGCTTCCAATCCATGGAAGATGTACATCATACAGATAGTGATGGTGTTTTAATAGCACACTTTTTTTCTCCTGTAACTTTTTTGTTTCATCTGAGAAAAAAAAAAGCAAACAAATGCCCAACAACAGAACCCCCCAGCATTTAGTGAGTTGTGCTCTGGTTTTATTCTAAAGGCTGGCTCTGAGAGGAGGATTACTAGTTTATCTCTGTTACTTCAGAAAACAGATCTGTTTGATTACCCAAATGTTTGGTTTTAAAAAGGGCAACTCCTGGGGATCTTAAAGAAATCCACAATGCAACAGGGAAGGAATATAATAGACTGTTTGGGAAAAAAAAAATACAATGAGGAGAAAACATAACATACAATCCATTTGGTGTGAACTTTTCCCAGAAGATTGCTCGAGCCTCATAGTTCACTTACAACCAAAGTACAGCGATGCTGGGCAGCCTGCCAGTGCTTGTTATTGTAGCACTGTGTGAGCCAGTTCCCTGGTGAAGAAAGAAAAGAGAGAGAGTTTTCTTTGCCTTTCAGAAGTGTCCCATACTCTGCTGTCTGTGAACACCCTCCCATTCCTTACATCAAGGTGCTTTGGTGCATGTTATGCTGTGCAGATTTCATGCTGCTGGGTTTGCATGTGGTACTTTCACAGTTCAAGAGGAGTGACAAGGGGCTGTGTCACCTCCCTGCACTGCAGGTTTCAGATGGCAGCTCTGCCTGGCAGTCTAACAGGGAGGCACCCTGTGATCTGCAGAGTGAGGATGAGTAACACCTTGTCCTCACAACAGAAGTATCTGGGAAGGGAAGCATTCCTAGCAGTGGGTGCCAGGCTAAGTTGCATGTCTACACTGAATTTTGCAGTCAGATGTGAGCCAGGATAGCTTGGGCTTAATACCATGCTAGAGATGCCAGTGAGGCATCTCTGGGTTGCTGAGAGCACTGGCAGACCTCCTTCATGTCACAGTGCACAGACACAGAGGAGTTAAAGGCTCACAGTCTGGCCCTGAATGTACAGCAAAGCTGAGTATGGATGAGAGAGGCCTCCCACGTTCTTGTGTCTATATTCTACCTGGAAATTCATCCAAGAACATTTCAAAATCAGCAAACATGGCTTGGGGTTGTTTTTATTCCACCCCTCCACATCCACACACCTCCTCTTCATGCTGATATGTTGCCTTGAACCCTGAAACTACAGCACTCTCTGGGAAGCACTTACACAGCCTCTATCAGAAGCATGCTGGGCTCCCAAATGTGATAAGAAGCTGATAAAAATTATCTGGGCGTTAAAACAGCCTTAGTGGAAGAATGTTTAGCTAAATAGATACCATCTGTCCCTTAAAGAGAGCACGTCCTTGTTCTGTCCTGGCCTGAGCACTGCGAGCTCTTGCTTTGTGGTGCAGTCCATGTGTGGAGGAGCTGTTGTTCCCAGGACCTGGGGCAACTGTTTGTGCAATGTGGACTTCATGAGAAACAGTTCCAGTCTCAGGGATCTTGGGTTTTTTTAAGAGTTAAAGATTGGCAATGAAAGCAACACTTTCTCCTCATACAGAGAAGCTCTGGAGTGGATCAGCTCAGCTGAATGCTCATGTTGGCCCTCACAGCACATTTCTCTGGGGCAGCCAAAGAGGGAAGGAATCCTGAAGAGCCATAAGCAGTAAAAATTACCAAGAGAGCTTTCATGGCAGTAACAAACACTGCAAATCTCTTCCAAGGGACACTGGCAGCTGGCACACTGCACTGGCTGCAGTTTTTTATGCATTTTCTTGCCTTTCTTTATGGATGTGGGGTTGTTGTGGTCAAAGTGCAGGACCCAGCACTTCTCCTTGTTGAACTTCATACAATTGGCCTTGACCCATCAATCCAGCTTGTCCAGATCTTGGTTTTTAGTTAAATCTGACAGAGTACCTCCCCATCACAGCCCCTGTGGGGGTCAGCAGTGGTATTACTGAGAGCAGGAGATTTGCTGCAGTGGACAGGCACTCTCCAGGGAACTGGTTGTTCCACTTCATCTGCCATGGGATTTGAGCTTTAATTGCCTTAAAATGACAAGGAGCAGGGTGGCTGCTGTAAGAAACTGAGACCTCAGCAAAAGGACAGGGTTTCTTTTATTCCATGCCTACACATCTGAGAGTAAAGGAGGTCCCATAGCATCCCAAGAAGAGGGCATTGGCTCTGGAGGCTTTTGATGCTTTACTTGTAGAGCTTTACCGCTTGTGTGATTTGCTAGTGAGGCCACTGTGCAAGTTTGTGTTCCTTTTTCTTTTAATTACTTTTGATTCTGAAGTGAGTCTGTCACCCTGGAGGTGTGTTGCTTTGAGGAGGTTGTTCAGGCATGAGCAGTCTCAGCAGTGCTGGTAAGGCCTGGAGCAGGAGGATGAAGAGGCATCTCTTCAGGGAAGAACAGTCAGAAAGGGGATCTTCACATACAAGCCATCCTGTGATCCCAGAGTTAGAAAAGTCTTCCAAGGTCAGACACAGTCCCAGCTGCCTTGGGAACATGTGAGGTTCCTACTCAGCCCAGTTACACTGACAAGGAAGATAAAACAGTATATGCAAAAATTTATAGAGTTTATAAATGCATAGAACTTATATATTTTGGAAGGATATTACAAGATGGAAATAATATTCTGTAGTGCTGATTCTGGTATTTCTGATGTAAGGAACACAAGAGGACAGTTCAGAATTCAAGTTGGAATATTTTGTTTGTTTTGATTTTCCCTTCCACCTTCACAAGAGAGGATGATATGTGCAAATAGCCCAGATCTGCCTACAAAGGGGTGCCATGGTTAGAGAAGTGGATCCTTGAAAGCTGCTTCATTTCTGTGTCTACATATGTCAAAAGCCCAGAAGGGCTCTGAGGAGGAGAGATGGCTGTGGAAGTGACCTGGCTTTGATCAGCTTGGGGGGCTGCAGCAGGGCACCACCAGGTTGTGCTTTACACTGGGCACATATAGCCATGCCATTATTCAGAGTAGTACTTTAATTAAAGTACTCTTTTGATTACAGCTCAGAACCCCGGGTCTTGGGAGGAGGTGCAGAAGCTGAAGTCTCCCGACCAGTTGACTGTTCATCCAAGAAACTTCCAATGTTCATAACTACAGTCAGAGCACAGCCAGATAAGAGGTAAGATCCAGTTCTGTTGTTTGACATTTTCAGGATCAGACACCAGTGAGCACATTCCTTTCTGTCATGGAGGGGAAAATGAAACTTCTCTTTTATGGGTGCTTCAGTTCACCCTTGATGAGGTGGTTAGAAAGGCTGATTGTAGGACCTGCTCTATTTTCATTGCATGTGTTACACAGATTTGCTTAAAAAGGAATCTTGTGCCTTAGCTAGGAAGATAAATAATGAGAAAACATCTGCTCTTTAAGCTCTGAAGTGACCTATAAATCTTAATGACGTATGCAATCCCAGAAGCAGAAATCATTTACAGATTGCAAAATTCTCTCACACTCTCAGTTTGGTTTTGCTTTTATTCTGTTTGCTAGTTTGGGATTTTTTTAAAAAAAGCAATTTTGTTGTTGTTACTTTAATTCCTGGTAATTTGGGAACCCATGTGTGGGCTTTTTCTCCTCACTGTTTCATTATAACTAATAGGAGCTGCTGAGAGGAGGGCATGGCAACCATAATAACACAAGAGGGGTGGGACAGACAGCCCCTACAATGAGCTGACTGGCAGGGAATAATGACAGAGTAGAGGATAGATAAGTAATAGTTTGAATGATTTACTCTTGAGAAGCTCTGGAGGGTGGGCTGCTGCTTTGCCTGTTTATTTCAACCTCACTTGCTGAAGAAATGAGTTTGCTTTGCTGCTTTAATACTTTACTGCATTTTCTCCTACAAGGGAATGGGAATCTGCTTCTCTCTTTGGTGCTTCCCTGTGGCCTGCCTGGCAAAGGCCAGGAATAACAAGAGGTTCCTCTCTCCTTTTGCCTCTAGAGCTGCAACAGCAGCAAACGTTTAAAACGATGGTATCAGTGATAACTGTAAAATCAAAGAGGACAGAATTCCAAGTGCTGTGCACAATGTCAGGTTCAGTGCTCAGAGAATCATGTTAGTGGGACATGGCTCACCTGCAGCATGAGCTAAGATAAGGAAACTCCAGACCCAATGATGGCTTGTTACAACTCAGAATATTCTGTGATTCTGGTCTCGAATTTGCCTGAGATGCTGCATAGAAGTAGAGAGCCTTTCATGCAGCAAGTCCTTCTCTTATCTGTTTGTTTACTGCAAGGTCAGGCTAATTTTATTCTCCATTTCATGTTGCTTTAATCTAAACATTGGAAGAGATGATGTTGGGATAAAAGTCTCAGGAGATTGTGAGCAGCGTATGGACTATTTCTCTTGAAAAATCATAGAACCATCTGCCTGCAAGTGGGCAGGGATGGAGTAACTCTTCTCCCAGAGCTGTTAAGATATCCTTGCTTCCCATGAGTCAATATCCTTGGCCAGTTACTTCTCAGGTAGGTTTGTGGGTAAGATGGCTGTGGAAATCATTCCCTCACCTGTCTCAGACTGGGATAGGTGGGACAAGTAAGCTGGGCTGGAAACTCAACCACCTTCTGGGAGTGGTGCAGAACTCACCCCATTCTGAATTGCACTAGAGAGGCATGACTACAATTCTGGAATGGCAGGGCTGCCACAATGCAGGCACAGAGAAAACTAAAAGTAAGGCAGTGTTTTAAATTTGAAATGGCAATTCAGGGAGCGAGAGAGAAAATTAAACACATGGTGATACTCTGTTTTGTTGTTTCCTGTGCCCTGAATACCATCTGCTTGAAAATACCAGGTGAATCCAAGTGTTACTCTGAAGGGCTGCCCTTACTAGATTGATGTTTTCTTTAGGTGGAGGAAAGAATTTTGTCTACAAGAGAAAGTATTTAGGAGCCTAATCAGTAAATGCAGAAGAGGCTGCAAACTGGTCAGTGATCAGAGGAGGGTGAATGGGTTTGACTGACATCTGAAGTACAGCAGTGCTCTGCTCTTTCAATTACAGGTTTAAGACTGCCACAATTGACAGATTAAAGGTGTTCATCCTAATCCAAAATTATACTTTCCCCAGTCAAATTGACCATTATGTCAGCTTCAATTTGTTCAGATACGTCACCCCCAGTGACTGATTGGAGTGATTCACTTGAACACTCTTTGACAAGGTCCCTGTTTTGTGTTCACTCCTTACTCTTGCTATTTCCCTTGTCAGACAGACACTCTAGAGGCATTTCCATTATCTCCCATGTAGCTGTACCTCAGAAATGTACTGGACTGGAAAGAAAAATCCTCAGGCCAATTATTCTGACATAAACTCTACTTATCACAAAGCACTAGAATATGAAGCGTAAGTTAAAATAGCTCAAAAATAGGACACATTCACACACACAAACCCACCCCAGGCAGACACCCAAGTGATGCTGTGCTCAGTCTCTGCCATGACTGATAATGGAGGAGCACTTCTAAATAAGAAGCAACACAAACATTGCCTGGACTCAAACAGTCTCTCTGAGAATGGAAGGGCTTTAATATCAAAAAAAGCGCAACAAATTGTTTGCAGGGATCTGCCCTGAATTTTTTTCTGTTAGAAGCAGAAGTAGCCATTGCTTGGAGAACAGTTACCCTGGAATCTTCCTGATTCTTTGAGAAAGGAAGAAAAAACAATGTGTACAAATTTCTGGGAACCTTGCTGATGCTCTTCAGGGGAGGAAACAGGAAAGGAGAGATGAGTTGCATTTCTTTTGCACAAGTTGAAAGAAGAGGAGGTTCTCATCTCATGAGCACAGAGATGTGATGTGGCATTCATTTAGGGAGTTTGAACTTTAGCCAAAGTGCCTTTAGCATCAGGTGTGCTCTCCTTTCTGAGCCAGGCTGAAAGCATGTCACATCCCCCTGCAGAAGGCTCCCATGGGGAGGTTTTGGAGAGCTCTCAGTGGTGTACCCAAACTCTCTGCAAGAGTCCTGCAGGCAGCAGTCACATGTTACCAGTGAGCAGGGTGCAGTCTCATGGGCTGTGCATCACCACAGTGGTCAAACTCACAGCAATGGGAAAGGGATGAATTTGCTTCATCTTATCTCCCTCAAGCTTCATGTGAAAAACCAAAAATCACTTCTTAGCTCTACATTGTAGCAGCACATGATGGTGTGATTGCTAATTAAGCCCCAAGCATGATTATTGATGAAAACTCACTTGAATATTATTTTCAAGTGAGGTAGATGCTTGCATAAATAATGTCACTGTCCTCTCAGATTCTTTTGCATCTCTGCCAGTGTTCTGGTTTTGTTGGTGTGGGGGGGAGAGTACGGGTTTGGGGATTTTGTTTTGCAATTAAGTTTTGAATTATAGAAAATAGGGGGTGAAATACATTCTTTCTGTTATGTTTTTAGGCAGTTTAAACACCTTAGAGAATTGGTGTAGATATTTGAACTTTGGCATGTACATTATTCCCAATCCCAGCCACCTTTGGCTTTCCTGTGTAGTTGAATTTATCACAAAAGATATGGAATATGGAATATAAGAGCACAGCTGTACCTAGTACAATTTGTCTGGTAGTTTCATCTATCTCTATGAGTTCTTATGCACATGTGTCATACATAACCCTCAGTATTGTGTACAGTGACAGGATTTATTTTTAATTACTGATTTTCCAGTTTCCCATAGTCATGGCTTACATTACATGGGGGTAATTAAGGTGAGAACCATTCCTTCTGTCTCTTAGGGGGTGCTTGTAACTCTCATGCATCAGAAGGCTGAGTGGGCACCTTTTATGTCCACATGGCATGCAGTGTGTGAAGCCTCAGAGGTCCTTGCATGTTTGTTGACTGTAAAAACAAAAGGTACCACTGTAACCATTTCTGTGACTCAGGATTCAGTTTTCATGGAGATGAACTGTTGCCATCATTCCCACTTTAAGGTGGAGGTGAGAGATTCGTATAGCCAAGAAGGCAGAAACAAAGAGGGACCACAGAGTTGAGCTTGTTAGGTCAGGACCAGTTGGTAATGGTCAGAAGCAGAGAAGTAAAATCATCAGAGATACAATAGAGAACAAAAAAACAACAAACCCCCAGAAAATCTGACTTGACAAGATCTAAAAACCTTATGAGAAGAGGCAGAAAGGAGATGGGCAGTGCACTAACAGTACTGAGGCTCAGTCTGTTCTAAGGAGAAACAGAGGCTGACACATGTCTGCTTGATTGACAGCACCTTGGCCAGCAGAGACTCACAACGTGGCTGCCCTGTGGATACTGAGCATGTGAATGCTTAGCCTAATAAATATTAGTCCTGGCCCACTGCTCTGTGTGTGTTAGCAATACATAAGACTATTTTTATTTCTGAACAATCCAGCTTTTGGGCCTCTATGCCTGTAAAATATGCTCAAAACATCAAGGGTTCCATTTAATGTGATCTCCTGCATTGTGCAGACTGCAGTACTGGCCTCAATTAATTCCTCCTTGTATTGAAGCATATCTGTTTGGAAAACAAACACTCAGCCACATTCTCTCTTGATTGAAGTTTTCCAGTGATATGTATTCCATTGTAGCCCTTGGGAAATAATTCCACTTTCATTATCCTGAATGTTAAAAATCTGCATGTCAGTTTTATTCTGATTTTGGCTTGTTTCAACTTCCAGCCACAGAATGTTACATATCTGCTAAATTGAAAAGCCCACACATTACCAGGTTTCTGGATCCTGTTTGAATGATGATTAAATAAGTCTTTCGCCTTCTCATTGACAGGCTAATCACACTCTCCCCTTCAGTCTGTACCCTCCCCATGTGCCCCAAGCTCATCCTTACTCTTAGTAGATATTTTCTGAATGTTCATCAGTGCTTCAACACTCAGAAACACAGTATTGCAGGGGTCATGCCACACCAGATTCATAGAAGGCCCATGAGTGGCAGGAGAAACAGTGTCATGGAATCATTAAGGTTGGAAAAGACCTGTAAGATCATCAAGTCACACTGTTAACCCAGAACCACCACCATGTTCACCATTAAACCATGTCCTCAAGTGCCATATCTGCACATTTTTGGAACACTTCCAGGGGTGGTGACTCTACCACTTTCCAGGGCAGCCTGTTCCAGTGCTTCACAACCCTTTCCATGAAAAAAAAATTTCCTAATATCCAACCTGAACCTTCCCTGGCACAACTGAGGCCATTTCATCCTGTCACTTGCTACCTGTGAAAAAAGACTGACCCCCACTTGGCTACAACCTCTTTTCAGGTAGTTGTAGAGAGCAATAATGTCTCCCCTGAGCCACCTTTTCTCCAGGCTAAACAACCCCAGCTCCCTCAGCAGACCTGTGCTCCAGACCCTTCCCCAGCTCTGTTTGCCTTCTCTGGACTCAATCCAGTGTCTTTCTGGCAGTGAGGAGCCCAAAACTGGACAGAGGATTTGAGGTGTGACCCCACCAGTGCTGAGCACAGGGGGACCATCACTTCCCTGGTCCTGCTGGCCACACTTGCTGATCCAGGCCAGGATGCCATTGGCCTTCTTTGCCACCTGGGCACACACTGGCTCATGTCCAGCCAGCTGTCACACAGAACTCCCTGGTCCTTTTCTGCTGGGCAGCTTTCAAGCCACTCTTTCCCAAGCCTGTAACACTTGATGATCTTAGAGGTGTTTTCCAACTATAATGATTCTGTTATTCTAATGATTCTTAGTCCATAATGAAGTTATGTTTCCATCTATGTTGTTGATAAAAGTCTTTTTCATCTATGTTGTTTCCATCTATGTTGTTTCCATCTGTGTTGTTGATAAAAGTCTTTGACAGCAGAATGGCAAAAATTAATTTTTAAGGGAACTGACCCAAGTCCCACCTCCTTCACTGGTGTCACTCTGCTTCAGTTTTTCTGTACTGCAGGAAGTGCTCTGCTTACCTGGTTTTCATACAGCAGGGAGAGGTGTCTCTTGGTACCTGTAGAACAAACATGGGGACACGACATCCAGGCAGTGCAATGCATTTCTCTGCAAGCCAGGTGAAGTCCTGCCCACCTCTCATTCCAGATCAGCACTCTGTTATTGGGTCTGCTTCTTCTTACCTCTTTGATGTTGCTTCTCTAACCTTCAGGTTGAAATAGGGCCAAGAACCGATCCTTGGAGACGGGCACTCAAAACTAAGTGACTCGTGCTGCTCTTAGGTTTGCTGGTGCCACAGGGCTCACTTCAAGGTTGCCAGCTTATGTTCATGGGGCAAATGGTGACTTTAATGTTTCCTGACTTCCCACTGCTTGTTCTTGCAACCTCTATGCTGTTGTGATATCTGTCGTAAAAACAGAATGATATATAAAGGTGAAAATCATTCCTATAAATCCGCAAGGAATGTAGCAGACAATGAAGTGCAGGGGATTACACGTGTCTCATACAGGGAATGTGTTTTATTAACTAAATACAAACATACATTTTCCTGTGTTTTGTCTTTTGGAAAGAGAAGGAAGGGGACAAATCAACAGAGCAGGGATACCCCAGTGAAACTTCACTGAAGTCAGTACAGTTACACACCAGGGATACATTTGGCTGATTCTTTTGCTAAGGGCTGTATGAAACCTTAATATAGAGTTTCTGCATGTGTGAAGTGTATGCCAAGACAAACGCAATGTGCTAAATGGAACCTCTTGATTTATTTAAATAAAAAATATGTTACAAAAAAACACTGGATAATTGGAGTGGAATGGATCCAGACTGGAATCGTCTGTCTCATGTCTCCAGAGTGTCTGAGGGAGGGGCTGTAAGGAATATCTTACTTGTATACCTAAGCAATGTAGAATATGCAGATAGCAGATAATTTCTTGAAACTGCTAAGATCCACTAAGGGACCCAGAGCTCTCCAGAAGACAAAGGTTATAATCAGATGTAAACCAGCCCTTTTGCCTAAAGCTGATATGAAGTCAGAGATTAGCAAACAATGCCCATTTTCAGCTGTTAATCAGTTATCTTCCTTTTCTTCCCTCTCCCCTGGAGTTCAGATCTGCTGCCAGTATCATTGTCGCTCCCTGCCTGACCAAAAGGGTCTTTAAAGAAAATCTCCTATAAAAAATGTTAAAGATAAATGAGAATGGTTTGACTTAGCTGGGTTGGAGTATAATCCTTGAGATGTACTATGGGCATGGAAGCCAACCAGTTGTGTCTTGGGCTGGGCTACAGACACAATATCTTGGTGTGGAGCAGCAGCAGCTTGAACAGCAACTCTGAGCAGAGTCTAACCAGTGTTTGAACATCGTGGACTTTCTCCTTACAGCCCTTAATTGCCTGCTAACTGTGGAGGTGCCTACAGCCCTCCAGTGGCCACCCTTCTGCTCGTGCTCACCTGCAAACCCCTCCAAGCCATGTAGCTGTTGAGCTGCTCATCAGAGACCTACCCAATATCAAAGTGGGTTTCTCAAGCTCTGCGTTTCCCGTGTTTAACAGCTGGCATTAAAGCCCAACCAAACAGGAGCTACCAGAGCACACCTGAATTCCACCTGAGGGCTCGTGCTGGGAGGAGGGAAGGGGAGAAGTGACCATGTCCCCAGTATCTTCAGATATCAGAGACCCAATTTTGAAGGAACATCAGAATCTAATGCTCCCACGTGCCCTGTTGGAAATGGTGCAAAGAAACCTCCTCAAGACATGAAGCTGTTCCACTTAGCACGAAGTAATTATGCAAATGCCTCTAGGAAGAGGTCAGAGTAATCGTGAAAGCTGATGCAGATATTAACAGCACATCAGGTACACTGAGTGTGTGCAGCTCCCGTGAAGGGGCACAACAGAGTGAAAACCCTCAGCAAAGTTCTCAGACAAGATGGGCCACTGTCAGGAGTAATAAGGAAACTTTGTGCCTGCATATGCACTCACAGCAGGTGGCAGACTATTTTAACTTGAAGGGACAGTCTGTGATAGGAGACAACCAGCTAAAGGGGAGTGAGAAAAGAGAGAGATAAGCTAAAGCACTCCAGGAAATTCCATCAAATTCCTGGATAGGCGTTGTCTCACATGTTGAGAAGTGTGATGCTGCAGTACTGGAGGAGTTATCTTGGTTATGTCAGCGTTGCAGTATTGCTGTGTTTGGTGAAAGTTCCTGTCAGAAGAGCAAGATGGAGTGACAGTGCTTGCATAAATGTATTGGAATGGAAAAAGACTAAAATATAAAAATAGCAAGAATGAAAGGTGAGATTTCCAAACCCAGTTTTAGAAAGCTGACGCTCATTTCTCCATTTCTGGTGGGAAATGAGTATCCTAATTGGACATCTTTGAAAATGCCTCCTTTTTTCAAAGGGACGTAAATTTATTTTAATGAGTTTGTATTCTTCAGCTGTTTAAGCACTTCAGAAAATGTCACCATGAGTCAACAAAGATGTGCTAATCGATTACATCAGTGAGTTTAACATTAGCATCTCAGGATTAAAATACTCTTCAACATTTATTATATGGATTTTAAAAGAAGTTGTCTCCTATTAGTGGGGTAATGTAAAGAATAATGTTACCAAATCCAAATGCCTTGGGGCAATGTAAATATCCTAATTCTGACATCCTGAAGTTTGAATACAACATATGAAATCATAATGACTGATCCAGGGTCCACAGAAGTCAGACAGAACATTTCTAATGACTCACACAGATCTTGACTCAGGCTTTTAATACGGCTTTTTCCACCCTATTTAATGCCTGACCTCATCCAGCTTTGTTCCTGTAACAAAATTCCTAGGGAATCTCATTCTGTCTGGTACCTGACTTCTGCCTGAGTTCCTAGAAATGTCAAGGTCATTTCCTAGCATGGTTGAATTCAGAACAAAGCCTAAAAGCTGGTGAATATTTAGCTGCTTTAAACACATGCACGTCTAGACAATTTGGTTTTATACAGTATAGGATTATTGGGGTTTGGTTAATACTAAGCAACTCGGAGAGAGAGTGAGAGCTTTCTGTTCCAGTTAAAGTTTGTGAGACACAGGAGTTAGGCACATCCTAAAACAATAAATAACTGTGGTGCAGGATGAGACCTGTAATAACTTCTGAAGGTGGGAGCCCATCCTGCAATGAAGCTCATCACAGGAGGGGACAACACTTCAGTCCATGTACCAGACTGAGCTTTTGGAACTGTGGACTTTACTCCTGGCCTACAAACCACATCCTATGAATTACCTTCTGTTTAAAAGAAGGGAATGACTTTTTTTTCACAAAACTCTATGGTGGATGATTATTTCGTTTGATTAGGACCCACTTGTTTATTATTACTCAGCAAGAAAAATTCAAAGAAGCAAGAATTTTTCATACAGTGCCATTAATTTTGTTTGTGGTGTTCTCTGCACTGGTGGTGTAACAAACTGCAAAACCACAGTTCTCTTTGAACCTCACTTTCTTCTGCACACACAGCTTTTCATTTCACAACCAATTTCAGAGAGGAGGGGGCCGAGGGGAGAAGAGAAGTGATGATTTTGGCAGCGACACCGTTCTGATTTGCTAAAATAGCAGCTTGGCAAATCTGGTTTCTCAAATATCTCATGTTTTGTTAATTACTGACAGCTTTGTTTTGAACTGAACGTGAAACAATGCGGAGAAATGGGCAAGGGTGGCCCCTGACTCACCAGTGCCCGGCTGAGCTCCGCAGGTGGGAGCGAGTCGGCTCCGGGAAGGGGCCCCAGCAGGAATTGCTGCCCCAGCTCATGAGGCTCAGCACACAGATGGAAGGGGAGAAGTCCTGGAAGCCAGCTATGAGATGCCCAAAAGGGGCTCTTTCCACACCAGGCTCACTGGGCCAGTAAGACATTGGGAATCTTGGCAGAAAGGAATGTGAGAGGAAAATGCTCAGCCTTCTTCAGACATGGTTTTATAGGGGTAACTTGGGCAACTGTTGGCCTTGATTCTGTTCCATGTGGAGAATGGGGCTGATCTGGCCACTCTAGACCACCAGTGCCCAGAAGGGTCCCTTAGGGGCCAGTGTGTACCTGGAAATGCATCTTCAGGGGCAGGTGGAACCAGGTCCTCTTAACAAGGTTTGCTTCATAATAGAGACCACAACCCATGAAAAGCAGCAAAGTGTGAGATGGGTGACTAAAATGAGTATAGACAAAGTGAACCAGAGTAGACACTCCTCTTGCAGTTCAACTAAGCATGTCCTGGCCACCTGGAAGTTCATGTGCAGCAGTATCTCTGCATATTTTCATCTCCATAAAACCTGAGTGGTGTTCAGTCTCCCTGGGTCAACCAACACTGAGCATGGAGTCACTGGGGATGCCTGAGAGCTGCACTTTGGGCTGGGATCTCCTAGCCAGGAAAATGGAGTTTTTGTATGAGCAGGTACCTGTCCTGCAGCTCATACCCTCCCTGCTGCTCTCTCAGTGAGCATGAGGGACTCTGGTACCAGAAGTTGAGAAAATTCAAAGACACAAAAAACTGGAAAATTCAAATCTAATGAAAGACAGATGATTTCTTCTGCCTGCATGCATGTACTAATCCATTCACTGCTCCAGGAGATCTCAGGGGCCAAGTCATAACAGAATTTTTCTTTTTTTTTTTTTTAAGAACCTAATACCTAAAAAAAAAAAAAAATCCAGCCAGGTTAACAAATCTGACAAAAGCAGAAGAAACTCTTCAATGTCAAGGTTTATTCCTGGGAAATAGCATTCCCAAGGATGCTTTTGTGTGCTGACAAGATACTGGAGGAGCAAGACTGCTGGCCATGTAGAGCTATTCATGCATAACTGTGCAGCTAATGATCCCGTGGCAATTTATTTTTTGACCTATGTTTATTGTATTGGGTAAATGTCACATCCACTTTTTGTCTCTTTATTAGCATAGCACATCAGGCCTGTGTATGTGTGTGTTTGTATATGCACAACACATAGACATAATTACACATAAGTCCTTTGGTGTCACTTTTCCCAGAGCAGAGTAACACCTCGCATATGAAATGAATTTTTATAGAAATAATGCTACAGAGATCATTTTTTCCAAGCATTTTTTTCCTTTTCACTAATACATAGGAGAAATGGAAATAGTGAGTCAGAATGTATCAGTAATCACATGGCATGAAGAGAAATTCAATTTGCAAAACGCTGAGCTCTGTGTCTCAGTGCAGAAGGAAGTCTGCAAACTTGGACTGTGCAAGGCACATCACAGATCTGGCATTTAGGGCTGATAAACTGGTCTGAGAAGCAGCAGCCTCTCAGCCCTGAGCAGACAAAGGTATTTTGCAACAGTCCTCTCTCTGAAGTCAGCTGGAGCTAAGGAAGTGTTCTGGGAAATGGAGCCTAAGCAGTGAAAGCAGAGCCCTGGGAATGCAGGCTGAGAACCTTGGCTGTTCCACAAACTCATTGCTTGACCTTCAGCACAGCAGGAGGAGAACAGGAGTCCAGGAGTGACCTGGGACTGCTTTTCTATCACTGGGTTGTCCCTCTTTAACTAACACTTGTTTGTTTTGCTGTCCATCAGGATCTCACTTCTTCAACCCAAAACAAAAAGTCAGGGGGGAAAAAAATGCCCTATAACAAAAACAAAACAAAACAAAAACAAACAAAAAAAAAGAGAGAGAAAAAAGCTACTTGATGGCTGGGATTAAAGAGAACCAAAAATTACAGGAGCACAAAGTACAAAGGGGGTTAAAAAGAGGAAAAAGAGATGAGTGACTTGAATAGCATTGGATATTTGGATTCCTTTTGTTTGAGAGGTTGTTTTTTTTAAAAAAACTGCTTGGAAATGTAGAGGGTTTTCTTGTTTTCATAAAGGTGCTGTATATATATTTTTCCAATTAGACGAATCTCCGTTATATATTTAGCACTGTTTGGAAGGGACTGGGAAGATGAGGCTGCTGAGGAATGCTGCAGGCTAAAGCTGGGTTCTCCAAACTGGCTTTTGTTGCACCAGTGTGAATCACTTAATAATTCATATTTCAGAATACATTAATGTAAATTATAATTTTAGCTTGCTATTGAATTTTTAAATATGCACTACAAGCAATTTATGTTTCTGTTCATTTTCCCAGGTAAAACTGTTTAGACGTTTTTAACATATGCTTGGTTTCATTCATCATATATCATTCCATTGTTTTAATTTGGGGTAATTAAAAATTAGGAACATCACAAATAATACATGGAGCCCTATGTTCATGGAAAAATAACATGGAACTGATACTCAGTCTTGCAATTTGAATGAAAGACATTTTTCAGTAATGCTGCAGTAGCAAAATAGCAGTGTCCTGTGTTTCTGCAGATAATCTATACCTAAATAATAATTACTGTGATTAATCTGTATCTATCTTTGTCTTTAAATCAGTAGCGTTTGTTCTGGAATTTTTTTGTTTAGATTTACAAGGAATATTTGGTGTAGGAAGGACAGACATGTTGTTCCTCTCCTACTGGGCTGTCTAGATAATTAGAAGACTCAAACTCAGTGGTTATTGAGGATTCACTTTCTTTTTGTTTCTGGAAACAAATTGTCAGCTTTGACCCCACATTTCAGAGGCACAGGGGGAGCCTGAGTGGCACTCGAGCTGTGAGACCCAGAGAGCCCAAGCTGGGCTTTGCCCAGGGAAAGGCAACAGCTCTGTGACTCCTGCATTGTCCCTCACACCTCCAAGGTTGCCATGGGAGCCAGTCCTGCCTGCCCAAGTGAAAGTGGTCCAGCAATGTGCCACTTGGTAGAGATATATTTAAGGAAGTAAGTGGGGACAGGGGATGGAGCATCCTGCAGTACCTTGCTCTTCCATGAGCAGTGCATGTGCCCTCTGTGACCCGTGAAGAAAGAAAATGTCCATAGAGAGGGCCAAGGAAGAAAATGTCCATAGAGAGGGCCAAGGAGTGAGGAGGACATCCTGAGGCCCAGCTGTTCCTTCCCTCATGTTCCTGACTGGCTCTCCAGCTCCAGCATGTCCGTAAGGATGTCAGCTCAGCTCTTGCCATGTTCGAGGGGTCATGGATCTTCTCTCCCATTCACACCCGTAATGAAGGACAAGAACGAGACCTCCACACCCTCTTCTCCACCTCTGGGGAAGATGCACCACCACCTCATCTTCCCACTTTTCCCTGATGGGCAAGGAAAAAAAGGATTGCTGCCTTCCATCCCTTTTCAGGAGAGCAAAGCCATCTCTTACCACCAACAGTGCCAGACTGCATTCCACAAACAGTCAGTGGTAGCATTTCCTAAATATAAGATCTACAGTCAGATATGACCCACGTAACTGCTGGACATATCCCAGAGTTCCCACATGCAAATCTCATCCTGTACCAGATCAAACATCATCCATCTAGGGGGAAGGAAAAGGAAAAAATGGAGGTGCTATTAGAAAAGAAATAGCAAGGAGAAGAAAAGGGATCTCAAGGAATGAAAACAATTTGTTACAAATTAATATTACAACCTGGGGATGTAAATATGTCTGGTTATTGGAATGCACATTCTCCCCCTTAAACCATTGCTAGAAGCATAAAACTTCCCACGACATGCTGTATTGGTCAATGCATCTCTGTAAGAAGGTGCTTTGTATCTCAGAGGTAGCATAAGAGCCATTAGATGTGGGTGTTGCTATGGTAACTGCTCTTTTTTTTTAATTGAATAGCATAGTAAGTAGTCTTGTAAAACCCACCAACCCGTAACTTGCTGGTGCCCTGAGGCAGCTTTAATGCAAGCACCTTTTCTTTGTCTTATTTCCTTCCCAGAGAGATGCAGGTAGCTCAGCATCAGCTACCTCTTTACAAGGGCAGTGACTGTGCCAGCAGAGTATGTTCTGATTCCTCTTATTAAAGGGGTGGTAAACAGAAGGTCAGGCAAGATATAGCAGTTTTATTGCAGGTCACTTTATATACCATGGGGTCAGATAGATAGAAAACTCTCCTTTTCCTGCTAAGGTGGGCAGCCAAATTCTTTTGCAAAGGTGCCATCACTCAGTTCTTTCACACACTGCACCCCCACCCCACCCACCCCAAGCCATGGTGACCCATCCAGATGAAGCCTTCCAGTACACCACCCATTGAAATGAAATGGCTTCTGTTTGGTGTAAGATTTACTGTTTTCTGTTGACATGTGTCAAGTGGGTCTGTGTCAGGTGTGACTCCTTCTAATTCTCTGAGACTTTCTGCTTTTAGAGTACTTTTCAGAAGACCAGTGACCTATTTGACTGCTGAGCTGGGTTTCCTGCCTGACTGTTCTTGCCTCTGTTCACATTTTAAGTCAGTAGCAGAGTATTTTTATAAGTACAAGAATATCAGCCCTTCTCCAAGCAGGGTGACTGTCTCTCTGGTTAAACACTTGTTTAATTCAGTTAAACACATCAATTTTTCAGCTTCAGCTCCAGAATTTCCCTCGCCACTGCTAATAGGCATGCCTTGTCACAGTTTTGCTGTGGGATGCTCTGCATGGGGCTGTATCTCCAATTTCATTGTCCTTGGCACTCGCAGCTCTCTCCTGGTGTCACTGTCAGACTGCACTTGGCCTAAATGAAATGTTTTCATGCACTGTCATCCCTCCCCTCCCAGCCCAGCCCCTGGGCTTCAGCACAGTTGTGGTCCTGTCCCTGGCTGGTCAGAAGAGCTCCCACATGGACCTGGGATTGCTGATGTTTCTCTCTTTCTTCTCTGTGTTTTTATGTTTTTAATTCCCCATGACAAATCATCCCTATGCTATTCTGTGCAAGCCCAGTAAAAGGAGCACTTCATCGTGATGGAAAAGAGAAAACTGTCTATAATGCCAAAAGAATCACTAACCTTAAGGTTTCTTTTGTTTGGAATTTTCATTTATATGTTGTCTGGGGCAGAGTTCACAGCTGAGATCTTGGTAATCCCCATTCAGGTGCTGCCAAACAGGGGTGGCACTGACACAGATATTTGCGATAAGAATTTTCCCCTTAAATGTTTCCTGGTCATCTTAAAGTTCTGCTTTGAATATTGCATGGTTTCAGCTCTGGCAGGGCTCACTCTGAGCAGATCCAAAACTATGGGTTATCATACCTAAGTGTGCCAAGAAGTTCTCAAAGCACCTGAGCTGTCCATATAACTCTGTTTCCTTCTGAAGTGCTGCTGAGGGAGTTGGGCACTCTCCCACCTCCAGGATGGATCCCCAGAGGGGCATGGCAGCCCTCTAGTCCTCCTGGAAGTTGTTCCACTGTGGGATAAACAATTCTGGGTTTACTGGGTTAGACTTTGCTCTGAGGCCATTGCCTCTGTATTTGTTCAATGGCATTTTGATGTTAAATAAAAGTAGTTTAGCTGGAAATGCTGCCAAATACAAACCTCAGCTTGAGGCAGCTGTAAACTTTGGGTACATCAGAGCTGGGAGCTGAGCAGCACTGTCAGAGCCCAGGATGCATTTATTAACCCAAAGTGAGAGAATTCATTCCGCTTCAGAGAGCTGCCATGAACTTTGGGTGGCACCTGAGCCTGGTGTTGCTCTGCCATTTGGGAAGTTAATTTCCCCCTCGAAGGAAGTTACGGCCTTTAATCAAAGGCTTGTGAAAAGTGACTCGTTTTGCTGGGTTGGCAAAGGTTTGTAATTTGTTTTTGATATTTTTAGTCCTATCTAGAGAATGTCCCTTATTGGAAAAGACAGATTAAAGAAATAGATGAAAAAAAAGAGGAGGAAATGCTTGATGTGAACTTGAAGTGCTTAGATTTGTTGAAATACGAGCTTGGAAAGTCTGAGTGATCTTCACATTCAGATCACAACTTCACTGTAAAGGAAAGGTCACTTTTGCTTGTGTTCTGGGGCAGCTTTTTCTCTTTTGTCCCCTTGGTAAGATCTCTCCTTTTGTATTATTATGGATGTACCTTGGTTTTGAACTTTTCCTTTTTTCTCTTTTTTTATTTTTTTCTTTCTTTTTGGACAGAGAACTGATATTTCATCTTTTAAAAGATTTACAAGAAAAAGAAATAATATATGCATCACTGTGGAAAAGCATGTCTCTGTTCATACCTTTGCATTTTACAGGAAAATATGTCATTCCTTTCAGATCCCTGAATTAAGATGCACTATTTTTTGCTGAAGGCTATTTTAAATTAGGCTAATAAATTGCTGCTCTCTGCCTTGCGTGATAATGCATTACATTATCTACTGATGTACACGTATTGTTTGACTCTAATGGTGTGGAAATTAAATGTTAGACATGGGCCAGATGTTCCTATAGATGAATATGAAGTATGACTCTGTCGTAGCTGAGTCTCAATGGGACAGAAGGTGGATGGTGAGGTTTTCTGAACAACAGCAACAAAAAATCTTAAGTGGGTCACTTGCAATCCACACCCAAGATCCAGCCCTAACACCGAGCAGTGGAGCAGCATTATCAGACTGGGTTCTGCTGTTATTCCTCAGCCAGAGCTTGTGCCCTTCCCACTTCCAATGCCTCAATGTCTATAAAGCCACAAAGAATGGCTCACAGAGCTGGTGAACGTTTGCTGTCCTTGTCAGACTGACAGACACAGCTGGGATGCATCCCTGGCTCCTGCCTCAGCCACAAACATTTTGACGCTCTCCCTCTGCCCTTCCCCCTCTCCTTGTGTATTTTCATACAGGGGCTGAGGGGGCAAACAGATGTACATTACAGTGAATATTAATGAAGGTCCCCCACTGGCATCTCCTCTCTGGAAAAGGCAGGGGGAGAATAGTTTACAATCTCACTTGCAGGGCTAAATTACCCAGTGACTCATAATCTAAGTACCAGCAGAATGCTACTGAACATGGGTATTTAGGATATTTGATAATGATGGACAGAGGCATTTTCAAAATTGGTAATAAAGCAGCTTTGTTTTGGGAATGCTCTGACTCACTACAGCTCAGTAGCACCTAAAAAAATAACCCTAACCATGAGATTAACTGAGTGTTTTTATTTGTGTGCATGCATGATCATATTGTGTGCGAGGTGGGAAGGAAGGACAGTTTTTTGCATTATCAGTAGAGGTCTGTAAGTAAACCAGAAGGACTGTTGGGAGCACTGAGTTAGTAATACATGGATTCCTTATCACTAGAAAGGAGAGATGAACTTTCTCTTCTTTTTGCCACCCTGCTTGCAGGAATGGCCCCCTTTGACCACTGGGCTCAGTGCACCCCTTTACTGAGGATTTAACACTGCCCCAGCATGCAGAGGGGCCCAGACTGGCACGAGGGGGAGGGTGGTGAACTGCAGGATGAGTGTGGGAGTGAACAGTGGCACTCAGGAGCAGAAAACAGCTTTGCAGCCAGGGAAAGGGCTTGTGTAACTGCTTCTGGAAAAGGTGCTGTAGAGTGAAGAGGGGTGAAGGAGAACTGGCCATGGCCATAGCACCACATGGCTGCTGCATGGGCAGTGCTCCTCATCTGGGTCCTGTGAGGGCATGAGTCACTTCTGAGGCAGAGGGCACGTCTGCTTTGAGATTTCTGAGCTGCTACTCTGTCCTAACCCAGCCTGCTGCCAGGCTAATATTTCTGCAAAGATTTGGGGTATGAGCTTGGCTTTGTGTGCCTGAGCTCACCAAAGGCTGGGGATTGTAAGGTGTTGTCATAATCTCCCTGCTGAATGTGGCAGTTGCCCCCAAGAGCACCAGGCCCTGACAGCTCCATGCCATCCATACCCTCTGTGAGCAGTGTGCTGTGGTGGAGGGAAGATGGGCACAGGGTGTATCCCACTGCAGCCCACAGGCATCCATCATGTCATGGTGTCACAATCATCCAAGGGACCTCACCACGAGTAAGCCAGGGATGATGTTGCAGCCCTTACCCCAGGTAAAGCCAGTATTAGGTCTTCAGCATCTCTTTTGTAGGAAACAAGGCTTATTCCCCACGGAGCTGGAGTGTTTCTTGAGCCTCTTCAGTGGCAGGCACCACCAGATATACTGGAGAATGTTTTCATCACAGCTAACAGAGGGCTATCCAGATTGCTGGTAACTGTTTTTAGCACAGTAAACATGCAAACTGAGTGCCTGGGGAAAGGAAAAAAAAGGAAAAAGCCTGTCCCTGCAGTAGCTGATCATTTTTAATTAAATCTCAATCTATCAATCTAGTTATGTGGGAGAGGGAGAGAACCAGCTTTGAATGTTTTGGGATGCGGGTGATCTGAGAGGGCTGCTGGCTGTGACCCTGTGCAGGGGCCCAACCCAGCCAAGGCACTCCTGCTGCCACCATGAGGACCAGGCACAACGGCTGGATGGCCCCACCAGCCTGGCCTCCATCAGGCATCTCATGGGTCAAGGGAGTCTGTCAGAGCCTGGAATGGCTTTCTGTCCCTGCCTCACTGAGCTTGCCCAGAAAGCAAGACTTGTAGCAGTTGGGTGTCTTTGATGGTACCAAGAGAAGCAGGAGCACTTCTGCCCATGCTGCTGCAATGTCAGCTTTGTCCTTGGCCAGATGGAGCTGGGCATGGCTCAGGACTAGTGGGTGCCATGGCAGGTGGGCACCATTCAGATGGGACCCGGGTGTGGGGTGTTCCTCCTGGGCACCCTGCACCCTTGGTATCTGCAGTCCCTCTCCTTGATGGATGGGGACAGAGTAAGGGCACAGTGAGTTACATTTTGGTCTCTGGGCTCAAGGATTAATCCTTTCTAATGAAACTGGTCCAAAGTACTTTAAATGTGAAGGTAGAAAGAGTTCATCTGGTGAAATACAGTATATACTGTCTTCACATCTTTTCTCTCTCAAAGGCAATGTTTTCTGTGTTGTTCATGAATGAAGAATGAAAAAAAACCCCAAAGACAGTTTTGATACCAGTTTTGGGGGTGAGTGGAGGCAGGAGGGGGAGAGAATGGCATGTGCTCATCTGTGTTTCAAGAACAATGAGCCTCAAACCTGAAATTATTTCCTGTTTGAAAATAATGATTTAGCTTACTGTATAGTCCCCAGCATCTGAGCTGTGGCCCTGTTTGAGCAGGGAGGTGGGGCAGGATGACCTCCAGAGGTCCCTGCCAACCTCCACACTTCTGGGATGCTGTGATCTCAAAGATGTTACAAAAGGTGAATACATGAAACCTCTGATATCCTGATTTATTAAGTGTGCTCTTGCATGGAGTCATGTACCGAAGTGTACAGTGGTTTGGTTGGTGCTGAGAAACACTAACAGCACAACTTAATGTGCAGCCTTGTTCTCTTAAACAAGCAAACCCTCCCTGGAAACCCTCTCTTTGCTATAGTTCTTTACATCCAACCTTCCCTCAGGGAGATGGGTGCGTTTTTTCTACATATTTTCTTCATAATTCTATATCTTTGCTGGTTGCATAAATTAAAGTGATGTGATCACTGCACTTTGTTATAATGATTTCTTACAGCTCAGAGGAACCCTCATGGCAGCCAGGCAGGAATAGAAACTGAGTGTCAGGCATTTTCTCCCTCTTCACCAGGAGAAGGTGCCCAATGGTCTTGCACAGGTTCTCTCCTGTCTGTGACAGGTTTGTGATGTGCTTTCTTTCTTCTGAATGGCATGTTGTACACTTTGTAGGATTTTCTCCTTTGTGCTGTCATGGTCTCTGCAAAAACCTCCATGGAAATTCTTAAATGAGAGCTTGTCCTTTCTTCCTTTTTATGATTTAGTTCTGTGGCCAAGGAAAACTGAGCCAAGGTCTCCCAACTCCCACAGGTCATCACAATGTCCAATCAGAACAGCTACTACCCACAACTGAGGCCACTTCAGCTGCTGGCCTGGCTGACTGACACAGGCCAGCCAACCTTTCCATTGCTAAGAAAAGTCACTGTGACTCCAAAAGAAAAAACAACTCCGGCTTTCCCCTTTGCTCTTCAATTTCCAATGCAGATTCATGCCCTGACATATGCATAGATGTATATGAAATAACTCAGCTCTTCTGCTCTTCCCCTACTGTAGCTGCTTCCTCACCCCCACACCTCATTCTGGTTTCTAGACCTTATTCAAAAAAATAAGGAAAAAAGGAAGGACCGGAGGGACGGAGGGAGGGAGGGAGGGAGGAAGGAAGGACGGAAGGAAGGAAG
>JAWWEV010000083.1:59501063-59511565 GCA_035583235.1 Hafferia zeledoni
CACTGCCCACTGCCCACTGCCCACTGCCCACTGCCCACTGCCCAGGCCTTTGGTTTGGGCCAGGGGCCAAATAGAAACCCTTTGCAATATGTGTGTGGTCAGGACAGGCCTGCAGGAAAAAGTCATTAAAAACAGGGTGCTTTTTGTTGTGGGAATAAAGCATCTCCTTAAAACCACATGGACCACTCAGGCAATGGCAGGGGAGAAAAGGAACATTGAATTGGTTGTGAAATACTGTCAGTTTAAATCAGGTAGTGATATTTGATAGGGAAACAGAGAAGCTTAGTCCATTTTAAAGAGTCTCTTCACTGAACTATCTTGCCCTTCTGCTGTCTGCATATAAATGACAGCACTGATGTGCAACAGTAATGTCAGAAGGTAAATTGAGTGTTAATTCTTGTGTTAAAGTTACTGAGCATGCCCCCTACAAAAAGATGTTTCCAAAAACCTGATGGTTCTGATGTGAGCAGGGTGAGGAGTCAGGGAAAAAAAAATACTGCAAGTGCTCATTTGACAGCAAAGGATTTTGTGGTATGCCTCAACAAGACATTTAAAATTTCACTCATAATTTTATGAAATGTCTCTCATTTAAGTTGTCAAAGCCTGACAGGCTTGTTAACAGCATCAAGGGGTGAATGGTCCTTCATCTTCTTGCTCTTGCTCAGCTGAATGATCGATGAACAAACTAAAACTGACAGCTGCTGCAAAGACACCAAGAATCAAAGGAGATGCAGAAGATGTTTCTACTCCTCCCTGTCTACTTCGGTCTAAAGAATCTGATATTCTGTTCAAGAAAAATTTGGAAAAGGAAGAACAGCAGCAGTTTCAATCCTGACCTTAAGTCCAGCTGTTCTGCCTGATCCAGCAAGGCCACAGTAACTCTTCTCCATGAAAATGTCAGTATTTTGGGAATTACATGAGCTCTCACTTTAACTTAATGTCTTCATTCCATGTCTAAGTTTCCCTGAATTTTCCACTTAAAAAAAAACCCCTGAGGACTGAGTTTGTTTCCCCTGCTTTGAGGAGGGGGATTGGAGCAGATGATCTCCAGAGGTCCCTCCCCACTGCACCATTCTGTGATTCTGTGACAGCCCCATCTTCATCTACACCTTGCAGATATTGGTATACCGAGTGCTTGTTGCTTTTATTCCAGGAATGGCATATACAAGCAGTGTTTTTTCACAGAAAGTGTATCAGTTTATTGTAATTTCCTTGACACACAAGCTGAATTTACAGCTCTATTGCCATCCTTATTTTTTCCTGTTTCTTTCTTCAGCTTTGCAGAGTGGTCTCTCATGAATAAAATCTATAGAGTACCTCACACAATGTGTAAAGGCAAGAACCGACTACCCTTTATTGAGAGAGAGCTATTTTTAAGGCTGCATTTGTTACCTAGTTCTGTTGAGTCAGCACAAAGCCCTTCTTCCTTTGCTGGGGAGTACTTTGTGTGCAGGGTGTACCCCAGGGTGTCCTTTGTGAGCAAGCAATATTTAGGGTCTGGTGTCACTGTCCCAGGGTTAGCAACTCTGCATGGTGCCCCTGTCCCAAGAGAAACTCAGGGAGAGAATGACACTTTCAGGAGCTGCAGTTCCCTGCTATTTCAGAAGGTGAGCCATCCATCTCTGGCTGCAACAATAGTGGATATTTCTTTTGTGCCTCTGCCAGTTCCTTCTGGATTTGTATACAGTGCAAAAGAGTCGTTTCCTACTCTCCACTGTGTTGTTTTATGACAGGCAGATGCTATTTTTAAGTGTAGTGGTAGGTGTGAAATCAAATATGTATCTGTTTCCCCTGCAGTTTTAGGACTTGGGAGAATCAATGGGCTTCAGTTCTGACTCAGATGTGTCCCTGAATCTTTTTCCATGTCCCCCAGGGTGGATCACAGTTGTATAAAACTGCCACCTTGCCAAAACTGTGAAACTTCACATCAATTCCAAAAAACTTGCATGGCTGAGACACAAAAATCTCAGCGACCTCCCAGATCAAAATCTCACTGAACTTCAGACAGAATTTGAAGAAAAATTTACACTTCTGCTTGGGGATAAGAGGAGGTACCAACAGCATGGGAGAGAGAAGTGCTCATGAGAGACTTCAAAATGGAGGGAATTCATTCTTGCTGATGAGAAGGCCTTGAGGAACTCAATCTAAAAATTATTGCATTGCTGCAAGAATGAGAGAAAAATCCCTCATTGCTCCAAAGGCATCACAGAGCCATTCAGGCACATTGAAAGCTTTTCTGAAAACAGACCTCCTGTGAAGTTCTGGAGCTACAGGAAATTTGTTGGAAATTTTACATTTGAATTTTCCCTATTGTCTTACCTGTTGTTTAATGTCATTATGCATATATGTATGTAAATGTAAGTGTAAATATAAACATGTGTGTGTGTGTATGCAAGAACATAACCATAGGAACATATGTTTGTTTATTTGCATCCTGTGTGTGTACAACTACTACAGCAGAATTATTTAGATGCAGAAATGTTTTGCAATGCATTAATTTTTGCCTTCTTCCTGCACTTGCTATACCAGCACCAATTAACTTCCAGGGATCACTTCTAGTGCTAGTCAGTGGCAACGATCCCCAAATGAGATGGCAGCGAGAGCAAAAATAATTTTAGGCCAATATTTAGCCAGAGCTGAGTACTAAAATAAACACAGGACTTGTGTATTTGTGTACAGGGCTCATCCTGCCTTTCAGGGCTGCCCAGCTACTGAGTCAACAGTGCTGAACCCTCATTCCAAGGCAAAGCAGGAGATCAGGGAGCATGGAGGAGTCAGGGTGCTCTTCAGCACCTCCTCAGATGCTTTGAACAAGCCACTCAGGATGATGATTTTAAGCATCTCTGTTGAGAACAGGAGACATAACCACATAAGAAAAGCTGGGGCTCAGCCCCCCTGGGCAATGATGCCACACCTGGTTCCAAGAACCACACTGCTCCATCCCGGGCTTCAGGGTGGCACAGGGCTGACCCAAGCCTGGGAGCATCACTGGTGGGCAGAGAATCCAACAGGTCCCTGAGTCCTCTTTGACCACTCATTAGTCACGACTGTATTCTTAGAGGTATGTCCTAAGTTTGATGTAAAATACTGTTTTTTCCTGTGCAACAGGGCAAAGGTGCCCTTCTGCTTCCCCTTTTCGGTTTTTGGATAAACCCTTCCTTGTTTTCACAGGAACATTAGCTCAGATCTGCTGCTAACTGCTCGCAGCCGATAAAACTATTGCTTGGAAAGACCATATGTCACATGGAGCTGCTCAAGAGGCACAAAGCCTCTCTTTCTGCAGATCCTTTCAAGATACCATTTTATGCTCAGTTAAAATGGAAAAGAGCATTATGTTTAAAGATAAACCCATTTACTGTGCAACTGCTTTGCGAAATTCTGTCACCAAACTACTTGTTAGTAAGACATTTGGACTGCCTTTTAGAAAAGAAGAAAAAAAAAGTTGCTACACATCTCTTTCTCCTTGTTTATCTGTTGCTATGACAATGGTAATGACAATATCACCAGAGACAAGAACTAAAATCTTTTACTACTTACAAGAAAATCGGTTCTAAGGAGAAAGTTAGTTTATAAATATACTTGTTGTTACCCTCTTTGACCCAGGTAGTTCAGGGTCTTTGTAGGTTGTTTCTGTTTGGAGAGCAAGAGGATGAGGGAGTGAATTGAGCTTTTTAATGTGCTTCTGTTTGTTTAGAAAGAATGTACACAATGTCCAGTTACTCTGGGCACAGCAGGGGTCAAAACAACAGGCAGTGTTTTCTCTTTTCACACTTTCAAGCTTCTTTTGAGCCACAACTCAAGTTATTTCTCTCGTAGGTTCCTCTCAGGGTCAGGCTACAGGGGTTTTCCTTGCTCCTCTGGTGTGTCCTTGCCACTTCCCATGTCTGCTCCTCTGATGTTTCTGCTGTCACTTTGTGAACTGCTCTGATCCATCAGATGCCACCTTGTCCCCAGCCCTGGCAGTTGGAGCTGGAGAAGCGTCTCAGCCCCCACAGCTCAGCCCCGCCAGGCATGTGTGGTGCAGTGTGTGGGGTGGGGGGTGTTCTGGAGTGGCTCCTGCAGTCTCAATGAGTGTGTCCCCAAAAGAAGGCAGTTCTTTTCCCAGGGAGAGGAAGCTTTCTCACCCACCCTCCTCAGTGAGCTTTCATGGCTGACTTGCAGCATAACACCGAATTTATTTCCAACAATATATTTTTGCTCCCTGTCAGATCAGGTTTCCCACAGTAAGGTGGGGGAGCAGAAAATATGTTACTATAGCCTAGCAAAACAGCCTCTGATGCAACTATAATAAAGTTGTGAAAAAGTCCTAGAGGAGTTAAACAGATTTGACAGCATTTAATTTCCATAAATTTAGGGCCTGATCCTGTTTTTCTTTTGTTAATGAGTACTAGAGGGATATAATGAATGAGCTTTTCAGGCAAACTAAAGACAGGAATAAGGGCCCAGCTCAACAAGGAAAGACTGGTGTGGGATTGAGCTGTTGGGGCATATTTATGGCCAACAGAGGTAACTCCAGTGTTCCTGCTCTGGGTTAGACCCATCTCTGCTGTGACCAACAGGGCTCCTGTCCAGGACTGACTGATCTACGCAGATCCTCTTCTGGTGGCAGCTTTGCTGCTGGTTCTTTGGGCTTTGCTCTTTGATGGAAACAAAGGTTACATAGAACATAATTTCTGCTCAGCCAGGGAAAGCTCTTTGATTTTGAACAGCAAAAACTCTAAATAGCTGCATTTTCTTGATCTATTAAGGAAAAAGACTCAATGGGTTTTAATTTAGCTCAGGTTTATGCCTCAGCTATTAACAAGACCCATTTGACACATAACAAAGTTTCTTCTTGTTGTCCTCAGACAAGACACATCTCTGGTTTTCAGATAGTTTTTTTCATCATTTCTTCCACAAACCCACATTCTACCAACTCCCCACCTCTGTCTTTATGTAGGTGCTGGGCTATGATGGGCCTCAGTGTAGACTCTGAATGGAAAAGATCCTCTTTTATGACTTCACACACCTCCAGCTTTGAAAATAACTTCCCTAACACAGATGAAACAGCTACAATTTTCTGAAGGCCCCAGCAGAACAAATGGATGTCTTTGGCCACATTCACACAGTAATACTTTGGCACTAATGAGACTGTCAAAAGTTGTCTTTCTAGACTGTATTGCCACCTGTTAAACTGGGAGGGCACAGACCTGTCAGCAGCATCAACTTCATGCCATGAAAAACCTCTGAATTCAATAGAACTGAATTTAAATGGAATTTCACATGCCAGAACAGAGGAAACTTGCACCTTTAATTAAAAATCTCAAGCCACCCACTCATGCAGCCAGTCCTTGATCCCTGGGAAATGCCCTTTGCTGAGACTATTATTTCTTAACTCATAGATGGTCAACAGTATATATTTGGTTTAGCCTTTGAGTAAGGGGATGAGTTTTCTCCAAGGACTGTAGAGGACAAACATCTCTTTGCACAGAGGATCCAGTTATGGGCACATGGTACATAAACTAAAGTGATTGATTCCATCGAGTTCTCAGCAGAGGATGGAGTTTGGGATGATCATTTTTGCTGAACAAAGGTGTTCTGAGCAATAGGAAAATAGCTTTGGGGGGGGGGGGGGAAGAAATTACTTTTCACTTTAAAACTTTGAAGGCAAGAGTTCAACAAGCTCTAGTAAGATTGTGACAATAAGTTTGCCAAAGGGGGAATTAGGTATTCTCATTTTTACATGTTATTAATTTCTTACATTTTCAATAAATTGACAGCCACTAGATCAGTGTCTGGACACAAGATCTTGCCTCTCAAGCAAGTATCTTTAATAATCCACTCTATAATATTTGTTCTCTGACACAATCACTGTGAGAACAATGATTTGAGAATTTGTTGCTCAGCCCTGGATCTATGGATCAATCCTGGATTTGTACAAGTTGGCACATACACCAGCAGGATCAGCCTGATCCAGGGCAGAGGGGTGCACTCAAGTTTATTCCTCTTGAACCTGCCATGTGATTAGTTTTTATGCTGCCTTTATCCTTACACGGCCCTTTTGCTGGCTGCAAGAAAACAGGCAGTCTCAGTCAGCACAAAGCTGGGTGGTGAAGACAACCCATGAACGTTTTTGGAACCAGTGTGGACCCAGTGTCAGCACTTGCAATCCAAATCTGGCTGTTTCTGATGCCATGAGAGGAGCACTGAACTGCACTGAAAGCATTGAGCCACAGCCTCAGAAACATGCTCTAAAGGGAAGGAGATTGCCTTATGAGGCCAGCTTGCCTCAGTCTCTCCTTTTGGATGTGTTCCACTTTGCTCACAATGCTTGCACATTCCCTGAGTCACAGACCACAGGAATAGCTCTTCAGTGGAGAGCTCAGGGCACTTGCTGGAGAGGAGAAACACGTGGGTTCCAGCACAGCAGAAGTGTCAGCAGGAGCAACAAGCCCCTTCCAACCCCACAGTGCTCACTGGACTGCTTGGTCACACATTACTGGAGAAGGAGAGACAAAGCATTTGGGGAAACCCCATCCCCTCCCTCCAGCTGAGCCCACTGGCCCTGAGGGCCATGGGCACTGTCTCATCTGTCCTTTCCTGCCCAGCCACCAAAGGTGCATCCAGCTCTTCTGCAGTGTGAGCTGGTCAGAGCTCTGTGGTTCTGTGACACCCCACAGTGAGGTTCCAGCTGCCACACAGGTCATGGCCCCCTCCTGCCTGTGCTCCTCCTCCTGGACTGTTCTGTTCTGTTGGTGGCACCTGCCCTGAGCCTGCCACGTGCCTTGGCATGCAGTGCCCCTCAGTCCTAACCTGTCTGGCAGCACTTGCCTGACAGAATCCATGCAGCAGGTCAGGATCTCTTTTGCACCATTAGCAAACAGGATGTCAGGATTAGTTTAAAACTCCATCACATTTAAAGAGGCCAGATAGGTGGATTATTCCTTCCTTTGCCTTTACACCCTTCTCCCTTTCTGTAAGGAACACTATTTGCTGCTAAACTAATGTTTGCAGCAGTTAAACATCCTTTTTATCAACCAAAGGACTTGGGACTTGCCTCTGTAATTCCATCATCCCACACAGACAATCCTACTCTGAGCTTTGTTAGAAGTGACCTGGGTTTTTATTCAGGAATCTATTCTGATTTTTGCTCTTGCTGATCTGGTAGATCAGACATCATGAGCAGCTTTCTGAGGGGAATCAGTGCTCTCAACACTCAGCTACCTCTGTTTAACCCTTGCTGACCCCTGAACATCAGGTTGGACTGCACAGGCTGCCTGTCACTAGACAGACCCATGCCTATATTTGGAAGGAAAATATTAACACATCCCTGGGGGAAAGGAAAATTCTGATTTGCTGATAGCATTTTGCACTTTCTAAACGAAAAGAAAGGTAGAGCAAAATCAGCTCATTGTTCTGCTGCTTTGCTGTTACTCCTGACTAAAAAAGTGCCTCAAAAAGTCACTGCAAAGTTTTTTCCAGTCCCATTTGCCTAAAATAATTACTGTTTTCACAGACTGACATCAGCTACCTCTGACATGCTTTATTTTCTGCAGCCTTCCAAAGATCATCAGCAAAAGTCCCAGAAACCCCAGTCCTGTGGCACAAGTTTTCTCCCCTTTTCCAGAACAGTTCCATTATGCCACTTTTGAAGGGTTTGATGTTCTGTTCCTAATTCTGATTTAGAAGCATCTGCTAATAAATTGACAGGTTGTGACACCTCCTCATAATTTCAGAGCTTTTTCACCTTAGATTTGGAGTGCTGCTTTTATGGTTTCAGAAGGCTTTTTATTCACACAGCTTCCATCTTGAGGAGCTCTTTGAATGGGCTTGTCAAGACAGCTGTTTCATAGACATTTTTCCTGGAACTGAATTCAGTGTTGCCTCTAAAATTACAGTTCCTCAGTCTGCAGCAGGTTTCATTCTGCAATGGCCAGCTTTTGATTTCTGGGGTTTATTATCTTGCTACCATCAGATATATTTAAAATACTTACATAAGGAGCTTATTTTTATTGTCAGCTTGTGGTGTAAACTGGACACACAAGGGTTAATATTTACTTCAGCCATGAATTTAAATAAATAAAAACAAAAAAACAAACAACCCAAACCCCCCCAAAAAAAACTAAGGTAGAAACCCACTACTTTAAAGACTGGACACACTGTCTTTTTGGAAGACATTATTTTGAACTTAAAAATATTTCTTATTTTGCCTGTGAAATAACCAAAGACAGTAAATGATTGAGAGGACTAATCAAGAATGGTCCAGGGAAAAAATTTCAAGTAAAAATGTTGGGCACAGGTAGAGACTGATTTTTGGTTCTGCATAACAGTGCTTGAACCTGGGCACCCAAAGAACTCCTTTTAAAAACCAGACATGACAAGAACAAGTAGAAACCCTTTCAATCAAATATTGCTATGGAAATAGTTCAGGGCAAGGAGGGGGGAAATATTTAATTTGTCACAAAATTTCCTATTTATAAATGCAAAAAATAGACATATTTAAAAATATGGATGTTATTTTGAAGGTTAGTTTGAAATGTTATTTTAATAGCTAAGTTTTATACAGATCTTTTCCCACTATGTCTTCACATATTCATTTATAGTTGGCTTTGTGGACATTATTATTACTTATGTGATAATAGCACAGTCAAAATACAGTTTAATTTTACTGTCAAATCACTAAGGACTTCTGCTATCTAGTACCAAAACAACTGTAATACTCATGTATCTCCTATTTGTGTTTATCTTGTTGAAATAATATTGACAGCCTGAGCATTACAATGTAATCAGAGGCAATCTGAACTAAGAAAGAAGACACTTATATCAAATGGATATCATTATCTGTCACCATTAGTAATCCTTAATTAAAAATTACTCTTAATAATTTTTTAAAGAACACTTTCTAAGAAGTGTAAATAAAAAGTGAGATAAAAAAATCCTTCTCAATTCTGAATTAGACTTGCAAAATTGTTATTTTTTTGCTTTTTCCTAAATAAAAAAAAAAACAAAACCCCAAACCAAAACCAAAGCAACCAAACAAACAAAACCAAACCAAAGAAGCCCAAACAGCCAAACACCACCACCCCCCAATCCAACACCTGGATATAAATATAAAATCTGAACTTCCTCCAGCTACAAAGAGAGTAAAGACATTCAGTAGAATGTTGCTGATCTTGGTACCAACCAGTTTTGTGTTTGGGTGAGGGTTTTTTGCAGTATCTGGAGTAATTATAGCTTATATTCCTAATACTTCCTTTTTGAATGACCTACCAAGCCAAATTCTGTATTTATTATTCCTTATGCACTTATTCTAGCTCATGGGAATTTTTGGGATATAATACATCATAAAATTGGAGCAGATTTTGCAGTCTCTTATCTATTTCATCCTACCTTTCCCTTTTAGTGATGTACATTTAAAGAATAATACTTAAACCTCCACAATCTGGTGAACTCACACCTAAACTACTGGGCAAGGACTTCAACAATAAAATGCTTTCTTACAGACCTCTAGTGAACCAATATGGATCAGTTCTATCACACTCTGTGCCAGAGAACTTAGAGAAATTTCAGAAGCTGAGAAGTTGTTTCTTGCTTTGGTTCCTACCACACTTTTATGCAGGGTGTAGGTTATTTATGTTATTTGTCTGACCCTTTATTAAATTATTGCACTTTCACATCTTCTCTTTCCTAAAGCTTCACAGAGTGTTGTTTGATCTTTTAGGAAGGATACTCACCACTCAAGAGTGGTGTGAGAGGAGACAGCTGTGCCTTACTCTGTGTCTAGAAGGGGGAATTTTGTTTTGGGAACTCTTTTAACTGTTTACAAACACTGACAAGGGAAGCCCTGACCAGTTAACCTTTTGCAAAGTTATG
Source organism: Hafferia zeledoni (assembly GCA_035583235.1). Classification (NCBI taxonomy): domain Eukaryota; kingdom Metazoa; phylum Chordata; class Aves; order Passeriformes; family Thamnophilidae; genus Hafferia; species Hafferia zeledoni. The sequence goes on from JAWWEV010000083.1 coordinate 59,510,916, forward strand.
CCAAACCAATTGCAGAAATCTCATGTGAAACACTCATCTTCAGCCTCCCACTTGCCAAATACACTGGAATTTTTTCCTGCAGTATTTTCTTAAACAAGCACACCATTCAGGTGCAGGATAACTCACCCGTGTGTCAATGTTCTGCACCCCTTTATTTCCTCCTCTCACCACCTACAACTATTTCCCCAATGCTAACACATTTTAGATAAGATCTGTGGTTGACAGCTGAAAAAAACACCTCCATTGCTATTTATGATATGATTAGATAGGTCAAGTTTAATTTCAGCATCCTGCATGAATCTGTTATCCAATCATCCTAATGATTCACTGCTCAAACCAGCAGTGGGGCTGAGAGTAGAAAGGAAACCTTGATTGTAAGTTGTCTGCCAATGATTGGAGTTTGTTATGGAAGAGCACTAAGGCAGTTGTCATTGGCTCCCTTTGCCAAAGGTAGGGAATGTTCCTGTCTTTTCGTTGTCACTGTGCCTGCAGCTGTGTGACAGATGAAGAGAGGTATGCCAGAAAGAATGTGACTGCTTTTCCTCAGGGTTAAGGCAAGGGTACACTTAATCACCTTTAAGAAAACACCATCTTTCAGGTAGAAGATACAGCTCCTCAGATGGATATTGCTCTCAAAGTTACATAATCCA
>JAWWEV010000083.1:59516810-59536975 GCA_035583235.1 Hafferia zeledoni
GCAGAGCTCTGTGAGCAGCGCTGGGCAGAGCTCTGTGAGCAGGGCCGGGCAGAGCTCTGTGAGCAGCACTGACACAGACAGAGCTCTGTGAGCAGAGCCGGGCAGAGCTCTGTGAGCAGCACTGACACAGGCAGAGCTCTGTGAGCAGGGCCGGGCAGAGCTCTGTGAGCAGCGCTGGGCAGAGCTCTGTGAGCAGGGCCGGGCAGAGCTCTGTGAGCAGCACTGACACAGGCAGAGCTCTGTGAGCAGCGCTCGCACAGCCGGAGCTGTCCCCGGTGCGTCCCCATCGCAGCGTGGCAGCCAAGCGTTTCAGACACCTGCTTCTGTTCACTCCTGCGCTGGCCGGGGACTAATGGGGACAAACGGGAAGGGGACCTAGCAGGATGCAGAAAATAATCGTCCTCTGCCAAAAGGGAATGTATGAGCAAAACTACAACGGGCAGGCAAGCAGCGAGGCAGTGACCCGAGGCAGCGCAATGTGTCAGGAAGGGAGAGCAGCAGCCCAGGGACAGCAGCAGCCCAGAGCCTCGATTTGTAATGACTGTGTGGACCACATGCCAAAAAGTCTCTCCCCACCTCCTTGCTCCAGAGAGCTCTCCTAATGTTCTAAGCCGCTTGGACATCACAAGAAAAAGAGCCTGCACATTTCCAACACATGACCTAAGGCATTTGCTCGAGCAAAGCAGCACTGCCCAACCTGCCTCTAACTCAGAGTGCTCCAAACACCTGTGAGTCAGATGATGGGAAATTCTCCCTGTCTTCACAAGCACAGATGAGTTTGAACCTTCTGGGCATTTTAGCAGTTTACCATCTGCACATATAACCTTTTTACTGAGCACATTGGAGTCTTGTAGGAGGATGTTAAATGCAGGAACCAAAATAAGGAAACATGTTTACACCTGCTACATCTGTTCAAGAATTTCCAGCCCCTATTACACTTTTGACTTTCACATTCCCTCTCCTTCTCCTTCCTGTTTGGTCAAATGCCACCATGTTAAAAACAATCCTGTATTTTTCCCCCCAAGTCTCACAGACTTTCTATCGAATCTTGTGAAAACTTAGAGCATATGAAATAAGCTGTGAAATGGTCTAGAAGCAACTGCTGACTGCAGTCTCTGTTGCTTATCCAGGATTTCCTGGATACTGGGATTCATTGTGAAGAAAAATGGCACTAACTACATGAAATACAGTGATTTAAGTTTTTTAAACTAGAATGAAAAATGAACAGTGGAACCATTTCTGATGAAGATGAAATCTTCCTGCAAACCAGGTGCAATAAAAAAAAATTAACAAAAAATAGATTATGAAAAGTATTCCAGCACACAAGAAAATCAGCACAAAGAAGATCTGTGTTGGCAGATGCCCCAGTCAATTATAACTGCTTTGTTGTAAAAGAGAAAGCACACTAGTATCTTCTGACAGAGGTGAACAGTTTCACTGAATGATTAAACCTACTGCAAAGTCAGACCCACAGATATGAAAGGGAAAAAGATCCCTAATTTGTTGGGGGGGCAGAAAAAAATAGTTCTACTGAGCAGAATTCAAAGGAGATTTCTTTTCAAAATTTTTACCAAATTTTATGTTAAGGTTGTCATTGTAAATATGACACAATATTGTTCAGTGAAACAAGTGCTGTGATATAAATGATTTCAAGAGTGATCAGTAACATCTTACAGCCATTAAAATTAATGTATCGATAAAGATGTTGTAAAATAGAGCAAGAGATACAAAAAACATTGGATAAATTCAGACATTTTCTCCTGAGTAATCTATTTTTTGTAATGATTTTTCTCTTGGAAGATTTACACTGGCTCTGTGAACACATGAGCTGGATTATTAATAATATAGGCAAGGTGGCAGTACTGGGAAAAATCCTCTCCTCCCTGTCATTTCCTAATAAAGCCCAGTTAATGGCAGAAAAATGTTTTCACGGGTCAACAGGTAACTAAGGAAAGTGCTATTTAGTGATTGTGGCATTTGGTGTTATGAGAGGGGCCTCTGTTTGAATTGCTGCAGGATGCTTGTGTGAAACAGGCTTCCTAAAACAGCAAGAGAAATGAACAATATTAAGGTAAATACGGGATATATTTGGAAAGGGCTGAGGCAAGTCCTGTGGTCCTAACTCAGGCAAATTCTCACTGACAGGTCTTGGCCAATACAATCTGCAGGTGTCCACTTTCTTTCAGCATTTAGCCCAGTATTCAACCAGAAGAAAACAGTTCAGTAATTCATTAGGATATGATCATGCCGGGCTGGTTACTAATTGTTCAAAATACCATTGGAGGCACTCCAGGATGCTGCACAGCACTCCACAGCTGGCAGCCATGGTACACAGGCGGGCATGCCACCCAAATAGAGCTGAATAGCATGAGAGCCACAGGAGGAAAGCAAAAAACCCCTTGCTTCCAAGCCCCTGGGAACCTTGCTGTGCTGTGAGGAGGGAGCTGCAGGTGCAGGGGGCTGCAGGCAGGAGGAGTGCAATGTGCAACCCCACTGCCTCCTGCCAAAGAGAAATGGGAGCGGCAAAATCATTTTCCTGCTGGCTGTCAAATGGGAGCTGCGGGGTTCCTCTGCTAACAATGGAAGGCAGACTACTGTGCATTAACAGCCCTGCCGGTGCCCAAAGTGGCCTAGCCTGTTATTAAACTGTACAGCTAAAGCTGTTGTTCTCCACTTAGCTGAAAGTGAGTTACCATATTGCAGGTCCCCCAAGACGTTCCCTACCCTTGACATATCCTCTCCCTCGCATGAGTGGTAATGACTGGGATCAGATCCCTTAGGCTGCTGCCTGCACTGTTTTACCTTGCTTTAGAGCAGCTTTTTGGAATAACAGAGGTCTGGTCTGTCCCCCTTCCCCTTCTCCGACTTCCCCCTCAGCTCCCCTCCTTCCCCCAGCCTTTATTCCTGAAACTCTTTAGTGGCCCTAAGGATCTTTCTCCACAACAAACACAGCCTCGATAACTCAGTTGTCCTCTAAGCAGATTGCAGGTGGGGTTTTCCCTGCACAGCATAGATTAGATTTTAAATGTATGCAAATAAGCATTTGTGTGCTTGACCCCACGACACAGAAGCATCAGGATTTACTCACTGACAGTTTTTTTTGTTCACTTTTAAATTCACATTTGCAAACTGGGCTCTAACAGAACTAACAGAACTGCAATAATAAGATTCTGACTTCCTGGGAAATGTTACAGACATACTAAATAAGGACTTGAACCTAGAAAGTTTTACAAAGAATATACAGATTTATTTTGTAATATACAGGTATTTATTTTAAAGGAAAATAGCTGCTTCGTATTAGGCTCACTTGCTCAGGATAGACTGGATGGCTTTGATATACAGTGCCATAATAGACAAAATCAGTCCTTTCCCCAGCAGCCTTTTTGTGTCAATGCCTGGCTTTGCTTTTTTGTGTGTGTGTGCAGTCTCGATCTGTCGCCTTCTCCAAGGCCAGCAAAGTAAACTCCTGCTCCTGACTCACAGCTCCAGATGGATTCAAGCTCAAGCACACTGTCCCCCTGGAATTTGGCATATGTAGGTTTATATGCCCTAATCAATCAGGCTGATTTCAGTTAATCCTAATCGTCCTATTAGGGTTCCCAGATAGCAACAACAGCAGCTAGAAATCCCCAAGCAGCCTAATTGACTTCATCTAATTACATTCCTTCTTGAGATTTCCATTAAACTACCCCCTGAATTCATTACAGTGGTTGGCTGCAGGTTTTTAGGGCTTCTTAAAAAACATATGCAGCAATTGGGATAGCTCAGTTCTAAGGAGCTGAAGTTAAGCTATAGGTAAGACCTTGCCACCTCCACACAGCTGTCTATCAGTTGTCCTGCTCTGGCATATGTCAAATGTGCCATCTAATCACTGTGGGGAATGCCAGTTTGGACTCCTGGCACTTGGGCTCGTTCCTGTGGATGTGCTGCCTGTGCTTCTTTCCTTGTAGTACTGAAGGAACCACACGAGTCAAGAGACTGCCAGCTCCTATTAACCCCTGGCAGAAAGGATTTGTAGATATGTCTCATTATAAAGTAAAGAGCTGACATTCATCTCAAAAGCAGTTAGCTTGGAAAAGAATGCTCTTTTGTCAGCATTCACCTTCCTCTGCGCTCCTTCTGTGGCAGTAAATTGTAAACTGCTCAGTCGAGGTGGCATCTGTCATAGTTAGGTTTCTGGGGCTAATTTGATCACTTCTTCCATTAAAGTAATGCTTTGGCTTTCCAAATGTTGCTAAGCTCCCAGTTCTTGCCTTTTGCAGAATACAATCATGTAGCCCAGGAAAAAAAAAAAGATTAAAAAACCCCTAAAAACAAACAAACAAACAAACAAAAAAGTGGAAACTTCTGGGGTAAGGATAAAATTGTTTGATCCCAGGCTGGTTTCCTCTGTATGTGCAACTGAGATCAGCTCCCACAACTGAGATCAGCTCCCACAACTGAGATCAGCTTCCACAAAACCCAGGGAGGCTGGAAGCAAAGAATCCTTTTCACTGGCAATTTGGTATACAGTGTGCATGCCTATCAGTGCTTTGACTGGAGTTCACTTAAAAAAGAAAATAAAACACACACTGGAAGACAGGCAGTTTGACAAGTGTCATGTTGGAAAATGCTTTATAGGTTAGACAAGCCTTTGTCTTCAGTCTGTTTGGAAAGTGGTGTCACTGATGGCTTTTACGGACGGTTCCTCCAGGTGGGAATGACACCGATATCACTCACAGGGAAATGGCCAGATTGATGTCAGTGAGAGAGCAGAGTGTTCAGGTTCACTGGGAGGAATACTATGCCTCTGATAGAATAAAATCCTTGACTGTGCACGGAGGGAGCAGGTCAAAAAGGAAGGTACCCTTGCCAAATGTTTGCTCTTGCATCTCTGCCTCATGGAGGGTGCGTTCTCTTCTGAGGCAGAGCCAAGGACAGCGAGAAGTTCTGTGTGAATAACACCTGATTGTTGCAGGAAAAGAACTATATAATTAAGACAGAAATACTGTTTGTGCTGATTTGAACTAAGTTTAAGGCTTTTCATAAAGTGAGGCTGAGGGGAGATGATATTTTGCAAAAATATTGATGTTTACACTGGATTAATGTCTGCTTGCCTGTAGAGATGAGAGGTGAACAGAGTATCTGTTCAAAGTCAGGCTGTGTCTGAACTGCAGACACAGTAAGTCACTAGAAAGTTTTGTGCAAAAGGATTTGGCCTAAATAGATATTTCTAAGAGCTGGCTAAGGTTGCTAATTACTCCTCTGAATAACTTTGAACTGAGGTTTTCTGAATCATTTTCATTCCAGAGGGATTAGCAAGTCTTTTTAGTAGAAGGAACACACACCAAAACTTATAAAATGCATTTACACAAACCTTCTAAAGTAACTGAATGCCAATTTGGAGTTACTTTTCTCCCTTTTCTTGTTCTATTTTGGCACTAACATGCAAAAGGAAGCTTGGGGGACTGGGTGGGAGGGGGGAAGGAAAAAAAGCAAAAGCCCAAAGAGAATACAAACAAGAACAGAAGAGACCTTAAGTGCTTTCTTGGAATTGGAGACATCGGTGACTTTATGAAAGATGCAGACACTCAGTTCTTTGTAGGCACTGGGAGAAGCAAAGTCCTAATTCCTCCACACTCAGCAGAGACACTGTCTGAGGCTCTCTATTGTCTCAGCAAACACAGGCAGTATTGCACCAGTGCAGTACATGCTTTGATGCAACTCAGCCTTATGTAAACAGCTTGACTCCTTACATTAAATATTATGCTCTCCAGATTATTTATGTAACACAAATACACGTGGATCTCAGACTTTTGGACTCTTTGGGAAAGCACTTTAAAATTTTGAACATTTGGATTTCAGTCCAGAAAAAATCTGAGCTGACATGTTTCTCCCACATCCCAGACTTCTTCCTCCTCATCAAATGACGTGGTTTAACCAATCCTTTTGTCCCTTCTGCTAAAAAACAGAGCCATACAGAGGCATGGAAAACACGCAAATAAAACAATCTCTTGAAATGATGAGGAGCAGAAAGGGACTATGTTCAGCTAGCACTTCTTTTGAAGCACTCAGACACTGATTTGTTCATCCAGTCACAATTTCCACTTCTCTTTGTGGGCATGAACAAGTGTGTGCACAGGCAGAGTGTGCTTCTGCAGCAAGGTTGTTTTACATAGTGGTAGTAGAGAAACAGGAGGAACCATAAACAAAAGAAAGTTTCTATTTGCCTTTTCTTGGGGAGACATTTCTGAAAAAGTTGCACATTGAGTCTGCTCAATAGGGCTGAAAGTTTATCAGTGTTGTTTTGTTGTTTGTTTTTTGGGGTATTTTAAAGAATATTATTTATAGTCCCCCTGTGGTCAGCTTTGGAGGCTCAAAGCCACACTAGGCAGAAGTGCCAAGATGCTTTGGAAAGCCCTCCAGATTAGGTGTCATCCCTATTACCTCCTGCTGGCACTGGGCTGAGCTCCCTACCTGTTTCTGGTTCAGCACTCCCAGCTGTGCCCACACTCACAAACACACCAGAGCTGCCCACCTATGTGTGGGGAACAGCTGTTTGCCCAAGAACCCACAGGAGTCAAGGGGAGGACAACATCAGTGAATGGCAGACTATGGGGAGGTCCCCAAAGTGCACTTTTGTTCACTGAGTCAGTCATCAATTCCCCAGCTCAGTGCTGCCTGGCAGCTCCCTGAGGTTTGCAGGGGACAGGAGGGCACATCGATGCTTCCCATTGCACCAAGTGGAACAAGGACTGGAAATGGTGACATTTCCAGTTTCATGGACACATTGCTGCCTTCCTTTCCTTGAAAACACAGGGGCTGCACTGTTTGCTCCCAGTAATGCTGTGCATGTCACAATCTGAGGGGGCTGTGGATAAGGAATGGCTTAGTTTGGGGGCAAGACAGCACTTCTTGGGAGAGGGGTGGCAAGCAGGAATGCCTCCCACATCTGACACTGTGATCATGAGATCAGGTGTGGTTCTGCTGAGAGGGCCAGGTTTGTGTTTGGACACATCCTCAGTGCTGTCAGACAATGATGCTTTGACCAGCTGATCAAAAAATCTCAGGGTAAAAATTAATCTTAGCATTTGTTTCTCTTCTCCACAACTGCCTGTGCAACAAATGCCCTGTGTGGGTGATAAAGGTGGATCCCACACTATCACTTCCTTTGGCTGTCATGTATTTTCCTTAGTGAGACAGGCAGGATGAGAGAAAAATCTGTTCCTGCAACGTGAGCTCAGGCAAAGCTGATCTCACTGTGAGAAAGCATTAGCTTCTTAATTTGTGTTATTGAAACTGTTCTGTGGACTTCCATTTGGTGGGGAAAGGAACTCCAAAGTAAAACAACTGCCATGCAGGGGAGGCTGCAGATGGCTCAGTAGTAACACACATACTGTACACCTGCACATGTTTGGCACAGAAGGGTTTGAGTGCAGATTTGTGAGCTAGCCAAGGGAAGACAGATTTATTTTTTTGAGGAGGTGGGAAGATCAGATCACCTCCAGGTGCTACCCTGATAAACACTGAGAATAACTCACCAGTCCTCTGCAGTTCTTCTCTGATCAAGTTCATCCTTGAGATAGGAATCAGAGGGACAGATATGTTATCTGGGAAGTTGTCCAGATTCATTTCCAAGGAAGTTAGATACTCAACAGAGCCCTGCTATCAGGAAGGTTGTTTGGGTTTTGTGGGGATTTTTTCCCCCTGTTTTTTTTTTGGGGGGGAAAGGGTGATGTTACTTGTATCTTGCTGTTCCTACCCAGACCCCAGCAGTCAACAGCAGAAACTGGGAGGGCTGCAAGAATGGGATTTAATGCTTATCCACATTTCCTCATGCCATGTGCCTCTAGGGTGCCACTCAGCCCACAGTCCTGCCTAGCTGTACCTTTTAAGTCAGGTACAGCCCAGCAGGAGGCATCACACATCACACAGTCCCTGAGCTGCCATGCTTGGAGCAAGTGCTTCTACACAGGGCTGTGTTGTACCACCTGGGTGTGCCCCTCCTTAAAACCTCTTGGGGTCTCTACCCGAGAAAATAGAAAGATCTTGAGAGATATACATGCATAGGAGAAAGCTAAAAATTGCTCCTTGTTGGTACTGTTGTTTCAGCTAAAGCCCACCAGGCTAAAGCAAAGTCCCTTCTCTACAAGGTGATCACAGCAGTTCGATGTAAGTTCTATTTTAAACCAGTGATTAAACCAGTGTAAAGCACTGTATGGTCGCTCTCACTTCAATTTAGCTGTGGCTGGCACTGATGACAGCTTGCATTGATCCTTGCCTGTCTAACCCAAATTGATATAACCCTGATTTCACATGAACTGAGCCTGCCTGAAGAGTGTTATGTACTTTTTAAGTTCATAAATTAAAAGAAAACCTCTGACCAAAAGGCTGCACGTTTCTCACAAGGGCAAAAATCACAGCTCAGTACTGATTTTGACAGTTCTCTCATTAACCTTCACTACAGAGAGCTGAGGAAAGTTATTTGGGGAGCAGAATGGTCAATACTTTGCCTAAGTAAATACATAGCACAGACAACCTAGAAAGAGATACTTATTTTGTGTGACAGCAATAAGAATGAGGAATAATGGACCAGCCAATTCATCTGGATTACTTTCTTCATTTCTAAGTAAGCTTCTCTATAGAGAAAATGAACACCAGAGCAAGCCTAGTGCTACATGAAAAGGCAAAGACATCACTTCTATCCACATTTTGGCATGTTTTTAAACTCTTCAGAGTACCCAGTTCTGGCTTCTTTAGGAAACAAGGAGCTGAGCAGGACAGACTGCTGAGCTCCCCCAGCACTGTCACACATCTGGGGCTGTGGGGACATTGCAGGGTTGAACTGTACACACAGAACTAGAGGAGAGAAGGAGAAGGTAAGCAGAGAGGGAATAGAAACACAGAGGACCAAGAAAGTGAAACTGCTGAGAAAGTCTTCTCGAGGGTTTGGTTGGTAGCTGATGTGTTTGCCTTGGGAAAAAAGAAGTTGGGAGACAACAAGCACCAAAAGCTGTGGTGCACAGAAGCTGCCATTCTGTGCAGTGCTTGTTTGCCAGTGTCCAGGCAGTGCCCATCACAGACCTCTCTGTCACAGGCTGTTGTGTGCCCACCCCTTCTGAGTTTTGGGACAGCCTGAAGCAAGAGCCTCTGGCCCAGAAGCAGTGCAACCAATTCAGGTTGGGTTCAGCACCATCCTGCTCATCCAGCTGGGAGAGGAGACAGATTATTCCAAGACTAGTTCTCCAGTGCCCCTTGCTGTGGTGACTGTGCAGTCCTGCAGGAGCAGGATCCATCCTGGAATGCAACATTTGCAATTGCAGGCACTGGCTCTCAGCAAAACCATTTCACCTGTTCCATTCCCATCTGAAAAGCAGAAGGGCTGCTACATGCATGTGCCTGTGCAGATAGGAGAGGCAGCCAATTCACAGTCACATGTGCTTGGTTTTTAAAGGAAAATGGCAAAATTCCCTCCTCTTTACTATTGTTTTTAATATCTCCTTTTCCAAGGGCTCATCACATGTGTTGGCTCAAGATCACATAATGCAAAAATTGGAAATTCTTTTTAGTGCTCAGCCTTCCATGCACTTTATCAAGCAGAGACTGGTAAAATCCAATAACAAGCAGGAAAAAAATCTCAGAAAAAAGTGTTTTCATACTTTTATATTGCATCAAGGAGAGGAACAAAATCCCTAAAAAGTACAAACAGCAAACCATCCCATTCCCCACCCAGCAGGCAGACAGGTCCTACAGCTTCAAAAGAGGGTATCTTAACCTGCCAGAGGAAATGGCTACCATTTTCTGGTGCCAAATCACAACCATCCTTGAGGTTTGAATGCTAGAAGCATAGAGCTCAGTTAAAGCAGACAACTCTGCTCCAGTCTGGCAGAAGTGATAAAATACGTAGTGGAACTTGAGAGAGTGTGATCCTCTCTTTTCTCTCCTACTCCCCTTTTTTTGCTATATTTTTCCTCTGGTGGGTTGAGGCACCCAGTTGGAGCTCCCAAAATAGAGGAAATCCAGTCAGAAGAGCCTACCCAAGTCTGTGTTTCACTCCATCAGCCAAACTTTGCCACTGGGCAGAGATGTAAAAGTTCTTGGAGTTTCATGCTCCTTCCTCCTAGTCTTGGCCTGGTTTGTGCTTTGGAATAAATATGGAATAAAGAGCCTGTCCCTTTAATGCAGTTGCAGTGAGAAGGGCAAAACTGTTCCCAAGAAGTCAGTAAAAGTGGTAATGCCTATTAATGATTGCAGCAAAGTGCTTTTCAGTTGCCCTATTAAAGGAGCTCTTTGTCCTAATAAATACCAACGAAAAAGCTTGCTCTCAGAGCACCTTCCCTGTACTTTATTTATAATGAGTCTTCTAATGAGTACATAGTGTTTATGCCTCCTTGAGAGACTCATCACTCCCTCCCTCAGTCTGTTATTTAACGTACAGTACTCCATGAAGGTGTCCCACTTCATCCCCAACACCTCCCTGCCCCCTTCCCCACACAAACCTCCATGTACTGCTGGTTTCAAGGGCATATGTGATTGGGAAGGAAAAACGAGCACTGGAGGAGAAGCAGAGACCTAAATGTGACACACAACCCATGAGGTATCCTGAATTGACAGCATGACAACGTGGGCCCATCAAGGACAGCTCTAAAGCACCTCCTGTGTGTGTCCCAGTCAGGGGTGTGCTCTTTGAACAGCTCAGACACCACTCTGGTACACCTGGCAAAATACCTGGTGAGCAACAGTAACCTGACTGTGTTGTCCCAGCCCTAAGGAGGTGCTGCTGACTAACAAGACCAAAAACCACCCAACCACTGAGATTGGTAGGTACCCCCCTGGTAGCAATACAAAAAAAGCCTTTTCATTTTCAGTGGATTGTTCCAGGGGGATTGTTGGGACAAAGAGCTCAGTTGTCAAGTGGCATTTTTGCCAGAGCTCCTCCTGGCTGTAATTTGCCACAGCACATTCTATATCTGGCTGTGTCCGGGTGTGACACGAATTAATAACTCTGTGAGGCTTCATGTGGTTTTCTGTCGCCATTCAGAGTCATGCCTTGAGATTGTGGCATCCTACAGGACACAGCCCTAATGTGATCTTGTGACAGAACAGAAGTAATTTATATGACCAGGGTGCCTAAGAAAAAAAAGGGAGCCTGTTATAGGGTTGTTCCATTGCCTTAGGCCAGAAGATAGACTCTGAAGACTCTCTTTTATTCTCTGTGTTTTACTTCTAAGCTTTGAAGCGAGGACTAAAAGGGTTTCCTGTACTTAAGCATATCAATTTCCTATCCTTTTTTTGAGCCTCTACAATGCCTGTTTCCACAGGAGACAAAAATTAAGCAAAAGAAGATTACATAAGGAGGCTTGGTATCAATGGTTGATGTTAAGACGAGTCTTATATTTGCTGTCCATCATCAACAGAGCCCCATGGGCACAAAATCACAACAGCAGGAGTCTTTGTGGCATCCAGCACTTTGGCATTTACAAAGTCAAAATTGTGTTTGAGATGGAGGAATTCATGGGAATAAAAGGACTGTCTGATCTGAAAGCATGAAAGAACTGCTCCTCAAAGTTATTTTTTCAGTGCTGCAGTGCAAGGAGGCAGCCTCAGGATTCACTTCATCTCTCTGGATTGTGCCCTGCTACACAGCTGGGCCACATGGCAATGAATGAGGGACTCCTGGGCTCATCAACCCTCATCCTGGGCTTGGACATCTGCACTGAGCAGGAGAAAGAGCTCCTAGAACAAACTGCAGTGTCCTGTGTAGCAAAGCCTCAAAGCTTTTGTTCTTCTGGAAATGAAGAAGCACTGGGAGCTCTCTGGGAATCAATAAGGGAGAGATTTGAGCACAAGCTTGAACCCTCCAGCAAGTGCACAGCCAATTTCTAAACCAGCCAGAACTTGCATATTATGCTCACATTCAGCTTCAGACGTGACACAACTCAATAATCCATCCTGGAGCTGACAAAAACCATCTGATCCTTGTCTGGACCATGTTTCCAAGCAAGCTGAAGAGAAAATAAAGTACTTTGAGGAACAGATGATACCTTGCTGAGATAGGAAAAAAAATATGTCTGAGAAGCATCTGCACTTCCCAGTGTCTGTTCACCCACTCTCTCTCCTCACTTTTCTCTGGGTGAGAAACAGGTTTCCAAAGAAAAAGAACAGCAGAGAGCTCACCTGGAGAGAAGGGAAGATAACCAGATTTATTCATTTTTTTATCACAGAGTTGGCCAGCATTTCATCAAAATGGGTAAAGAACATTGACAAAATTCAACAAGGAGGGAGCAACAACAACTCTAAGGCTCAAAATGCAGCCACGCTGGGAGCCCCTGTGGGTTTTTCAGACTTAAAACTGAGTGTCTGTCTCCTTTTAAAAAACAGCAATTACTGCTGACTGATAGATTGTGAGGAGGAAATTCAAAATGAGAAACACCTTCAGTCTTGATGTGGGACCCTTCTTTCTTACTTTTTGAGAGTTGTGATGCCCAGGAAGGTTTGGATTATACAAATTATTAATGAGACCAAAAAACCCCCATTTTTTTTCTCAAGAATGAGGACACATTCATGGCTAATGTTTGGTTTGGCCATTATAAATGGCATTTTGATGGCAGGTGTGTGCATGCACACATGTATTGTTCTGTGTGTAAAATCATGTTCTGGATCACTGAAATCACAGGGACATGTCTCCTATCTCCCAGCTTTTCCCCACAACATGTTATCACACAGTTCCCTGAACCTTGCCAAGTCCTACAATACTTGTATTTTAGTTATTCTTTCCTTACAAATACACTGCTCACAGCTAATGATTAGACTGGAACCCATACCTAGCTCCCAGAATAGCAAGAAAAATTACTTTGGTGGGCTGTTTCAGTCTGACAGCATTTACAGTGCCTGCCCAGGAAGATCTAAATTCTTAGCAAGGCTAAATGCCAGAAATAAGGGAGCTTGGATTGTCTGCATTGAGCAGATCATGTGCTCAAAACAGCAGAAGGTGCTGCTTTCTTACAGCAGCTTCACCAAATGTCCAGTGAATCTTCCACACAGTAAAGAAAGTTTTTGCTTGCAAGGATGGTGCTGGGAGGAATTTATTCTCTCTGGCAATTGCATGTCGACTGTTTCAACTTATCAAGAAAAAAAAAAGCTGTCTTAAATTGCTCTATTAGCTTACTGAGGAGGAAAGCATCCATTTTAGCACAAAACCACATATGGTTGTCCTTCAGGCCAAGACAGACCTTTGCTTATCTACCTACTTCCAGAGGTTGTTTTATTCCCACCAATTTATTTCTATTTCATTACCTACCCAAACACTCCATGGTCTATTTATTTTTTTAAGGATTGGGTTTTGGCAGTGCCCTTCATCTTCTCTGGCTTTTCTATAACACAATACTTTGTGCAGTTCCTCTGGAAGGAGAAGGTGGTGGAACAGATGGAAAGGACACACTACCACCAATTTGACTTTCCTCCAACAACATGAATTAACTATTCCAACTGTCTCTCTCTGTTCATTTCTTGATGCTGGGGTGGTTGAGTGATAAGGGAGAGTTCTTGTTTTTAAACTCCTACTCCTATCTGAAAGGGTTATATTTAAATAATGGATCCCTTAGTCCTGTCTGTTTTCCACCTGATGCCCAAGTGGCTGCTTCTTTATTGTAAAGTTGATAACACAATTTTTAGATGCAGAACCTTCCCAGCAGGCAGCTGAATGGCTGGCCATATGGCTGGGCTCTTTTCTTGGAGTCCCTGAGCCAGCAGCTCCTTAGTCATCAAGGTTCTCCAATTATTGTCATCTCCCACTTACAGATGTATTGACTCATATCAGTATCACCAAGGGCCACTTGTTGGACTTAACCCTAAGAAATAATGGCAAAAAATGTATGGGAATAGCAATTCACAATGTCCAGAAGTGGCCCCCCCTATTGCAACCAAGATTTGCTGTTGCCTTTGTCATTGCAGGTTCAGCAGTTCACAGTAAATGGCATTCAGCATCACTGGGGACCGGGGGGAAAAAATCATCATCAAGGCATTAGTACAGACTTCTAAAAGCAAGACTGTCAGGGAACCACTTCTTAATCTCATTTGAATTCAAATGCAGCTTTACACGTGTTGGATGCATATGGTTTTTCACATTAAGATGTAAAGTTTATACAAATCCGAGGTGTGAATGGTTCCCCTGAGTGCTGATGACAAATATTCCAGTATCAACACTTAGCTGCTAAGCTTACCTTAAAACTTGCTGGGGTGATAAGCTGCTGGTAATTTCTCTGCCAGCATTAGGGGGAAACAGCAGAGCTTCTGTGCACTTCTCACAGGGACTAACTGGAGCACAGGGCAGGGAGGAACTTTCCTTCTCCTGCTGTTCCAGCTGGCTGGGAATTTGTGAGTAAAGATCTACAACAGGAGAACTTGGAGCCCGGAATCGTTGAAGGAAGTTGAAAACAACAGACTTGAAAGTCCTGTGAGCAGAGAGCCATGGTCTTATGCAAAAGAACCATAAAAGTCAATTAATCCTTCTTGACTCATTGGTTGGGGGTTTTTTAAAAAAAATTTTCACATATACTGTCGGTTACAAAAGTTTCAACAAGATTTCTATTAAAAAAATGGCAAAAGAAGTGAGGCAGAAGAAAAATATTAACTTATCTCTGCTTTTAAATGTCTCCTAGATGTGCTGGTATTTCACTGATGGGCGTTGGAGAGATAACAGAATGCCCAGTTTCCACAGATAAAGTTTTATCTGGTACAGTCCCCACAGTGATCTCAGAGCAGACAAGAAGAATAAACAATTGAACTAATGGGGCTCTTCCCTCTGCAACTTCTTTAACTCCTGATGATCCATAACATTTCAGTGGAAATGACAAGGGGTTTTTATTGATGGACATGTAAGACAGCTTTGTGAATTAAAACCTAAGGGATTTTAGCCAGAATCAAAAGAACCCAAATTAATTCTCTGTATCAGATTTTATTACAGGAAAGCTTATGGAATTTCCACAGTGAAACCTGAAGGAATGAGTCCAAGCAACTGTTTCATATCAAAATGTCAGTAGAAGAGGTTTTTAAATACATCATCAAAATTAATGGTAAATTCCTACATTCGTGTGGTGTTACCCAAAAGTTCTGAAGAAACTCAGATATTCAAAACTGGCCTCCATCTCAGAGATGGAGATGGCAGAACTAATGGCACTATTTAGAAAAAGGCTCTGGAGGGGAGCTGGGCCAGAAAACTAGAGACAATTTGTATGAATTCCACCCCAAATAAATTACTTACAAGTGAGAATAAAAATGTAATCAGTTTACACACAGATAAATTCATTATAATGGCATGGTCCACAAAGCTTTTGAGGAAGGAAATCACACCAGCTCTGAAGGTCTTCAAAGCGTGAACAGATAGAGAAGGACAAGGTCACTGATACAGTTTACTTGCATATCCAGAAAGCTTTTTATGAAGTCTCATATCCAAAGATAAGATTCTTCTGTGGAGTGGTAACTTGGTAAAAGATAGGAAGCAAAGGAATATATGACCAGTTTTCCCAGTGGGAGAAGTTTAATGGAATCACACAGTGATATGTACTGGAACTGTATTCACAAAACAGGCTGAAACCCTTGGTAAATAATGAAGTATGTTGATGTTACTGAATAATTCAAGGCAGCAAAAATGCAATTTGTCTACAAGGAGTTCAGAAATATCTCGTGATATTGAGTGACTGGGAAATTACAGGGCAAAGGAAATCTGATTCTGGCAGTTGTGAAATACCATAGATTAAGAAAACAACATCTGTGTGTGTGCACATCCACACAGTGTGTTCTGGTTGAACTCTGGCCACTCAGGAAGGACGTGTTGTGTCATGTGGACAAGGCTCTGCAAACAGCAGTTCATCTGCTAAACCAGCATATGTATAAACTGTTAGTAATTAGAATGAAAGAAATCAAGGACAAAAAAAGGAGAAAGCATCAATATGGCATTGTATAAATGTTTTTGTTGCTCCCACCACCACAAAGAGGAATTACTAGAGTAAGACAAAGTGCAGAGCAGGCAACTGGGATGACTGGGGGTTAGATAAAGCTTCCATACAGGAAGAATAAGGTCACATCTACATCAGAAAATAATTGGGTGCTGAAGGATGGACTGACAGATCAAAGCAACTGCTGTTGAGAGCTCTGCTCCTGAAGGGAGAGAATTTCAGGCTAAATTCAGTTCAATCATCTGGGCTGAATGTCCTGCCCACACTTGGGGGCCAAAGTTGGCTGCAGAATCAGCCATGGGTCAGACCCTCCTGTTCGTGGTGGGATGTGGAGCATGTTCACAGCAATCTTGGAGCAAACCTTCTAGTTTGGTGCAGTCAGAAGAAACCAAGCAATGAACAGTACATGAAAGTAGTTGCTTCAGATCTCACTTTGAACAAAAATGTTAATGTAGATGCAGAGTTGTTGGGGTTTTGTTTGGTTGGGGGTTTATTGGTTTTAATTGCATAAGATTTTCTAGTTCAAATCAGAAGAAAGGTGGTTGGAAAAGGCTATGAAAGAGGTCCATAAAATTAAAGATTACTTGGGAAAAGTAAACAAGGAACAACAATTTCTTCTATCACAAGAATTAAAGATACCAAATGAAATGATCAGGCAACAGGCTTAAAGCAAAAGGAAGTACTTTTTTACACACTTCATAATGAAATTATGGAACATCTTACCCAGGATGCTTTCAAGGCCAAAACCATAAGTGAGTTCAAAAAGAAATTACACAAATTAATGGAAGAAATGTCCATGATGGGTTAAACCTTGTGATGTTAATGCAATTTACAGGTCAGGAAGTCTCAGATTTTCTGAAGCTACAACCACAGTGCATGTTCCTTAGTCTTTCTCCTCTACCAGCCACAGCCAGAGATGTGATATTGCACTGGATGTTTGTTCTGGCCTTATTTTCTTCTCAGGAAACTACATCTCAAAGTTGCTGTGAGCCTGAAGGACCCAGTCTGCAAAGTTCAGGCACAAATGTGTCATCAGATTCAACCCCTCAGGCACTTGTGGTCTTGTGATGTCATTTCAGCTCTTCTTTTTGGTACCTTCTGATTTTAAGCTCTCTCTGATCATCACTGATAAATAGTGTGCATGGTCATAGGGACTAATTCAGGCTTCACTTTGGCTGGAATCCCCTTCAGATTCCTCAGTTCAGTTGAACTTTCTGAGCCTGAGAAGAGCGAAAACAGAGCAAAAGCAGCAGCAAGCCCCTCAGCTGTTCAGTAGCAAATATTGTGGCCAAAAAAGCACCTATAAAGTGAAATAAATGGTGCTGAGCATCCCACACCTGCCCTGAATGTCTCTGTCTGGGGTTTCATTTAAACTGGCTGTAGTTTGACCCCAAGGATATGAATATTCTGGACAGTTGGATCACACCAAGTGCACTGCTGGAGCATGTGCTGCAGTTGGGTTTCATTCCAATGGAATCCAGACCACTCCAAGGCCACTCCAGAGCCAAACCCAAAGTGTGGGGTGGGGACAGTCAGATTTATTGAGAAAGACATGCCTGATCCAAACTCAGATGCTAATGTGGTAGGACCATGAGAAGGCTGTGTAAGGGGTTATTGTCCATGTGTCAGAGGGGAAGAGTTTAACCTACTGTGAACAATTAAAGTTTTCCAGATTATTTCCCTTCTTCTCCTTTCCCCTCCCTACAATTTGCATTCTGATTGTGTCAACCCATTTATTTAGCTGTTAATTCATTGCTTGTAAGTCAAAAATATGGCTCATTGAGCTTACAGACAATGTCATTTATTTTCCCCCCGCAAGAGCTTGAACTGCTCTGTCTTCTCTTTAAATAAACCTTCCTAGACATCATCAAGAAGTCACATGTGGTAGGGGCACACCCAGAAGATTCCAGCAGCATTTTCTCTTTCTTTGCATGCACAGGCCAATACACAAAGTCTCTGCCCCAACTTAGTCATAGAAAAAACCAAAAAAATCACCAAATAATAAAGCAAAATAAGTGCCAGGCTGGCATAATGTCTGCATTTGATTATAAGTGAAATATAGAGCTGTGACCTGTATTTATTTCTCACTGAAGAAGGCATAAGAAAAGCAGATATCCATGTAAGAGAAGCATCATCCATAATCACCTGGTTTGCAATATTTAATATTTCCTAGAAATGGTAAAATGTGACCATATGACATGAACAGTGGTGGGAATTACAGCTCTGTAATTCAGTACAAATGAACTTAGATCAAAAGCAATTGTCAGGCTCATGAGCTGCACTTTGCAGGGTAGAAGTCAGAGCAACCAATGGGATTTAATAAAATAATTTTTTTAAAAAGTGCTTAACCTTGCTATGCCTCCTCTTCATCTGAATGGAATCACATCCATAAACTGAATTAAACAAATGAGCACATCTTTATTGGTGGCATACACCATAATTCCTCCTGGTTCCTCAGCAGTGCACCAGGCTGTGCAAGCTGCAGAGCAGAGAGGGAAGTTACTCGTGTTTTTGTGCTATAAGCAGGTTAAAAGTGTGTCTTTCCTCCCATTGAATGCTGAATTTTCTTTTAAGCTGCCAGCAGGTGAAGCAAATCATATTGTAACTACATTCTTGTGAAGACAAAAAAAAGTACAGCAAGATCCTTAGGATGTCAAATTTACATAAAGAACAAAAGCTGCCCTGAGACCAGGTTAGGGCTTATTTGTTTTCACAATTTGCTTTCTCCTTTTCCAACCTCTCTTGACCCCAAATCTGCACCTTAACTGAAGGCCAGGTATTAAATCTGCTCTGTTTTCAGTCTCCTTTTGGAAGGAAATTCTCTTCTGCATGATGTCTAAGTAGATGGCACCATCCTAAATACCTTCAGCTTCATTATCTCCCTTCTCTTGTTACAGCCTGATCATAAATGTTCACACCAGTGCACTACAAAAAGGGTGAGTTTTAATGACACTCTAAGGCTGTAAAATATGATCACTGATCCCAAACTACATGTCTTTGTACAAATAGCCTTGCAAACAGCCCCAGTGGTAAACATAAACCTCTGTGTTCGAGCACTGTGTTCAGCAACTCCTCAAGGAAGGGAACTCCACAAAACACCTGCCAGAAGTCATGGTAATGTCAAGGGGCTGACCTGGAGGAAACCTCCTTTTGTGGGATTCACTGAATTCCATGGTGCAAGTAATAGGAAGGGATGGTACCTGCCCTTTTCTCACATTTCCACCTGCAAGTGCCCACATGGAGACAAGTAAATAAAATGGAGGTTTAGGGAAAACCCACTGCTTCAAGGACAGTTTTGAGTGTTATAGCACACTCATCCTCCTGCAGTTATGTATTTATATGTTGTCAATAAGCAACTTTTTTTTTTTTTGCTATAGATCCTATGAATCTTTTAAAATTTATTCTTTAAAAAAAATAGTTTATTCTTTTTTGTATATCTGGCCAATGAGGCTCTTATTATAACCTAAACTTTTACATCTGTGAAGCAAAATTAAAAAATTCCAAACAATTAGAACCAAACCCCCACCTCATCAGGATTCACGTGCCAGAGTAGGAAGCTGACAGAGGTTGAATTTCTGAAACATGAGTTGTATTCACAACTGCATTCAAAGCTGGCTGGGAGGAAATATTTCTCTGCATTCTTTAGATCAGCTCATGACAAATCCAAAGAGAAATGAGTCTAGCAAGCTTCCTTCCTTCCTCATTTCTTATTTTTCCTAATTGACTTCGATTAGATTGGATTATAAAGTATACTCAAATCACTGACTCACCAATCCCAAGAAGGCAAGTCTTTAATGAGATTAACCACTGTTGATCAAAGAAAATCACCATGGATGCAAAGCTCTGCTTTTGTTGGTGACATGCACTGGCAGAGGTCTGGCTGGAGCAATGGATGGCTCAGGTGGCCATCAGAGAAAGCTGCACGTGGGAGGATTGGTCCTAAAGCAACAGGAGATAACACTTGGTGGAAGTTCAAAGCTTTCTTCATCTTTCCTTTCAGGGGTACTGGAAAATGTACTGAAAACAGGAAAGGTCCTTCCCATAATAAGCAGACTTTGCTCCATTAAACTAAGCTCATCCCAGTGTCCTTTATTATTCCAGAAGTTCTGCACAGGTCTCTGGGCCTACTGGGAAGTTCCATGGTTATATAAGGGAAGGAAAAGGAAAAGGAAAAGGAAAAGGAAAAGGAAAAGGAAAAGGAAAAGGAAAAGGAAAAGGAAAAGGAAAAGG
>JAWWEV010000083.1:59570470-59619207 GCA_035583235.1 Hafferia zeledoni
GTTCTGCAGTGGTCACTGGCTGCTTTCAAACAAAGCTTGTGGTGATGACCAAGACTCCCAGATTTCTGCAGAGTCAGGAACTGTGCAGAAAGGACTTCCCAAAGATCTGGCTGTTTCCTTTGTGCCCCATTGCAGCCACCACCTCCCTGTGCTCCTTGCAAACCTCGATGCTCTCTCAGTGACCATCTCAGCTGATTGCACATCCTTCTGGCTGCATCTGTTGGATGTTTCAATGTCACTTCAGTCTCTACACTCTTTTGGAACCACCAGAAGCTCAATTTGATAAGCCTGAAGTTGGTCTGAAAAACAGGTCTGTTTTTCAAATATCTAATTGGCTTTTGGCAATATCTACCTCAGGCTCTATTTTTTTATAGCATCTTTCCTGGTGGTTTATTTTCTTCTGGCTGAAACCAGAGGCAGGCAGGCAAGTGTTGCAAATGCATGGAACTTTCAAACAGCAGAGAGATACATGATGAAACAGAAATAATTTCTTTTTTTATAGCTAAAACAGACCCAAATAATAAAATCAAGTTGACCTTGAGTGAAAACCAAGTTTGGTTTCCTGGCTTACAAGCACAAGTGGCTTCAGGACTTCCAGCAATGAGTGCACTAAACCGAAAGCACATCCTTTGCAACACCCAGTGGAGCCACAATATCCCTCAATATCCCCTTTTCCTAAGAGTAGTTGGACACAGAGACCTGTGGATGCAGAGCATGGGCCCAAGCAGGCAGCATGAAAGCAGGTTTGAGAAAGCCAATGGAATCTGTCTGTGCTCACCGCTGGGACAGCTCCTGCCTGCTGGAGTTAATGGAGGCAGAAGCTCTGGTATGGTGCCAGGCTTCTCCCCAACTCCCTATCCTTCTCAATCCAGCCAAAACTGTTCAGCTGGAAATTTGGGGGCATGATGGCATCAGCCTAAAGCACTTCTCCAGCCAGTGCAAGAGAATTCCACAGTGGATGGACCAGCTCGCTGCTGTTCCATGTTGCACAGCACTTAGGGTAAGGTCATTAACTTTTCCGGGATGTAATTTCTTTCATTTTGTAGAAGTCTCAAGTCCCTGAGCTTTGCTCAAAACCCAGAATCTAATGTCTTTTTCTGTTTTCTCCCTGACAAGTCTCAGAGATATTAAAAATCAAAAGAAGACTCTAAGGAGCAAATAAACTCTCTTTAAAGTACTGTTCCACTTTTGTGTTAACTCACAGAAGCTTTTTGCTCTCTCTGCCTGGCTCCAGTCAGATCTTGCATAAAAGGAAAAAAAAGCACTTAAAAGTGCTGTTTTCTTTGCACTTCCCCCTGTGCTTCAAATCATTAGTCTTTCTGCATTTCTCTTTTATTCCCAGACTGGCTTGTGCCGAATCAGATTATAATACATTAAACCTCCAAGAAACACAAAGCCCTCCAAAGTGCTCTTTGGGCTCTCCATACATGTGTTCTCTTGCTCTTTCCTGAATTAATTACTGCAATCCCAGGGTCAGCTCCTGTGGGCAGGTCCCACTCTGACACAGCCTCACCTCCCCTTGCTGAAAAATGAATTCAGGGTGGGTTTGCTGTGGGTCACCTCTGCTTTTTTTTGTGCAGAGCAGGGAAATGCCTTGTCTGCAAGGATGCCCTGCCCTACTTTTGCAGGCTCAGTCCCTTTTTGCAGAAAAGGGTTTCTTCAGTTTCTTTGGACACATCCTTGGAGAAGTAGGGATGGTGGCCTTCCAACCAACTTCTCTGAACAAATCTTAACTCCCTCTGCTAAAGGCAAAGCTGTGAAATCACAGTCCTGGCCTGACTGACATCTATGCCAAGGCTCCCTGATTCCAGTGAGACTTTGCCCTCATACCTGTGGAGTCCTGAGTGAGGACAGAGAGAGCTGGAGAAGTTTAACAGTGTTTGTTCTTCAGAAGGAAACACTGCCCTCAGCCTGGGCTTTACCCCAAGCAGCAAGAAAGGTTGTGCAGGGATAGAAAGAACAGACTTATCTTTGGGCAGAGTGGAATATAAGGCTATATTGCTATTATTCTTACATCAGTCAGAAAGCAAACAGAAATAAACCCCAGTGAGTCACTACCCTGAGTGTGATTAGACTCATTACTCACAGGTTACTGGAAAGCAGCATCTCTGATATTCCCAAGCAGCACTTCCAGCTCTCCATTGGAGGCACATGCAGAGCTCCAGGAGGAGCTCAAGGACACAAATAGCCCTGCACTGTGGTGGCCAGGGCTGCTTTATCCTGTGGTTGCTAAAGCTCCTGAGACATCTGCTGCTGCAGAGGAAGACAAGTGAAAGGAATAATCCCCAGCCCTGGGTGAATTCTGCAGCTGGAAGCACCTGGGACTGTCTCTGCCCTCTCACTGCCATCACAGCTCAGCATACAAGAGCAGTGATGAACTTACAGCTAATGAGTCATTACAAGTTCTGCACAAAATTTATCACTGGGAGGAAAAATAGATATCAACCTGAACACTTGACATCCAAAGACAATCAGTGTGCTCTGAAGACATGCTGGTGATCTTTTTTTTTTGGCTTCTGCAGGGGCAGAACACACCAGAATCCTTGGTATTATCAAAATTGGCAATGTGGGTTTTTCATCAGACCCTACACCCAGAATAAATTTCTTTGGAAAGGAAAATACTTGTTTTCAAGCTACCACAGCAGTGCCTTTTTTTTTTTTTTTTTTGAGAAGGTGGGTCTACGTGTCTTCTGAGGGGGTGTAGGGATGGCAACAGTGAACTAAAAGGCCCATGCTCCTGCTACAGCTTTGTTAACAAACTTGAATTCCCTCAAGAAGTGCTCCTCTCCTCCCAGTGCTGATGTCTTCTGAAATGAAGCCTGCCCTCCCTTTCTTGTAGTGGTTTAATAATGTGCAAAAATAGGTCTGTGATGGAAAGAGAGAAGGTTAAAATCCATTTCTACTCTTGCCCTAAGCAGGAAATGAGCAGATACCTCCCAAACTGAAAGCCTGGTTATCTGGCTTGATGCAGTGCCATGCCAATAAAGAAGCCTTTTTTCTATTTAAAGAAGTAATATAATAAAATGTTGGTTCATTTCATTATAATAGCTAGGAAGGATTTGCTAGTTTCACAGCATAAATTTAGATTAATTTTTTAGATTTGACAACGTTATAAAAATTATATTGATTCTGAAATTATAATTTTAGATTGGTTCTGTCATTTTAGCCTATTAGCAGTCTTTAAATGAAGTGATCCAATGTTACAATCAATCTTATCTTCCATTATGCACTTCCTGGTGCTAAAAAGTGAGATCGATTCTAATTAACTACACTGGTTCAGTCATTTGGGTAGTTTGTTCAGAAAAAAAAGAAGAAGTTACTGCCCTAATATTACTAAACAATTTGTTACACATTTATGTACTGAATTTATATCCAAAATGAGTGTCACTCCTATGGTAACAACAGTACAGTTGCAGCTCTCTAAAATATTAGGATGGCAACATTAGTGCTATTGCTTTAGCCAGTAAAGCACATGAAATATTTTCAGGGTCTGCTTGAGGTTTAAGAAGCAAAGCAGGGTCAGCAAAAAAAGCTTCCTCTGCAGCACTGCCTATAAATCTGTGTGTACATGGAAAGCAGGTTGGAAAATGGCATTTCCAACATGCAGCTGTGGCTGTGGGGACAGGTTTAAATGCTGCTTGAGAAGCCACGATGGGGAAAATGATGCTGTGAAGTGATTTAAATATGAAGCAGCTCAAACTTACTTATTTCTTGCAGCATTTCCCAACTTCAGCTTGCACAGATGTACTGAGGCTCCAGAGAGTCTGGCAGAGTCCTTGACAGTCACCTTGCCCTGTGCCAGGGAGGTCTCAGGCTCTGCAGACCACCAGCCTTCTAATGAACTGTGGCTGTGGTGGCAGAGGTGTGAGGCAGTGGGGGACCAGTGTGATGTGATCCCACCCAAAATTAACCTGAAAGTCTGATGAACTCCTGGGGAGAAAAGGTCTGCACACTGCTTTTAAAACAAGGGCAGCAAAGGCTGACCTCAAATAAAACTTGAGGGAAAATATATATTGCTTGCAATTTTATTCCTGGTAGGCTTAAACCATTCTCTTAAGTCAAATATTTTTTTTTACCTCAAGTACAAATCTGTTACTTTTCTCATCTACAATGCTTGTACCTGGAATCTTTTCTAACTTGCTCCTTGCTTTTCCCTGCTACAGCTTTAAAGAAATGCAGCACACACCCCATCACCAATAAATCAGCTCATCTATCTGTCACATTCAGTGCAACTTCGAAAGGATTTGCAGTTCAAGGGGTGCTACACTTGCTTTTCCAATCACTGCCACTGCATCCCTTTCTGTGGAGTAACATGTTGGGGAATGAGTCAAGAATACCAAATATGAGCCTGGCATTCTGCTGCAGCATATTTCTTGACCTCCTCCTTTCATACACCCTCACAAATGCTTTGTTCCTATCCTCCTAATGGCATCATTTTACTAAGAAGCCAAATTGCTGAAAAGAACTGTGAAAGGGAGCAGTAACTTTACAATGTTTTGCTTATTCCTGTTTGTTTGTTGTTTTCTTTTAAAATCTCATCCATGGTCATCGGTGCAAAAAGATCAGAAAATTACTGTTGAGCTCCTGTGTCTGCCCCTCTGAGCTGAAAAAGCACCTTGGCAAGGGAAAGAAAAGTCCTGCAGAGGTAAAACCCAAAGTGGGTGGCAGGTGGACCAGCACTGCACTTCCCTGTTGGCCCTCAAGTATTGCTGCCAGTCTCATGAAGCTTGCCAATAACTCTTAGGAAGGGGAAATCTCAGAACTCCATTTGTTGATGGGCTCCTTTTATCCTTTCCTTGTACATGTTTCAGTACTGAGGATGTTCTGGCTCAACAGATTGACTTTGGATTCTGTGGAAAGCCATTGCAGAAATTACCTTGGGTGCTGCTGGAATGTCCTTTTTACACTGGTTTAATTGACAGCCAGCTGCTTGGCAAGTAAAAGCCTTGATTCCAATCTCCCTGCTATTGCATTTGTATTGCAAACCATCATTAATTATTTGCTATCTTTAAGAAGCCCTGGGGAGTTTGATTCTCCACTGCCTGACACCTTCACATCAGTGCAAGGCCAGTGCAAACACTCTCAGGTGCCTCAGGCAGACTCAGGGTGTGTTCCACCACACAGGGCCATGGAGGATGAGGCTGAAAAGCTTGAGAGGGGCTCTGAGGGGACACACACCCCACTGGTGTGCACGGGGCAAACAGCATTGGGTCACCTTTTCTCCTGATGCCACTGGCAAAGTGAGGAGACCACAATGCATGGCCAATGGCAACTGGAAAACTGTGGGAGCAGAACAAGGTGAGAGAAACTGCAACAAAGAGGATGTGGCATTTCTGCACAAAAACTGCTTTTGGTTCTTTCCCATTTCACAGGCAGCATGTCTATTAAACGTGGCTTTTGCTGCCAAAGGACTTGTCATATTGCATTAGGTTTAGCAACTTCTGCTGTGGCAAAGTGTGCAGCGTCTCCCTTCACATAAAGAAAATATTTTCACAAGTCTGTTCAACCTGCTAACTGTGATTACAGACAGTTGGCCCCTGACATGACATTTATTGCTCCAGCTTCCAAGTAAGAACCTCACAGCTCTGCCCAGCCAGCTACCTGAAGAGCACATATGTGTATGGAGGCCTTAAACAAGTTTCTGCTAATGGCTTCATTTTGTACTCTCTTGGTAGGTCTTTAGCAGCTTGATGGAAGAGATGATGCTGGTAAAAATAAGAACTTCAAGAGTATGTGCAATCCCTCTCTTTAAAGCTTACCTTGAAATGGATGTTATATCCATTTGCTGCTGCAAGTGCTCTTGGCATGCATATTCCTGCTCTGCTCAGCAGTATCCATCAGAACTGGGAATTGCTGCAATTGTCTGCCTGCCCTTCAGGGACAATCTCACACAGAGGGAAAATAAAAGGCAGGGAGAAACAACACCAAAACTAGAGACGTGCAATGCGCTGACAACAAACACAAACAAGAGGTTGACCCAGTTGGGTTCTCTGCATCAAGGAGTCCAACAGATGACTGGCCAGAGGAAAGTTTGGCATGAAATGAAAACAAATGAGCCCCAAAGCAGAGAAAATGAGCAAAACACATACCTCCTTGTTCCCTGCAGGATCTGATGATCATGGTTACAGCATCTACTGGCAACAAATTCCAGGAGACCAACTTCTCCATCACTGCAGGCAGTAACTGTGCAGGCTTCTGCAAGACCTATCTCCGTATTTTCCTGGTGTTTGTGAAGAAAGAAAGCATAATGAAGGCTTTGTCAGGACAAGAGAATATCATCTGGCAATTATTTGGTTATTAATGATTGGGCTTCTGTGGGGGAGTGAGGTTTTTTTAATGAGATTGGCTGTTTTAAATATTTTGTACAAGTTTTAATAATTTTAAAATTTATTAAATGGCCTACTTTTCACCTCCACTTTCCTTTCCCCCATTTGTAGGGCCTGAATTCTTGTATGAATTGGCCTATTCTGTATTACTTTTTTGGCAGGTCACTTCACTCTATTCTTCTCCAAACAGAAATTAAGCTTTGGCCAAGGGAGAAGCAGAGCAGAATGCAGCCTGCTACAACAGCTTGTAGTGAGTTGGAAAGAACTCTGTGTTATAGATGAGAGCTGATCAAATACTCTTTTTTTAAATTATTTTTGTTAATTTCATTGTCTTATTTTTAAACTTGCATGTGCATCTGCCAGCAGCACTGCATCTTGTTATAATATTCCTATTAAGCAGGTGGATGAATCGTCAGCAGTGAGAATTTAGTTTCATTTTGGTTAAGGGGATGCTCTTCATTGATTAAGCTTCTACTATATTTTCTGCTGGATTGGGAATTAAACTGATTTTATAACATGAGTCTGAACAGTCTTCCTCACAATCTTGTTTTTTATCATGTCAGATGGTTATTTACAGAAAGGCCATACAAGATTCAGTATGAGATGGGCTCTCATAACTTCTTTTGCTGGAGTTGAACCCCCCTTGAGAACAAAATAACTCATTCTCAGAAAGGATAAGTAGGAGTTATGCAGCTTTATTCTGCCTTCCTCATTTGCTCTCTCCTTTGTTTTGTTTTGTTTTGTTTTTAATTTTCCTTTCATTCTTTGCATGTATCAAGATCTGAAGTGGGGCTGGGTAAGCAACAAGAGGTGGGTGTCAAAACACAGGGATGGAGAACTCACACTCTGAAACAAAATCATTTTTCCTCCCCCTTCTCTCCCCGTGGTTCAATTTAAAGAAATCATCTCAGAGCAGCCTACCCTGATGCCGAGATCCTTTCCTGGAGATTTCAAATACACTGCAGTAAAAACTGTTTCCCAAGACTCTCTGTAAGTCTCCAGGGATTTTTCATGGTCCTGTCTCAGTTAAAATAAAAAGCCTATTTGGGGGGACTGACTAATCCCTTGCCTGAATGTGACATGCTATTTGGAAAGTTTGGGATCTGGTACACTGACTCTCTGATTTGTTTGGCCTTGTGAAAACCTTTTAAACTGGCTCTGGAAATTCACCCCTGAAGCCTCTTCTGGGGCTTGTCTTTTTTATTTTTCTCCCATTTCCTCAAATCTTTCCCTTGTTTCTAAAGAGTGCCATCGTCCATTCCTGAGCCCTCAAATCCAATTACCAAACAATGTACAAATATATGGCTGAGCGTGGTCTATGGGAACAGCTGCAAAATTGCTAATATTAGGTCTAATTTAGCTACAATAAATTAGCAAGTGTGTGGAAGCAAAATGATGACAGCATAATTATAACAAAAGTCGATGTGTTGAAGTATATGGATGACAATACATACTAATTTTAGCGAAAAAACACACCAAATGAAATGCATGCAATGAACAGACGGGACTAATAGCTCAGACACATATACTTAATGTGACCAGTCAGTGTAAAAACAAAAAGATAGATGAAGCTGTTCAGAATCTAGTGCTAACAAGCAGTGTAGTCTGAAACCATTAACTGTCAGGGGTAATAACACTCAAAGTACTGAAGTGCAGTAAAACAGCAGCACTTTTCTGGGGATGATGTGCTGATGTACAAGCACACACCTGTGAAGAGGGTACTAAATCCATCCTCGCCTTTATTACTATGGAGGGAGGAAAAACAACACTAATAATGTAAAGTATAAACGAAAATAGCAGACAGCAGAGAGTGACATTTGCATGGTCCCAGTCAGCTTGTTAGCTGAAGTGGGTTTTAATTAGCTATTTTCCAGCAAGCAAACGAGCAAATTAGTGGCAGCCATAAACAAGCAGAGACAATCAGGCCCAAAGAAGAAAAAAAAAAAAAGAGAGATCGGACCTTTTTCTGTGTGTTTTCCTTTCGGAAATACAATGTCTTCATGCTTCAGCTAAATATTTCTATTAACCAAAAGAATGTGGTACAGCAAAGACCTTGGCAAGTGTGCAAGGTCCTGAAGTGGCTCAGAGAAGGATGTCCACAGTTCAGGGGGACACAAAGCCCTGCTCTGGAGAAACCAACAGCAAGAGCTGAACCTCAGGCCTCCTGTGCAGAAGCTCGGGGTTCCAGTGCACCTCAGTCCTGCTGCAGGCTGCCCTCCTGCTGGAGAATGCCCACCCACCCTCAGCTCTTGGGTGTGCAGCAGCAGGTGCTTCACAAGTGTGATGCAGAGTGTAGGTGCCACCTTCTCCTTTGGAAAGCAAGAGGCATAAGATGGGCAATGACCCAAAAAAGGAGTGCCTGGTCCTACCTCAGCCCCTTCTGCTGAGGAAGAGGGATATGGCTCTTCAAGGGCTGCAGGAGACAGAGCAGCAGGGGGAGTGTGAGGAGGGGAGGGAGGTGAGCAGCAGGGTGCGAAGCAATCTTGCTAAGAGAAGGTGCTCCTCAGTGTGGGATGCAGCCCTGGGCACACAACATGGATTCAGGCAGTAATGAGCAAACCCACTTCTGGTGCTCCTTCTATCACTGCAGTATTACTGACTGGATAATGAAACCTGCCCTGCTGTTCCAGCAACATGAACAAGAGAGGAGGATCCTTCAGAGCCTGGTCAAGCAAGGCCCAAGGTTAAGTAATTCACTGTAGTACTTTTGCCACTGAACTGATTATATTAATAATCAGCCATAATGAAAAACATGGCAAGCTCATCCCTGGAGTCAGTCATGTTTACCCTCTTGTTCCCTCTGATTTTAAGAAATGCTGATGTGGCAAAGGTCAGAAACCCAGCACAAAGGACAGATTGCACACTTGTATCTTATGCTGAACATGACCAAATCCTTCAGGTATAAAACCCAACAGCTCAAGCAAAATCAGGTAGCAATAAATAGCTACTGGAGATAGTTGCTGGGTGGGAGAGTTTGATGGTTTGAGCACTAACCTAGACCTTGGGAAAGTTGAGTTCATGTTTCACTCTGTCAGAGACTTCTGTGACCATGGGTGACCCAGCTGATGTATCTGGGGATGAAAGTGCTTCTGCCTCAGGAGTTTGCTGTAAAATGCTCATTAAATATTGTGTAGGGCTTGGATATAGCAGAGAAGGGGCTAATTAGTTGGAAGGAAGGGAAAACAGCTAATAAAAATTAATCTTATTTATGCATCAGTATTGCTACATGTGGCACTACAGAATGACACTGCAGCAGGCTTTGGGTTGGTATAAATTATCAGAGAGCTGCAGGAGAGACTCTCTTGCCTCCCTGTCCTTGTCTTGTGCCAAGGGTATTACAGTCTAATTAATACAGATAACACAAGTGCAGACGCCTACCTGTTGGGCACCGTTGGAATATTAACACAAGGGGAGGGCTGGGGGAAGGCTCTTAAAGAAGGCTTATTTTATTTAGTTCATTTGTTTAGTAATGTTTTGATGGTCAGAAAACCCTGGCAATGAGTAGAGCCCAAGAGGCAATTAGTAATGGGGCAGAAAATGTAATGAGCCAAAAAATGAATTAACTTGAGCAGAGTAGGCACAGACACAAGGGGCCAATGCTTTTTGCTGGTTTATAGCCCTTGCCCCTCTGCAGCATTCGAAAAAGTGGGAGGAGGTGTGATTTAGCACAGAAACAGCCTGCAGGACAGTTCCTACCACACCCAGGGCAGCTCTTCTCTGCACAAAGCATCAACTCCTGCCTAAAAAAGCCTCCACCTGTAAAGTTTCCTTCCCTTTCCACCACTGCTGAGAAGGGCAGAGCACCAGGATAACCAGCACCCAGCAGATCGCCCCTGTGCCCAGAGAGAGGGGCAGCCAGAGGGATCCCCTCACACAGCAGCTCCCAGCAGGGCTTGTGGGGTAAAATTAGCCAAATTTTGGTCTCTTGCCTATTCTGAGTTTCTTTTGGTCTTTTGTTTGTTGGTTGGGGTTTTTTTTCCTTTGATGGCTTTCAATTTTTGCTATTAGCAAACATATATGCTTTGTATTAGAATTCATTCCTTTCTTCTAAGTAATTCATTACTTTTTTTCTAAGTAATTCATTACTTTCTTCTAAGTCATTCATTACTTTCTTCTAAGTCATTCATTCCTTTCTTCTAAATCTGGTTATTCTTTTCAGCTTGTACAAAACCATAAGCACTTTCACCATATTCCAACTTTACACACTTTGTTTTTCCAATGAACTTTTCCCTGTCTCTGACTGCTCTACATGAACATCAGAGGGAAAAATCCCAGGCAATTACACTTGCAGAAGCACAGGTATGGTAACTATCCATGAGGACACGAGAGGTAAGTCTCACCCAAACTGGCACATTAGCCATCCTGTTAGCCATTAGAATCAAAGATAATGATTTGTAGTTTAGTGAGCTGCTTGACTAAATCACAGAAAAACACAACTGCCCCCAAGTGTGTGCTAGGATGATTTTCAATGCATGCTGCAGTTCTGCAACACTTGGTCTTATAGGGCCCATAGGCTTTGTCCTGAGGGAGATTATTCCAGCAAAAAAACCTAAAGTTGTTCTGTGGAGTTCAGGAAGGGAAACTTTGAGGAGAAAAACAATGTTCACAACATTTTAATTCCCTTCCTGCATGGAGAGTTCAATGCCCAATGAAAGGACAGGAGAGCCACAAAGCACACACACTTCAACACTGCTTCTTTCTTCCTGGGTCATGCCCAGTGCTATTTCATCATGGCTTGGGGACTTTGGGGGAAGTGGGAGCAGAAGGGAAAGAAGAAAGATGATCTTTAAAGGAACAGAACCGTTGAAAAATTGGAGCAAAGGAGTCAATTCATAGCTTTATCAGCATATAGCAAGTGGAAAAGCAAGATATATCTCTTCAAAGCGGAAAGTCCCCAAATGGATAAAGGTTAAGATAAAGGGGCAGACTATCTGGCTGGCTCCATGGAGCTCTCAGCTGCTCTGACATTGGCTGCATCTTCAGCCTTTTTCGGGTGAAGTATCGCTGGGCAGAGCAAAGTCACGACCAGCTTCCTGAGCATCCCAATGGAAAAAAAGCAAGGGGTCTAATCCAAATCCTTGACATTTTGTATTAACAACTGTAAATCTTTGCCTCAGCTCCTGCCAGCCTCAGAAATTAAATGGACAGTTCTGTTCATTTCTTATGCCTACACTGCTCCATTGCTTTCAGTGAAGCTGCAGATTGCAATTGAGTCTGGTAAGGATCCCTTTGCACTGACTGATGTTACCATCTTCCTTGCTGGAACTATTTCAGCCTTGTAATAGCTCTTTTTAAAGAACAGCCTGATCTACTTTCCAAATTCTTCTGCAGAAAATAAGTTGCATTCATAACACAGGAACGAGGTTGAAATGCAAGGGCTTCCCCAGCAATATCTCACTGGCCTCAGGACATGCCCTGCCAATTCCTCTGTGTGAAGATGCTCCAGCAGCAGGAGAAACAGCTTGCAGAGAGGATCCTGACAGATCAGAAACAAGAAGCTTCCAGCAGCCCAAGGAAGCCAGGCCAGCAGGAGACAAACAGGCTCAAAGTTCAGCCCTGCCCAGGTCCAACCTGCCTGGAGTCTCTGGGTTTCCCCTCACCTGGGCACGGAACAAATACCAGCAAAACCTGTTCTCTTTGGCTTCTTTGCCTAAACCATCCCAGACAGAGAATAATGATTAATTGGGAAGGGTTCCTCCACTCACTGTTCAGCCCCACTAAAGAGTTGCTACTCAGTTTAGGCTCTTGTCTAAGCACAGTAATGAGAGCCTTGGGTTTTCATCACTGCAACAGAGACACTGCATCCAAGCCCACAAAAAATATATTTCTCCTCTATTTTTCTCTCCCTGTCTCTCTCAGTCCTTCCTTTGCAAGTCTCTTTTCTTTAAAGTTAGTTTTGCCATCATTATTTGCACTGAGTGCATATTAGACACTAGGCTTTCAGGAATTAATGAGAAGGCTGAGCAAAGGAAGATAACATTGGGATCAGGATGGCAGAACTGGGGGCTAAATAGAAGGTTTTCTTACGACTGGATTTTGGAGGCACAAATCTACCTTCAGTTCTCACTCATTTGAGGAAGAGCTTCAAGAAATACTCTTGTGGCATGACTTGTTTTCCTCTTGGTTGCTGTAAGAGAACCCCTGATAGACAGAAACAAATGAAAGTCCAAGCAGGCACATGTAAAACACAGAAGTGAGGTGGCACCACAGCTGGTCAGGTGGGACCCAGCTTTGCCAGGCCAGCACGGGCCAAAAGGTCAAGCCATGGTGCTGGTGCAGTTAAGGGAAGCAGCCAATGACAAAGAAATTGCCATTTGGGGTGGGTAATCCTTTTAACAAGGGTTGCTTTAAGCTATCTCTGTAATATTTTTAGCACTGTTTTTGCAATTGATTTCCCTTGTGACTAGGCAGAAGATGTATTTCTTTTGGAACTGAACTGGGGACAGTTTGGTGGGTTTGACAGGAAAGTACCTGTGTCTCTGCTTTGATTATAGCCATGAAAAATTAATCCAGTCACACATTTCCATAGGACATAGACCAGACTGAACAAGTGTCTCTTCTCTCTCTTCCTGAGCTCCCCTTCTGAGAAATAGGGAAAAGAGCCAAACATCTAAATACAAATATTTCCCAGCAGGTAATGGAGAGAAACTGAAAATCTCTTCCCATATCTTCTCCTCCTCTCTGCTTGTTTTCTCTTTTAAATGGAAAAAAAATGGGACTTATTTCAGGCATCTTCCAGGAAAGTGTGGGGGATGCCTCAGCCTGCTAATCTGCAAATGAACAATGAAGCCCAGATATGAACTCAGGATCAGGCTGTAGCCAAAATAAAACTACTGTCTGCAGATGTGATTACTGGTAGCAGTGGGAATACAAGAAATCCATTGGCTGAGAACCCAGGAGTTCCTTCAAAGTCTCAGGAGTTCCCTCAAAGTTTCAGGAGTTCCTTCAAAGTCTCAGGAGTTCCCTCAAAGTCTCAGGAGTTCCCTCAAAGTTTCAGGAGTTCCCTCAAAGTCTCAAGAGTTCCCTCAAAGTCTCAGGAGTTCCCTCAAAGTTTCAGGAGTTCCCTCAAAGTTTCAGGAGTTCCCTCAAAGTCTCAGTGTTCTCCTGCAATTTAAATAGGTCAGGGCTACAGATCCCCCAGAATGGACTCTTACATTTTCCTGGAACTTCATACTTAGGGAAGAAGTGTTTCCCAGAGGTATCTTTTCCTTTCCCAGTATCTCCCTCCCTCTGTCTCCAGTTCCAGCAGCAAACATGGGAAGAACTGGGCAAAACCAGAAACTGTGTTGAAACCCAATGATCCTCTTTGGATCTGAAAGAGTGGGTCAACTGCATGCTGGGGACAATTACTGACACTCTTTGTAATTATTTAGTCCAGTCAGTTCACTTTTAATGCTTATTTATATATATATTTTTTTTAGCTTTCATCACAGAAAATATGCTCATAGTTTTCTTGCTATCCAGGTGTAACACTGATTTCCTCAAAAAAATATATATTACACCAAAAGGCAGATAGCTCCTTTTTTTTTTTTTTTTTCAAAATACTAATACAACTGAAAGAGTTTCTTGAAGAATAAATGCAATGTAGGCACAGAAGCACCGTTTTTACATTGCAAATATGGAAGATCAGATTCCAAACTGCTGAATATGATGTAAATATAGCTTTTTACAGATTAAAATCAATGGAAATACTGTTGACTTCATCTGGCTTTGGATCAGCCAAATGGATCATTTGTACATACATATCCAAAGCAAAGAAGATTCTGACATAAGCACAGGCTGGCCATAAGACCCAGAAATCTGGAATCTGGAAAACAAATAAGCCACCCAGAGAAAAATATTCAATGACTTTTCATGCTGCAAATATTTGCAGTGATGAATTTTCTGAAGTTTTTCAGGTGATCTACATATTCCCCAGGTCTCATCTGCTTTTCTCTCATGACCTTAATACAGCACACAGAAAAGAAACATTGCTTTTTTCCTTAGCTTGATTATGCCATTATATAACAGACCCAAACTCATGAAGATGGGAAATGCAGAAGAAAATCCCGACCACAAAAAAGCATATGTGCAGGAATGATAAAAAAATCAATTGCTAAAATTACTTTCTTGGTATTAACTTTTAGGCAGCAGGGGCAAACAGAAAAAAATATCTCTCTAATTCTTATCTGAAGATAAGAATGCCTAAAAAGTATTTGGATTTGAAAAGCTGTGTTGGCATCTTGTGAATTCAGGTTTGCACAAAGTCAGGCTAATCCATTCTCTTCTAACATTAATATTTCCCCTCCCTTTGGTGATGTGTGAGGGATGACCAAAGATCCAGCCCACTCAGGGAAAACATCAGTGGTGTTCCCTCAACACCTCCCCTGCTGCAGCCTGGCCTCAGCATGAGGAATTTCCCCTGGAAACGCTGGGCACTTCCCCTCCCTCTGCCCTGACGAGGCCACCAGCAATGATGCTGAAACACCCTGCAGGTTGTTTCATGTGTCTGCTTTTATTTATTTTTTCCCCTCACACATTCCTTGGCTTTCCTATGACATAGATGGAAAATGTGCATATCAGACAAAAATCTCAGAGTAAAGTGAAGCATAAAATTTTAGAAAGACATTTTACACTAAATTCATAGTCTTGTGCTGTGCTAAACATTTCTGCTATGCTGTGTTGATGAGGATTAATAGAGGAATTGACACCAAAAATCCAAGATATAAGGATGGTACTCATCGTCCTTCTCTCAGCATATTTTTTTCTAACTTCTTCCCAAATCAGAAAATAAATTGTTTTTCAGGATTTAGCTATTTCCAGTTGTGGAACCAAAAATATTATGAATTAAATTATTGAGAAATATTGAGGATACCTCTGAAGATACAGGAATTTTCAAGCTCTGACTAAAAGGCAAGAGAGAATTTCGTGCCTAACAAGAAAGTGTGAAGACACAGCCGCTTCTTTTGAAGGACAGTGTGAAATTTCAGACAAGCTTCCATGCTGCTACAAATCAGTGCAAAATAAAGTACACACTCAAGATTTTCTGGGGAAGAGTCTCAGAAAGAGCTGGAAAAAGAATCATCCTTCTGGAGGAGGGATAAGTGGCATTCTGAAGGGTCTAAAGGCAGAGATCGATTCCCATCCCAGGGCAGCACATCTGGACCAAAGGGATTTCCTGGCCAATAACAGTTGATCACAACTGCCCATACTGGAGTAGCTGTGAGATGGAAGTGTCAGGGCTTCAGAGTAAAGCTTTTCATTGATATTGTGTAAATTGGAGCCAAGAGATGCTGTAGAACAAAAGGCCTTGACTGTTGATGAAAGTGGGGGCACCATCCAGGCTGCAGCCTCGGGACACCCGACCTCAGTGAGAGAGCTGCTGTATTTTTGGCTCCCAAAAACTCTGGTTCCTTTTGCACAAATTGCTTTAGTGTTCTTGGGTCCTGTTCTTCCCTTCTCAAGCACCAGATCTCTCACATCACCCTACCCAACACGCTTTAGGAGAGCTGCCATATCAGAGGGTACTTTTCTTTTCAGTCCTGACTCCCCTCCCTGCACATTCACACACAGAGGAAGGATGGAGACAAAACAATTCAGATTTTAAATTACTGACACAAATGTTTTTAACACAAATACTCCTGTGAGCCACAAATATTCCCAGATTCCTTTGCTTTATGTGAAATACTTTCATCCTTAGGGATGCTAGTGGTGCCTTAATTCTGGAACACTCCAAAGTGCCATTCACACAATAGTCAGACTTTGAGACCTGGTCAGTCTTTCCCAACAAAGACAACAAGGAGGCAGCTACACAATACTTGTGTGATGCTTTTTCCTGTACTTTTTTTTTTTAATTTATCTACTTAATTATTTTCTGTGAAGAAAGATAACCTGGGACTTAACAGGAACTGAGGTTAATCCAACAGGCAAACACAACCATATATTTGCCATGTTATATTTCCCATGTGCATATTAATGCTCTACTCACCACCCTTTCCAGTGGTAGGATGGACAAACTCTTGTCCCATCATGTTATTATTGGTTTCAGCAGCATAAGCTCAACTTTTCATTATCAGAAGAAACGACTCATGAATCTGTCCCATTTGCCTTTAGATTGACAAGAACATCTCTCCTCAGCAGAAGAAAAACAGTCACTATCATTTTCATTTCTATTATTGTTTGTCTCCTTGCTGGTTAAAGAAAGGGATGGACCCTTTTCTACAAAACAAGACAAAGTCTTCTGCTGGAAGAACTTAACCCAGGCATAAAACCTTAATTGCTAGAATTTTCTTTATCACTACTTCTTTCCTTTATCACTGCCCTTTCAGACAGAGACCTCCTGAGAGAATCCTCACAGCTGACACCTGCACCTGAGACCTCTGGGGGCAAACATATGAGAAACAAAAACACATGAAACAAAAACATTTTACTACTTAAAGAATGATCCCATTAGTGACCTCAGGCTTGCCCTGGCAAAAATCTGCTGATCTTCAGCCTCTGTGGCTGGACTGCAGCCATACAGACATCACACATGATTTGTCCCAGCATTTTATTTTCACAAATCTTTAAAAAGAGAGCTGCTCTAAACTGCTTTCAAGTTACAGAGTCTTTTGTTCCCCAGACAATATTTCAGTTTCCTACAACCACAGATAAATGAAGAAATATTCTGGCAATTGTACTAGCAAAGAGCATTCACATTCAGAGATAGATACTATAAAATATTTGAAGAAGGTGCAGGTGAAGAAAAGAGAAGCTGTGCTCAGTTTGCTCTCCCCTGCCCAGCTCTGGTGAGGGTTGCAATAACCCCCAAAGCCAGTTGTATCCTGAAGGAGGTGATTCTGCCCTCCTATTCTGCCACAAAAGGGCATCAGCTTGTTGGAGAGAGTCCAGAGAAGGGCCACCATGGTAATTAGGGGGTTGGAGCAGCTCTGCTATGAGGAAAAGCTGAGAGAATTGGGATTGTTTAGCCTGGAGAAGAGAAGGCTTCAGGGTGACCTATTTGCAGCCTTTCAGTACCTGAGGGGAGCCTGCAAGAAAGATGGAGAGAAACTACTCACAAGGGAATGTAGTGACAGGACAAGGGGGAATGGCTTCAAACTGAAAGAGAGTAGGTTTAGATTAGATACTAGGAAGAGATTCTTTACTGTGAGGATGATGAGGCACTGACAGAGGTGACCCAGAAAAGCTGTGGATGCCCCATCCCCGGAAGTGTTCAAAGCCAGGTTGGATGGAGCTTTGAGAAACCTGGTCTAGTGGAAGGTGTCCCTGCCCTTGGCAAGGGGATTGGAACAAGGTGGTCTTTAAGGTCCCTTCCAACCCAAGCCATTCCATGACTCTGTGATTTTCCTCAGGAAACACACTGCAGGCTGGGGAGCAGCACCTCCTATTGCCCTCAGTGGAGCCAGAGCAGGGCTGGGCAGGCCCATAAATCACCCTGCAGAGCCAAAGCCCCCACACTAAGGTGAGGGAGCAGGAACCTCTTCGAAGGAGTCGCTTTGCAGGTGCTGCTTTGCATATCTGGGCTCACATTGACTTTCATCCTCCCTTTCTGAGCTAAGAAAAATGCTGTCTGGTGCTGCCAACATGTCAGCTGCCACAAAGACTCCCCCTCTGCTCTTCAGCAATAAACATTTTTTTATCTGCACTACTGGGTAGAGTGTAGATCCCTCCCAAGTCTAAGCCCTGATTTACTCCATTTGTATCCACAAGCAAATGGCCAAATATATGGCAGCTTGTCACACCTTTGCACACACCTTGCACTAGTGGAGGTGGGAGAGGAAATGAGATGCAATCCCAGGCTCCAGCAACCTTCCAGCCAGAGAAGCTGCTGGACACAGGAAGCTGCTGATCATCTCTCAGAAAAGCCAAAGAATTGGTTAAAAATGCCCAGAAATGCTGGTTTTGCAGATTTGAAGGAGAAGATGGCAGAGTATTTGTTAGTCTGCAGTGCCTTTGCTGAGACCATCTGTAATAGGGTTAAAATAGGAGGGCACATGAGATGCTGCCTGTTATAATGGTGCATCTCCTGGAGGCAGCACTGCCTTCAGAAGAGACCTGTCCCCAAGAACGCTGTCACTCACAGCTCCCTGCAGGTGTCAGGTGCCTGACTGCTGTTATTATTATTATTATTATTATTATTAGGTATTTGCTGAGTGCCAGTGGAGCTCCTGGTGCTCATCACCAACTCAAACAAGCCTCCGATTTTCAGCAGTGGACTGACTGCATTTCCACTTGTGAAAATTTGCTTGTTTGCTTCTTTAGGCACTATCTTCTCCAAAGGGAATTATGCAATACACTTTTGTTTCCTTCCTCCAGGACTTACAGTACCTGGTTTTGGGTTTTTTTAAACACACAACAGCTCAGCTCCTCACTGTGGTAAGACAGTCCTTTACATCCGTCATCTCTTCGGGATCAGATCACTAATTCACGTACAGGATAAGACAACTGCCAAATTATTATACTATAAAGAGAAGATCTTCAGACACCTGTCATCTTGATGAAAGCAGCACCATCAAGTGACCTTTGCCGGTTCAAGGTCGATAATGAGACAAGTCAGGCAGGAAGAGCAGCGTGTGCTGACTCCATTAACGCTGGCTGTGTGCACACTCAGTAGCACTGAGTCTCCTGTCAATTAGTGTGGGTAAACCAGGGACTGCTGATTGCCAGAGACATGGCACAGCGAGCTGCTGCTACCTTTACTTCTACACCCTGCTGCATTTTAATTAGCTGCGTTCCCCTGACTATTTCTTCGGAGCTTCATTACTGCCGTCTTCAAGAAACTCAAGGCGAGCCTTTCCCATTGCACATCGCTAATGAGGAGAGATGAGAACCCCTCACCACGGAGTCTGATAACACTGGACTCTCTGCAGCACCATATGAGGGGGCATGTGAAGATTTAAGGGGCTTCTCAGCGTAATGCAACGTAAACATCGCTCAGAGATGCTGAAACAATAGAATCAGTCAGAGCACACAGGGGAAGGTATTCCCAAATCGACGAAGAATGTGAGGTGGAAAAATGATGCACAGTCCACGGTGTGGGCAGGTGAATGTGTGTGTGCTTGCATAAGGTGGTGTTTCAGGAAGGATTTTTAAAGATCACCCTACACACTGCAAGCTCAATAGCTGGGGCTGTGATTGGAAAGAGTTAAGTCTCCCCTAGGGGCAGCATCTCTTCTTTGCACAGTCCACAAAGAAGGCACCCATGAGAGCTGACAGATGAAGGACCCAGAGCATCACTAAGTTATTTCCAAGATTTCCCATGGAGCACAGCAGCTCAGCAGAAATCCAGGTGTTTATGAGTCGGGCTTTACCGTATTTTTAATCTTTTTGCAGTCATTTTGGTAGCATTGGTCCAATTGTTCTAATTTTCCTTGAGTTTCAATTATACTTGAAGCAAATTGAGGTAGACAATTGCTGTCCTTACAGCCAAATGTTGGCCAGACCCATTTACAAATAGCTTCAGGTTATAGTATCAGGGCTGTACAGCTCTCCCTTCACAATGCACAGATGTGCTTGGTGCAGGTCAGCTCAGGGAGGGATTCCTGGTGACATTTCTAGTCAAAGTCTTGGTCCTGTTCTGCTTTCCTGGCTTCATCAGCTGGCACCTCCCTCAGCATATGGGTGGTTCTGCTGCTAAGTTTTGTCTCAGGTGTCTGTATTTCCCACTTATAGCTCAATGTGAATGTTACCTGAGTCCCACTCCCACCCTGTATGACCACCAGCATTCACTCCATCCTCACAACAATAGTTCCTTTAATTAACTTCCCTCATATGTCACTCATGTCCTTACAGACTCGCAGTTAATGAGCCAGCAAACCTACGCTGGGATTGTTTTTCTCTGTGAGCAATGGTACAAATCTTGTAGATGCCACAAAAAGTTGTGATGAGAGAATTCATTCTGGAGACGTGATGGAAAAGTCATGGGATGGTCTGAAGAAATTCTGTTTCCTGCATAGCTTCAGCAGGTTTTGGATAAGAGGTGGAAAATTAATTAGGTTGGGTTTTTTCTGACAGTCATTTTATTCTCAGACACTGTTCAGAAATAAAGGATGTGTCTCCTCCACTTCAGTGGCTGCTTTTACTGCTTTAGAAGGAAAGGTTCCTCAAAATGACTTGTGCCTGGGAAACCTCCTTTACAATGACCCAACTTCATTTGGTGTTTATTGCTTTCTCTGCTTTGAGAAAAGTCAGGCCTAAAGATGATTGTGAATTGAAAGTGGCCTCAGAGTCGTTTCAGCTGCTTCTGAACATGCACCAGCAACTTCTGCTGCCCTCTAAGTGGCTGCCTGTACAGCAAAGCAGTCCTTGAGGAGGGGATGCTCCCATGCCTGTGACAGGGAGGGAAGAAATGAAACCCAGAGAGGCTGACTGGGCACAGGAGAAAGCTCTCAACATCCTGTAAGGAAGCTGTGCAGGAC
Source organism: Hafferia zeledoni (assembly GCA_035583235.1). Taxonomy (NCBI): domain Eukaryota; kingdom Metazoa; phylum Chordata; class Aves; order Passeriformes; family Thamnophilidae; genus Hafferia; species Hafferia zeledoni. The sequence continues at coordinate 59,591,193 of JAWWEV010000083.1, forward strand.
TGTGCCTCCCTGGAGAGCCTGTGGCCTTTGCAAACCAACTGCCCACCTCTGGGGCTGTGCAACTTGGACCTGCTGCTCATCACAGAGTTGTTCTACAACGGCACACTCTGGCCTCAGCAACAGTTTCCATTACAAAACAAAAAAAAATATAAAACACACCAAAACAAACAAACAAACAAACAGAAAAACAAACAAAAACTCCAAACACACCAAAACAAAAACCAGCAACAACAAAAACAAAAAGAAAAACAAAAACAAAAAACCAAAACAAAACACACCTAAAAAACCACCTCAAACCCCAAATACTGTCTTCCCATACCTTAGACCATCATGCTTTAATTTCCCTCAAAGGGCTATAAAAAAACCCCACTTTGCACCCAGGCATGAAATATGCTTTGTAAAAAGAAAAAAAAAATAAAATCACCGAAATGCGGTTTGTTAAAGTGCTTCTACCTGGTGGGGTTTTTGCTTTCTCTGAAGCAAGAGCTACCTGTCAGCCTCCACACAGCCCTGTGCACTTCCCCAGAGCTGACTGGCAAACATCAGTCCTTTCTTCCTTAAGGCAAACAGCCATTCTCCAGAGAAGCCTGGACACCCAGCACTGCTTCTCCTCCTATTCCTCACCCACGAGAGTCAGATGGCTCCAACATTCATGCTGTGCCATCTCACAAATGCTTGTTAGCCACCTGTGTGGATAGCTTTAAAACAGTAACTTTAAAAAACACCCACCAGCATCCAAACATATGGATATGTGCCTGAGGGCTGAATACATTCTGTCCATGCAGTTATTCTCGTGCCTGGTGTAATCTGATACTCCATCTATGCTGGTGCAGGGACTCCTCCCTCCATCCTCCTACAGGCTCTTCCACAGGGGTTGGGGATCAGGGGGAGCCACAGTCGAAATTCACTTTATCATCTCGGTGTTAGCACTTTATCACACAGCCCTGATTGATAAAGATACAGCTGGAATAAAGGAGATCCTGATTGATAAAGATACAGCTGACACAAAGGAGGTGCAGCACAAAGGAAATGCATGAGGTTGTACAGATGATGGCAAGAACAAGAGAGTTTTGCTTCACAGACCTCTCAGTGGAGCAGGGGAAGCAACTTTTACCAACTCTGGCTATTCTATTAGAAGTATATTTTTATTTATTCTTCCTAATGTTCCAGCTGTGCATGCCCACACAGCACGAGGCTGACCTGAGGAGCCTGAAAATATAAGCTTGAAAGCTCAAAATAGAAGCAAACCACTCCAGATCCTCTCTACAGGTGACAGGATCACTGCCTAGAAAAGTGCTTCTTTTCCCTTCCTTGATTATAATTCCTCCATTATGAGGAATTAATTTTTTGAGAGAAAATAGTATCACTAATAGAGTTAAGGCTTCTTATTCTCCCACAAAATTGTGTTTTCACCAGGAAAAAAATAAAAAATTCAAACCCAAAAATATTTTTTGCCACATACTCCAATGAAAGTAAAAATACCAAATATTTCTGACGTGCATTTTATTGAAAACCACAATTTTTTGGCTGGAAATATTGCTGCAGTCCCTCAAGAGACGTGCTAATTCATTGACTCCCTTTTCCCCAAGGGAGTCTACACATGAAAAGTGTAGAAAAAACAAGCCACTCACGTTTGCACACACTCTATTTTTCCCTTTCCCCACACTTCCTCAGAGCACATTTGGCAAGGCAGACAGTGGGCAAAGGACATCCTTTCTCATTCCTTGAGCACAAAGGAGTGATGCTCACTATGAATCACGAGATGCCACAATGGCCATGACAGTTCCACATGAAAGACCAAGAAGTCAGGGGAGATTTTCACCCATCCCTCTCCCAACGGGGCTGTCCCACCTCAGCACTCGCAGCACCTGGACCACAGCTCTCTGCACAGCAGATACTTTGCCCAAAGAAAACCATCTTGCAGCTTTTCCAACTCCACATATAGGTGAAAAATTAGGGATGCTCTTCACACCTGGTGACTCACTTTGAGGCTCTGGCACATCCAGAAATTCCTGTCACTGCATCCCCTCTGCTTGGTGACAGCTTGGGAAGAGGCAGCAGCATCCAGCCAAGGGATCTATTGTGTCTTAAACACACTCACATAGGAGGTTTCCCTCTTGATCATAATTAAAAGCTGTTTTCAGTCAGAAAATAAGTGGCAACTGAGGTAAAAATTTGCTGTAGTATGCAGGTGTCTAAAAAACCAAAATAACAGGATTTTTTTTAAGCATGTTGTCACCTACTGCCTCCTAGAAATAAGCTGACAAGAAAAGCAGAAGAAAGACAAAGCAGGGCTGATCGAAATAAAGGAAAAGAAGGATTTAGGGATTTATGTTTGCCCAGTAGTCAGCTATATAAATTGCTTGTGAATAAGGGTTTAAAATGTTTTAAAATGTATCTGAGGCATATCTAGGCTTGCTTATTTGCCAGGGAATAATATTTGTGCATTTCTATCTGTCCCACTCTAAATCACCCAAAATAGACTGTAATGTTGCTAATAAAGCAACATGAACCCCAAAAGGGCAGGAGCGCAAGAAAACATCCTCAGGTAAGGAAATAAGAAATAAATGACATGGATGTGTTTTGAAGCTGAAAGTAATTCTTGCAAACAAATCACATGCCAAGGAAGCAGGAAGGAAAAAAACTTGTGGTCTTGTAACTGCTGTGTGTCCATAAGAGATTTATTTCAAGAATCTCTCAGTGTTATCTGTGTGCTAGGAGTGTGTGGATATTTAAACATCATAAACTGTTAGCAAGGTCTCTCCAAACAATGAAGAAAAGAGGAGAGACACCCAATGGAAACTGGTATGATTTTCTCTTTCTCCCAAGGTTTACCAGAGGTGGAAAAGAAATAAAAGTCATGATTTCTCAAAGAAAAAATAGAAGCTGAGAATCATCTGGCCAAAACTTGAGAGATTCAGTGCCAGGTTGTGCTACAAACATCAGTTCCTTCTTGTATAATTAAAAGCAGCTTCAAATGTTTTGTTCAACTCACACTTCAGCAAGGTAAAGGTATTAGACAAATGGACAAGTATAGACCACATTCTGCTTTCCCCTAAACTCACATTAATTAATGTGGAGCATCTCCACCAGCTTCCATCTCTGCCTCTGCACCCTTGAGAAGGATTTGGCCCTGTGGGTTTAAAGTTTCTTGTGGGAACCAATATTCTAAAGCTGTAGGAAAGAAATGCCCTTGGCTTCTTCCTTTCCTGGCAACAAGGTTATAAAATCCATGGGTAGTAGTCTCCCCCCAAAATAAAAAGGAAATAAATGAAAAAAAAAAAAAAAGAAAGAAAAAAAGGGAAAAAAACCACTAAGAGCCATCAAAGAATAGATAAACCAGCAGGAAACCAGAGGGAAAAAAAAGAAAACCCAAGGACCTCAAGACCCTCGCAGTGCTCACCAGGCAAAGTGAGAATGGAAAAAGTCTGCATTCTTTTACTCCCATTAAAATGTGCTTGTTCCCCCCTACTGACCATCTTATTTGATATATTTTTTTTGCTGGATGATTTTCTGTGATAATCACTGAAAAAAACCCAAGAATGAAAGTCCACTTGGTCTCCTGAGCCTTCACAGAATTATTTTAAATTCACAAGAGCAGAGGGAAGAAGGAGGGAAGGTTTGTGTTTTCTGTTTGAGTCTTAGATCTCCCTCTGGTATGTGGCAACCCTGCATGATTTCAAACAAGCTCATTAGGTTCTGAGCTAAAGGTAACTATAATTAAATTCAATTTTCTATCTACTGCCAAGGGGCACAGGTTTCTGGGCAGCCAGCTCCTTGTCACCTTTTCTGTGTACTTGTGGATAAATATGAATATTAATGAACACTCAGTTGTTCTCACCCTCCCCTTTTCCAATTTATTCACAACTATTCTGTCTTTCTGCAATGAAAGAAGGAAAAAAAAAGGCAAAATATAATTAGCTTGTCTATGAGAAGCCCTGAGTCTGCTCTGGCATCAGTGACTGAGCCTCCCACTTTGCTGGTGGACAGTGTACTCATGAAGAAAAGGACCTTTAATAAGACAGGGTTTGATTATCTTCAGAAGTTCTGACAACCTTCTGAGAGCCAAGGAATGAAAATAAGATTTTTTGCTCATTTTCCTGACCATGCCACTCAGAGAGGATTTTGCCCTGCCTAGAAATAAATAATTTACCCAACTTGGGTCACACATTTCTTTATTGGAAATCTGCAGACACTCACAGGAAGTGAGGACAGAGGGTTTGGTCCAAAACTGCAGGTGCTAACAGGAACAATGACATCTCCCCTCTGCCAGGCCATCACTTCTCTAGAGCCTGCAAATTAACTCTAATACTGAAGTGGGAATCCATAATTATCAAGCCAGGTCTTTGCCACAGACCAAGGAAGCTGATTCCAGCCTTCTCCAATTTATTTTATATTCATAACAATTTGCATTAACAATTAATTCCCTTCCACTGTGTTCAAACCTCAGTGGTGTTTACTGACTGAAAAAATGCTGGTAAATGTATTTACTGAAGAAACATTCCCTGCACTGGCAAATTTTAGGTAAATATTTGTGGAAAGCCATTTTCAAAACTTCAACCCCAAATATTTATCCCAGAAAAAGGATTCTAGAAATCCACTCACAGCACAGAAACATACCAGGCAAATTTTAGACTAGATCCAAGCCAAGCAACTATAATAGGTGTTTTGTTTGGTATTTACATGGAATCTGTCTGAAAATGAAGGTGCCTTTAGTTGCCAAGGGTAGCAGATGTGTTTTCTGCAAACTACTGCCAAAAAGTAAGTTAAGAAAGGAGGAGTGAAGAGGGAAGTTCAGCTCCTTCAACATGGAGAGCCTGATGTCCAAATACTTCAACTCAACCCACTTGCAATAAAATTTAAAGTATTTAACTCAGACAGCTGTGACTACAGGTGATAATTTTGGATCTCTCCAACAGCATCACACCCAAAGAGCACCAGGAGAGTTCAGCCCTCCTGGAGTGGACCTTTGCCTGTCACCTACAAGTGACATGGGCCAAGCCTAAGAAACCTCGATGGAAGAGCAGAAGAAAAACTATATTGCTACCAGCCTGGTGCAAGAGACATGCAGAAATCTTGAAAAAGCCAAAAGATTTTTTTTTTTTTGAGTTCTCAGGATTTCCGTCTTTCACGACCTAAAATTTCATTCTCAAAGGACTTCCTTGAAGGTGTTTTAAACAGAACTACATATAAAAAGCCCAAATGGCTGACAAAAGATCAATAGTGTTTCTCCCAATGAGACCTGTGAAAAATTGTATTTTTACCGTGCACTTTTAACCTCTCTCAGACTCCCTGTCTCAGCAACTACCACACAGCATATGGTTCTATCTGTCAGAAGAATTAAACAAGGATCTACGAAGATAATGAAGCACTAAAACCTGCAGTAGAGATTAAACTCTCTGGAAACCTGTGAGCAAGTGGCAAAGGTTTAGAACAATGTTTCACTGCAAACTGGAAAACAAACAGAAGGTAATTTTGTTTTAAAGCAGATGAGAACAGGAAGAGACTGTGAAATGGTAGAAGAATTTGTTATGTACAGAAGGCAGAGAGATGATCATCAAATATGAGAGGGTTAATTATCCTTGTCAAGGGAGCAGAGGGCTGGGCAGTTCTTGCCTTTTCATGAACACACCATCATAAGTAGCCAGATGGGGAGAAAGGTTTTCATCCTCAGAGTGGGTTTGGGAGACAGGCACAAGTCACTGGACGTGGTAGCTCCCAAAGGCCACATCTGCCCCAAATTCTTGTGGGAGGGAGGCAGAGCCTGGCCCTGCCCAACACCCCTGCCACAATCTCACAGGAGAGAGAGAAATTTGAACTGTGAGGTGGCATGAGGTCAGACAGGATGCTGTGCCACCTGCGGGCACACCCTCTGACCCACAGAGCATCTCCAGGTCTCCATGGACGATGCTCAGTTGAGAATTACCCTTGTCCTGTTGGCCCTGGGGAGGGAGATGCACACAAGCAGATCTTTGTGAAGATTTTGCAGGAACCTAAACACCAGTTGTAGTGCATTAAAATTCCTGTGGGCAGGTTGCTAATTGCTAATTTTGCCAAGACTGAGAAGGAAAAACCGCAGCAGCACCTGAGTGATGCAAGAGCCACCCAAACTCCCCTACTGCAATGTCCTAAAAACTGGATTTTAGCCCCTGATAAAGGCTCTCAGCACTGTCAAGCCTTCCATATATTAATAAACTTAGTTATTTGTCAGTCTCTGGAGCCTAATCATTAACATTCCCTAATTAATGTAAATGTCAGTCACTGTGGTTGCACCTGCATTACCTGCTGAGCCACCCACCACCCAGTCTGGGGGACCTGGGGGACCCTGGTGTGCTCTGCTCTCACTGGGCCTGGGTTCCCTTGCCCAGATCAGTGTGCACTGGAATTTCATCCTAAGAAAATGTGTCCTCAAGCTCAGGGACCCAGAAGTGCTGCTGCATTCAGTAATATGCTATATATATATGTATAATATACATAAAACCTCATCAACTGCCCTGCAAGCCCACACAGAAAGGTGGACACCCAAAACCACCTTTTGTTGGAGGCCAGTGAAGAGAATAAAAATAGGTTTTCCCTATTGCTCCACAAGGGATAAATGCTGTTGTAAAAGGAGTAGCCAATAACAATAATAGCAACAGAAAATACTTTCTGGGGTTAAATTACAAAGCAATATTTACAGGAAACTGCACATTGATTCTGACTCTGCAAGACTCAGAGGCTTCTCCTTGGTGTGAGTCCAAACTTCCACCTCCACCCCAGCTCAGCTGGTGGAAATGGACAGCACCAGCTATTCTGAAAGCTCTTGTTTTCAGAGAAGGAAAAATGACAGGAGAAACATTTCTATCAGCACAATCATTCCTTTGGCTCTTTTGCCCTCCTTCTCCCAGTGCTGGATGTTAAATAAATTACTCTTGCTACGAAGTTCCTCACACTAATTCCTTACCTATCCACTGCTGCTGACTGTTTGATGATGCTGTCACCTTCCCAATGCCACAATGCTTTTTCAGAAAAAAAAAAAGAAAAAAAAAAGAATAAAGCAGGCATTTTTTTGATGACATACAATTTAACAAAAGACAACAAACCTCCAACTTCAGATACAGCAGAAAACCATCATCCTGTGACCAAGGACCACAGAATGCCTGAGGTAGGAAAATACTATTTATTCTTGTAATGGATTTTATGAACAAATCAAATGAGGTGAGATGTTTCTGAAAATTTGATCATTCATCACCAAGACCTTTTCCCATCTTGTACTCATCAGTTCTATTACCTGCTGCTGCTGGAAATATGTCTGGGACATAGAAACAGATATAACACACATACACACACTTACTCATGTGCACCAACTCCAAGCAAGTGCTTGGCCTTCTCTGGAGAGCAGCAGATTTATAAAGATGTTTGGAACATTTAATCAGTCATTTTTATTTGCTTTTCTTTTAATAAAAAAACTACTGCAGCTCTGGAATGTGAACTTTTGCCTACTTCTTAAATGTCGGATTTAACTGTTCTCATTTTTTAACTCCATCTCAGAATTAGCATGTATTTCTCCTGTTGGATTTTTGTCTGTCAGAATGGCAATAATTTTAGAGTTACAGAGATATAAAAAATCCCAAAGGCTTGAGTAAGCTGATAATTTAGATATCTCCAAGCATTTTCTGAGGCTCTGGGAGAGAAGATGCTGTGGTAACAAAAAAACAGAAAAAGGAAAGTGCTTTGAATCCTGGCAAAGTTTTGCACGTGTGTATACATGTTTGTGTGTGTCTTTTAATGTCGTGAAATACCAGAAAGAAGTTTTGGGGGAATAAATTTTCAGCATTTTTGCTCATTTAAGGGAGGGCAGCCAAAAAAAAAGTCTCTTCCCAGAAGCTTGGCAGCAATCCCTCACGGAGACAAATAAGTACACTACAAGATAGTGCTGTTCCCTTTCCACTGTGCAGCAATGTAGGATTTCACACTCTGTTCACATTGCAGAAGATTGAATGAAATTTATCAGTGCTCAAAAGGATCATTAAAAAAAAAAAAAAGGCACAACCCAATCCTTGCTGCATAAGCACTCAAAGGAATCAACTGCTGGAGTGGGAAGTTCTGTGATGGGTTCAGAGAAGGGAGGATGTGTCTGCTGGGGCCACACTTTCACAGCCTGCCTTCTTTCTTGATCCAGCAATGTGGTCAGTCCTGGAGTCACTCCACAACTTGCCCTTGGGAACTTTCCCTCAGTTTTGAAGACTGAAGGCATATGGTTTTCTGCTATTTGTGGCTCTTGGAGGGGAAAAAAAAAAAAAAAAAAGGCAGAATTTCTCTTATTTACTTTTCACCACCCTGGTGGCCAGTGATGAAACATGGCAGTTGATAGAAATGATCTTTGACCGTCCACCATCCATCATTTTCAAGCTGAATGCAAGCAATGTAGAAATGAGAAATAATTCCAAAACAACTTACTTGAAGTATCGTGAGACTCCAGCTCCAAAATCATTGCCCCCAAAATAAAAGCACTGAGGTTATTTTTCTCTTGTTTTACCCCAAAGTCCTCCTTTTCCTCTTGCTCTGGGGAATGGTTTTCATGCCTTTCTCATTCTTCTTTCCTTCCCACGAGCTGTTTTATCACCCTGATGCACATGAACTCCCTCTCCTTAGAAATTTTCTCTCTGCTGTGTTCCTCACAACAGTCTTAAAAGATGCTCTCTCAGGCATCAGTCCCCCTGGCCAGACCCTCTTCAGCTCTCCTGCCCCTCCAGAGACTCTCTGGACTTTGTAGTGCTCACAGGATGTGTTGAAATCACTGCATCTTTCTGAACCCCTCAGGAGAGCCCTGAAGCTTCTGAGGGAATAAAAGAGCTGAGCTGCAAAATTTGGGATCATCTTAAAGGGACATCAAGGTAGATATAGTCAATATTCTTCATTTTTAATAAAATTGGCTTGGCTGGAAGTCTCACTAAGTCTTCACCATCTTTCCAACTTTAATTATTGTCACTGAGACACACAAAGATCTGAAGTGAGAAAGTATTCCAGTTGCACTCCAAAATTGGTCAAACATTTGCAGTCATATGGCACTACAAGATAACACAAGTGTGAAAATTGTTTCAGTGAATGAATTGGATTTAAAGAGAAAAAAAAATCCCTGGGGTGATCATTATGATTCCCTCTAAAGTCTCAAAGATATTAATGGCAATGGGTTTCTAATGCAGTGGGAAATGGCAAAAAGAATACATATGTCTTATTGAATTAGGGAAGTTTAAGAAAATGGACTGTAATACTTTCCTGGCAAGTGATTTGACTGTGAAAATCCTTCTCCTGCTGCCCTCAGACTGTACCATTGGCAGGCAGGTTGGGCTGTTCAGGCATAATTGAGGTAAGAATTTTTTTCCTTTTGTTTAAGTGTAGTTCTGAAGTGGTTTCACAAACATACTTAAACATTGCTCGAGTGAATGAGAGGCAATTTCCAGATGTGTTATTTCCTTCTAATGTTGGTACAAGATAGAAAGACGGGTTTGAAAATGCACTTTGCATTCCCACTGTGCCCCCGAGGCAGAGAACTGACATCAGACTTCCACATTGCAATCAGAGCTTAGACCAAAGGGGCTTTATCTTCTTTTGTCTGTTAGTTTTTGGCTTCATCTGGGTCAGATAGTCTGGAAATAGCCACACAGGTTGGAAAGTTGCTGAGACTCTTTTGAAGCTGCTGGAGCTCAGGCAATGCATTATTATCACATGTATTGTTCCAGAGACGAGTTATTGTTCTGGAAATTAAAATGAAGCTTTTTAAGACTGCCTTTTTCTAGCTGAAGGCTTGCTGATTGTTGGAGTCAGCTGGGAGAATCACTGCTCTCATGGCATATCTCCCTACAAGGGCAGCTACTGCTTTAGAGGAATTTGCTGGCAAGAGATGTTACATCAGTATTAGTCAAAGAAGGATGAGCAGGACCATCCTGAGACAGCGAGACCAACTGGCAGAGAACACCCTGTGTCCATGCAAGTGAGTTCTCCTGCCTTTTCAAAATTTGGCTTTCCTGAGGCCACCTCATGGGGGTGCAGGAAGAAAAGGGGCAGGAGCAACGTTTGACTGTAGGACAGTCAGGGGTAAAGGAAATGTGTGTCTGCACCCAGGCATTATAACATCACCAGGCAAATAAAAACCACAGCCTTAGATGCAGCACGATTATTCTTAAAATGTACCTGCTAGGGGACAAGCAGCATGAGGAAGAAGGCTCTCAGAACAATGCATGTGCAAGAGAGCTCTGGAAAATCCCACCAGACTCAAGGGCATCCTTATGATTTCACATTCATTTTCTTTTTTAATCACCACAAATCCCAACACCAAAGTGCACTTTTTGCTGGTTGTTGGTGAAAAGATTCTCACCAACATTAATGCAGACATAGATTTGCTCTCCATTCTCCAAAGGTCTTCTTGTTCAGTTCCTCACTATACTCCTATTTTTTCTTGCTTGCTTTCCCAGGTCCTTCCCTCTGCAGCCCATGACCAGTTTCTTGCCTTGCCTGCTATAGATGTAGAGAACAGATCACTCACCTCTCTTTCCACTGTTACCCTGCCTGATTTCCCCCATCAATCTACTCTCCCTTAGAGTAAATAACCCAAACCTTTGCCCTTTTTTCTTCTTAGGCTGAGTGTTTAGATCCCATTTGCTGAATATCTTAATCTTCACTTCTTCCTCTCCAAGTGATCAATGACTTTCTTGACTCACAGTGCCTGACACTGGACATGAAACAGCCTTAGCAGGGGAAGGATTTGTTTATGTCTTTGTTGTTTATAGGCTGGACTTTCTCCTTTACACAGAGCTGATTGTTCATACCTGCTTGGCTTGTGATCCAACAACATTCTGAGATCCTTTCTGGAAGAAACCATCAGTTTCTTGCCCCTTACTTAGTGGATATATATATATGTATATATATTTATGTATGTATGTATGTTTGCCCACTACCTTGCACCAGGCACTGTGGAATTTCATCCTGTTTTTAGGAAAAATCTTCAGTTTTTCAGAATCACTTTTAATTCTAACTCTTTCCCCGTTGTACTTGCAGACTTTCTCAGATTGGTTTTAGCTTCAGGCTGATTAAGCCTCCCATGATCCAGGTCATTAAAGAGCATATTGGAGAAAGTGTATGGAGAACAGGCACTTGTGCAGTGTTCACAAGGCAAGATTTCTAAAAAGCTGGCACTTCATCACAATTCCATAATATATATTTTGACATTCCTTTCCCCCTTTTGCTATCAACCACCACTTTTCTGGGCTGTGAGTTTCAAATTCACTCCCACACAAAGGCTGTAATAAGATCCTAGAAAGCATTTTCTAATTGATAACTCTGAACTTCAGCCAGGAATATAAATCTGAGATCTTTAAATTATCCTAATTCATATCTGTGGGGAATCACATTTACTACGAGACATTTTATACCCCTTCCAACTAACAAAATGGTTGGAAAATCCTGTGGCCTTCTTTCTGAGGCTCTGAAGGCAATTTTTGATCACGGTGTGGTTTAACAGCATAATATTTATCTTTTATTTTTTCAGTGGGCACAAACTTCTTTTTTTTTTTCTCGTGCTGCATTTCTTGCAATCTGAGTCACTGTATTTGATGGGGTAGATCTGCATGTTGGAGGTCGGTGGCACAGAGGTGGAACACTCCTGGTCTGAGCAGAGCTGTGAGTCTGAAACTCCATAATTTCAACCTGATTTTGCCATGTAGGCAGCTGCAGAGATCCAGGCAGGTATTTTAGCTCCCTACCTTGTTTTACTACCAGTCAGAGCTAAAACAGCCCAGCAGACAAGATTGTATCCCTGGTTTTCAGTACAAGTCCAGAATTAATACCCGAGGTGAACTGCACCCAGCTAAATACACTCAGCTACAATTACTCTTTCAGGTTTTCAGTGCATATTTACAAACAACACGTTAGAAACAGGCAAGCAGATCTTCAGCTGCTGCAACCGTGAGGCTCCACAGATGGTCAGGAGAACTGTTCATCAAGGCATTATTTTATCAAACTCTATTATGTTATCGGGTTCTGTAAATCCTATTTGACAAGATCTGCTATAAAACCACTTTCTGCACCCCTGAGCTTTATTGTGAAACACCTGCATTTAGACTTCTTTGCTCTGCTGAGGGCAAAAATATTTTAGAAGCTGAATCTCTTAATGGAATTGATGTATCAAAAAGAGCAGGTGGATTTCTTAAAAAAAAAGATTTGAAAAAGCAAACAAAGGGAAGCAAAAGAAGGAAAGCAGAGCTTTACTAAAAGAGCCTTTCTGTGACAGAATACTAAAGAAACACTATGAGAAATCAAACACAGGAAGATTAGGAGTCACAGAAACTGGAGATAAAGAGAATTAGAAGCAAAAGAAGCAGAGCAGGAATACAATCTCAAAGGTCAATTGATAAAATATGTAGCAAGCGCTGAACCAACACCAATCGATACCTCTCAGTATGAACTGAATCACAGCCTAATAACCACATCACATGCCCTTCATGGCACTGTCTGTGCCAGCACAGCAGGAGGCACTGCCCAGTGCCCTCTGCACAGCTCACACACACTGCCCTTGCTCCTGCCCCTGGGGCTGCCTCGTGTGGCCATTAAGGCATCAGGACCCTTCACAGCAGCCACCAACATCCTTGGAGGGCACAGAAAACACACAGTGGGAGACAGGCAGGCAGGTGGGAAGCTGATTGTGCAGCCAGTGGGATCTGGGGCTAAATCAGAAGGGATTCATCACAGATTGCAAGGAATGCAAGGCACAGACCGACATGCAGGGCATGGAGGAAAAGCTGAGGAAGGAAATGTCTGGGAAGTGTGGAGGAACACACAGTGCTGAACGGCTCAAAACACCTCAGTGAGGGGTGGAAAACAGTCTGGAGGGGGAAGGTGGGGTGCATTTTGTTCTTGCTGCTCTGTCTCCAGCAGCTGAGAAGTGACTAAGAAATGCAACACCACAGACCTACTGTCCCCAAACAAGATGAGAACAGGAAGAGCACTGCTGGATGTAATTCCTGACAGACCTTGCAGACAGGACACAGCCCCTGGAGGAGAGCACTCTGGGGCAGTTTCCTCCTCATCACCCCAGGAACAGCAAAGGAGCTTCATGGCACTGCCCTCTGAGTCCGTCCCAGGGCTCCTCTACAGGCTCCATGTCCTGAACAATATACAGGTTGGCAGGGAAATCCCTACACACAACTAGATTTGGTAACAGTGAATGCATCCCCAGGTCAGCTCTGGAGTAAAAACTCTGCCTTCTCCATGGAGGAGGATGAACTCACACGGACAAAAAGTAGGGACTGGATTGAGAAGAGGCCCACTATGAAATGGTGAGATCACAGTCAAGTCTGACACTCTTTTACCACATATTATGGAAGAATCTTGCTCTCTTTAAAATCAGTAACAATCTCCAAAGATTTCCAAAAGGCCCTAGAATTCATGTTCAGTTTTGATGTAATGTTTATGATATTTGACCTGCATCACAGTCTACTGTACCTTTCCCAAAATGCAGGTGGATCTCATTGAAAACTCTTATAAGGCAAAATCATCAGCAGTAAATGCTCCATGAAGATCCTGCATTAGTGCTTGAATACGAAGCACATTTGGGATAGGCTGCAGTCACTGCTGTGTGCCAGAAAGGGAGTGCTGAAAGAAAGAGATAAAAACCAAAAAAAAATCTGTTCTTTCTACTGTTCCCCTTATTCCAGAGAAGCACTGGATGTTTAATATCCTCTTATCTATGCAAAGCCACAGCAAATCACCTCTCCATCCCAAGCCCTGCCCTGGAGGCTCTGTAGGTCCCCCCACCCCGGCAGCACCGCTGGCACTGCCACCCTCGCTCCCTGCCTGAGCGGTGCCCGCAGGTGGCACAGCCAGGCAGGGCACAGAGCGCCTGGCGAGGATCCTGGGGAGGATCCTGGTGCTCACACACCTGTGGATGCGCTGGAGACAGTGCAGCCCCTCGGGCATCTCGCCTGCCAATGCACCACGCACAGATGCTATCGGAGCCATAGCCCTAGGAAAGATTGGGAACTGATTCTCCTTGGTTTTCTCTGCATCATTTTCCTGCCTCTCAGCTGGTCCCGTGCCTGGGACAACACCTTTTTTTGAAGCATTGGTTCTCTTTTCACAGAATCACAGACTATTCTGAGTTGGAAGGGACCCACAAGGATCATCGAGTCCGACTCTTAAGTCAATGGCCCACACAGGGGATTGAACCCATGACCTTGGTGTTATTACAACCAAGTTTGAACCAACTGAGCTGATCTCAGGGTCATTTTTTATTTGTTTTGGTTTTACATTTTGAAAAGCATAACCATCACTATCTGACAGACACACCAAATTCACAATTCTGAGAATTCTTCCAGTTAATTTCTTTAAAAGGAATTAAAGGTGTTTCACAAATCCACAATGAGATGAACAAGCCTCACATTTCAAAACATTTCACATCACCAAAAACATCTTTCACAATCTTAACTGGTTGAAGCACGACCAACCAACAAAGCAGGCTTACAGCAATCCTAAACTAGTACCGTCCTTCTTCATATCATATCTAAACTTTCAGTAAAGATGCTCCATCAGAATTGATTTTCCCCATTTTCAGTAGCAATGGTGCTGTATAATTTACAGGGCACATTTTAAGAATATTATGCATTGCTTATATACTGATATTATATACACTTATACATTGCTTATACCAGTAGCTCACAAATGTAAGGAAATAAATCCTACTGCATATATTTATCAACCTGTTTTTGCAAGGAGTCTAATTAACTGCAAGTTCTCTCCAAATGAGAAAATGAAGAAATCACAGGGAGATTGAGAAGTGGTACAGGAGTGGAATTGTCTCAGGAAATTAATCAAAATGTGCATAACCAATTATTTGACAGATATTACATCTTCTAATTATAGCCAGATATTCCAGCTGACAGAGAAGGTAAGGTGGCTTTTTACGTAAGAGCAGAGCACAGGACATCTGTCACCAAAATCTATTCCACAGCTAGTTATCTTACTATCTCAATTAACACACTCCCTGATTAAAATCACCGATAAATAACTCTGTACATTTCCTGTTCTCTGGCTTTGTAAAAAAGTGAAGTCCACAAGCTACTAAGTCTGGAAAACCTTGCCCTGTGTGTTTGACAACCTGTCCAGATCCTGGAGAAATCCAGCTGAGATTGTTATCTTGACCCATGCCCAGCTTGTGCTCGCAATATACTTTTGTGCTCATGTTATCCTGTGCTATTTGAAAACACAAAACTAGTTTGTTGGGTTTCTAACATCCATTATTTCATCATGCCACGTGCTGTTAATCTGCAGTGCTGAGGATGGCTGTGTTTTGTTTCAGAGTCATCAAGCTCAGCTCAGTCCACTGGGGTTAATTCCTCACCAGCAATGCTGGCAGGATTTTTATGCTGCTCCAAACGCTGCCAATGTACAGTTCAAACACACAAATATCTGAGTTTACACATGCACAAACACACTTAAAGGTGTGTGTATATAAATTTATGGGTACACACACACTCAGAAACAACTCAAACACAGTTTCATCATCTTTTTCCTTTAAAAATAATTTCAGCCTGTGGCATTGCAAAATCTGCCTGGCTTATAACCAGGAGTCTGCACCTGCACAGGTCTCAGTTGCAGAACCCCTCCTGTAATTGTTAAGCAATTTGCCTGTTAAACAACACTGGCAAGAGTCTGGCAGAGATTATGCTCAAAAAACCCCTCGTTTATTTGGCTCATTCGTTACCAAGACACTGCACTATTCTTCAGGCCATCTAGAAAGCTGCTGTTGCTGTCCTGGCAAAAGGTTTTGCTTTCCCCTTCAAGTGAATGAAATGTTCCTTTACATGCAAGAAGCACAGCCCAGAAGTACCAAATCCTTCCTAAAGTGATGTTCCTATCCTAGATGTTCTTCCTATATTTGGAGATGTAGGAAGAAGCAGGGCTCATCATTCCCTGCTCCCACTCCTATTCTTCCACAGTGGAGCTGTCCGTGGAGTGGGAGATGAAGCTCAGTCCATGCTGTTCCCTTGCAGAGAGCAATTACTTTCTGTTTCTCCTCACTTCACTCTTTTACTTGGCTTTTTAGTTAGTCTTTCACTAAAGCTGGTGTATCCATCCTGGTCAGTGCAGCTGTCATGGGCAACAGCAGTGAAAATGCTGTTTTATATTGTAGCCCAGGTTACAATATATGACAGCAATCAGACTAAAGATGACCCACAGATTCCAAGTCCACAGGTTGGTTCCTATGGCTCTCTGAGAAACACATTGCTCTGTCTTCACTGCTACTGCCTTGCTAACACGTGCCACTTACTGCTGGGGTGCAGAAAACCCTATCAAAAACATATCAAAACCCACATGATCTGCATAAGCACTGAGGCAGAACTGCAAATAAGGACTCTCAGGGAGGCCAAGGAAATGCTGGCGGAAGAGGTAAAGATGTGAGAGCTAAGAAACATTTTTCATTTGTTTGTTTCCCCCAACTTCCAGGAAAGCAGAACCACTTATTTAGAAAAATGCACACACAGGTTGCACCAAAGATGCCAGACTCAATCATTGGTTATTCCACATCATGTCCAAGACACTAAATTTTAGCTGCCTGCTCAGCTCAAAAATGACCAGCAAAAATTAGTCATGTTCTTCATTTTCTCGAGTTTCCCTTTCTTGATTCCTCCCCTTTGGTCTTGGGTAGAACAGAGAGAGAATGAAAATAAGCAAGTGCAGGGATCTCTGTTGATAATTTTTGCAAGTTTTCTGGTGACAAGTGCAAAATCATTTCTCATAAAATAATGATGTAACCCTGTCTAGAAGCACATCTGCCAACCTGAAACATTTGTCCTCTTTAGTCAGTGGGGGGCAATGGATTGACTGATTCACCCTCTAGTGGTGCCAGACTCAGATACCCACCTGGGACAAGATAAAGCAAACTTTGGAGATGCCTCTCTCTCTCTCCAAGGAGGAGAATCCTGGAAAGTTTCACTGCATGTACATTTATAAGGGTAGTAATACAGGAATGACTGGGAGTGGAAGAGCTGGGGCTGGTGAAAGGGATCCTGCCTTTAATATCTTGTGGCCAACACAAAGCACACACAGAAAGGAAGGTCAAGCCTGCTTTGCTGATTGCTATAGAAACCATAGCACCAGTTCTGTGTTTTATACCTCAGATTTTATTTCTCCTGTAAGTTTGGGATAAGTAAAAATCTAGACTACCAATCCTTCACTTTGTGAGGGTTTTTTAATAGAACAAATTTTCAGGCCATCCTTTGCCTTTCTTTACAATTTCTCCCCACATACACACCAGATGAAAAGCTTTCTAGCCATGCCATTAATCTGCAGGTGCTTTAGTGAGGAAATGATGTGCAGGTTTAACAAACTACTGAAGATCAGTGCTTGAAAAATGAGGACCATTATTATTCCATGCCTTGCAGATTATGAACTGATAGCTGTAGTCTCCATCCTTTGCTTGTGCTTCATAACTTGGAAATCTCTGCACATTCAGAAGAGCATTCAGTTAAAAAGGAAATGGATTTCTCTGTCTAATTAGACTAAGTGCTCTCTCCTAGCCTTTGTCCTTGTCTTTCTGGGATCTCATTTACGGTGCTATTTAAAAGGAGCCACATCTGTTACAATGAGCTGTCTGTCAACTAAACATCCCATATCAGACACAATTTTCTCTCACCTTTTACTTATACTTTTCAATAACAAGATGATAGATGCAGATTTTAGTCAGCAGTTTTTTAAAAGTGCTGAAAGGAAAGTTTGCCCTCCTCCTTATCTTTTTCCAGCTTGCAATATGGCCTTGACTTACTTAGAGACACCATGAACACAGAATAGAAAACCTGGATTAGTTTGGCCTCTAAGTTTGCTTTTCTTTAGACCACTAAAATAAAAATCATCTTGGTCTTTGCATGTCTTAATTGGGAATAGTGTTAATCGCTCAGTAGCAACAGACATATGCCTCAGTGTAAATTTTACATTCAGCCCCAGCAGCTGCAGCTGGTGTTGATTTAGTGTTACCCTGATAACCCTGCTGGGTGGTTTTCCCCTTGATTTACATTCCCTGTGAAGGGTGGAGGCAACATTTCTGAGAGTGTGAAAACAAAGTGACCTTACAGCTAAACTCTCCTTCCCACAAGCAGCAAAGCAGTGCTTTTTGCCATCTGACCTTTAAAAGCAAAATTCCAAGGGTCATCCTGAGCAACTCTGCTTCACTCAGCTTTGTTTTAACGTGCCAACTACAAACATTCAGGGTCAGCTTTGAATGTTTGTTGCTTTGATTTTCTCCACTGGTGTTTTCTGTGTGTGCATCCAGGAAAGCCAACACAGCCCAGGGGTGGGAGGCACATCCTGCATGGCCAACTCAAGACTCCTGGGCCACCTCCAAGCCACTCATCCATGTTTTCCAGCCCAGAGAAGTTAACCTGGGTCCTTCTGCCTCACCAGGGCTTAGCTGGGGGCAGCACCTGTGCTGCTCAGGGAGGGGCTGCCATGGGGACTCTGCTGCAGGTTTCAGGCTGGGTGTTCTCCACAGAGCTGCTTTTATGAGACAGCTCTTTCTCGTGGCTCTTTTGTGCATTTAAGCTGTGAATTCTCAGTATTTGTCGTGCCTGGTACATCAGTGATCTGGTTTCACCGGGCCCTTAGAGGCTCAGTCACGACACAAATAATGATTAATAGTAACAATAAAAACCTTTGTCTGGAATACCTGTGTCTTGTTGGTAATGGATAGCTGGGCAATACTTTACTCTGCAAATTCAGCATCCTCCAGGGGAAAGAACAATTTACCTTTTTTTAATCCATCTTCTATCAGTATGTCATCAGTTACTTTCAGCTCTCTTGTGTAGAAATTCTTGTAAATCTGAAGCCTTAGTTTTAGTCTAACATTTCAGTCTCAGGTGAAATGCAGACATTGCCCTTCCTGCAGAAGTTGTACATTCAAAGCCAGACAATGTTCCTTATGAAAACCATGAGAAGAGCGAGCAGAAACACGGCTCAGTCTTTACAAAGATCAAGATGTGCCTCTGTCTGAAGGAAACAGCTTGGACAAAAGCTGGGACCAACATGCAGGTTCCTAACTGCTTCTCTATCTCATTTTCCACCCCTTCCATCTGAGGCAACAAAACTCCATTGGAACCAACTGCTTTTTAACATCGAATGATTTGAAAGGTTTGGCCTTTTTTGCTGCAGTGGGATTGAAATTACCTTTTGACACACCATCATAGCACACCCCTTAATACCTCTAGCTCTGGTTTACAGGGTGAGGTGGGGATGCAGATGCAGCTCTTATCTGATCTGAGCAGCCACAAAGCAGGCAGTCTTTGACTCATTTTATCTTACAACACTGATACCTTCTCTTGCATTTTGTCTTTGCCAAGTTTAGTGTGAAACACAGAGTACAGCCAGAGGGAACAAAATCTATGTTTTTAAAACATATTCCTTAATGAGCCTGCCCCAAATTAAAACTTCAAAAACCTTCCCACTTCTCAAAGATACACTGCATTTATCTCTGAAGCAAAGTTCATGCCAAAGGGCTTTTTTATATTTTTTTTTTTAGCTTAGCTGCCAAATCTGCATTAACTCAGTAGCTGAAATGCTGACTCATCAGACCCTACTTGTCAGAAATGCCTGTGTGCTCTCAAATAGAGATTGTTTTCTTTTCTGAGACTTTAGATGCCTCTTCTGTGACAAGTTTCAAGCTTTATGGCCTCAAGAGATTTCATCTTTATTTGGTTCTGGATTGCCACCATACATTTAGACCTATTTGCTATCCTTTTAAACCTTCTTATGGCTGGAGTGGCATGATGTTATTATGGTTATTGTTATTATTAATATTCTAGTTTATTATGTACAAAATAGCCTCATTTGAAAGCTGGATCACAGGTGCTTCTATCTGTCCATCATGTAGGGGGATACTTTTTTCCTGAGGAACCTTAAAACAGCAGGAACACATTCCTTAATTTAAACTGATTTCCCTTGCTATCAGCTCCCTAAATTTTTGAATTGCACTGAAATCACAGGATTTCAGCAGGAAGTTGGAAGTTAAGGCAAAATTAACACAAGAGCAGAAATAATGAGAGAAGGACACAGTGATGCAGAAACTGGAGGAAACAGAATTGTTTGGGTAGTTCAGGGCAAAATTAATTGCTGGGCAGAGACAGATGATGTGGCCTGAAGTGTGTCTAGTGGGGGACAAGTTCACCTTGCTCAGTAAATGTAAGAGAGCTGACAATACTCATTTTCTCACACACATTTGGTAAATGCAGTTCAGAAAGAAAATTACCATTTTTTAGCCTCAAAATGCTAAAAAATTTACAACACAAGTTATGAATCTTAAGGATCTGAGTCTGACATAATCTTTTCAGGTTACCACTCTTGTCAATGGATCCAGAATAAAGAGTTTAGGTTAATTCACTGTTAGGCAGACAGAATATAAAGCATAGAATCTGACAAATTTCATAACATGAAAAAGAAAATCTCATGTGATTCACACAAATCTGGTGATGAAGAGATTCCAGTAAAATTTCACTTTTACATTCCAAGATACTTTAGTCTGGATTTGTTCAAATGCAGCTCCTGTTGCTATTTACAATGTTATCAAGTGGCAGTGGTTTTTAAAACATGGTAATTCCCCTTACACTGGTATTTTATGGGCTGAAGTCCTGTGATCCCTCATGCAGCTGTCAAAACCTCCAACTTTCCCAGGGCAACTGTTGCAGTTTATTTAAGTGCTGTCAGTGCCAAAATCTGGGGCATTCTGGAAATCTGGTGGTAGCACAAAGCAACCTGAAGCTGGGTGTCAGAAAAAATGGAACAGGGAATAGATTGCTCACTGATTGCATTAATAAGAAAATGAATTATATAATAAAAAAACCTTTGAAAAGAGTGAGCCACCACCAGATTTTCTGGTTTCACTGCAAAACTCAGTACTGAAAGGCTGCAAAAAGTAGGCACTTCACCCCAGAACTGAGGGCTGGCTTGGCTCTGCTGTGCAAACACAGCTTTGCCATGGAACAGGCATGTTCTTTTACAGCTCAATAAATATGGCAGCCATCCAGTCACGTCCCACGGATGCCAAACCTTTGCTTTCCCCAGTCAGCCCTCACTGTCAAAGACTTTTTTGCTCTGTGGAGAGCCCACCTTGAACTGTATCCAGTCCTGGGGTGCCCAGCACAGGAAGGACATTGACCTGTTGGAGCGAGTCCAGAGGAGCCACACCAAGTTGATTAGAGGGTGGAGCACCTCTCCTATGAGGAAGGGCTGAGAGGATTGATATTTTTCAGCCTGGAGAAAAAAAGGCTTCAGAATGACCTAAATGAGTCCTTCCAGTACCTGAAAGGAGCCAACAACAAAGATGGAGAGGGACTGGAGTGACAGGGCAGGGTGGAATGACTTCAAACCAAAAGAGAATAGGCTTAGACTGGCTATTAGGAAGAAATACTTTACTGTGAGAGTAGTGAGGAACTGGAACAGGCTGCCCAGAGAAGTTGTGGATGCCCCATCCCTGGAAGTGTTCAAGGACAGTTGGTTAAAGCCAAGACAGAGCTCTGAGCAACCTGGTCTAGTGGAAGGTGTCCCTGCTCCTCACCAGGGGGTTGGCACTATATGATCTCTAAGATCCCTTCTAACCCAGGCCATTCTGTGACTCTGTGACTTCTGATGACTTGTAAGGATGGCAGAGATACCAAAATCCATCCCTAAAGGATACAAGCAAGACAAGCAAAAAAATCAGGTGTTCTGGGAGAAATAAGAAAAGCAAGACAAAGGTAATAACAAAAGTTTACAGAAACCTCTTGCCTTTTCTTGTTTTATATTTGCATGTGACTTAGTTGAGAAGAACCTGGGACACCCCAGTGGCAGAGGGGCACTTTGGAGGTTGGGGCTGAAAGGCAGTGATGGGATCAGCCAAGAGCCCACCTGGCATAAGGCTTTTCCAAGGGATCTTTTGTGGATTTGCTGGCCTGCTGGGCTGCAGAGCTTTCCTGATACAAGATGTAGCATCCAAAGAAAACACGCTGCTCGGTCTTAAGGAAAACGCAGGGTTACAGATTTAGTTTTCAAAGTTTCCTTTCAATTTATTGTAAAAAAAATTAAATTGGTGCCACCAAATTTAATGACAAGGCTACCCTGCTGAGTTTGGAGCCCAGAAAGCTATTGTCTCCCTGGTCTATGTATCCTAGACTGTGCTAATGTTTCCTATAATGCAGCTAATAACCAACCATCAGCAATAAATGCCTTGTCATCTCATTGTTGCACACAGCAATAGCTGGAGCAGCGATACTGACAAATGAACCTGTGTAATCACTTTAGATTTCTTTGTTACATCTCACAGTGTGAAGGCTGCTTCTGCTCAGCACGTCACAGAAAAACAAACAAGAGCTAGGGCTGTCTCCTTCATCAATCTCAGCTTATTTTTGTCAGTGCTCTGCCTGTACAGCCACAATCCCACCAGTGCCTGCCAGGGAAAGGGAGAGCTGAGGGTTTGAGGATGGAAGATGGATGGTGGTCAGAGCAAGAAGGATGGACCTCTGTGCTCTCCCTCCTCCTTTGGAAACATTTTTTGCCTCGAGATAGCAAGCAGAGAGGGGCAAAGTGAACTTTTCTCGTGCTTTCCAAGGCTGCTTCCTATGGCAAAAGAGAAAAGTGGTAAGGGGGAACTCTCATTAAACCCAGTCGAGTCTGCCATTTTCCCCTTTACCTTTTCAATCTTTTTATAGTTTCAAATCATTAACTATCAGCATGAAGCTCAAAGGTAGTGCGAGCCATCTATGAAACAGTGACACATTTGACAATAATGCTTTTGAAGAGCTTGTCACATCCTCTTCCCAAATCAGTCTCATTAATGCTCAGACTGTCTTCTCTTTTCTCCCTGCTTCTTTTCTCCTGATTTCTCTCTAATTAGCTTGTTTTTTTATGCTCCCTCGTTCCACAGTTTGAGCTTAAAAAAAAAAAAAAAGAAAAGAGGAAAAAAGGAGGGAGGTGGATGTCATTTCCATGAACCCCAAGGCCAAGTTAATCAGCAGAATTAATGACTCTATTACCCATTAGACCTGGGGCTATGGCGTTTATATGGCAGCACCCAGTGTTCTCCAATCCCTGCTTCTTACTTTGCTCTCACAAATGCAAACTTTTCCTGCTTCCTGCAAGTACATTCCCAGATCCAGCCAGCCCACCATGGTCCCCTTTAGTCACAGCAGCTGCCATGACCCTAGAGGACAGCCTGGGCACACCTCTGCTGCCCTCCATTTCCTCTGCAATGGGAAGAAAGCAAAACTTCCCATCTCAAACAAAGGAGATGGGCAAAACTGAGCTGGTATTACTTTTCCTTTTCTCTTTGCCACGTTTATCTCCCCACCACGCTGCCCAAGATGTGCCAGTCCTGCTCCATGAAGATGCTTTGGGCCCCTGACTTGGAAAAGTGGCTGGCAGATCTCAGTGCTTTGAATCTACTGTGAGGCAGCAGGCTCTGCCAAACAAGATGCTTGCAGGACTTATCTCCTCCAAAGTGCTTTATCTTCCCATCTTCACAACCCACCCATGGAATGGGCAAAGCATCACTAGCCCTTTTGTGGAACAAAAGTGGGAGCAGAAAGACAGGCTTCAATGGCAGGAGCAACCAAAGGTGAGCTTGTGATGCCTGTGTCACTGGAAGACATGACCACGAGGATGGGTGGCAGTGAAGGGTTTGCACAGCCTGGGAATCCCTCTGAACAGGCAGTGGGTTCCCCAAAAGCCATTTGCAGGGATATATTTTAGGAATCCTCTCGCAGTACAGAGGGCCTGAGCTCCCCTGGCCCTGCTGTGCTGAAGAGGGTCAGTGCTGGTTCCTTCACCACTGAGACCAGCAGAGCAGAGGCACCCAAGAGCTCTCAGCATGGGCAGCAATGTTGCATTTCAACCTGTTGCTCCATGACCCCACTCAGTGTGACACCACTGTGCAAGACAAGAACAGGTCTCAGACTGGGTCATCAGGGCAGTTTGCTCTCAGTCTGCCATTCCTCAGTTTTGGGATCTCTTTCACCAGGGACAAAGTGATGATATTGTTTGCATCACTGGAGAGAGAAGATGCTCAGGCCCTGAGCGGATGGAGAGTTGCTCTTTCTGTGTCACTGAGTTTTGCATGGAAACTTCGGGTCATTTTTATTTCTATCGTTCCAATTGCCTGAATCACAGTTTTAGCAAATTCCACAGGCAAAATACAGACAGGCCACTACTCCATTCCCAGTTACCTCTGTGCAAACAGTGACTAAAAAGAAGGATCAGAAAAGGCTTTGTTTGGCTTGAAGAATGAGAGGAGCTCAAATCCACTTTCTGAGAGGACAGTCTTAATTTCACACTTGTAACAAAAAAAAAACAAAAAACCAACCATGGTCTCTAGGCATGGTTGGCACACTTGGTCCAAACTGTAGCCATACAGATTTAAAAATCAGTGGCAGCTCTGCCTTGCTCTCACAAGGAGTGAGTGACTTCTGGCAGGTGTCTTGTGTGGAAGCATCATGCACTGGACTCAAACCTCCTAGAAGGCACAGCAGACATCACAAAAACATCTCTGCACTTCTGAGAACACCTCAGTCCTTTTCACCTGGGTGATCCCTCCAAAGGAAACAGAAAATTGAGCTTTCCCTCATGTCCTTTGCACAGTGAAGCCATTTTGCTGGTAAAAACTCAGCACTGAGGTCAAAAGCCTCTCCCCACAGGAGAGTGCAGGATGACAAACCCAAGCTGTGTGAGGTACAAGCTGCTTGCACAGCAATTAGGGGGGTATTTTTAACTATCAGATACAGAAATAAAAGGCAAAAGGCAAGTACTACATATCAGTGCATCTGAGGGCATCTAGGAAAGCCAGGAACCTTTTCATACATGCACCCCCATTAACTCCCTACACGGGTTTTGTCTCTCACACACAAATCTTGATTTGCCACAGATGCAAACCAGGCTCAGACAAGTTGTGCCAGGAGAGGTTTAGATTGAACCTTAGGAAAAGAACATTCTCAGAAAGGGCTGTCCAGCACCAGAACAGGCTGCCCAGGTAAATGTCTGAGTCACCATCCCTGGAGTTCTTTAACAGACATGTAGATGTGGCTTTGAGGGACATGGTTTAATGATGGACTTGGCAGGGTTAGGTTAGTGCTCGGACTTGATCTTAGAGGTCTTTTTCAACCTAAATGTTTCTATGAAAAATTTTCTTACATGAACTTCATAATGGAGCAAAAACTATTGGCCTCAAGTTTCCCTGCAAAACAGGGAGAGAAGTTACCTTGGCAATCACTGAGGCAGAACAATAGTCAGTGGAAAATGCCTGAGTAAAAGCTGAGAAGTGGCCTGGCCAGTGATTATCATTAGCATTTATCCCACATGGAGACATTTTGCCACCATATCTTTTCATGCACTGTTGTTCCATGTTCACTGGACCAATGTGACTGAGCAATCTCTCCCCTCACCCAAAACTAAACTGACCTGAGAGAACTTCTTTCATTTTATTACTTTATCTTCAATGCCTGTTCAAAATTCAGTGCTTTTTTACATATAGCTTTAATATGCACTTTTCCAAAGTGCTTCCAACAGTAAATATAGCAGACCAGGGATAAATTTGGTCCAGTGTGTTTAATCACATGAAATGCAGCCAAGACACAGGGGACATCCTTGAGTTCCGTCTCATCTGCCCCCCAGAATCCATAATAATAATATTTTTATTTTAGCACTCATACCTGAAGGTCTCTAGGTACTTAAAAAAAATGCATAGAGTAGTAGAAGCAATTTAGTCCCCAATACTTTCATATTTTAATTCATGGTAGATTATTATTCCTCTGAACACATATTGCTTTAGTCATCTGCATTTTTATACCCTTTCTTTTTATTGTACAACTGAGTTCTTAACTATATTTATGGACTGCTGTATTTTCCCAAGACACCTATGCACCTTATTATTTATTCATAATCTCCCATTTCCTTTTAAGTTATTGTTTGCAATATATTTTTAAAATCAATAGTAAAGCTTAAACTCCAGGTTTTGACTTTTTAAACTAGAGACTACACAGGCTGGATGTTTAAAAACATTTCACTTCTCAGCCTGGTGTTTTTCCACACCTTGTTGCCTTGAAGGTCTTTGCCAGAGAGGAAAACTGAGTACAGTTAATCTGAATTAACTGCTAAAATGGATTAGTTAAAAATACATTAAATCTCTATGTATGTATTCTCCTTCAGAATTAACTTGGCCTTTATGAGACTTATCTTACTTTACCTTAATTCTGAACAAGGACATCTACACAGGGAATTTAATCAATCCACTTGAAATTCAGATCATTTAGCTAGCCTGGCTTTCTTTTCTTCCACATGCCTCTGTAGACTAAGCTATGATTCAATATATCTGAGGAGCTGCTGGTGCAGGGGAGGAATTTGCAGAGCATTGTACCTGTTTTCCTGAGACATGGTGTCTGCTTCCTATTGTCACACTCAAAAACCTGGTAGAGCATCCACACACCTTTGCAATGTTCAAAGAAACTTTCCTCAGAAAACAGGCAGGATCCTCTCCATCCAAACCACACAAAGATGCTCAGCAAAGGCCCTCAGGAAGTCAGTGTGGTTCTACCAGGGCTGACAAAATTGAGATGTTGGGATGGGAGGGGGCAGCTCTACCACTTTTTGTTAATTCCCTCATAAGGACCAAATCACAAGGAGACACAAACACTATTTCTTAAAGGAACTTCTATCCACCAAGCTGATATTCCCAAGCTGATACAACACAGTTTTCCTACCTACCAGCTATTGCAGCAAACCAAAAGCAGGTCTCTCCCTGGAGTTACAGGAGCCCAGCTGGTCCCATTTGACTGTGTGTTTTAGGTGATGCTGAAATGCAGATCATTTAAGCTGCTTAAGAGGAACTTCCATGTTCCTCTGACTTTTCTGTTCCGGAAGGGAGAAGAAATGAGCTGTGAATGCAAAACTTTGCCGTCTGCCTTCCAGCTTTCTCTCCTTCCCCATATATTCATACCAATATATCTAAGCATCCTTCCTCTCTATTCAGTACATTTCTCTTCAGAAGTCACATATTTCACTATTCATCTCCTAAGGGTAGCCAGAATATCACATGAAAGGGAGTTGTCATTTCTCCACTATTCCTTTGGGTTTCATATCATGATTAAGAATGGCCCAGACAAGCCTGTGCCCTGCAGTATTTTGCAGGTTTTTCCTGTTTTTCCTAAAGACATTTGAAATCAAATTCTCAGTACCAGCAGACTTGGTACATATAAGAAAATTATTTCTCTTCTTGGGTTTCAGATGGAGGAAGAGACACCAGTGAGGATCAGGAAGACACTGCATTGGGTTAGAAATAAGTGAGGCATAGGCTGTGTCACTGCCCTCTCATAAAACAGCCACGTGCTCTTAGACTGCCTGAGGAGAGGAAAGGTGGGATTTTTTTTTTACATTGCACATGTCCAGTCACTGCCATCTAAAAAAATTGCCTTATCATGAACACCTGGACAGGTCTCTGTCAAAAGTAAATAAGATTCATAAGCAGATGGGTTTATTCTGGGTTTGATGTCATTCCTAAGGCAGTGGATCAATGTCTTTCCCTCGTCTGTCTCTCTGTACAGAGTCAGGCACCAATTTCTCAGTCTATTTATTTATAGCAAGGTTCTGCCCCTCTGTCTGCATCCATCCTTGTGTCTTTGGCTCTACCATCACCTTCCATCGAGCTCTGCACACTAAAGGGCATCTTCCATGGGTTATCCTTTATCTGATTAATGTACAGAACAGCTAAAAAAATCCCATTGCTACATTTTCAGGTTTCTCCTTTGTGTGTTCAGATAATCAAAACATTTGTTACTTCTCTTCTTAAGGTCCACAGATACCCATCCTGTGCAGTGGCATCACCTCCTCTTCCAAGTGTGTTGCAATGCTGATCTCCAGCTGTGCACACCTCACTCCTTCCCATATGAATCATAGAATCTTAGAATTGATTGGGTTGGAAAAGACCTCCAAGATCATCAAGTCCAACCCTTGGGCCAACTCCAGTCCCTTTACCAGA
>JAWWEV010000083.1:59619307-59636818 GCA_035583235.1 Hafferia zeledoni
GCTAGTTTTGATACAGGAGAGAATCCCCTTGGCCTTCTTGGCCACCTGGGCACACTGTTGGCTCCTGTTGAGCTTCCTGTCAATTAGTCCCCCCAGGTCCCTTCCTGGCTGGCTGCTCTCCAGCCACTCTGTGCCCAGCCTGGAGCGCTGAACTCTTGCCTCTTGCTGGAGTTTCCTCCATGCTGCCACTGCCACCAGCTTTGCTGCCTGCTCTTCAACTTCTTGTGATATATCAGTGTGCTGACTAGAACAGGTGCTTACACAGACACCCTCTCTACACCTGTCCCCTAGGTTTGTCCCCCAGCCATCCTCACTCTGCTCCTCTGCACAGGGAGGTCCCACACAGACAGCCTTGCAGTATTTTTATTGTCATTGTTTCCAGAACTTTGCTCTTCTTTGCCCTTTCTCCCACCTCTCAGGCTGTCTAACTTGTAGCCTAAGAGGAGGGAAGGATACCTAAAGGATTGAGTAGCACCAAGCAAGCAATGCTACTCCTGAGACCCAGTTTCTCCCACTGAAATTCAGGCATTTAAAGAAGGTATCTTTGGACACTGGAAATCCCCTCAGTGTTAAAATAGGTGTTGCATTGTCTCCCACACACACACAAACATTAGGTGGTCATGTAGGGAGAAAGTGAGAGGTACTATTGAAGATATAGTTAGCAAATTGCCCTTTTGCTTCTATCTTTCTGCAGTAGGAATATCTGTCATTCTCTTAGTGGTTTGCTGCTTGGAGGGTGATTTTAATTAAAACATAAAATGTCAAACATTAGTAAGAAGGAGGATAACCCTGTGGGGAGTGAGGATGAATCAAGTTTATTAGTCACTGAGCAGCAGGCTGGTAGCCCTTCACTTGGAGAAATTTAAAAGGCAGTTAATGCAAAAAAAAAAAAAAAATCAATCTAATCTCTCCCTATTCTAAGTAACCTTTTGAAAAACATTATCACAAGTTTCCACTAATTCCAGAAATTAAAGACAAATCTGCTACAGAGATCAAAATAGCCTCATTTTGTGTGTGCAGGACACACAAAAAGTAACTCTCATTATTGAACTGGGAAGGAAAATCTCTCTCTTGGGGTATTTCTGTCTGTTAGAGAGAAATGGCTGGGTTAGCACTGTACACATTGTGCCACAGGACTGTAAGAGCCACTGGCATTTGGTAGCAAGAATGAAAACCAACCCTTGGAACTATTTTTTTAGGGACAGAATTTGCCAGTCCACACTGCTCAGGAACAAGGATGGTCACAGAACCCTCAGACAGGAGCAGAGAAAGTCAGGACTGCTGCATGTACAGGTTCCTCCTGTCCTCATATGATATTCCCTGCAGTCCTGCTTGACACAGCTGCTGAATCCACTGAATTGTTCTGTCTTCCTTATCATTGACAGAAAAATTAAAACCTCTCTTCCCTTTAAAAAACCATTTTCACTGTACTTTTTACTTTGCTAGTACCAAGCTAACAAACATTCTTTTTTTTTTCCCAAGTGTCAGATTTAATAGGTTCACAGGAAGAGTAGAACAACATCCTGTCTACCCCATAAATAAATTGCCTTGTGGGTTATTCCCCATACAGGTAGCTGAGAAGCTTAAGTTTCATAATGCAGTGATTTTTTTTTTTAAACTCTTTTAAACTTATGATGGGGTGTAAACTCTGGTGAAAATTTGGAACAGCTTTTAGCTAAAAGTCCTTAAAATTAAACTGTTTCCTTCAGCTTGAAATCTAATTCTATATGGCAGGAAAGACAGGCAGCATTTGGGAGGTGGGGGGAGGACAAAAAGAATAGAGCAACAATATAGAGCTTACAAATTACAACCAAGTGGAGCTGTCAATAAGATCTTGCTCACCATATTGTCAGAGAATTTTCCTTCTGTGTCACGTTGGTCATTACTGTAACACTACATGAGAAATCACTCCATCTGTTAAAAAAGAAAAGAAAAGCAGCTGCTATCCTCCTGCAAAGATGGAATTAAAAACACCCAGTAACTGTACTTCTTTAAACTTTTGCAATAACAGTTTTAGTCCAGTTTTATTTGTGTCCACACAAGCCACCAAGCAATTCTATTGCCACAGTAATAAGGCACTCAAAAAGTTCATTAAACAACATAGAAGGTGCTACCTATGAAAACTTCAATGAATGTGACAGCTTTAATTCTTGCACTGATCATTTGGAGGGCTTTTGGTTTTCTCTGGTGGCACGGAAGGGGATGTTAAGATTTTGGGGAGGAGAGAACTAATCCAGTCACTGCAGAACAGGAGAAATCTGCGTAGAGATTCAAGATTATTTTGCTGACTTAGCTTGGCAGTTGAACCAGGTGAGTCCCATTACATCCAACCACATAAAATCAAAGCATTAGAATGAGTGAAGTGGAAGAGCCTGGAGCAAGAGCAGCAGGCTGCCAGCAGAGGCACTCAGGCTCAGGAGGAAGCCTGGGTTAGGTTTTTATGACTTGCCATTAACACTAAACAACACATGGAGCCCCCGGGAACAGGCTCCTTCAGGAGCACAGCTAGGCTGTGCATGTCAATAAAAGGGCTGGGGGTGATGTGCCACGCTTTTCTGTCCCTAAATTAGGCTGGAAGGTCGTCTGTGGTTTCTGCAGTTCAAGGGACATTGATCCAAGATCAGAGAGACCCCAAATCAAACACCTAACAGAGAGCAAATCCTGACAGTCACATTTCTCCTGTGAAGGGTGAGATCACAAAATATGACTTAGCAAAAAGAACCAGGAGCCAAACCAGACATGGTAACCATTGTATTTGAGTAGGTGTTGGAGAACAAAGGCTGCTTGGAGTGTACTTGAGACAGTACATTCCAGGTAGCTGGAGCCACCTGTTAAGCAATGCCTGGGGGACAATCTCCTTCTTCACTTCTGTGGGTGCCTCCTTGCCCTTCCCTCTGCCCCCTCGTGCTTGGCTCTGGAGGTGCCTCCACACTGCCAGGTCCCTGCACCAGTCTGAGCCGTGACCAGCCATGGTCAGAAGCCATGGAGCAGCAGGAAGGTGCTTGGATGTGCATCATCATACTCATGTCACCCTCCTTATGCTCTTCAAGCCCCTGCTGGTGGCCAGGAATGGGGATAGGAGCCTTGGTAGGGGCAGAATGTTACAGTGAGGACACTGCCATGCAGGGCTGGTTTGTTTTTCATCCTGGCAGGTTATTTCAACAAGCTTTTAGCCACATCTATGCTGGGGGAGAAAATACAGGAGGCAAATAGAGCTCCAGCTGTTGGAACAGAAACCCTTTGAACTCAGAGAGAGTTCACTCCCAGGGCATTCCTGATCCATTTGCTCTCCTGTAGGACTCTGCAGTTCACTGGGGAGGGATTTGCAGCTATTTTGTGGCAGAAGGCAATTGCCAGTAGGCAGCAGCATCCCAACAATCTGCAAGATGGTACTCCAATTTTCTGGAAAGAATGAATTTTGTTGTTAAGTGCGTGAGTTGTATCTGTTCATCTGGTCTGTTAATTCATCCAAAGGCTTTGCCATTCTAATAGGCTCAATGGCTACTGTAGCTGGTAGGATACTTCAAAACAATTATTAGGGGTACTTCATTAAATAGAATATTATTTACATTATAGCAGTTCAAAGACTCAAGTGAGATCAGAGTTCCATTTCCTCGCACAAGTAATAAAAATCTAGTTCCAAAGAATTTTTATGGAGAAGGCAGGTAATGGGAGAAGAGAAATTAAAGTATAGAGATTCAAAGTGCTGCTTCAGGAGGGTAGAAAAACAAGGAATAGAATTACAGGTTTTAAGCCCCACTGATGCATTTTTAAATAGGACCTTCATGTTAGTACCCACATAAGGTATTCAAATAAATTGTTCTGCTAGTAAAAGTCACCTAAAAATCTCAAACAAATCTGTGCCCACTAAAGATGGTCAGGAATTTTTCAGAGCTCGAATCCAATGGCATTAGATAAGGAAGAAAGATTTTCTTTAGGAAAATCCATTAGTTTCCAGAAGGGGGAAAAAAACCCAAACCAAAAAAACCCCAAAAACTAACGCAGGCAGGAAAACTCATGCTGGGAAGGTTTCCTCAAACCCTGCGTGAAAATTCTGGCCATGCCTAGAGAAAGCCCAGAGCAACCAGAGCCCACTCTGGGATGATTCAGCCTGGCCCAAGGTTTCCCTCCCACTGGAGCACCTTGTCAAGACAGGCCAAGTCCTTCTCATTTCCCAGCACCCTTTTGCAAGTGAATGCAGCTGGGCTGATACAAGAGATCAAGTTTCCTGTCCCTGTTCTGCATAGGACAAGAAGAAACTTTAAAGGAAAATGCCAACTGAAAGATTTGCTCATAGGATTTACCTGAATGGCTCTGGAGCCTTAAAATCTCCTGCCTATTTCTGTTACATACATGCACAGGACATAGCCACTGTCTTGGCATCCATTGTGGGGTTTAAACTCAACAAAACAAGCTGTCAGGGCTGCCTGACTTTCCAGCCCTATTGTTTTCAGTAGGGACAGGCCACAGGGTTTGAATGCATGCAGGCATTTTAAATACCATGAAGTTTGTTGCTACCATTTATGTGGCTTTGGTTCAAGCCAAGCCTTGTTTTTACAAAAAAAGAAACTCTGTTTTTTTGGAGCAACACAACGTGAAAGCATTCAATGCATCTGCCAGGCTGCCATCATGCAGTTTTTCAGTGTAAAGGGTCAGCAAAACCACTGCTCCACACATGAACTTTTGCAGAGCCATATTTATTGTGCAAATGAAAAACTGTTTTACACAGCATGCCTGACCAAAAGCTTGGCACCACTGCAAGAGCTCATCTATACAGCAAAACTGGATTTTATCGCAGGCTGAAAGACTCTTAAAGTCCTTGAATACAAAGAGCTTCATTTAGAAAGAAATTGCAGTGTGTAAATATAATCCACAATCAAGGCTCTCAGAGTCACAAAATAGCATGACTATATCTCTGATTACTAATTTAATCAGGCACCACAAGCACTTAGGTGAACAACCCCAACCAGACAAAGGGAGCTCCTTACAGCTGTTTTTAGCAGGCTGTATTTTCCAAGAGGCATGTGAGCAGATCCCAGTTTGTAAATGATCCCATGTCTGAGGGGCAACATTTACTGAAATAAAGTGAGATTGCAGTGAGAGAATCACAGGAATCTGCACAGCCCCAATCCTGAACTGCTGAACAGTGTATTCCCCATGTTAGGAGCAAATAACCACTGTTAGAATCACAGACTATTCTGAGTTGGGAGGGACCCACAAGGATCATCAAGTCCAACTCTTAAGTCAATGGCCCACATAGGGGATTGAACCCATGACCTTGGCATTATTACAACCAAGTTTTAACCAACTGAGCTAATGCTGGCACCATTCACACTGCCTCCCATTTAGTCAAGATGCATCAGAAGCTGGAGCTGGCTGAAATGGGTGGAAAAAAGCACTTATATTGGAAGGATCCACCATTAATTTCGCTGCTGAAATAAACACATAAATACAGTCAAACCAAAACCAGGTAAGTGTGTCTTCTGCAGATACAAGTGTCATCCCAGACTAAGCAAAAGTCTTAAGTAACCTAACCTACACTCAATAAAACATCTCAGGAGAGCAAGACCTGGCAGGACTTTTCTGAGCTGAGACCTCCATACAAACTCCAGAGACATGAGGACACTGTCCAGCCCAGGGCAGCAGCACTTCCCATACGGCAGCTAGAAAGTCCTCCCAACCTCCTTCCCTCCAGGATCCCGAACACTGTCTGGGGTGAAAGTGGGATCTAAAGTCTCTTTGTTTTTATAAACTGCCAAAGAGCACACAGGTCTCTCCAGATATGTATTAGGTGTCTTAAATATACCTGTGGGTCTCTGTGCCAGAGAATACAACAGTGTGAGTATGCAAGCAGCCTTTGGATTTTAGCCCACTGCCCTTTCTCCCCTATTCCCCTTGTTCTGTCCACTGTCACTGAAACCTTTTAGAGTGACTCAGCTACCACAAGGGCACCTTCTTTGTGGTGTTGTGCCAGGCTGCCAATCCCATATGGCCACCTCTGACACAGCAGGGCAGCCAATCTTTGCCTCCCTACTGATAAGTCCTATGAGCAGCCCACTGCTGCCTACAGACATGAATTACATCCATTAGCCTAATTTCCTGACAATATCTCAAAGTGGTATAAAAATATCTATATGACACACACCTTCTCCCCCTCTCCCACCTTCCTCCCCACTCAGCCCCAAGCAATGAACAAGCAGAAAAAAAAAATCACAATACCACATAAGGGGAAGTCTCTGCTTAGTTGGATGTATTAATAGCTCAACCTATTTTCTGATGTAATTGTTTTAATTGTTCCTGTCCCAACTGGTTTTGCAGGAGAAAAAGGAAGGCTCATTTAAATATTAAACAGGGCGAACGTTGGGGTTTTTGTTAGGGCTTTGCAGGCAGATGTGAAGCAGAGTGCTAAATATCAGCACTTTGCCTAGTTGAGGGCTGTTGTGTTAGCAGGAATCCTCACCTATTGGTACAAACTAGCGGGTACCAGATGGCTCCATGGCAGTCAGGAGGCTTGAAATGGAGCAATCAGTCAGGCTGCAGATGGAATAGACAGTACGTTCCCGGTTAAGTAAGGGGCTCATTTATTCAGATAGATTCTGCAGATATGGAGCGTGTCTCAGAGGACAAGCCAGCTTCTATCTCCACATTTCTAGCACATTTCTGAGCTAAGTCCACCCTCTATGATATTTCTGCTATGAGAGGCCAGAAGACAGAGCTCTCTTACTAAAAAGAGGAAATTTTGCCCAAGCTGTGCTGAACTGTAACACTGAACACATCATTAACATTTTTTTTTTAAATCTGCCCAATCTGTAAAATAAAAGGTACTCTGATATTTGGGGTTTTGTCACTCATCATACAAACATTTGGACAGAACCTCCTAATTCAGTGCTCCCATCAGAGCAGGACTACATATTTATGTGCTAGTTATGATTATTTATCACAAAAAAAATAAACCAATGACTTAATGGCAAGACCTGCAGCAGCAACAGCCACTGTTGTGGAGTCCCAGCAGAGTCAGCCACGCCTGCAAGAAATGAAGTACAGGCAGGATATGTGCCTTAAAAGAGAGGCAAGAAGGACTCTGCCTCTTGAACAGATCCAGAGAAGCCCAAGCCAGAAGTGTCTAACATAGGACTGTTCTTACTTGTGCAATAATATGAACTTGAAGCTGCCCTGAACAGAATTAGGGTGGGATTGAAGCTGTTCAAAGACATTGCTTTACAACATTTCTCTCAAGAACAAAGATGAAACAAGAATTCAAGCCTCAGATTCTGTGGCCCACTGAAACTTGTCCAGGCAAATAATTGAAGAAAACAATAAAAAAACGTTTTCAAATGTCAGGATGAAGAACATTCATTGTTTCATAGTGTGAGGCTTTATAGGGCTGGTTCTACAAGGAAAGAAGTATGAAGAGATATCTGGGATTTGGGGTGTTTTAGCCAAAATCAGTGAAAATACAAGAGCTCATTATCCTCACAAAAAGAAACAGCTCCTCCTATGCCTTGACTTCACAAGCAAAGTGATTAAAAACATGCAAAGCTTTTCTCTCCATACAAAGTCTAAAAGTAGGTTCTGAGATGTTGGTCAAGCTATGGCCTGGCTCCACACCCAGCAAAGTTCCTTTCCACAGTGGTCCCTCTGGGACACCAAGTTGCTCCAACACACCCAGTCCATTTCTCTGCTTCCCAGGAGCACTGGCACCTCCTGGCATTGGCAACAATTATTGGCAGCCTTCATAGGGGTAGAAGGGTGTCTTTCAGGCTTTGCTGCTTCTGCCCTCTCCACACAGGGGCTGCAGGTGCCTACACGAGCCCTTATTTGGCTCGTGGTACCTGACACAGACATCGCAGCATCACAGGCTGAGTATTGATTTATAATAACAAGCTGGAGGAGCAGGAGGAGGGAATTGTTAAGGGACTGTCTTCTCTCACTTTCCAAGGATGGGAGGAACTCAATTATACCCAGCAGCCTCACCTAATGTAATTGTATTCACTGGCTGTTTGCCTTTGAAGTGCCTCTCCTGCAGGATGTCTTGGCAGTGGATTCTGCCACATCAAAAAGGGAAAAGTTTTACTACCTGTGCTTTCGGAGGGCTCATTAAAAACACACCAAGTAGAGAGATGGAGCAGAAAATTGTTATCAAATCCTCCAGGGTTTTTTGGTTTGTGTTGTTTTTTCTCCTCAGATCACAGAGAAGCCCATGCACTTTGTGGACTCCGTTACAGAAACGTTGATTGCACAGAATGCTGTTAATTCATCACAGCTTTGCGAGGCTACTTGTCTTCATTTGCCATGAACACAAACAAATTCTACAGACACACCATATCAAATCTGTTCTCCTGAAAAGGCACATTCACTGGTGAAACAAAGAGAAACGTAATGGCAATTAATAAACTAACATTTACTGCACTAATTAGCATCTCCTAGAGGGCTTGATTATGTGTTTACACCAGTTAGATACAGCTCAGTATGAGCAAATACCCACATTTCATACATCAAAAGACATTTCTTTCATATTTTCTCTTCCATTCTTATAGTAGTGAAATGTGAAGACAAGAGCATGAAGGAAGGTAGAATAATTCATTACCTTGTCTCCTACTGATTTGTACATTCAACATTTTTTTGGAATAAACATGAAGTCATAAATTAGCTTGTAGCAAAACAGAATTAATTGAATGTCTTAGTAGGATCATCAAACCAAGGTTTAAAGTCGATTTATCTGCCTGGGATATTGTTAATGTAGCTTCAGCTCATTAGGGTGAGAGCTGGAGCTGTGAATGGGACACAGAGGCTCATGTAAACACAGACCAACTCAAGATTTCTGTCTGTAGGGACAAAAAAAGTCTCATATATGTCATGCACAAACACAGGCATACACATGTACACATATCGACATCCATAGAAAAAGTTTGAGCTATAAAATAAGTACTTTCAAGAAAGGGATTTTATATCAAGGATTTCAACTACCTCCTGAAGACAACTAGTCATATTTATAAACCCAGATTGTCCCAACTTCCACTGGATTCTTATAGCAGCACTTCATTCCTCAGCTCAGGAACAACACAGGAGCCACAATGGGTGCCAAGAGACAATGTGGTTACACCAGCCCCTCTGCTTTAGAGGCCAGAAACAGATGAGGGGCAATTAGGGCACAGAAGCCAGTACTGTGGTTTAGGGAGACATTCTGGGAATAAATACCATAATAATCTCTGTGGATAGTTCATTACAGCCAGAATGTTGCCTGTCAGGAGGGGTTTTGACAATAAACACAGATGAAATGAGACAGGAGTGGCCTGACAAGGAGTGTGCCATTGGCTCCTTCAGTCCACTCCTATGGGCAGCAGGTTGGTGGTTTCCTGAGCCAGTGCCACAGATAAGCAGGATGCAGCAAGCACATTAAGTGCAGATCAGGGCTGGAAGCTTATCCCCAATGCTCCGTGCTCCCAGATGTGTCCTCCATCAATGGCAAAAGATTTTTGGACTTGTGAAAAAAAAAAATGACTAGTGCTCAAAAGCAGCTCCCAGCTGTACCAGGCTAAAGGAACACTTCCAGTTGACAAGACAAAGTACAACCACCACGTACTGTTAGGTGGGAGAAAGATCACACACACAGCAATTTAAACAACTTAAATCCTGGGAAGGAAAAGACGATGCAGTGCAGAACTTCAGTGCAGCTTCAGATGAAGTCCGTGATGGTTGCATAGGCTGATGCCAAAGGCCAAACACAGCACCTGGCACATGAACAAAGTCAGTTCACTGAGACAAGCAGTCAAGAAATAAATGACATTTCAAATCTACAAACATGTGACACACAACTTGCCAGCTGTGAGCCTCTCACTTCTGTCACTGTGCACATACCTCACGCTCTTATTCCTCTTTACTGTTTGCATTTTGGGAGAACTTACAGTCTCCACCAGCTGTGCTGAGAGCCACATAAGTGCATGATGGTAGGAGGCAGTACCTCACAATGTAGCAAAAGGAGGAAAGCAGCTGCAGCAATGATAAGAAGTTAAATGATGAGACCTCTCGTAAAGGGTCTCAAGTGACAGGCTGCTCAAGTCACATCTTTAACACACTCTAAACACAGCAACACATTACACTGGTTACACACCCCGAGATACAGCAGAATGATAGAGGCAGCAAACTCCAAAAGCACCCATGTTTGGATCCTCCTCAACTGAGCACTCAGAAGTTTTTGATAATGCCAGTAAGTGCCTATGAATGGTGTGCTGAGCAAACTTAAAGAACTTCAGGATGAGTAAGATGCTTCAATCACACCTTTAGTCTTTTTGTGTAATCAGACTATAAAGGCAGTTTCAGTCACAGCCTGTAGTCAGGACACTTCATTTACCAGCAGCCTTCCCTTTCTCCAGTGGGAAAGCAGTTGCCCTAGAAGTCTTCCAGCTGGTCACCACTTTGGTTCAGCCTGCTGGCCCTGGCACAGACCATAAGTCTGGTGAGCCTGCCACACTGTTGATACGGGGGCAACCACCTCACCTGCACCCCCAAGCCAAGATGTCAAGCTCCGTGGTGGGTGGGAGCAAGTTGTCCTAGACTCAATCTCTCTTAGGTAAAAACAATGCCTGTAGGTGCTTTAAAACCCTCCACAGGGGCTGCTGGTGTTCAGATGACTCCACTGGACACGCAGGCCTGACATTTTCCAGTCTTATAATTTCCAACAGAACTGTACCAGTTGCTGCCATTAAATCAGGGGAATCCTTTTTGCATCTCAGGCTGTCCAGAAACTGTGATCTCTGCTGCAGCAGTTGGGATTTTTGCCTCTTTGAAACCTCCACCCCAAGTTTCAGAGATTTCCAAGTACAACAAGCCAACCTTGAAGTGCTGTGATCACTTGGACACATAACATGGATGCATAAACATGTTTGGTCTCTCTTCTCCTTGGCCACCTGTCTGTTACCCTACAGTAGGCTGTCCTTCATTCCCCATTTACTAACCTGTTTGCTAGAGACAACACAGCAGCATTTTAAATGGGATATATCCAGTTGGGACAGGGAATGTAGTTGGCAGCACCTCTGCCTACTTCTAATGGTCCCAGCTTTCAGTTGTCTTCTCCTCGCCAGACGTCTGTCCGTCTGTGAGCATGGCTGGCTGCAGACCAGCTGAGATGAAGATGATGTCTGGCAACTCCTGCTCAAAATAGACTCTCTGATGTAGCCCTTCATCCTTGCCAAACACCCCAGCACCAGGCTAAGGAAAAGCCATGACTAAATGATGTATACAATTGTATAAAACTGGACTAATACAAATATTTGGCCAAATATTCAACCAGCATTGAACCTACTACCACTAGTTGTAATGGACCAATGCCATTTCACATCGGTCCTCCTAAACAGGAGCAAGCTGTTCACAGCACATTTAGCTGTAGATATGACAACATTTCTAAAAATTCTTTATGAAAGACCTGTTTTCCTTGTCCCTTAATCATCCCTTTTTTAGGAAAAAGTTCCACGTTTATTTTACAGAGGTAACTTAGGACTAAGAAGTCTTAGAAAGAGTCAGCAATAAAGAAGAATCAGGACTGCTCTGAAATCCAGCCTATAAACTGTATTATTGAGACTCCAAACTCTCCCACATTATATAGACTTCTGACATGCACCTGTGTGCCTTTAGAATAATATTTATGTTTGTCATTTCCCATTCCGTGCATGCAAAGTTATTGCCTTTCTTCTCCCAGAGAGCAGACATTTATCTTTCTGCTATGTCCTCCTCTACTGCAGAGGAGAAGGTCCCTCTGGCCCATGGGCTGCAGCAGTGCATGGGTCCTGCCTGCTTCTTCAGCAGATAATTCCTGCAGCTACTTAGAAAAATGAGAATTTCAAAATCCTGGAAATGTGTCTGCTTGAAGAAAATCAACCTGTTTGTTTCCTTGCAGTAGAAACGACCCTGTTTTAGTTAATAAAAAGATTGTTTATTTTTGGTGAATTTACATTTGTTGGCAGCTTGAATGTCCCTCCAGCTCCTCTGCTTCCCTGTCCCTCCCTTCCATGCGATCTGAAAGCAACTTTGGTTTGTTTCTCACTCACAGCAAAGCAGAGCTGCAATAACAGCAAATGGTCCTTGGAAATCACAGTCACATTAGGCTTCTGTTCAAATAGCTTTTAGGGCTGTGATAATAGGAGGCATTCCTAATAACTGGTGACTCAGTGAGACCCTGCACAGAAGGCCTCCAAATGACAGTACACAATTTAGAATTTAATCTAGAAACAGTGGCGGTGATGAGATTCCAGCTGGGGACCTTCTGGTCTGGAGGCCAGTGATGCACCAAACTAAAGCAACTACTTTAGCAGACCAGAAAAGAACTTCACAACTACTTTTAGGGTGGTCTTTGACCCATGAAGCAGAGAGTGCCTTCATTCCCACCTTGACTCTGGAGACTCACAGCCCTGAACCACGGCACATTAAACTGCTGATAAGTGGACAGTGTCCAGTCATGCAGCATTAATGCTAAAGTTAGTTCCTGAACACCGAATTTCAGCACACTTTGGTTCACAGGCCACCTTTTGGACTGTCCTTAGTCTGCTATAAATCTAGACCAGATGCTCTCCCAGAGAGAGCAAAAATAGAGCTCTCCCCACACTCTTAATTTCCACCCACTGCAATATTCATGTTGGGATCACACCATTTTAGCATGACCTGTGTTAAGCATCCACACACAGAAAAGGTTTCTTTTCTGAGAGGAGGAAGCCATGACTCCAGTGGCAAAAGAAGTATCTTTTATTTCCCAAGATAAAGCCTTCAAATCCTTAATCTTTGCCTCTGTGATGCACAGAGAGGGGAATGTGGCACAGACTTGTCTTGCCAAGGTAAGGTACAGTCCTTGAGTGGCCAGTGGAAAACACACACAGTGCTCAGAAAGGGAGAGGATGGATGAGGACCCTCTGGGTGCAGGCAGACCCCTCCTACACTCCTGCTTGATGTTCCTCTGATGTGCCCTGGTGGCATCCACTAAGAACAGCAGGAAATCTCTCACACACACAACAGAGAAAGGAAAATTCCATATCAGGAAAACAGGTTGAGAGAAGTAACTGCTCTCAGGTGGTGGGTCCCATTTAGTGAAAAAAAAGCACTATGGACAACAAACTTCAAATAGCCAGGAAAAGCATTTACTGACTGGTGGGCAGACAGAACAAACACCAGCACTTTGGAATTTATATTTTTTTGCTATCAGTGATCTTCTAATGGTGTGCAATATTTGCTAACATAGAGTAATTTGAGTTAGCCACAGATAGTTCAAAAATACAAAGAGTTCATTGCCCAGATATCTCTATTTAAAATAGATTTGCTTTTGTTCATCAGTGCAATGCACATGGCTGAGAAATGGCAAGGTGCCAAAATGAAACTGCTCCTAATTTTCAGAGGAGGCCACCGGCTAATTACACAGACTGCAGGTGTGAAGAGAGAAGCTCAAAGTAATCAATAGTAGTAATTAATCTGCTAGACTGGAGCTAAAGAGCTAACAGCTGGACATCAGAAATGGACACATGCAACAAGATCAGCAATAATTACCTCTTTAAATATTGAATTTCCATAGCAACAATTAAGCATATAAATAAAGGCTTGAAATCAAGGCTCCGAGGCATGATGCTGAATTGCAAACACAACATTCTCCAAATCAACCCTTTTAATAAAACAGTAACAATATGCTTGGGCTGGGTCGACTGGTCTCTGGTGCTAGCAGAAACTCAGCTTCTGCTGCCTCCAGATTTTTTGGCTCTTCCTCCTTGGCTGCTTCCAAACCCTCAGGTTCTGCTCTAACTTCTCTTCATTCAACTAATATCTAAAGAAACCTGGTGATGCACAAGCCCACAACTCATCCCCTTTCTTTCAAGGCTGTCCACCTTAGAGCTTTGTTCTTTGCACTGTCTGGAGATGGTTTCCCTTCAAACTCCTCTCCTGAGACACCATTTAGATGAGGGCAGCACCAAAGCAGTACCTGCAGGTGACCTCACCACAGCTTTGCTGGGCTGTTACAGGTGGATCAAGTACCAGAGGGACAGCTCTGCTGGGAGAAACTTCTCCAAGCATCCTGCCATGTGGGAAGCACTGCAACCACCTGTCTTGGAAGTACCCACAGATCTCTCCTTATGTCTCATGGCATGGGCTCACAGCATCTTTGTGGGACACCACGTGCAGAAACGGACACCCAGTTTCCCCTCTTCTCCTGATAGCACAGCTTCATCACAAGAGCACTGCCTGCCCTGGAGGCTGGATGTCCTCACTGACCTCAGACTAACACCAGAGTTCAAGAAGTGTTTGGTCAATGCTCTCAGGCACGTGGTGTGATTCTTGGGTGTCCTGTGCAGGGTGAGGAGTTGGGCTTGTTGATCCTTGTGGGTCCCTTCCAACTCAGGATATTCCATTATTCTAATCTTCTCAATAAATGTTACTTTCTGGAGTGTGCAGGCTAAAACTCACCTTTGCTTATCTTGGTGGAGATGTTCTTGCTGCTCTGGACTTCAGACCAATGGAAGAGGCATAAATCTGCTCTTCATTATGTTCTCCTGTGTTTGTGGGGCCAGAGATGGCTTCCATGGGTCCTGTCCTCTGCAGACTGCACCCAGGCAGGCAATAACCACATGTCTCTGCAGTTTGGATGAGGTTTAGCATTTCAAAGCAGAGAAGGCCAAGATGAGGTTTAGCATTTAAAGCAGAGAAGGCCAATCTTCCTCCAACTCCACCCTGCCCTAAAGTTTGCTGCAGGGATGAGGTGCCTTCTCCTTCACAAGAATTAAACAGGGTCTTTCCAACATTTTTTTGACAGGCCACATATTAATTCACATCCCAATAACAATACAGAAGAAAATCCACTCAGCAACTATGAGCAGAGGCTACATTGAAACATTGCCAGAAGCATTATCCTCCCTTCATCTGTTTTAGCATGAGGAAAACTAAATGGCAACTACAGAAGTCCAAAGGAAAAAAAAAAAATCCTAAATTACATGCTTCATTTTGATCCCTACATTCCCATAATCAAGCTTAGAGCTAGATGAAAACTTGAACTGTTTTGACAATTTTTAAGATTTTTGCATTTTAAATATTTCTTTCTCCTATGATTGATGACTTGATTCATCCTGCTTTCCAGTAATTCTTTTCCTTGAAAGGGTTAGAAGAAAGGGATACATTTCTATAGTCTAATTCTGGCTCCAGTTAGATAACTCAGGCAAGGAACAGAAACGCCTTGAACTTTCCATTGCTGTCAGCAAAGTGCTATAAAGGTCCACATTAACTGCTATTAGGGTACAATAGGGACCTATATTTTTCTGCTCAGAAGGTGGTGGCATTTTGCAATTACCCTCATGTATTGATTCCCCCAACCATGCCAGCAATATTTCTTAGACTTCATGGTCTGTAAATATTTCCACAGCCAGTATTTCAAACCCTTCTGTAGTATTGATTTGTGATGTGCCTGTCATGCTATGATATTTTACCAGTACAGTGCTTTTCCAGCTTTGGGACTGACTGTGTTTTCTGCCTTTCCAACAAGTGTGCAGCAGTTCAACTCTCTGGGAAGAACCATTGCCAATGTTACCAACACATCTAAGTTGAGTTTACTTTAAAAATAAAATTACATGCTTGGCTGAGAGGCACATTTGACTTTATATCAGGCATATACTATCAGCTCAACCCAAAGCCACTAGCCCCAAACCAGCATGATGAGGATCTCCTGCTTCTCTCCCACACTTTCATCCTTGGAAGAAGCAGCTCAGCCATCCATAGGTGGGTGACACACATCTTTGCCATTAAGTAGTGTTTGAGGAAGGTAGAAACTTCAGGAAAGCTTCTTCCTCAGCTCCACTCTGCTCAGCAACTCCATCTGCTCTGGGATCTCCATTGCTGGTGGCTGAGAATCAACATCCAGGAACACACAGGTGCCTGGCCCTGATGAAGATCCAAGTCAAGAGCAGAACAGACAGACAGCAAACTTGGCTTCCCAACAACAACCAGGAGGAAAAAAATAGCAGATCCAGCCCTTCAGGGTCTTATATAGCACATCTGACCAAAAAAATGCGTTTTCATGGTATGAAATGCTGCTGTTCTGGTTCAGGGATTGAAAACAAGGAACTCACAGGAAGGTCAGTGCCAAAGGGTGGAAGACAAAGTTTGTCCCTAACTCCACTACAGCTCTCCTGTGACACCTCAGCTAAAGCACTCCCATCTACCTTGCAGTACCCACACACACGCAGAAATGTCATTTTCTTACATGAATCACCCAGCTGGTTTTCACAATCAAGGAACTCTTTCTTAGGGAAGTTTTCCTCGATGAGGCAGACAAGTCAAAATTAGCTCACCTTCCCCCCTAAATGGGCAGACTACACACAGTGGGGGCCAAGGTCTGTGTTAAGGTCCCTCTCTGTTATCATACACCACCAGTGCTCACTAGGTCAGGCATTCATGTTTGCCAGCTGTTAGAGGATTCTGAAAACAGTATTTAAACCCAATCTATTCTTTGAGTCTCTTTCCTAGTGACTCTTCTTGTGCCACATCACTATTCCCCTTCACAGATGGAAACAAAATTGGAAAGAATCTGTGAAACACCTTCTCTCTTTCTCCATCATTTGGGATATATCAGGAATCCCTGTCTGCAAGCTGTGGAAAGAGGGAAGCAGAGGAAGAGAACTCCTGTCATCTCAAGGCACAAACATAATAACCAGCAGCTATTTACTCTGCCCAACTCCAGGCAGTAAATTTAGGTGCCAACACTGAAGGAGGTGAGTCATTCTAAGCTGCCCATGTATTGAGAGATAAAGTTACCCCTCTGAATTTGTGCTCAGAAAACTACATTAAACTTCTGTTTGTCCTCTTCTACCTGGTGCACCAGGCACAGGTAGGTAGGGTTTAAATCAACATTAGCATACACTTAAAGGTGTTTTTCAATTGCAAGTGTTTTGATAGAGCAGCAAATATTAAAATACAGTGTGGAAAAATGTAGGTTTTAATAT
Organism: Hafferia zeledoni; assembly: GCA_035583235.1. Lineage (NCBI taxonomy): Eukaryota > Metazoa > Chordata > Aves > Passeriformes > Thamnophilidae > Hafferia > Hafferia zeledoni. The sequence goes on from JAWWEV010000083.1 coordinate 59,636,269, forward strand.
TAGTATAGATGGAAAACACAGTAGGGATGGGAAAGGGATTCTTCAGTTTCTTTTTCATATAACTGCCTTTGGGGAAAAAACTGCAATAAATTGTCAGGTCAGTGTCAGTTCAGTAGCAAAAATGCCAAGGCTGCCTTTCTCAGGATATTTTGAGAGCATTTGCACTGGAAATACACAAGAATATGAAGTCTCATGACATTTCTGCCAATTCATGTCTGGATTGCATTATCATTTGAGAAGAGGCTGAGTCCCTCCCAGAACGGGGAGTCATTTCCATGGAGAGCTGTGAGACAGAGCCAAGGCTTAGGGCACATCGAGGGTGAAGTGAGTGTGGGGCAGCCCCTCCAGGTCCTGCTGCTGCCAATGGGAGCAGAGCTGGGAGCCCGCCTTCTTCAGTAAAAGCCAGGTGTCTGTTTGCAACACCCAGGTAGGAGTCTAGAAGCTTAACTTTAAAGACACTTCTCAAAAAAAAAAAAAAACAAAACAAAAACAAAACAAAAAAAAAAACACCAAAAAAACCCCACCAAACACACCAACAAAACCAAACAGA
>JAWWEV010000083.1:59636918-59651239 GCA_035583235.1 Hafferia zeledoni
CCCCCCCCCCCCCCCCCCCCCCAACCAACCTCAAACAAACAAAAAAATCCCAATATAAACCCCCTTGAACAACCTGGAAGTTGATTCAATTCCCTGTGCTAAGGAATGCAAACATCCTCAGTTTAATTCTTAGATTACAGACCCATCATAATCTCTTCCTTTCTCAATATATGAATGGAATAGCTCACCACACTTAGTTGTCTTAGCTCTTTTCTGCATAATGTGATACTGACTATGAAAGAACACCTAACACCAGCATAACTCAGATTTTGTCCATTTCTTCCAAATTTAATTTTTATTGTGATACCATGAAGCACTTTAAGTGCTGATTTAAATTTTTTATTCCATTACTATATAAAATTGACTGATAATATGTAAATGTTAAGAGTCTAATACCCTCTGAATAGGTTCTTCTGGAGATTCTACATTAGAGGGTTTAAAGTTTAATATCAAATTTATTTGATATAATTGCTGTTGCATGCAATTTTGATTTAGTAGAGTATCACAGCAGTACACTGAAATCATAACAGAAGTACAGTATAGCTATTGTAATATGCAGTTGCATCCCCATACAAACATGATTCCTGTTACCCGTCCCTATATTCTCACCATCACGGTACTGGGTTGTGGGTGGAGACCCAGGGTTTACTAAATGGCAAGAGTATTACAAACACTGGGTCGATGAGGATGTGGACGTTACAAATCTGAATGTTCCTAATGCTGATGTTTTGCACAGAATCTACAAGGATATGGACTTAAATGTCGTTTATATGGACGCTTCAGCAGTGTAATAACTGCATCACAAACATGTCTTCCCTATTGTATTTTCCCTTAGTCATTCCCTGTCCAAGTTTCTTCTTCCCATAATCCCCTAGGGTCTGTTTCCCACCATTTCTCCTCATTGGTTAAAATCCTGTATCCTCATTGGTTCTTATCCCTGTTCTCTGACTGGTTGTTCTCCTTGTTCTACCACTGGTTGTTGTAACGTTCCACTCCTATTCCCCATTGGTCCATTTTCAATCCTTGATTTTCATGCCTTCCGACCAATGGGAAGCTTAGTTTTGCCCCTTGTTCTAGAAACTTCCCTGCTGAGCCCATAAAAGCGGGCAATCTCAATAAAGTTTGTTTCTTCTGTTGCCACTAAGTCTCCTGGTGTCTGGACCTCTCTTCAGGTGCGGCAGGGGATTGGTGCGGACGGTGCCTTTCCTAGTCTTTGAGGGGCTAGGGCTGATGTGCTGAGAGCTGAATTACTAGAGCTTATTAATCACGCAGAACTGAGCCCCTCAGAGCAGAATCGCTCACCAACATTTGGTGGTAAATCATCCACTGTTACTGGATGTGTCCAGTCACCACAGATATAGTACAAGGGCTAAACCAGGACAAGCCCATAGCTCTCTTCAAAGTTCATTTTAAAAGCTGGCCAGATTTCAAACTTGACATTAGGTTGAGCCACACATAACACTTTCTCCTCCCATGCTGTTTTGGTTAGCACAGAAGGACAGTACTCTCCACTAATTATCTCAGGCAATGCTGTTTACAGAATCTGATAACTCACTGGTACAGCTGTATATCTAAAATAAAATTTATTGTCCAGTCCCCCTAAAAGTGCAGATTTCTTTTCAATAATTGGTGGTTATTCTTGACATTCTTCCCTGAACTCATTATTTTTGCCCTTCTCCTCTGAGTCTTCCTCTATTGTGGAGTCGTTGGTCACAGTGAAACACTCTCAATGTGGCACAACTGCAAAGGTTCTCAACTGCTGGGCTTCATCTCATATTTCTCTAAGTAGGAGATATTAATGTACAGAATGACTTTTCCCTCTCTCTTACCTCATATGCACCACCTTGTAGTTTTCTTAATTTGGCTGAAATCAGGACTTTTAGATTCAGAGTTAAGCCTGTGCTTTTCTCTGTTTAACAACTGTATTCAGAGGAAATTCAGTTCATACTTATGGGTCATTACAGCTGAATAATATTTAAATATGTTTTTTTTTTTTTTTTTTAATTCCTATATGTTCTACATTTTAGTTGCTAACCTTTAGTTGCTTAAGATGAAGACCAAAATGCAAAGGACAAAGCTGATGAGAGGTGAAGAGGACTTTTTCCACAGTAAACTGTTTCCTTTGAAAGGATGACCTATAGTGATATGAGCTCTTCTATCTCAAATTGATTAGCAAGGTAGCAAATATTTTTATTCCAAGAATGAAGCATATTATAAATGCCCAGAACAGTTTTATTTGAAAACTGAGACCAAGGAAACATTGAAGTGTCACATTTGGACATAGAGGAGTAGGAGATTTTGTCTACAATGACTTTCTTAAGTCCTCTGTTTCTCTGCCAAAGATAGTTTTTTACATATTTTGAAATGAGCACTTACCTTTGCATATTTCATCCTGTGCAAGTTCTATTATCAGCTTGGGATATCTTGGAAGCCAAGAAAATTGTTCCAGATTTCAAAATGAGAACACCCTTGATTTAAAATGGATGTTGAGAGCTAAGGATTGCAAGTGACAAAACATATTATTTCTTGAGTTTTGCTCAGGTCATATTTCAGCCCAACCTTAATATTTGCAGGTTTACATTTAAATACCTGCTGTACAAACTCAGTGAGAAACTTAAACAAATCAAGTTTACTATTGTTCCCATCCCCAAGTCAGAATCATAGACTCCCAAGAAAAGTCAGGTTTGAAGGGCAGTTTGTAGGTCTCTAGTCCAACACCCTACTTAAAGCCAGTTCAGCTAAAATTTAGATGGGCACAATCAAGACAGGTGTTGAAAAACTCCAAGGATGGAGACTGCACAGACTCTCTGAGCAACCTGTTCCCATGCTAGACTCTCATCACAGTTTTTCCTTATATTCAGCTTGAAACTCTTGATTTAATTTATGCTGCTGTGTCTTGTTTTACTGCTATGCACAAGCTGTGAAGAATCTACCTCTGTCTCTTTTATAACATCCTGTGGGTAAGGGCAGGCCTCTCTCTGGGCTGAAAAAGTGCCTTTATGTCAGCTGTCCTCATTGGACTACTAGCAAAAAAAAAAACACCAAAAAAACCCCACCAAACAAACGAACAAAACCAAACAGAAATCCACAACACCCATCAGGAAAAACGAAACAAAACAAACAAAAAACAACCAACCAAACAAACAGAAATCCCAACACTTTAACCTCTCCCTGTGAAAGGCAATCATTCAAGTCTCACCCAAACTTTGGCCCTCTCTGTCAAGAGAAAAGCTCTCCCATAGGGAAATTACCAGGAAAAAAAAATTATACCTCTGCTCCTTTAGATTGCACCTGGGAGGAGCTTCTCTCTTCCCTTTGACCAGAGCAGGAGCCTCGAGGCATTAACCTTGCTTGGCAAATGATAACCCCAGCAAACACCTCTCCCAATATGAGAGTTTACAAATCCCCAGCCAGGAGGATGAGCTTTCACATCACTCTGTAGAATCGAATTGACTTCAGTCAGGTGTGTATGCATCCTGTGCAGATAAATATATATTTATTTGTGTACATGTGTATATGCACCTACATGTGTACAATAAACACCTTCAGAATTATTGTCTCATAAAATAGGCTTTAAAAGAAGCATGTTTTGTTTTTTTTTTAACTAAAAGGTCAAGCTTAACTAGCTCTCCTTTCCCTGTTTACTCCTGGTCACATTATGGTTTGCTATCTCATAGCTGGCTCATTAATTCCTCCTGTGTTTTCCATATATCTTTAGGCTTTCTCCTCCCACAGCACATAAGATTATGCACACCCTGAGAAGTCACCTTTGTGGGGATGGCTGTTGGCTGTCTGTCAGTGGTGGATCCTGACAAGTGCATCCTCTAGCAGGGCCCACAACCAGCCAGTAAATTCCAAATCAGGTTGCCCACCCACCTGTACCATTCTGAGTCACACAGTGGATGAGGAATCACAACACTGTGTGCCAACAAACAAGGACCACGTTTGATGGCAGGAGTGACAGAAGTTGGCTACATAAAAAATGCTCATCCATTTGCCCAGAAAATGCCACCCATGTGGAATAGTATTGACCAAGACAAAGATTTGCCAGGGGCTTTTAAAGACATCTCCAACACAAAGAAGCCACTAAAATGAGCCCACAAAACTGCATTGACAATTTTGTACAGTCAGTCATCTCCAGAATAAATGCCTGCAACATTGTGTGGGATCCACATACGTTGTGGAACAGGCACTGAAGTTGGTATTCCTGCTTGCCATCAAAAGCCACTTGCATAATGACTTAGAGTGAGGATATCCATTTTATCAGAGCAGCAAGGCAGAGAGACATAACATTACACAGACATCCATCTCCTGGCATATCTGGGAATTAGAAAGGCACTGCCACATCAGGGAGCTGCTGTTGAGTGAGTGTTAAGGTAAGAATCTGTATCAGTGTGACACATCACAGCCTGTAGATACTGAAGGAGGCTTTTCAGTAAGGTCACATGTCTAGTGCCAGTCCTTGCAACTCCGTGGAAATGACCCAGAGCCCAATACAGACAACCATTTCAGGGAAGCTGACATGGTATAATTATGGTCTGTAATGAAGCACAGCTCCACAGCTAAACACACTACTCAGCTCCCCAGGACTGAGAATTGAACTGATTTGTTTCCACATTCCCTCAGCTGAGGTCATTGCATGGGAGTGGAGGGGGTTTCACTGAAAAAAACAGGTAGAGAAGTCTCCTCCAGACTCAGTAACTTGTAAAACACTTGGACTACCATACTTGGAGATTAAAAACACTCAATAGAAGCACAGGAGTCCTTTACTGTGACTGTGCAAGTATCTGGCCTATATAAACCCAAGTCCCCATTACTGGTTTCGTTGTCTTCCTTCCAAGTATTATTACATCTTTTCAGACTTGAACTGTAAAATACTCTGAGAGTGGAACATTTCCTACTTTGGTCTTACACAGCATCAAGTGCAACGAGGCTCAAGCCATTGTGCTACCAAAACCTAAATGACCTCTTGAACGCTGCTGTTGGGTACAGGATTTGTTGCTGCTGTTCTCATTTAGGCTGACACAGTGGACACCCAGTTTAAAACAAGATTTTAACTCTAAAGACTTGGAGGTCTTGATTCTCCACATCTTTAGGCTCACCCCTCCTGCCCCACACATCCCCATCCCAAATCAGTGGGATGCAGAGCAGGGACTGAACCTCCCCATCCCACCACGTGTCCCTCCTGTACCCATTTGTGACTGTTGTCCTTTCCCACAGTTTAAAATCTTCAGTATTTAGGAAAACTACATGTGCACAATGCTTGCCATGCTGTTCACACAGGAAATCAAAACTGTTTATTTTTGCAACAGGCAAATTGTGCACTAATTTATACAGATGTATTTATTCAGTGACTCATTAACAGAAAGTATCAGGAACCTAATTTACTGCAACATCAGCCCACAGATTGTGGCAAATTATGTTACAGAAAGAAACAGGACCCAGGTCTGTCAGAACTGACTTTTAGAATTGAGGTTTATTTTTAGCATCCATTTCACAGCCAGCTTTACATCAGCAGGATGGATTCTGTCAATGCTCTCTGTCAGTGCTTACCCACCTATCTTCAAGTCTTTTTTATTCATTTCTTTTCTAGTGACAATTTTTTTACATGGCAAAACAGAAGTGTTCCTGAGGATTAAATATAAAAGCATGTAGGGCCTGAGTGATTTAAAAAGCACTTCAATAAAATAACATCAATAATTGATTTCTTATTTCTTTATCAAACCAAAGATATATTGCTGAGGGACCATAAGGAAGGGAAATATTTAACTTGATCTGGAGCTGCTTTTAAAATCAGGACTTACTTTGCCTAGCAAACAATTACAAGCCAAACCTTTTCTTCACCTCCAGTTTACATTTAAAGCACTGGCCATGAAAGAACATAGGAATTAAGGATGAACAATCACACATTTGCTGCAAGGGGAGACCAATCTTCTTGCCTGCAATGGTCTAGTGGTCAGACTAGTCACCCTAGAGGCAAAAAGTGTTTTTCTTCCCTCCACCTGTTTCAAAGAAATTAAACCATGCTCTCTAACCATCAGGAGAAAGTTATAACCACCAGGTAGGCTGCAGGGCATTCCATTTTTCCTTGAGTCTCTCCTGTTGGAACTGTTCTACTTCCCAATGAATATGTATGGATTCATTAAGAGACTAATTAGTACACTTAGCTGGGAAGGCTGGTTACCCTGTCCCAGTCCCTGCTCTAGTGAACATCTCATTATCCATACAAAGACAAACCAGGGGCAAAAGACAAGTTATAAACATTCCCTTTCCAAGCCAGAGCATCCTCTGGCTTAGCAGGCACAGGTCACACGTGCACGTGGCTGAGTGCCCTGAGATGCAGACTTGACACTAAAAGGTGATCCAAAATGACCAATTTGACCTCAAACCCCCTTCCTCTCCCCATCTCTAAGCATTTAAAAGGCAGAAAAGAAGGGGAAAGGCAAATGTCACATTCTGATTTCAAGGCACACATTCAGAAACCAGAAGTCCCTAAAACCAGCAGTCCCTCCCAAGAGCCTCAGCTCACAAGTCCCCTTTCTTACTTCTCCAGATCAACACCTGTTGGCTTGGTTAGATGCTCCCAGAGTGTGAAAATATAAGCAATGCATATGTTTTGACTGCTGGGTTCTTCCTCTCACCTTGCTCATCCCAGATTGACACATGCAAGCTTTACTATAAGCATTCATTTATTGCTTGCATTTAAATTTATACACAGCATATAAAAGATTAATACATCTCCATGAAGAAGACTTTTATATCAGTCAGATCAAAATTAATGAAACCAGTCGAGTAAGTAGGTGGTTGCTTTACATGTTTTTATTCTAACATTACCCTATCACACGTTACACTCCCCTGAAAGTGTTTTAATGTATTTTGTATGTGTTGGGAAGTGCTTTTGTGGTCTCTTGCCACTGCACCCTGGTGAAAAACGCCCCCTGGTTAGAAGTGTTTGAATAAATTACTAAATCAAGCACAAAGGAAAAAAGCCAGTACAGAAATCGGGGAGGAGGAGAATCAGTGTGAGGAGAGAATATATTCTTAGACACAAAATCCCTTGCATAATACTTTGCTCAATAGATCACATTTTCCTTCAGCACTGAGGAAAAAGGCTTTTTGCAGATTAGAACATTTTGAGCATTTGACTGAAGGCAGAGAAAGTTTTATTTATAAACAGAACTGCAAAGGAACAATAGGCATGAACATCTGTAGTCACTTGTGAGTTATGTTTCTGACTGTCAGCCTGCAAATATGAATTATTTCTTTGCAGACCATCCAGTTCATCACCCAGCCCAGGTCAATGAAAGTAAGAGCCCCTACACTATCCTTGTATATCTTCAAGATCAACCATGTACAAGACAAGAATTTTTTTTTTTTTTTTTTTTTTTTTTTTTTTTTTTTTGAGAACAGACCTATTGTGTTTCTGAAGAGCTTTTAAATCAGAAGGGGAAAAATCATTTCCTCTAACCCTTGTTTTTCTCTCCATTGAAGATATAAAAACAGTCCTCCACCTGTTAACACTCACAGACCAATAACTTAAATTTTTGGCACTTATTTATAGATTCAATAGATCCATCCACACCTGCTTTTCCCTTAATTAGTTGACTATCCAAAGGCTGCAGACTGGCTGCTGCCAGCTTCCTGTGCTAATAGGAAGATCATTTAGGGCTGATGTAAAAGCACAAAATAAATGAATAAATAGATCTCATGCAGAAACACTAACAAGGGAAATATTAACACAAAAGGGATAAAAATTAACAAAAAGTGAAAGGGATGAGCATTGCTGGGGTGGGTGGGTTGGTTGGTTTGCTGGATTTTTTTGTAATGCCAAATACTGACTGTAGAAGGTCTGTAAGGTGATAAATAGGCAGAGCAGGGCCCAGACTCAGTACCATTACACTACTTTGAAGGAGTTTTGAATCACCACAGAGGAGATGAAATCTTCAGCCTCCTCCCACTACACATTTTATAAAGAGAGCTATTGTGGTGGTAGGAGTCAAACTATTATTAGATTAGCAATTACTCAGAGGGAGGAAAATGCTTGAGAGAGATTTACTTTCCCCAGTGCTATCAGCTGAGACGTTAGAATAGGAGGCGTTTGAAGACTAAAATGACAGGAACATTGTAAGCACCTAAGCAAGCAGGGATTGTTTTTTTTTTGTTTTTTTTTTGTTTTTTTTTTTTTTAGGAAAACACTTGAGTTCTATTTTTCCAGGCTAGTAACACATAGGCAGCAGTTGCTACATTTAGCCAATGTACATCCTTGCAAAAAAATAAATCTCTCATCCCCCAGATAGGGACAGTGTCGAGGCAACACCTTTTTGCAGCTTGTACCCAACCCATTTCAAAGGATGGAACTAACTGTGAACAAGGGCTGCCAGTTGCACAGGAGATAGTGCTTTTCTTCAGAGCTCCACTGCTTTTAAGTTCCTGCCCTAACACAAAAGGTACCAGCACAAGGACACCCTCATCCATCTTACACCCTCCAGACAGAGCTGTAATTACAAAATCTGGTCCTACCACTGTTCAGATCAGTCAAAGTTTTATTTTTAGGAGAGTGGCTCGAATAAAGAACTTAAGTCTTACTGTTTCCAAGGCTCAAAGCAAAGAAAAAAATTGCCTGCTAGTGCATGTTAGGACAGGAGAAAAGGGAAACTGTGTAATTAAATACCCAAGGATGAAACAGAACAAGTAGGATAGTAAGAATTAATTACTCATCTGAGGATTTGCTTTGACCCACTATTCTGCAGTCACACCTATTTTACTATTCTGTTACAATAACCCATTTGTTCTGCTCCAAGGCTCAGACCTATGATATTACATTAGATGGGTTTCCCACGTTGTTCTCTTCTGTTTGGAAAGTGGTATAATTATAGCGACTGATTTGGGAGAGCAACAGTTTGGAAATGTTGCCTGAGGCAGACCAAAGTCCCATGACTTATTAACAAGTCCCTTCTCTCCCAGGGGCTTTTTTTAGCTCCTTCTGGAAATAATGTCTGCACTCCATTTTCCTAATATTGTGGGTTTGCCAAACCCCAAGGATGAGAGGAAATGTTCAGGTGTAGCTGATGTAGCAGAGGCCAGCTTGGCTCATGCAGGCTGGGAAGTCTTTCCTGTTAAAGGTTGAGCCTTCAAAGAGGTCTGAAATCTCTGCTGGCTCAGACTACCTGTGACCTTGCCATGCTTCAAAAGGGCATGTTTGTCATCCAAAGTCAGGGGCTTTGGAGAAAAAGTGGCTCAATATCAAGATACCTCTGTGAGAGGCAAGGAAAGGGGAATGACCACTGATTACCCTTGTGGGACAACATCCAACACCTTCCTTGTGCTAATGTTGACTGCACTGTAGGTGTGCAGTGCCAGCTGGAATCTATGCACACCTAATCCACAGCTACAGCAGCACCTCAATCCAGCAGCAAACCTCAAGTCAATATTATTTTATGCCCTTCTGCCACAAAATCCCCATTTCTACATATATCTCCTTACTGCATCTCAGTGCTGAAGTGAAATCCCCAAGTTCCCCCACATGCATATACACACACAGGGATGTGCATTCACCTCCTCACACACCCTGAAATTTTTGCCTTTTATCCCCCAAGCTCAGCCAAACTCTGGCTAATCCTCCCACTGTTCAATACTGCTCCAGCTAATACAGTGACTGCAGCTGGAGTGGTTGCAGATAATTCCCAGTGAGCACCACCAGCTCCAGGGGGCCAGAGTTAACGTTTTATTGGCATCTACGCTGATTCTCTATTTCCTGAATTTGAATTTTTCCATTTGGAAAGGTCTCTGCTACAACTGGGTCATCTTAACTCTGCATTAATAGGGATTTGTTGGGGTTTTTCCCTTGTAACCCTCAGAGCTTCTTTGTGGTAAGGTAGCTGTAATTATCTTCAAAGACTTTCTTTCAGAGTTTTCAGCATCTTGTGTTGCATATCACCTCTAGGATCAAACTGAGATTTGTAAAGCAAATTACAGAGCCCAAATAAGGAATGCAGAAAGCTGTAAATGTAATTTGCCCAATGAAGACAACTCCTTACAAAAAGAGCTCATCTCTGCAGCATTACAGAGGGAGGAATCCAAGAGAACAAGAAGCTCTGCAGGTGCTGGGACAACAGGATGGAGCCAGAAGCTCCCTGTTCCTTTCAGGCAAACATTCAGTTCCTAGGAGCCATACTCCAGTCACTCTAAGCAAGGGTGATGACTGCACCAGGTTTGAAAGCCATGGTGGGCTTTCAATCATCATCACTCCCAGGTATGTGGGATAAGCATCACCCTCCTCTTCTGTCTGTGTGGGCAGCCCCACTGGGAGAAACTGGTGAGCTCCCTTTTCACCACCAGCTAAACAGCTCCTTCTCCCAGAGCAGCAGGACAAGTCAGGCATCTCCAGTGTCACACTCCTCCCTGGATCCTAACACATGGCCAGCTAGAAGGTCCTGCCACAAGGGGAGCCAAGCAGAACCTACGAGGAGCAGCTCAGCATTGCACAAGCCCTACCAGACCAGCAGTGCAGGCACTGCACCATCTCAGCCTAGGGACAAGCCAGGCAGGCATGTCACCATCTAGAATAAACATCTGCAAGGTCTGGTTGACCACCCTCTTCAATCCTACTTCTTCCAATGTGCCCACAAGGAGACTTCTTCAACCTTCTGCCAAACCAGAGCATTATGACTTTATTCTGGTGGTTTGGCATGATTTCAGGATTCTCCCTTGATCCCTCAAGCCTTGTATAAATGTAAACTTCCTGCTGAGACTGAAAAGAGGGTGAACCAGGTTCTGCAGCTTTTCCTTTTCATCATTGCTCAGCTGTAAATCATTACACAGCAGGCAGGGAAGACAGCCCACAGCTCCATGGTGGCCACAGGGATGAGCAGGCAGTGCCAGACCCCCCAGCCAACCCTGTCTGGTAGTGCCCTCATAAAGGGAATGGCCCTGTTGGAGGACTTGCAGCATGACATCAGCACCAGCAGGTGCCAGCGAGGCAGAAGGTGACAAAACCCCCTTCTCCTCCTCCTCCAGCCTCCATGACTGCTTTCTTCCCCACCTTTCTGCAAACCAACCACCTCTTCAGCCACGTAGCAAAGGTGTCCTCCACACACGCTGTGAGTGTGCCCTCCCACCCAATGCCTGCAATAAAGTCAGCAATGTGACCCAGCCCAGAGCATTTAATCTCAACACGTGACAGCATCACCACTGCTGTTATACATGCAGCACACTCACCCACACACCAAAATGTACAGGTGACCCCCTCTGGGCTGGCCTAAAAGCAATCCCAGGTCCAAGCCAACTGTATTATGTATTAAGGCTTGGAGTTGGAGTTTTCTTTTACCATCACTTAAGAGCATGACAGCCCTCACTAGACCAGGCTAAATGATGTGGACAGAGTAGTTTATACTGACCTTGATCACAGGCTGCTCATTCAGCAGTACAGGGCATGTCAAAATTCAGCCATGCAGACATTCCTCCAGAATGAGCCAGTTATTTCAACAACTGGGTAATACAACCACTGGGTAGCACTCCACTTTTTCCTCTTCTCCCTGAACCCCTGGCTGCAGTGGTATTGGGAAAAAAAATCCCTCCCCTATCTACTAAATAAAACAACCTTTAGTTTTGACTCACCCTTATGAATAAACAGGATTGAGCAAAGCTTATTTCTAGGGAAAATTTCTTTCATGTCCTCTATGTCCTACCCTATTCTGCTGCAGTACAACTTGGATTTTAATTCCTCAACTGAAATGTTTGGCTCCTGCATTCCATACAGAAGACTTCAAGTAGAGACCACTTTTTATCTATTCCTACAGCTGGTTTCTTACAATTACATTAGCTATCTATTTATTTTCCTGCTTGGAAAAAAATAGTCAAACCAAGCAACTCATCATTATGTCTTTTAAAGTATATAGACACTTTTCTATAAAGCTCTGCAAATTCTACAGGGCTTCATCCCCTTCTTCTCCTAACAAGACTCATTTTAAAGGGCACCAATATTCCCAAAGAAATGGAGCAGCCTTCCACTGCACCAGAAAACACATTTCAAACATAAACAAGCCAGCAGCAACCATATCTTTGTTTGGCAAATGGAGTAGTCTCATCACTTAGTCCTGTTCATAGCAACACACAAAGGAGTACTCTGTAGCCAGGGGTAATAGCTGATCCCATAATCTGGCAGTAACACTTAGAAAGATTAATTACCCTATTAAGATCTTAGACACTACTAAAAAAATCTTTGTATAAACCTTTTAACTCACAACAAACGCAGCATATTTGGTGCCATCAGTTTGTTGCACAATAAAGGTTCTCACCCTCCTACACTTGTTCAGTTTTGTCTCTGTCTCCCATACTACATAAACACACACACACACGTGCTCACACACACAGTACTTTTCTTGCTTTTTTCCTCCTTTTCCCCCCCCCTGTTTTTCCAATACAAAGGAATAAAGTACAAGTGTGTTTGGAGCAGATAAAGTAAAAACTCCTTCTGTCCCCAAATTGGCTGCCTCAGAGATTAAGCAGCAAGAGCAGACACTCGCTGATTCAAAGGCTGCTGCTGTGTCAGAAACCAGAGGCACCTAAACAGATTCAGGTTGTAATCCCTGTGTAAATTATATACCCGAAAATATGAGGAGGGTTAAATTATTAAAGCATGTTATCAAAAGAGACCTTCTAAAGTACATGGTTGCTGATTAGCACCATCAGATGCCAATGCAAAATAGCTCATCACCTTGGCACGGCCTCCCACTTCCACCCTATCTCACTCTCTCACTCTGTCCTTCTCTGCCACATCATCACCAGCAAGAAAAGCTGCAACAGTGTGAACAGACTTAGATAAAGGCAATGTGAGTCATCCAGCAGTGTTTAAGATCACCATTACTGCCCTGGCCATCCATAAGGCGATTGCATGTGATTAAAGTCTGGCACAGGAGAAAAATGTGTGCAGCTTTTGGGGAAGCACTCGGGGGCTTTCCTCTGCTGGGAAGCAAGTGGGAGGGTGCAGGGAATAACATTGTACCTGCACCCACTTCCCTTATTCCCATCTAGGGACTAAGCATCAGACTTTCCACTTGGGGAACACTTGGCCTGCAACTCAAAGATGTGGTTTAACATTTCACAGTCCTTTTCTGAGGGAGCACTTCCCAAAAGAGCATTGAAAAATCTTTGATGCTTCTGTCTCACAAATAAAGCAGTGGAAGCAACTCCTGCCCTGGATCCTAAATGCAACGGGCAGGAACAGTAACTTCTGACTGGCAACACACTGCCCATACTACAAAAATCACATCTGCTTTGATGCATTCCCCCCAAATGCTTGTTGTCTGAGCTTACTATTTTGATTTCAAAATATATCTGAAGAAGCTGACCTTGGGAACATAGCAGGAAACAAAAAATAAAAATATTCACATCCTAAAACATAGTTTTCCTGTTGCTCATCACAGCTTTTCTTGATAATTGCTGGGCCCAAGTTTTGTGGAGGATGATTTCATCTGTCAGTGGATGGTGCAGGTGGGTGAGTGGCCACGTTACTGGTACACAGGGAACATCCAACACAGCTACAACCCTTCACTGGGAGCTGCCTGACAGCTTTTGTTATTCACATCAGCCAACAGCCACACAAGTAGCTGCTGCTTTGCAAATCTGCCCCCAGTGCCTGAGCAGACTCACATTTCCAAAGCTTTCCCCATGAACACCCTCAGTAATGCAGAACCCAGCCTTGCTGTGCAATCACATTGTTCATACAAGCAATCAAGTCAATGACATTATCTGCACAAGCCTACACTGAGGATGACCCATTTCTTCCTCCCTGACATCTGGTATGTTCTGTACAACTCAGTGGCCAGGACAGAGCGCAGTAACTCCAACAATCCTCCGCTGCCACATCCAGGTCCCTTTCAGTGCCGTATGGCCCGCGCTGCTCCTGCCGCAGCGATTATGGAGACAGCAGTTGTGCTGTAATTAGGATCCTCCTGGGCAAGCCAATCTGAGTTAGCAGCAGAGGCCAGCTGCTCCACTGCCAGCCAGATCTTTTTGGCACACCCTCCTCTTGGGCACTCGTCCCCTCCTGGAGCCCGTCCTTTCCTCCCGAGCGCCAGCGATGCTCAGACGGACTCTGATGGAGGAAATTGCCTCCTTCCCACCACTGCCAGCCCCATCCAACACTGCAGCCAGATGAGGCTTTCCCCGAGGAAGGCTGAGGCCAAAGCACAACCCACTATCTCCCTGTCCTGTCCTACAGGCACTTGCTGCTGTTTCAGCCCTGCTATGTAGTTTCCACTTTCCGAAGCCCCATTTTGCACTTTTTGTATAGAAGGGGGGAAGGAAGGGGGGAAGGAAGG
>JAWWEV010000083.1:59651339-59663811 GCA_035583235.1 Hafferia zeledoni
GGAAGGGGGGACGGAAGGGGGGAAGGAAGGGGGGAAGGAAGGGGGGAAGGAAGGGGGGAAGGAAGGGGGGAAGGAAGGGGGGAAAAGTTCAGTATAGTTCTACCCTGTCTTTTTGCCCTCCTGATAATGACCCAGACAGTTACAACCACCTCCAAGTAACACATTAAGAATCTCATTACACTTTCATCTTTTAATTTTCTCCAGAGTTAGTCCTACACTATTAGTGTTTCCATTCACTGAAAAAAAAAAAAAATTGTTGACTTTTTTGTTTGATTTCTACTGCTACCAACAATATATAATAGCCTGTACTTAAAAATATAAATAAATAAAACCCCAAACACAAATCCACATATGTGCCTTTTCACATTTGATTTGTTAGTGTCTCTGTTTTTCCTCTGTTCTTGCTTGAGCAACAGACGGACCATGGTCATATTCATTCTTGGTCAGCTTTACTTCTTATTTTTATTACTGCAAATTATTTCCATGCTGCAACGAATTGTCTTGCTTTTTCTCTTTTATCTTAAACATTACTTTTTTTGAAAATACCAGTCTACTGTCATCTCTCAAGAGCATCCCCTCAGGATCAGATCTCCCAAGAAAGGACAACATCCTTGCCTGCAGCATTATACCCACAGTGTTATGGCCATGGCCATCATAAGAAAGTCTAGAGCAGAAATCACAGAATCACAGGACATGCTGAGTTTGGAAGGGACCCACAAGTATCACTGAGTCCAAATCCTGGCCCTGCACAGGACCATCCCCAAAAGTCACACCGTGTGCCCCAGAGCATCATCCAAACATTCCTGGAGCTCTGTTAGCCTTTGTGCTGTGCCCACTGCCCTGGGGAGCCTGGTCAGTGCCCAGCATGCTCTGGGGGAAGAAGCTTTTTCTAATATCCAACCTTAAATCCCCTGACACAACTCCAGACCATTCCCTGGGTGCTGTCCCTGGTCCCCACAGAGCAGAGATCAGTGCCTGCCCCTCTTCTGCCCCTCCCATGGAAGCTGGAACCGCACTGAGGTCTCCCCTCAGTCTCCTCTTCTCCAGCTGAACACACCAAGCACCCTCACAGTGTCCTCACACACTTCCCCTCCAGGCCCTTCCCCATCTTTGTTGCCCTCCTTTGGATGCTCTCTAATGGCCTCCTACCCTTCTTATATTGTGCCACCCCAAACTGCTGCAATATTTCAGGTGAGGCCACCCCAGTGCAGAGCAGAGTGGGGCAATCCCCTCCCTTGCTCCACTGGCAATGCTGAGCCTGATGCCCCCAGGACAAGGATGTCCCTCCTGGCTGCCAGGGCACTGCTGACTCATGGCCAACTGGCCACCAACCAGGACCCCCAGGGCCCTTTCTATGGCACTGCTTTCCAGCCTCATTCCTCAGCTGTACGTACATCCAGACTTGCCCCATCCCAGGCCCAGAATCCAAAGCCAGTAGCTCATTCCAACATGACCTTCTTTCATCTATCCACATCTTGCAGGGAAAATACATGGTCCCCTCAGCAGATCAAGGGAAAAACTGCCTATCTAGCCAGTGCCATTCTGGTGAGAAAGCTGACCTTAACTAGTTTTTGTAATCACAGGTCTAGGGGATATTGGTAAGGAGCTACCAGGTTTCATGAAATGGGTCCTAAAAGAAGTGAAATTGCTCTTTAGTACTTCCCATGGAAGCAGGTGGACTGCACAACTGTGTTCCCATACCATCATCTCTCTCTTAAATTAATTTCAATTTACCATACTTTCAAATAAAGGAAAAAAAAAGAAAATAAAGAAAAGAGGGGTCTGTGATGCACTTCTTCATGAATATCCACAAGTTTCTACCAGTTTTTGTTAAACACTGGGGTTGGGGTTTTTTTCATTCAGTTAGCTTTTTTAATCTATCTCTTAGATGTATTTATCTAAGCTGCATTCTTGCTAATGGTTTGATTTGTTTAACCACACTAAACGAGCCACATCACAGATTACAGACACATAAAGATGTACAAGTGCTGATAGGTGTTTTGAAGGAGAACATATTTAGGGTACGTGCCTGCACCCCGAATACTCATCGCAGGAGTGGGGTGCAACCTCTTTGGCACTGCACTTCCCTTCCCACAAAAACCACCTCGGGGAGCACGGCCAGGACATCTCTGGAGGTGTCTGCAGCCTGCCTTGCTCCCACAGCCTGCATCCTTCAGCCGGTACCAAGTGCTTCCCAGAGCATCCCATTGCGCGTCCCCAGACTGCGAGGGAGCGCGCAAACGGCAACCCACCTGCTACAGCTCCACCTGTTCCTCATCAGATCCCAGCTAAAGGAGCATCCGCTGTCCTGCCTGGAGCGGATGGACGGAGAGGGAGAATTCCATGTAGTTTCCCTCCCTCTAGCGATGGAAGCCGAGATTGCGGGTCACTCCCGCGCCCAAAGCGGACAGGCAGCTCCAAGGAAATCCCCCCAAACCACTCCTGCACCTCGCATTGTACTAAGGGAGCCGCATGACCCTTCCGAGCAGCTCCCAGACCCTGGCACAGGAGCTCTGTGCCAGGAGACCAGCATGTCCCAGCCCGCGGGCTCAGAGAGTCGCTATTTGCAGCTTTGACCCGAGAGGAGTCCCAGCACATTTCTTTACACAGAAAAGAACCAAACGGGGTGGTAAGTGTGAACTTCTTTGGCTCTTCCATTGCATTCTGCCTGGGTTTAAGGATTGCAGGGCTCATAAAAGAGCGTGTGTCTCCAACAACACCACTTGGCAAGGCTCTTCAAATATTTACAGAATGTATTTGGTATCCCTTGCTAATAATAGCCCAATAGGTCCCCAGATAGAGGGAGAGGGACTGAGGCACTCTTGTTCTAGTTGCTATTTCGCAGCCTTGCTTCACAATGCTGAAAGACTTCTCAGTTCTTGTGAAAGGGTAAGAGACAGGGAAACAGATTGCAGAGGTTCCCAAAGCTGTTATTTTCGGAAACGCTGCCTCATCTCTGGAATTGTGGGCTTTCTCCAGCCAGAGCTGAGTGATGCCTCTGGCCCAGACTTACTTTTGTTCAACTTACTTGTTGAAACTGAGAATAAAACCCCACAGAAATGAACAAGCTTGCTGGAAAGTTTTCTTGGGATTACTTCACTGTAGAGAAAATTACTGGGTTTGACTACACAACATTTCTGATATCAAATGCTCAAACCGAAAAACACCTTTTCAAAGCTCCTTGTCCTTGGCAATGAGCCACAAAGCTAAAGCCCACCTATACAATGAACAAAACCAGAGCCTCACCCTTTGCCATAGAGTCAATCCTAAACCACCTGGAGCTTCTCAGACTGGAGGAAAGCAAAGCCATGTTTATCTCTTATGCTGTGGGGTTATAAGATCCACACAGACCTTGTGGGAGTGCTTCCCAGGCAGGGACCTATAGGAGAAACCATGTTTCCCACACCCTTCCTTTGATCTCTGACACACACACATGGTCCCCAGGGGCCTGAAGTTCCCACTGCAGCAGCAAAAGGAAGTCAATAGCATAAACCCTCTCTGAAATCTCTGTGGGAACAAGGACAAGGAGTTGATTTGTATTGCCCATTCTTGCAACAGCCCAAAGACAGTCCTTGTGTAGGACTCCCATCCCCAGCTACATCCTTCCCCCTCAAAAGCTCTGATCTCTCTGAAGATCACCCAGCACCACATCTAGGGGTCCAGAGACAGCAGCTCAGCTAAGATGAGGTCCAGGGACAGACCTGTGGATAGGGATGGAGGCAGTCACTTCTGCCTGCACATCACTGATGCCCTCAGGGTGTAGGACCAGCAAAATCCAAACTGCTGCCCTAACAGCTGGTCTGTCCCACTTTCACTCTCTGTATCCCACTACTAATTTTAGGGAGGAATCAGGCCTGCCTCAGCTGCAGGTTGTGCTTGTTGCAACAGAGCAGTTCCAGCCTGCAAATGAGATGCAGGTCCTGACTGTATATTCTCTCTCTTTAAGCATCACTCAAGTCCCACTCAATCTCAGTTTGACTCCAACACACAATTAAACGCTGTCCTAAGTGGAAACACTTCTGTGAACTGGGCTCAAAAAAGCAGTTTTCCTAAAATGCATTTTAGGAGCAGCAAACTAGAGAGAATGGCTGCTGTCAGGCATGGTGCCAAAGGCATCACCACCAAAACCAACCCCCCAGGGAGCAGGGTGGCAAGCAGGCTGGTCCCAGGCTGAGCTGCTAGGGGAAATTTTCTTCCTCAATACATGTGCTTTGGGGGATTTTACCTTTTCTTTCTTACCTCCCCTTCCTTCCTCCCCCTCATGATGGAGGGTGAAGGAAGAAGCAGGGCTTGCTAGCTGTATTTTGGTGCCAGAAGCATTATCAGCAGTGCTCTGTGGTGGTAATGGTGCTCTGTGGGGTACATCTGGGGCTCCAGGAAATCTGGAGTGGGGCCAGCCCTGAAGGAGTCACGTCTCTCTCCTGTTTTCAAGAGCACCACCACAGGCACAACAAGGACACAAACATATTTGGTATGACAGTCTTGCATAGGATGGCAAGGCAGCCCAAGCAAGGAGATTCAGTGCACAGGGACACTCATGTGCCCTTCTTGCACGGCTTTATGCACAGTCTCTATGCCAGGCTGTAAACAGGTACCCTAAAACCAAAATGATGCTTCCTTACTTAGAGTGCTCCACGCAGCACAGGCTTCAGGAACTGCACAGGGACCATCTGCTATGCATTTGTTGTTCCCTGCACCACGGTGCTACCCTGGGCTGAGCCCAGGTTCTTGGTGGGACAGAAATGTGTTGACTGAAAAGCCTCCAAAGTGAAATATTCAACAGCCATGGGCCTGCACTCTTCTCCAGAACACAGTAAGTGGCACACGGGGAAAAGGGAGGAGATTCTTCTAAACAAGTCTAAAAACTCCCCTTAACAGCCAAAAGACGTGTTAACATTGGCACCAAAAAGAAGCAAGGAAGAGTCCGCCAGTTAAGGAAAGAGACATGTAACTGCAGTGGAATTTCTAGGAATAGCTTCACTTCTCATCTCTTTCAAGAATTCATGTAAAGAGCTGGAAATACAGAGGATAAGCTAGGCACACACAGATGTCCCAGGGATGCACCGAGGGACGTGCCAGGGCAGTTTCTCCAGGCACAGTTCCCTGCAGATGGTTGTTGAGTACATCCATGTTAGTCCAAGGGTGTCTCTGCACACCATCTGAAGCCAAGGAGGTGGAGCAGAGGGTGTACAGAGAGGCCCCAAGGCTTAACCTATACCCAGTTACCTCCATCCTTCCCGCCTAGACCAACATGGCATTTCCACACACATAACACATATGGTCAGCTCTGTCCATCAGCACTGCAGAGTTGCCACTGGCTCTGCTACTTTTGATTCACAAGCAATAACCTGCCATAAGCCCTGTGCCACCACATCCTACAGAGACAACTACTTACCTCGGGCTGCTGGTGGCTCATCCTCACAGGAAGATCCCTTTGCTTAACCTTTTTCATCCAGCTGGTCACCACTAGCTTCATCCCAAATCTTGAACTGCCAGAAGCTCCTACTGGCACCCTTCGCCATGAGGGAGCACTCATGTAATGGCAGCCCACAGGACCCTCCAAGACCTACAGCATTAGGAAGAACAAAACCAGCTGTGCAAAAGGTGCACACCTGAATCTGCTTCGAAACTAACGAGGGACATCACAAGGAGCACACCTGAATCTGCTTCTAAACTAATGAGGGACAGCATCACAAGGAGCACACCTGAATCTGCTTCGAAACTAACGAGGGACAGCATCACAAGGAGCACACCTGAATCTGCCTCTGAACTAATGAGGAACAGCATCACAAGGAGCACACCTGAATCTGCTTCGAAACTAATGAAGGACATTATCACAAAGCAAACCTGCCTGTGACATCACAGACTGGAAGATGTCCAGACTGTGTCTATTTAAGCATTGGACTTAGTGCACTTTGGTCCCTCTCACCCAAGCCATTGAGAGCCTGTAGCAGCATGGGGCTTTGGGGGACTCAACCTTCTCCATTCCCAAATCTAAAAGAAAACCTTAGAAGAGCCTAATGCTCTATTTCAGCTCAGTTCTTCTGGAGACAACGAGCACACTCAGGAGTGTGAAAGTGAATGCATGAAGAAGATGGGAGCTGCAAAACATACATGAATGCACATATGGTCTCCATGCATTTGATTCACAATGGTTAAAGCATCCCCAAACACACCACAGAAGTGTTGAACAAACCAAGACCCACTCCTGGTTCCTAGAAACAGTAATTTTCTACACAGATAACTGTGATTTGTCCTTCAGAAAACTTCGCAGCCTTGTCATGAATCTCTATGATTTACAGTACCTGCTGCTCGCTGGAGCTCACAGATGGAGCGCCAGTGCTCCAGACTGACAATACGCAGCCAGTAACTCCGAGCAGGGATGTGTCACCTCTAG
The DNA here is from genome assembly GCA_035583235.1 of Hafferia zeledoni. Classification (NCBI taxonomy): domain Eukaryota; kingdom Metazoa; phylum Chordata; class Aves; order Passeriformes; family Thamnophilidae; genus Hafferia; species Hafferia zeledoni. Next base: position 59,657,737 of record JAWWEV010000083.1, read on the forward strand.
AAAGGTTGAAAATAGGACAAAAATATCAGAGAACAGAATAAACTTCTGGAAGAGGCTATTTTAGTCTTCTAATCTGAATACTCAGGCTTAATTTGGTATTTTACAAGGGGCCAATTAGACACCCACAAAATGACACAAGACTGGTTTGCCACTGATGAGTGTGCTGGGTTTGTAATTGTGCTGTCAGTACACTTAGTCACTTGTTATTTTATGGGCAACTTATGGGTGTCTTTCCAGGAAGGTAGCAAGGAAGGGAACATGTTATCTTAAAAAGATATTAATTTAAATGTCATCAGGAGACCATTCTTTCCCACTTATGCAGGAAAGTTTGCTTAACCAAGTTGCCTGCCACTTTCACACACCAGAATTTCAAGTTATCTACCAAGTTAAACAGTTATCTTTGTACACCAGGGAAATGGTGCACAGAAGGAGGGAAAGGAGGAAAACATGGAAACACAGGCATTCATGAAACACTTTCCTGTCTTTCAGAAATAAGCAATAACTTTTTTTGTTATATCAGCATCAGATCATCTAGAAGAAAAAAATAACATCCTAATTTAGCTGTTCAGCAAGGGCATAGAGTGTTCAGAGGAGAACATGCAACTGGCTATCAGTACAAGTCTCTGCCACATCAGTACTGTGAGCCAGCACTTCTCCATTTGTGGCACAGCCTGAAAGGGACTGCATTCCTGTCTGTCATGAGCAGATCACTTAAGAAGTGATAAGAAACATTTCTAAAGGAATGATGAAAAGTGTCAAAACATTTTAAGTGTTAAAAGCAACAAAAGATTTGATTTTGAATTTTACTCCTCTACCCAGCCAGAACTATTGTCATCAAGGATGCCTGAATCTTCTCCAAAAATTTTGCCTTTTTTTCCCCCCCTCTACTAAATTTAAGAAATATTACTATAATTTCTAAACTTATGACAGATTTAATCAAGGAAACTGAACCCTCCTAGCAGGCAATGTAACTTCTGGCAGACTTGCTGACACACATTAGGAGATGGGGAAACTACTGACATTATGAAGTGATAGAAAGTTTTCAGCAGCCTCTCACAGGTGCCACAGACTCGAGGAGAAGGACACAGAAGATGATCCATGCATGTCAGACATGTGCCCTCTTTACACACTGAAAATCACAGAAGAGGCTGGAACAACTTCCAGTCCCACCTCATCAGTGTGATCCCAGCAATAGCTTTATTTTAGCATTAATATCCTGAACTCTGGAGAGGACATCCTCACCCAAGGTGGTTCAGGCCATGCAGGGAGCACTACACCTGGTCAGCACAACCCTGATGGATCATGGAGTTTAGAGACTTGTCTCCATCTGATCATGCACTGGCACAGGCATGGCAACCATTCAGCAGTTTGTGGTTAAGAGAAATAATTTAAAAGCATAACAAATGATCAGTATAGATAGACCTTTTTTCTATCTTTATCAGAACATATCTAATAAGCAAAACTACAGCTACACCCATACCAGCCCTCACAGCAGCTGGCCTCCAGCTTTCCCTCAAACACTTCTTCCCAAAGGTCAGAGCTTTTCCCAGATGGGAAAGTGAACAAGCCAAGTTTGCCCTAGGACAAGCCTGGTGCTGACTTGCAAGCACATTGCCAAGCTCTCACTGTGGGAGCAAGTAGTGCTTGTGCCAGATTTGGCTCCTGGGGCACTGTGGTCCCACAGGAGCTTAGAGAGGCAGCAAACATCAGTTCCAGTCTTCTGGGCTGAGTAGAGGATCCAGGTCATGAAAGGGGTCCCAGATAGAGACAAGTCTTAGAAAAACTCTGCATCCTCCAGAAAGCTTAGAGAGGCAGGTTTTTCCTAGGAAGGAGGCAGATTTTTGGTGACTTATTTAAAAAAAAAAAGCAAGTTCTGTCATGGTTTTCTGTTTTCCTTATCTCTTTTACTTCTTGTTTCCCCTCACACACAGATAGCTCCCATCTAATTAACTTTATTAAAAAAAAAAAAAAAAGAAAAGAAAAATCCCACCACCACACACAGAAATAAAGAAAAAGGCAGCCTTGCAGCCAGTATCACATTCTTCCTAGACAAGCAGAAGCTTTTTCAGGAGCCTAACAGATCAGTCAGACACAGGACTACTCATTTTTATAACTCCCATCAGGAGCCTGCTTGCCCTGACAAGCCTCCATTGTGCTCTCTGTGGGCAGCAGCCAGTGCAAACCTCCAGCATCTGATGAACCCAAAAGGATCGGTGGCTGGAGGGGAAAGGGGGCAAGAAGGGTGACCCTCCTAAATAACTTTTGCAAAGTGACTCATGCTTTAACTGACAGCATTAACATCTCTGCTCCTGCCAGCTGGGCAGCTGCTCTGGCCCTCGGAACAGTGAGGGAATGTTTTGTTCCAGAGATGGGAAAGGGGGGTGTGGGGTGGGGGGGAACAACCCTTCTGTGTGCATGTGAGTGTGCATGTGTAATTGCTGTATGATTTCAGCTATTTTGACCTAATAAGAGTTATTTCATTAGTCACCAGCCTTGGTACAAACAGATGGGTTTGCAAGAATTTAAATCAGAAGGGGAAAGGAAGAAGAGAAATGAGGGATGCCACGGACTCCAGGGCAAAAGGGCATCCTGGCCATGGGAGCCCCAGAGGTCCCACAAGCACAGCCCCACTGTGAGCAGCTGGTTCACAGCACCTGGTGGCTTCCCACCTCTCTGCACCACAGTGCCAGAACACCCTGCCCTTCGTCCAAACAACTGGACTTGCCTGCTCCACTTGTGCTGAGAAATTTTCTCATGGAAGAGAAAAAGCACAGCTGACATTATACAATGGTTTCTTTAAAAGCCCCCATATTTTTGTCACATTGTCAGATTCACAGCTTTCAGCTCTTCATTATAAAGCTTCAGTACAAGTCAGTAAGGCTTGCTTGGGGCACACATTGCCTGGTTTTGCTCAGGGAGCATACTTGGTGCCTGGCAAAAGAAAAAGGCATGGAAAGGCACAAAACCAGCCTTCCTACCCTCCAAAGCACCAAGATTAACCAAATATAAGCCTTGGGTCTACAGGATTGAGCCCACCAACGTTAGGAAAGAAGATTCAGTGCATCAAGAGCACTGTTCCCACAGCCAATATTTACTTTTCCAAACTAGAGCAGAAAGGCTTTGCCATCATTCATGGAAACATGGGCAGTTCTCTACTAAAAATACTTTTTTACCCTTCCCCCTTTCCTCCTCCCAACAGCATTTGCCACTTTCCTTCCAAAAGCTGTATTTTTGCATAGGTCTCTGCTGACTGCACTGCCAAGAGGGACTGGACTCACAGACATCTTTCCTGCCTGGCTCCAGCAACATTTCCCCCATCCACCCAAAGAGTCTTCTTCAAGAGCTCTGTCCATGCCCACTCCTGGTTTCTATCTTAGAGTATCAATACTAACAATTCTCTTCTGAACCCACTTCACTTCCCCACCCTGTTTTTTGTGTCCATATTCACTCTTGGCCTCAGCATCTTTCATTAAACCAAGGTGAGCAATACAACATTCCATGTCCCTGCAGCACAGCATTCCCCAAAACCCAGACACAGCCATTCCTGCCCAGGGGGGAAGGGGAGGCATCACAGCATGTTCCAAGCACATCTCCTGCTGGTGGGACCCCTCTTCCCAAAAAGATGGAAACTGGGAACACTGACATCAGCCCTGAATGTCAGCCCTGAGCCCCAGAGTGCAGGGAAAAGGAGGGGGAAGCTTCTGGCACTAAATTACAGCTCTGAACATCAGTGACAGGATCCCCACTCAATGAAAACATGCAAGGACCTGCCCAAGCACGTATGTTTTAATTTTGAACTGAAAAGAACAAATTTGGGAACATAAAGGTTTTAAACTGTTGATTGGAAGATTTGCATGTAAGCAGAGTATTGTTTTCTTCTCCTGGCTCCCTGGGTAACAAAACAGAAAAATTATGTGTAATTAAAATGGAAACAGTATCAATTAGCTGTGATTCTCCAAGCAGTGGAAAGAGTAAACCAATGAGGAAAGACTGTTCTTGTCCTCTGGCAGCCTCTTCACGTCAAGATTATTCTGAAGATAACTTAAATCCACTTAAGCATGAACTATGCAAACAAAATTTAAAAGAAATTGGTGCAGGTGGAGGGTTATTTACCAGCCAGTGTAGTACTCAATCAAACATATCCTGAGGAATTAACTTGATTGCCAGTACTTGAGCTCATTTCATTAACATTGCATCCTTGTCCTCCTTGAGTTATGCCCCTGAAGTTTAAAGACTAATCTAGATAGGGACAGGCTTATCTTTTACCACTGTAGAAAGTGACCTTTGAGTCAACACTTTTAGATACTCCAAGAAAAAGGACACACACACAAGGACATCAAAAGTTAACAAGTTATTGGGCCATCCCACACCAAATCAGGAGCTTAAAACTAGCGAGGCAGATTCCACAAAAATGCTGCCTGTAAGTCCCATTGCACAGTAACAATTGTAATTCTGATAGAATGAATTGGTTTATTCCTTCTTGCAAAAAAACCCACACAGAATGAGGCCCAACACAAAACAAAGGCCCCGCACACAGAACGAGGGCCCCGCACACAGAACCCTCTTTTGGTTTTGAATATAAACTTAGTTTCTCCTCTAAGATGTTGCTAAGTCAGAAATTGCATTAGTTAAATCTATTAAGTCACTATAAGAACAGTTTGCTTGTCATTATTTAAGGGTGGTACACTGAGTGCACAGACCAGCAACAATTAATATTCGTGGTTAATATTAGTCTTTCACACGAGGACAGAGTTGGACCTGAACTTGATGGATACAAATTCTTTCAGTAGTTCTCATTCATAAGAATAACTGTGGGCATGTGTAGGAGATAATTTAACACTTTGTGGTGCAAATCCTACCTCTCAACTCAGACTTTCACCAAAACACCACCAGCACATTATTCTTCATATTTTTCTATTGTTCTGTACGTATTCTTTGTCTCAGTCCCAAAGGGGCAGAACCACATACAGAACATATTTGATAAAAAAAAAAATAAATCACAACTTGATTGAGTCACCCTTTGAAGCCATTTCATAGCCTTCTGAAATAAGGCCAATTTCTTCCTTTCACACACAAGATTTGCTTTGGTTTCCTGGTTGTTTTATCTTGATAGCTCAATATTAACACACGCCTATCAGATTTCTTTTCTTCTGAGCAAACAAACAGCCAGTTGCATTCTCTAAAACCTCAGACTGGGCTGCTGCTGCCTACCTGGGGATTTTGGGGGGTTATCAGGAGCACTGCCCCAAGCTGAAAGGTTAAAATTTGGTTGTAATAATGCCAAGGTCATGGGTTCAATCCCCTATGTGGGCCACTGACTTAAGAATTGGACTCTGTGAGCCTTGTGGGTCCTTTCCAACTCAGAACAGTCTGGGATTCTATGAATAAATGTGTGTGGTTAAAAGGAGCCTCTGCTCCACCCCAAGATTAACACAATACCACATGTCCTGCCCATTTTCCACCATCGTGTGACCCTCTTGGCCTTCCTCCAGGCAGGGAACATGCCACCTCCACACCACCTGCCAGCACCCTTCCAAACTGTTTGTTGAGTAGTTATTTGTGAATAATTCTTTTAGTGCTGACGCATTTTATAAGTTGGCTGAAGGTAATTAGCAAATAGGGAAAAAAATACAAATGCGTAGTGGAATAATTCATTGCTAATTATTCTCTCAGGTCTTAGAGAGCTGCTGACCTTCTCAATACATTTCTTTTAGTTAAATGAGTACAAACAGATGCTGACCTTCTTCAAAACAGCACTGATGTATTTCCCGAGGAAACACAAATGAGAGCGTAAAGACGTGACCAAACATATCACAACCAGTTGTATTTTAGTCATCAAGAGTGTTTTCCAGAGTGCTTACTGGGTTCTGATGCTTCTGTGTTTGGGAGGGGGGTGAAGGGCACACCACACTTCTGACAACCCAACATCATAGAATCATAGATTGGATTGGGTTGGAAAAGACCTCCAAGAGCATCAAGTCCAACCCTTGGGCCAACTCCAGTCCCTTTAGCAGATCATGGCACTCAGTGCCACGGCCAAGCTCAGCTGAAAAACCTCCAGGGATGGGGAATCCA
>JAWWEV010000083.1:59663911-59685230 GCA_035583235.1 Hafferia zeledoni
ACCCCCCCAGCTCCCTCAGCCTCTCCCCACAGCACTTGTGCTCCAGTCCCTTCTCCAGCCTCGTTGCTCTTCTCTGGTCAAGTTCAGTGGTCTTAGACTTGAGCAACTGAAAACATAAGGATGTAAAACAAGAGGGTGTTTCAGATCCTTTCAGCCATTGTGTCACACATGTTTTTTTTGTCAAAGCAGTTTCTGGACCATTGTTACTCAACATTTGCATCAAGTTTTAAACCGGGGACAGCAAAAACTGTGAGTTGGAAATGTGACACCACACATCACAATTTAATGAGGCCTCCAGGGCTACGTGCAGCACAGCCTCATCCCCCTGTACGTACAAACACATTCAGATGGTGAATCACAACTCAGAGCATCTTGCAAAGCACCCCAGGGCTTTATTTAAAGGAAAAAACCCTGTGATTTGTCAAAGGCACTACAGCTCCCTGGAAAGAATGAGATAGTCTCTCTGAGTGTTTGTGCTCGTGGAGACTTAGAGATCCTTGTCAGCAGCGGGAAATGGAATCGTTCTGGTTTTTAATCCTGAGCAGCAAGTCTTTTTAACAGCAAGGTTTCTACAAAAATCATTTTTCTTGACCTGAAAGGGTACACACATACAGCCTCCAACAGATGTGAAAAGCAGTTAAGTCAGTATAGATGCTCCATTCAAGGCCCTCCTGAACAGAGATGCCAGTGCTACATAAAGACAGCTATTCACAGCATCCTCTCCGAGCAGCTTCAGCCATCCAACTTGGACATTATTCACAGCAGCTAAACTCAGAAACACAAGTTTCCTCTGCAGGCTCTGGAGTGAGGAGACTGACCAAGCACAGCTCTGATTCCCTACCCTAAGCTGGGCTGGGATGAGCTGGGTGAGGACCATTGCTCCCCACCAAGCACTTTTTGAGACACAGGTGTGTGCGATGGACCTTGTACAAGAAAACCAGTTTAAATGCTTTATGATGAGTTCCATTTCCCAACTAACAGGGCTGCAAGCAGGTCCTTTAGGTAGCTTTGAAACAAAACGACCGAAATACCCTTTTACATGGCTGTGGAGGTGAAGAAATAATCAGAATTACAATAATAAACTTTTGCTTCTAATCCTCGAGGATAAACTGACCAAAAATCACTCAGCACAAATCCAAGTTCCAGTTTCCTTCTAAGGCTTCTCAAACCTGTGTTCATCACTCTTTTCACCCCCTCATTTGTGTAGACTCAAAATTAAAAAGTCAAAAGCACTGAATAACTGTGGTCTAGCATAGAAATCATTAATTACAGAGAAGAGACAAAGCTGCATCTTTGCACTTTCACAGCCCCATCTCTCTGCAGGATCTACAGCTGGGATACCTACAGAACCTACAGTAAGTCCCTGGGGTTTGGCCCAAGATCCTACAACACTGCCAATGCATCACAAAGAAAGAGTTGAAAGGGTTGGTGACATTATCAGGCCCCACAGCCCTATCATGGCTGGACATTCAACAGTTGAGACACAACTAGAAAAGGTAATTGAACATTTGGATGTCTAGAAAAGGCAATTCACGTCCTACACTGCAAAAGAAAGCAAAGCAAACCTGAAGGACTTCATCATTTAGCCCCACACATTGTTCTGACTCTGGGCATTATGTAATCAGCCCCCTCCAAGAGGGTTTAGATCCCCATCCAGAGCTCTGCTGACCATGGCATTTCACAGGAAAATGAGAGCTGAACAAACAGGAGAACAAATCCTACCAGTTCCCCAAGCAAAGAGAAACCCTTCCCAGCAAGCAGGAGCAAAGCTTGACATCTGTTCTGTAGCCTGTGCCTCAACAGGAATCACAGCACTCCACCCCATCAGAAAACCCCTTCTATCCTGAAGATCCACACAGACAGTGGTGAATTAAGGGATCCTTGTACCAAGTGGTCTCTGTGTCCACACACAACCTTATTGCTAAAAAAACCCAAATAAACAAACAAAAAGAAAACAAAGTGGGGGGTTTTTTTTCCTTTTTAAATCTGCAAGTAAAGTTCTCCTCTGCTGAGCTGCTCCTCTATTTGCATTACTGAAATACCTGCAGAATCATCTCTCTTACCAAGATTAAGCTCAGGGAACTGCCAGGGACTGCACAGCAGCTCTTTCACTGAAAAATTCCTCTGGAAAAGGTGTCTACATCTTCCATATATAGGTACTTACATGCCTTGATCAAGTTATCCCTCAGTCTGTTTCTGATACACTGAATGCACTAACTTCTGATATCATAAAAAGATTTTTCCAGCACCCTCACTATTTTGCCAACCTTCCCTTGGACTTTCTTTGCACCTCAGCACTGATTTTAATAAGAGATGGACTATGGTCCTTTCAATGTGAACCTGAGAGTTATAAGTAGAAATTAAAAAAAAAAAAAATCAGGAAGATAGGAAATTAATTTCCCTGAAGGCATAATATTTGTATGACTATTTGCCAGTTTTGACAACAAAGCTCCTTTCACAGTGTAGGTACAAGTTCTCATCTACTGCTCTGAGAACGTTAGTGAGCAGATGTCTGGATTGGCACATCCAGCTGGAACAGAAGGAACTGCAGAAGGAATTGCAAAGGTAGAGAAGAGTCTCGATCACCTGAGCACAGCACAGGGCACTGTCAGCACCAGCCAGTGAGACCACATTGAAGTGAAGCACAGGAAGAACCATGGTCTGATTAGAAAATACCAAACAACAACCAGCATGATTTGTACCTCAGCAAGTAAAACACTATCTCTTAAGTTGAAGACAGAAAACCACACAGAAAACAGAAAAAGAAAAAAGAAGAAGAAATAATTCTTCAGAAGCTTTCATCTTCCTTTACTCACTTTTAGCAAAAGTATGAATGAGGAAGGCACTCTTTCACCACTTCACAAACTTTAGAGAAAATCAATAACTTCTTTAAAAACAAGCACATACCCAGGACTTTTCCCAAAACTGGGTTGCTTCCCCCAGTTGCCATGCAGAAAACCACCTTCCTTTCTTCAGCTACTACCAATGAAGCTCCTATCACAAGTACCTGTCTTGCTAACTATAGACTTTTGTGATCCTAAATCCATTAGTTTTCCAATGGAAACAGCTGCAGGACTGAGGGAGTGTCAGAGCTAACATTCTTTCACTCTTTTCTACTTGCTTTCATCTTAGTACCAAGAAATGTGAGTACTTGCAATGCTTTATCTTTTGAGACTATTCACTTTTTTTTTTTTTTACTTTAAAACTATACTTTCCTTTGTTACCTTTAATGTTTTGTTCCTTCTTGCTTGCAGAGCCAGCTTAAGAGGCCTTGGAAGAAAAGGCTGAATTCCTCTTTTGCCTCCACAGAAGTGTTGTTATCCCTGGGGAAACCAAATTCAGTTTTTGCAGTAACAGAGAGAGAACATACGAGGAAGGGAATTGAAGGAATTTGGGTCTGACCAAACCTTGGTAATTGGTGAGATTTGGGAGAGAATATAAGAAATAATGCATGTGGTGGGAAATGCAGGTGGGAAGCTGAGAATAACTGAAGGTTTGGGGGCTGGAAAGAGACCCAGGGGCTACAATGCTCAGGTTGACCGTGGCCTTTCTGGAAAGGTTTTTTCTGTCTCCCCAGCTTGTCATTTCTCTGGTCTCTGTGACTACTTTCATAGAATCATAGAATTGATTGGGTTGGAAAAGACCTCCGAGATCATCGAGTCCAACCCTTGCTTCCATCCCTTTTCCTCTTATTCCCCTCCTTTAGAAAAAGCAGGAGAAGCTCAAGAGGTATTTTGAGCTACTGGTAATCAGTATTTGTACATTTTCTCACTGTCAACCCCTTCACAAGCTCCCACATCCTCATGGCAGTAGTCAAAAGCTGGGCAAGTACAAGGCAGGGATGGGAATCCCAACTGTCAGGGGCAAGGCAGGCACTTCTTGTGGACTACAGAGACTTGGGTGCTGCACCTGTGATGGTGAAAACCATTCTGAGCCAGGGAGAAAGGAGGGCAGATACAGCCAAAGATGTAAGGGCTGCTGGGGATCAGCCACGCCTCAGTGATGCTGGATTCTACTCTCTATTAATAGGGCAGCAGCTTCCTGCTCCTGCAAGAGTCAGGGATGCTTTGAAGTAAAATCAGCTTTTCCGGAGACTGATCAAAATAGAAACCCAAGCTGCCTAAATCTGCAATGGAAATTTCAATCAACACCAAGCTTTTTTAAATAAAATTTGGATTCTATTCTGGTTCAAAATTAATTGAATAAAGAAATCAGATACACAAATAAGGGTTTTGGTCAGCTTTTGCTCTAATAAAACTGCCTGTAAAATGAGCATTACCTGTAGGAGATCCCAAGTCCTCCCTCGTGTTGAGACACTGCCAAAGATACCAGCAATCAGCCCAAAGAAAATAAAGAGTCACTCGATATTTTGTGCAGGTAGAGACCCCATCCTCCAGCTCTCACGACTCCTGGCAGGCTACACTCAGCCTCCCAAAGAGTTAATGTTCAATGAGCCAATAAAGTGTGATTGATTCATTGATAACACATGCTGCCTTTGGGAGAGGGAAGGAGCCATCTCCAGAGACAAGCGAGGCAATTGTTTGCTGTCCCCGGTGCCCGCAGAGTGCCCCGCGGTCACCCTTGTGCTCTGCAATCCTCACGTTGGTCCTTTCCAAGCAGGGTGCAGGGCTGTGCTTTCCCATGGCTGCCACTAATGACTTGCAGCTGTTGCTAATCCGTGCCTCTGATTTCCTTTGATTGCTGCGTGTATGGATGCCTGTGGTAAACAGGCATCTGCCAGGTGCCAGCACAATCGGGGGGGAAATATAAAAAGTTCCCTGTTTCACATTCAATGTGACATTGTGCTTGTCGAGAGGCAGCCGTTTAACTATTTAAGGGGAGCAGCTTCCTGGGCTCTTCTCTGGTCTCCTGACTGTGTAGGAGATTCTCATGCCTGTTGGTGACAGCAATATCCCAGCCCCAGCTGGAGGAAATAGCCCCAGGGAGGGGCTGGTGGCCACAGGAACTGTCCCAGCCATGTAACAGCCCATGACACACGACTTTGGCTCTACCATCCCAGAGAGCAAGGGCTCTCTGGCTCAACTCATTCCTCCCTCCCCAGGCACAGCATCCCAGAGCTACATGAGGACCTCTGCTCCCATGTGAAGACTGAGGCTGGTCTCAGACTGCTGCCCCTTTCTCCTCACCACTCCCTGCTCCTGCTTCATACCACATGGAAAGCAGCAAAACACCCTCAGCTCACAGTTTCAGCCTAAAAAGAATGAAGCAGAGGCTTCCCACAGCCCATTAGGGAAATATATGTCTTGCTGGAAGCCAAGGCTAATATTAGATTTTCCAGAAGCAAGCACAAGGGTCTCACAATAAGAAACGTCCCTGGAAGTATTTCCCCAGCAGGCTGCTGTGGCATGACCTGTTTCCAGCACCAGCATTTTGCCTCAGCCTCAGAGCCCCTCCAGGCAATTTCTCTGGGCCTTTCTGATTCCCCTCCTGTCACAGCAGCCAGCTGAAGATGTCACACTGCTGCTCCTTACCTCCATCCATCATCCTTCCTCCTGGTAGCAGGTAATTATTCCCAGCTGTTCATTACCCAAGACCATCACACCTGACCCATATTGTTTGCCTTTCATTTGCACCTCAGGTGCAGAAAAGAAAGACATAAAGGAAAGCCTCAGAGAGGAACTGGTTTTATATGCCAGTGCAGGGGGAAGGGGTAACCTGCTCTGTCAAAAGCAGCTTTTTGTGGTTCGTTTCCTTGGGTTGCTGTTCATTTCTGCACCAGGTCACATTCAAGGGACAGCAATGAGTTGAAGGCACGAGTCTCCTGGAGCATTCATAGCTGTCCCAGCAATGGCTCATTTTGGTTTCCCTGCATGCCATGAGCAGCCCCCAGGCTCAAGAAGGTGGGGAACCTGGGGAACACAGCAAGGACACAGTCCCCTTCCTCACAAAGTCATACATCTGCATATGCATGAACAACTTCTATAATCAGAGTGGTTCACCTTAGCTGCCAGAAACCTGAGAGTCATCTGACACATATTGCTATCAGAGCTGATACTGTCATTTAATTTTTGTGTAAAGTGCTAGTTCTGACTCCTTACAGATCATTGGAGTGGAAAGCTGAGCACACCCACCCTCCTAAAACAAGGTAAATACGGTGCCTTAGAAATCAAAGGACTCTCACTGAAAAAAGATGGGGCTGAGCTTGGTTTCAGAGAGCCAGGATGACAGAGGGGCTTGGAGAGAAGCTCCTCCTGCTGCAGAAGGGAAAAGGCCCTGTATAGCTATTCCATGGTACACAGACACTGGAGCAGTGGAGAACAGAGTTCTGAGCTAGGGAGGAAGCTGCAGGAGACAGGGATTTTGAATAAAGATGTAGCCTCATGGTTGTTTGATTGCTCATGAGTTCAGGGTAACACAACCTTGGGCATGGAAGGTACTCTGACTTCAGAGAAAATTGAGCTGTCTATCAGCCTTTTCTCCTACATGGAACAACCTTAAAGACCCCAACTTTTGCCTTTGGTCATTGTGTCATACTTAGCTGATGTAGGAAAAAAGCAGACCCATTTTGATCACTGAATAAGAGAAAGCAGAAAAGACCTTTAGCAAATATAATGCATATCAAAAAAATTTTCTTTAGCTTAAGAACTGGGTGACTTTGGGCTTTGGGGCAACACCAACCCTCAAGACTTAAGCAAAGAAAGTCTTCATCAACACTGACACCCCAGCCTTCCTCTGGGCTGTAAAACAAAGCTCTCCATACTCCCAGCTCCAGGAGGAAAACATGGACATTGGCAAAGAGCAGCAGAGTGCAGCTGGCACCTCCCAATTAGCCTGTGTCAGCTCCCTTCAGAAAGTCACATCTCCTGGTTCAGATGTGGCTGGGGACTCAGGGGACGGGAAGGTTTCACATTTCACCCCTGGGACTCGCAGAGATTTTGCCAGGTGCTTACCAAGTTGCTTAGAAGGAAAACAAGAACTCATCTGGGCTTCTCCTTTGTTTCGGTCCTGCTCTGGGTTCAGGCACCTGAGCTGACAGCTGCACCTCTTTCTAATGACAGGAGAGAGAAGGGACATTCATGCTGTCATCCCTGCTGGCATATCCTGTTGCTCTAAGTTCACATCTTGTAACTAGCCTGAGCTAGTCAGCACTGTGTTTTTCAAGGAAAAAAAAAAAACATCCAAACTTTGGCATCAAAACCCCACTGGAAACTGGCCATTGCCTAGAACATAACCAAGCCCTTCAGCTCAGCTTTCCTGACAGCAAGATTTCCCAGGAGAAAATGCCCAGAGGGCTGACAGCAATGAGTTTTGTTAGCATTTCCAGCCGAGGAGACCCAGTTTCTGCAGCACTAAAACACACAGTGACACCACCAATCCCACCCTGCAGGTATTCACAGACCCACCTGACCTTTGCTGGGAACACACCTCTGTTCTCAGCCCCCCACAAGCAGCAAGGTAGGAGGCTGGATCCCAGAGGTAGCCAGCAGGCTCTGCCAGGCATCCTTTCCATGTGGCACAGAGAATGGAGGGGGGCCAGGCCCAAGCATGGTTCCACTGATGCCAAGGAGAGGTGCCCTGCCCCAGGGAAGGAGGGCAGGGTCCCTCCCCACAGGGGAAAAGCGAGGACCAGACCAGATGCAGAGTCTGCCCCTGCTTCCCTGAGTGGATTTGCAAGGTCACACTCTGTCCCCGTATAGCCCTGGGTACACTGGGCAGCACCAGATCCCAGCATGGCAACAGCCCCTTTTCCAGCTGCAGGCTCCACAAAATAATGGAGTAGGGCAAGTGGAAGGATGCACTGCTCATTTTCCACCCTAATCTCTTCCCACCATACCTAGGAATGGTCATAAAGATAAAAGAGAAGCTGGAAATATATTGTATCAAAACAGATCTGCAGTATCCAGATTTTGTGCTGTTCTATCATATTCTTCTGTGCTGTGGCTCTCTATTTTTAAAATCTAAGCTACAAAAAATAAATTACTCTCGACCTGAGTGTGAAAAAGAGTTTTCTTTTATACTGACATCTTAACTTTATCTGATAATGAGACCCAAGTAATTTCCTTGAGTTTCAGCTGCAACAAGTAATGAAACAGTGAAATCTTTCTTCGCTGATTAACAGTATTAGGCTTCCAGGGAACTGAAGCAATTCTCCAGTCTCAGGAAACATTAGAAATTTGCAGGTAATCCTAACCTCATCCATGTCCCCTCTGACTCCCCAGCTCCTGCCTCACTCAATATGTTAGGTTGGCAGCAAAGCAGCAGAACATAACTTCCCAAATCATTAAACAGATTTAAACCTCTTGGGGAGAAAAAGTTCATGGGATTTGTGTTCTTGTTTTCCAGGGTTTCAAATCCTTAAGGGACACATTTCAAGATTTCTTCATAACTAGGAGAGGAGGCCTACTTAGTCTCCCTTGGCATTTCTAGCTGTGTCGTCTCAGATAAAGCACCAGGAAACTCAGTGAGAGACTTTCTATTAACTTTGGTGGGCTTATGTCAAACACCAAGCATTGTTTTCATCCCTACAGACACATATCTGCCCACAAGCCTCTGCCTGCATTCAGGCTGTGCTATGAATCTACCTAATTTTTAATTATATAAATTCCACATCTTCTCTTACAAATTTTCCAATACATCAGCACATACTCCAAGCCCCAACACTTGTATTTCACAGTGATTATCCTGCAACAGAAAGTGGCTCAGCTAATATACAGATTTCTTTTTGCAGCCTGGGCAGTCACAGGCAAAAGCAGTCACATTTTGAAAAGAAGTCTCAGTGTTGTAGCTGAGACCAATTATGACAATAACTCATAGCTGTGTTTCAGAAAGAGTAATCTGGAGTCTTTGTAGAGAAGCTTTTTGGAAAATAGCTAACAACTTTGGTGCCAGATGGGATATAAGCATCTGGTTTGCAAAGGACACTGAATATCTGTTCTCTGGCAGTGAGACACCTCTGCAAGTTTCACAGGCTTGGCATTAAAACAAACAAAAACAAAACAAAACACCAAAACAAACAAAAAACCCCAAACAAACGTCAAAAAAAAAGGGCACCCCAAAGTATATCTACCACTTTGGTGCAGGCTGCTCTCAACTCATTCTGTTTCAGACTTGAGAACTATGTAAGATGATGAAGCTGCAGAAGGTTTCGCTTTATTACCACAGGCTGTATCCTCCTCTCTGGTGATGCCAACCTGCTGCTCGTGGTGCCTGCACAGAGAATGGTCCATGAGTGTGACATTAATGCTCAAGTCTGTGGCAGCCACAGGCCTGCCTACAATTGAACTCAGTGGTACACACTCATGGCTAAGCCTATTATTGGGGTATTAATTGAAGAAGCTTTCAAAAATAGTTTAAGCAAATTATTTCCTGACACATTGCACATCTTGAGCTTTCCAATTGTGGCCTTTCATTCCTAAGCGATCATCCACAAAGTGAAAAGGAGCACACTTCACTCTAATTAGGGAGGAGCTAATTATCCCCCATCAATTAGATCCTACAACACTTATCTGTAAACAGTTGCTGGAAAGGTACATAACAGATTAGTGACTGAAGACCTAATTAATAAGGAATAATGAGCTCCTTCCTGCAGGAGATGGAGGAAATGTGCTCTCACTCCTTGAAAATGCCTGGTGGTAAGAGCCATAAAACAAACCATAAACGTGGCAGGAGTCATTCTGTACAGAAGAGTTTTCTAATTTTCACACCCACTGAGCATCCTGCGCTTCCCTGGCTTGGCTGAGCAGCCCTGCCACACCACTGCCTGCTGCCAGGGAGGTCATCTGTTCTTTGTACTTCTTTTCATTCAATTAAAATATGTATATTTTCCTCCACCTATGTATAGAAATGTGGCATTTTAGATTTTTTTTCCCCCCTAACTGGCTTCACATGTAATTTTTTTTCCCATTACATGCCAGCACGTTTATGCTGCTTTGTTGCAGTCACTCAGTTAGGAATCCCCATTTTCAACTCTCACATGAGTCCCTTTGATTTCCAGGTCTTGGCTCCTGGTGTGGTTTGATGCTGTTCCACTACTGGGTTTCCTCTTTCTTTCACATCAGGATAGTTTACCATCCTGCTTTTGTTAGCAGCAGGTTCAGTAACTGACAGTTCATTTATCTTCAGGATTATCTTCCCAGAAGACAAACATTTACCTGTTTCCCAGGCTTGTTGACATCTCCTTTTTGAAGTTCACTACTCCTTTTTCTGCTCTTTTCACTCCTTTCTTTCCCCAGAACAGCAATTCTGTTGTTCCATGGTTGTTTTCACACAAATTGCCTTCTACTTCTGGTTTATCTCCATCCATTCGTCCCTCACAGAGTCAAATCTTAAAACAGACACTGCTCTGAGATTTTTCAGTATTATAAACTCTGAGCTTGGATTAACAGGGAAGTTAATTAGATATGCATGGAAGTTACACTTTTTTACTCCCCAAAGTGTCTCACCAAGATGCTTCTCTTTTCTCCACCCAGTGGAAGAAAAACATCAAGTTACTCCAAAACCAAACCCTGGATTCCTTTAAAAATTCTGAATTCTTCCAGTATTTGGTTTTTAAAAATATGTGGAAATTTATATTTTGCAGATAAATAAATCATATCAGGTAATTAAAAATTCTGTGAGTGCCCTGTGAAAACTGTTCTAACCCACATCAAACAAAAGTTTAACTTCAAAGCCTTTGAAAAGTATGAAAATTAATTATTCCTGAGGAATCACTGGCTGAGATTACACAGAAATAAAATGGGGAAAAAAATAAAAAAGGGAATGTCTCAGACAATCTCAAACCCCCAGAAAATGCCCTGTTAGTAGCTGCCCTCTCCTGTATGAAACTCAGGTTTCTGGAAACCAGAAACTCATCTAAAAAAATCCAGAAAACTGCAGAGGAAATGGAAAGGTTTGTTGCTCCTGTCCACAGATCTGTTCCATCTGCTCAGCAGGAGGCCTCAACTGGAGAAAGGTCTCCACTTTGGGGCATCCCACTGCAAGGAAGATAAGGACTAATAGGAAAACATTTAGAGAGCCATGGGAACAATCAGGTCTCTAAGGGATTCCTTTCTGAGAAAAATTAGCTTAAACAATGCCAATTTATTCCAAGAGAAATGAGAGAAGAAATGGAAAGAGCTTAAGAATTAAAAGGTTTTTGTGCAGGAAAATCTGTTTCTCATACCAAAGACAAGAAACAGATGTCCAGAAGTACCACATTAGTGAGGGGGGGGGAATCAGGTTAAACAACAGGAATGGGATCAGTCTGAGTAAATATAGGTGTCTGCACTGCAGGCACCTTCAGCTGAAGAAACCAACCCCAGTGAAGATGAGGGGGAGATTCATTTTGTACTCAAAAAATCACTAGTGGAATTCAGCTGCACTGAACACAAAGATGAGATGTCCATGGGACACCCTGTGAGAGGTTGGCAGAGGTGACTCCCAGCTTTCCAGGGAGGGCTCAGGAGCAGACAGAGCAGGGAAAGGGGAGAGCAGAAGCTGCAGTTGTGGCTACAGCCCTGCACCTCCACCAAGCTCTGCTGCTGAAGGCAACAGTGCAAATGTCACGACATTTGCTCATGTCAACCCTGGCACATACCAGAAAGTTCTGGCCAGAAAACAGCAGGAGAGATGCCCAAAAGAGAGAACAAGGGAAGCCTGGTTTCACAGAGGAGGTTTCATTCCAGCCAGAGAGCAGAGTTGTGACAATGTCCAGTGTGACAGACACAGAGCAGCTGCAGCTTCTTGGGACTCTCATTCAATTGTGCATCAGTTAAAATAAAACTGTATTCAAAATACTTTGACACCAAAAAAGGCCCACATATGTCAAGATGCAGTTGAAGGAAGCATTAAAGAAGCATCTTTGTATTAAATTAGTATAAGTAAACTTAACTCACTATGAATATTTAACTATTTCATAACAATACACACAATGCTTAGCTACAATATAAATAAGTCAAATAAGGTTTCAAAGGGAATATGGTTTAGAGGGCTGTTATTAATTCAGCAAAGCAAGGAGCCTTGGAATACAGACATTTTATCAACCAACTGCCTGCTCGGGGAGATCCTGCAGACATGAAATCAAACTGTAAGAAAGCCACCCTGAGTAGGACACAAATAACCCTAAATAAACAGATCCTGCAAGCCTCTGGTGAATTTGAGCCAAATCTCTGTTGCAAATTAAATCCACAACATTTAGGGTCACCTCTGCATTTTCCAGGCTTGGTCCCACAAGGCACAGCTGAATGGCACCCAGGGTGAAAGCAGAATTGCCTCTCTAGACCCAGACCTGGCACATCCACGCATCAGTTGTTGTGAAAAGCCAAACCACCACCACGAAGTCCTTCTGCAACCACAGCTGCTGAAGAGCCAGGACCATGCACATTGGCACTTAGACCAGTGTCCCAGCAGAGTCTACCAGCTTATACAGCTTGAAGGAGGCTCAAGGAAAGTGTGATCTCTGATTTCAGGGGTTACCTAAACTAACACTAAATTCAGAATCATTTTTGAATCTGCCCACAGTTAAAATCTGGGCTTGTCATAAAATTCCTCTGGGAGGGCCAGTTCCTTTCTCAGCTAAGCAGCTCAGACATTGCCTGACAGAGTGCAGAAGTGCAGCTGCTCCAGGACAGAAAGCAGGGACTGTGCTGGCAATGAGATGGGTAGGACTGGTTAGGATTACCATGGCAGGAATTTGTTCCTCGTTAGCTGCCACAAGAGCTGCTGGACAAACCTCATTGCAAACCACCATTGCCTGCAACCTCAAGGGCATTGGAAGAAAAGGGCAAAGTCTTTCTCATTTGTATGGAAGCAAGCATGTCTTCAGATCCCAAAAACCTCAGCCAAGAGTGACAAACTATTACTGTCCAGATAGAAGCACTCATGTTTGAAAACATCTGCAAGGCATCATGACCCAGTGAAGAGAGGAAAGGCAGTGCCTTGCCACCAAGTCAAAGAGAAAAGGGAGTCTGTGTGATTGCAGTGGTCCACACCTCCAGCTGCTCTGCTCACCCCAGGAATGCTCCAGCTGGGAATGAATAGATCCCAACGTTAAAAACCAAGGCAGTCTCATCTGTTTGATTTCTGCATGTACCCACCACTAGAGGCCATTGCATTTCTCCTCCTCTAGGGAAGGCTGCCCTCAGTTAAACCCCAGTGGCTGAATGCAACAAAAAATTACATATTTTAAATCAAACTCAGCTTGAGGAGTTCCAGCCCAAATGACTGATAAGAGATGACTGGCTGTGATTTGTCCTGCCTTAATATCCAACACTCAGCCTGGGGACTTTAGGTTTGAGACACAAACTTCAGCAATCTCACTTAGGTTTCTTGTCCAACTTATATCTTCTGGCATCCTCTCAAGACAGAGACAGGCCAATTTTGTTTTAATCCATCTATTTAATTGAAACAATGTCAGAGGACTATAGTTTACCCATGTGCTTACACGTGTACACCCAAACTCCAAACGACACCCAGTAAAGCAATTTCTCAGATGTTTCTTGTTAGTTTTCCATGGTGTTTCAAAGTTGCAGGTTTGGTCCTGATGCAACTGGCTGCGAATGCTTGCCATGTGCACAGTTCCAAGGGCTGTGAATGGGAGTTTGCACATATTATAATAATTCTCTTTTTCCCTCATGGCAAAACAGGGGCTCATCAAACCAAGGTGGACTCAGATCAGCTCAGTTGGTTAAAACTTGGTTGTAATAACACCAAGGTCATGGGTTCAATCCCCTGTATGGACCACTGATTAAGAGTTGGACTCAATGATCCTTGTGGGTCACTTCCAACTCAGAATATTCTGGGATTCTGTGACCTTATTAGTTATGTAGTGCCATGGTACATGCCAGGAGAGAAAAGGTTCAGCCTTTGTGCTTGTAGCAGGGGTGGAAATGGCACATATCTCACCAAGCAGCAGGGTGGGAAAGTCATTCACCTTGTGAAAGTCACTGCTCTGCTTTTTGTGTGCCTTTCACCACCTTAGTCTCAATTGCACACCTCTAGGAGTTTTTTGACTTTGCCTCTGTCCAACTTTGTACCCTCCCAATGTTACAGGGGTGTAGCAAAGCTATCATGGCAAAGACAGATTGAAGTACCACACCACCATCCCCTTGTGAGGTTGGCTGGATCACCAGCAGCCCCAACCCACCTGACAGTGCCCACCTGAGTGCACTGACAGCTCCTCTGGGTCACACACACATCACCTTCCTGTGCCCAAACAAACCTCCAGACTCAAATGAAAGGCACTGTCATCTCTAAATCCCTTGTAGTAGTCTTTAAAACATTACAGATGGATGAACAGTCACCACCTTTTTAAGATCATTGCACATTTGTTCTCTTTTTAACAAGAGATCATTAACCTTGTTTTAAAAATACACAGGTTGGAGAGCAGTAGTTTGAGTATTTTATTCCTGTTTGGCTACACTCACTGCCCTTGGTGCCAGCAGTTTACATCCTATCAAGGATTTAAGCTCTTCTGGGATGATGGCAAGTTTTTCCTGCTGGCTGAAAGCAAGGGTCACTCCAAGTAATTACTGCAGCTGCCCCCAAAGACACGGGCAGCAGAAATGATTTATCACTGTTGGCACCACGGCTCCCTGAGGTGCCAGAGAACAAAAAGGACTGAAGGAATGGTAATGGGATACCTGCACTATTTCTAGGCATTCTGCTTTCATCAGCTAAAAACCTCGTAGTGGGTGTCCCTGCAAAGCTCCAGGCTGAGAGGAAGGCCCAGGAAAAGGGGATATAAGGAAACATCCTGGTGTAATACACAGTTTCCATCACTGCTCTTGCTGTTTGGATGTGGAGGAAAGAAGCCCGTTGGATGAGAAAAGGATGCAAAGATGATTCTTTAAATGAATATTCACTGACACAGGAGACAGTTTTGCATACCTATAACATCATATTGTTCTGGGATGAACAGGCCAGAGCAGCAATACACACAAATAAGTTCCATAAAAATTTTCAAAAATATTTCCAAGGTAAAAATATTATCTTCATCATGTTGTTATTTCAGAAATATAAATGGACTTGCAAGTTTTATAATGACATCTTGGCCTGATCAAAATCCACAGAAGCTTCTTTGATTTCTGTAGAAAATGCACATATTTTCACCCAGAAACATGAGAAGAGTCCAGTTTTAAAAGTTAAGATTAGTTGCAATCTTATTAATTTCCTAGAGCTGGGAGGGCCAAAATTTCTGTGATCTTAATAAGCCATTTTAAACAACCCACTGATGCCCCCCTTGTTAGGACTATCCTACACTTCTCCACGGGAAAAATTTAAAAAAAAAAATCTTAAGGATCATGGTCCATCATTATTAGGTGAGCCTGAAACCCGTCTTGGCGCGTCAGAGCATCCCGCGGGTTTTCCGCAAAGACTGTGGGATTTCAGGACTATTTCCCTGCCCTGTGGCTGTGCCCGTTCACCGCCTCCGTTCGGAGCCTGGCACTACAACCAGGAGCTTTCTGGCTTTTTTAGGTACCCCCGAACGTCACTAGATGGCAGCAAGAAACTACAATTGGCAACACGATTATCCTCTCCCATCTGAAGCTCTCAGGCTTCGGGTGGCCCTGGAGGGCTGGAAACCCATTTTGCCCAAGGATAATAATCCCTTTTATCCAGGACAACTGTCCTTTGGGACACATCTTACTCCTCACCACAGTCCAACAGCCTTCCAAAAAACCAGAGTTACCCAAAGGCATCCATAACACAAAGATCACACAGAGCCCCAAACTTCTCGAGTTTCACAACACTGACAAGCATTGCCTCTCCAAGAGGCTGCAGGGCTGTTCCCATTCCCAAAATCTCTTTCTGCCCTTGCCATAACCCCTGCCTCGCATCACTTCTTGCTTTCCCAACAGAGAATTTTGTACATCCAAGTGGCAAAAAGGGATCTGCTAGAAAAGCTTTCAGCCACCTGTTCCTCCAGTCCATCCCAAATCGTGACCTCCAGCGGGAAACACATCATCAGAGCATCTTTCCACTGCTGGTTTCTTTGGTAGGTGCTTTCTCAAGCTGTGTGTAGGACAACAGGGGTCACATACACTCAGTGTCAGACAGCAGAGCACTCTGCCCTGTGCCTTCTGAAAACCATCCTCAGTTACCAGCCACGTCTGCCTGGCATTGCCTCCCCACCCCAGATCCTTTCCAAGAGCCCTTCAGCCTCTACTCAGCCCCAGCCATGACTCACTTTCTCCATCTCTTCCCCTCTCATGGGGCTGTTTTCTGCCAATGATAATCTGGGGCAGCTTTTCAGGGTGTTTCCACACACACTGATTCCTCCTTCAGCTCTAAGGCCCCTATTTCTTTCACCAGCCTCTCTTTTATTTTATTTTCTATTAGAGCTGCCTTTTTCTTTTTATATTACTGTACTGATTAGCATGACAGAATTGCCTCCTGCTGCCCCAGCTCATCCCTGTGTCCTGATGTACCCACAGAGATGCTCTCCTCACTTGCCTGATGGGGTGAAAGGCCAGAGGAAAGAGCATAACTGGAATAACCCCTCGGGTTTGTTTCACTCTGTTTTCAGTATTCACTTACAGGTCAGGGACTCCTTTGGTCACCTGCCTGGCCGTGCATTGTGCAGCATTTCCCCACACCAGATCCCCTGGCAGCTCTTCTCAAGGGGTAAGGGGGTCACTCATCCATCCTGCCTTCATCACCACACTGCTGCCTCCTGGCCAGGGGGAGAAATACTAACACAGAGAAGGATGTTTGAAATGCATGAGAACAGAGTCAAACTCTCCCAGGACATAAGAACTGCAGCACTGCCCCACTGATATTCCCTGGCAGCAACCAACCCTCAGCTTCACCATCCAATCCAACAGCAGCCCCAGCAAACAGGAAGCACTGCCATTAAACAGACACTCCACCAGGAAGAAAATAGAGCTGCTAGCAGGAAAAGGGTAAGTCTATTTTCTGGTGCCCACCCAGGCATAAATAGGTATTGATTTTCTAAAAGGCAAAGTGCTGGTTATCTTCATCAACTCCGTTTAGCAGCTGCTGAGAAGGTCACTCCTCAGCCCTTGCCACAGTGGCTGTTTCTCCAATTCCAGAGCACTCATGCAGCTTTGGATCTAAAATGTTATTTGGCTGAAACCTCTGGGTTAGTCCTCAGAGGGGGCAGCTGCCTGGCAGAGGTGCAATAACATCAGTGAACCCCCTTAACCCCATCCCTTGCCATTGCCTTGTGCCAAAAAGCAGCAAAGGAAAGTCCCCAGAGAGCCCTTAAGTACACAAGGGAAAGGCAGGTTATTTCCAAACTTGTAAAGGCTCTGTTCCTGCAAACAATAGTGAAATTTCCCATGCAGAGAAGTATCTAAAGTATTTCAGAGATAACCTGAACTTCTGTGAAAAGCAATGAACTCTGCTTTGCTCCCACAGAGCCTCACACATCACAGCTGAATTGCACAGCAATTCATGGTCAAAGCCTTATCTCAGGAAGTTGCATCACCCCAGCAACAAACCATGTTTGGATGTGTCAGATGTTATGGCATTTGAGTACATAACCTACTTCCACTGGCTGAATTTTCTCTTATTTCCACCACAGCACAACCAGGGAGGGGAACAGAAGTTACTCAGCTGTGCTGCAAATCAGCATTTAACATCCTCATTGCTGCAAAGGGGAAATTGCTGGCACTGAACCCATATAGGGCCAAACCTCACTAGTTTATCCCACTTCTATGCCCACTCTTGCTGAAGGTCAGGGCACAGAGAGATGGACACCACGTGGCAGCTTGAATGACCCCATTCCCTGCTGCCCATCTCGTTCCAGATATGTGGAGCTGGTGTTGGTGTGCCAGAAGTCATGGGGTGCCCCTTTAGCCATGCAGCAAGCCCCCACCTGGGCATCCTTCAGTTCCCTCTGCAACCCACATAAGTCCCTTGTGCTCACTGTGGACATCCTCGAGACATGGCCTAGATGTGGCTGAGGGCATGGCTGTGATGGGACTGCACCTCTGAGAAAGGGTGTCCTACTTTCTGAAGTGGGAATGTGTCTCTGCCAAGTGTCTCAGTTTTACCTTTCCTTGAGGCTGCACATGAGAGGTTTTGGGGAAGTGGGGGAGGAAAACAGGAAGAGACAAGGACATTAACACAGCTTGACTGTTCAAGAATTCACAACAAGGAAGCCCAAATCAGGTGCCTACAAGTCTTATGCAGCAGACCTCCTTCCACAGCATCAAGTGAAGGAAGCTGTGCCCACCTAAAACCTCAATACAGGCTCTAAAAATTTCCCTGAAGAGGTTGGAGAAGGGAAAAAAAATATTAGACACCAATATCCAAGATGTCAGCTCAGGGTTCAGTCCCACCCCTGTGCTGGATCCACTAAGCAAAGGCACCTCAGAAGTCCGAGGCAAATCTCTTTGATGCTCATCACTGTTTCCCCTCTTGCTCCCCTTTCTCTCTCCCCACACTCACTTTCTGTGCACAAGTCACTGGTGAGCAGTTGCTGCTGCTCTCTCACACATCCCCCACCCTGTGCTCCTCAGGGATGCCAGCAGGGTGGTGGGCTGTGTGTCACCCCAGGGCTATCTGCATTTGACCTTCAACATTACCAACTTAGCCCAGAAATGCACCAAATGGTTTTACTGGTGCTACCACAACAGCAAATGGCAGAATCCCACATCCAATGCAACACTTGCTTTTTCTTGTTCACCCCTTTTTCCCCAGCTTGGACTTGTACATCTTCCCCTCAGCACATAACGTAAGCGAAACACAAAGAATACAGCATGAAACAGTGCCAATGGTTTCTAGTTAAACCCTGTTAAAAAATAAATGGTATCTTTCCCTTTAGTGCATTAGCATCCATTTTTTAAAACAAATCATCAGGAGGAAGCTATTATAAGATGCTGCTTGATGCAGTGCACAGAGTACAAAGCAGTCTCTCCTTCCTCTGTCTTGCCAGCCCAGCAGGGCCACATCAGTGCCAGCTCTACAGGAACCTATGGATGTGCAAAATCCTGTACCAAGAGGGAGAGGACACAACTCCAACTAAAATCACTGCCATTTCAAAGAATGAGTCAGGGCCAGGGGGGAAAATAATGATGGCAACGTGATTTTGTAAAGAGCAAAATAGTTTCATCTTCCCCCACCAAATGCCTCCATCCTCCCCAAGCAAAGCAATGTCCTTCAGAGCCCCAGAACCTTTTCCTCCAGTGCTGTTTTAAAGGTAAACCAGCAGGAGAAATGAACTCAACACGAGAGAGATCCACCTCCTAGGACACCTCCCTGGGCTTCTCCATGTCTTGGACAGCTGCCATGGATTTTTGTCTCACATGCACTGGAGCATAATCATGTCTGGGAGGAAACTGGTCACTTCAGGTGTTCGAGATCACTGTGCACATGTAAATATGTAGCTAGATAATGGCAATTATATAAAATAATACTCTGTGTGATTATATAATGATAAGTTACAAGGGGTTTATAACACCTCCACTGTTGAGGTCTTATGTCATCCTGGTTGCCACTCATGCCAATCCTTCCAGTGTGACCTCAACAACAGTTGCAGAGACAGACTGACAGAAATCCCTGGGTCTGAGAGGGTCTTGCCTTCCCAGAGCAGTGGAAGTGGGATCACAAAGTACTTTGCTGCTCCCTGTACGGATCAGTGTGGGGAAGAAAAGGTGAGCTGCAAACATCCTTCCCTGCCAGGGGGCACACATTTCCCAGTAGGGCACCATGACAGCCTGTGCTGGAGAGGCTCTTGTAGATACTTAGAGCTGTAACCCCCCTGCACAATCCCCAGGGTTCCCAGGAGTGAAGGTGCCCATTGTTCACTTAGAAAACCCTTTGCTTGATTTTAACTGGAAGGCTGGGTCTGCTCATGCCTCAGAAACACCCAAAATATATGGAGGCAGGACCAGGACACACGAGGTGCTTGGGAAGGGAGAGGAGCACCACCTTCCATTCCCCTGGGTGTATCAGCAACAGATGGGGCTGCTGGAGGGAGGCAGGCATGCAATCCCACCAGTCTGTGCCCACTGCCATCCAAGGCTCTTCTCCTGCAAAGCTGCTGTCCCACAAAAGTTCATACACGGGCACAAACTTGGCACAGACTGTACTGGCTGCAGTGGAACACACACAAACACACCACACTAAGCACAAGCCTGAGGCCACCCAAACCCAAACCACAGCTGGGAAGAGTGACCAAAATCCTTAGGGGGATTAGGAACCACCACAAGCTTAGAACTAGGATTTTGCTTTTAATTGACTAAAATGTACATGCTTGATTCTTGCTGAGTTATCCCCCATTGTTCACATACATGCTCTCTTCTTTGAATTCTTTTTATTGGTCCCATATGCCTCAGCTCCGGCAGCTGAGCCAAGTCATCTTACCAGAATTTAAATAAAAATAACATAGGCTTACACATTACTCCCATGAATTTTTTCCTACACAGGCATTTGCTTTTCC
Organism: Hafferia zeledoni; assembly: GCA_035583235.1. NCBI lineage: Eukaryota > Metazoa > Chordata > Aves > Passeriformes > Thamnophilidae > Hafferia > Hafferia zeledoni. The sequence continues at coordinate 59,684,259 of JAWWEV010000083.1, forward strand.
CTACTTTGAATGTGTTTTTCTGGCTTCCTCTCTCTGCAGTCAGGTTTGTGTTTTCTCTGTAATATTCATCCCTCTAGGGTTTCAGAGGGCTTTGGAAGGGCTTGGAGAAAGTACTCCAGGCAGTCAGATATCAATGTCTTCCCTTGATCTTTCTTATAGCATATCCCACTGTCCACTCTGCCTGGCACTAGAAGGAAAAACCTCCAAAAGAGAGCAGGTGAAGTTAAAAAAAAGCTTAAATCTTCCTCAGGAGACATTCAGCTAAGCTGACCTCAAGGTCCTGAACTACCCCGTCCAGTACCTCCAGTGCTACTTCTGGGCACTTTGAGAGGACACTCAAGAGTCCTCTTCTCAGGACCTGACTCTTATAGAATGGTTTGGGTTGGAAAGGACCTTAAAGATCATCTAATTCCAACCCTCCGCCATGGGCAGGGACACCTTCCCCTAGACCTGGTTACTCAAAGTCTCATCCAACTCAGCCTTGAACAATTCCAAGGAAGAGGTGTCCACAACTTCTCTAGGCAAGCCAACCAAGCAATGGCATGTTCACGCACACACTTACACAGGGAAAATCCAACAGCTCCAGCTTCTGAGGCAGGTCCTCCACTAGCTGTGGTGTCCAGGATGAGGAGAAGCTGCTGGAGAGTGCAGGAGTTTCTTGCCTTTCACAACTGGCAGCCACACAGATTGCCACAGGTACTCACCTGGGCTTAAATACTGCTTTTTTAACCAAGACCCAGGAAAACACAATTACTTACTAATCACTTACTAATTAGCCAGTCCTCCAGGTTTTCTCAAAGTCTGACAGCTTGACTCTGGGATGGATCCTAAGTGAGACTGTGAGATCAACAACTGTCCCTGTGTTATGGTTTCAGCCAGGTGGGGCCTAAATTTAGGTTTTAAAGTTCGGACTAGGCCTGAAAATTGTCAGGTGACTTGAGCTGGGCTGAGCTAGCTAACAGCTGACTTCTT
>JAWWEV010000083.1:59698817-59708822 GCA_035583235.1 Hafferia zeledoni
CATCCCTGGAGGTTTTTCAGCTGAGCTTGGCCGTGGCACTGAGTGCCATGATGTGGTAAAGGGACTGGAGTTGGACCGAGGGTTGGACTTGATAATCTCGGAGGCCTTTTCCAACCCAAACAATTCTATGATAAGCATAGCATAGGTCACCAGAAAAAAAAAAATGAAAACATGAAAATAATCATCTTGGTCCTTCCCTGAAGGGTAACCCCCTTTTCTTCATGCATACATGAGCTGGGAACACACCTGGGTTCTGTTCCACATGACTGAGGCCCGGGAGTGGCCCAGCTTGTTCCTGCAGGGGCCTCTGTCGTAATGGCGTAAGAAGATATCGTTCTGAAAAACAAAAGGACAAGCTGTAAGAGCAGGTTCCAGCAGTGCAGGGAGAGGTTCCGCACCAGACTGGAAACACAGCCTTCCACTGCCAGCAGACAAGTTCAGCTGTCTTTGAAATAATTACCCAGAGAAGCTGCTCACAGTTTCAAACTTCAGCGTAGGTTTGGCACCTGAGCTGTCGTACACCATCCGTCCTCCCCCACATTTAAAAAGCACATGAGTTGCACCTATTGTACAAGAACCTGGCCTGTAATTTGGTGATAATAAAGAGGCCTGAAAACAAGAGAGATTTCTGAAAACTAGCAACGGGAGGGGTCATTTTCCTGAGGTGCCTCCAGCTGGACCTACACTTTACAGTAATCTTCTTCCCAGACTTCACTGGAAAATTTAAAAAGCAGAAAAATCATGTTTCCCTTCTCTTTTCTGGTTAAGACTTACTAAATTACCATTTTTTTCTTCAGAAGGTGACTCATGCCCTGCATTACCCTCCCTTAGTCAGCTGTGCTGTAACCTGATGCTGCTTCCCCTTGCATTTTTCAGCTCTACTCTCTGGCTCTGCAGGTATACCCTTCATCTATGCCTGGAGACCCTGCACACTTAGAAAAACTACATTTGAGTCACACAACTGCAACTGCTTTTTCTCCCTTTAAACTGACAAAAACTCGCTAAGGGCCTGACTGCAGAGCCTGTGAGATCAGCAGTGCTGCAGCTGAGCACACTGTTGGGCAATCCCCAGGTGCTGTTGGCACTCTGGAGCAAGCTGGGAGACTCATCTTGGAGAGTCCTGCTCACCCACACCCAAAAGGGACATAACACCGAGTGAAACCTGCTTGGCATGGCGAGTAAAGGAAGGCTGGAGAATGAGGAAGTCTCATTGTTTGCTGCCTGCAGAGCTGAGGACAAGGAAAGCCATGCAGCACATAACATTTTGTTTCATGTGCTGGTAAAGTCCTTTACACGCTCCCACAGTGATTATTGATGACTGTGCCAAAAAGGCAAGCTGCCATATACATGAGCACATTACTTCCTGGACTCTTAATTCTGCAAGGAGACTTAAAGTCCACACAAGTTGAGACTGGTTTTCAACTCCTGAGAAGTAACTGCAACATGCACTTCACAATCCATGCTCATAATCCAACACTTTTATCCTCAAACTTACTAACCAACCATTCTCTTCAACAGACACAGCACTAGAGATGGGCTAGGAGAGGAGACCTCATCTCTGAAGTACTCAACCATGGAACAACCCCCTTCACTCAGTAGCATAACATTTTTTGGACAGGCTATGTCCTTTGCTGTTGAAGCAGGTAGAAGACATTTATTTCCCTCATGCTCAATCAGGCTGTTTTTAGCTACTGGAAGAGGGAATAAGAGCAAGGTATTGCTGGAACAAACCTCCAGCAAACAATTAGTCCTATTTCCTTCAAAAAATTAGCATGAGGCCCACAGGCATGGCTATAACCATTTATGTAAAAAAAGATACTGATATAATAAAAACACTGGGTGAAAGATAAGAAATAAACTGAGTCAGAAGCTGAATTACATGTTTTTCCTGCAGCACTTACATCCAGGTTCTGTAGACAGTACCAGCAAAACGTGTGCTTGCAGTTCTTGCACATCATCTGAGCACAGCCCTCGTTTCTCTCAATGTAGATCCGACAAACTGGGCACTGCTTAATTGGTGCCTCTGTCTCTGTTCCAACAAGGGATCTAAAAGAACAAGGAAACATTAAATTGAAGTGTGAATGCAATTACTGTGGATATTCTGGTCCACTGCCTAAAGTGTACTGTGGTTATTTTCCAAGGCATCTAATGTTGTTGTCCTAATGCATTAAATGTGTGAAGCTTCTTATATTCAGTACAATACATTGATATACACTCAATATCAGGTGTAAGGCTATTAATACACTCCATTGCCTTGTTTCCATTAAAAGTGAAACTCCATTGCCTTGTTCTTTTATGCTACATAAAAACAACACTCACTACACCCACAAATTAATCACCTATAGCATTAAAACTTAGGACTTTGTTACAGGCAGCTTGCACAATTCATTTAACAGGACTGGATTATGCAACTCATAGCACTGTCCTTGTCTGAACAAAATAAGCTTAAACTCTACCAAAGCCAGAGATCAAACCTGGAGAAGAAAAATCACAGCAAGAGCTTTTTGGCAATTCCTTATTCAATGAAGTCTCCAGCAAGCAGAATGCTTAAAGTCTTTCACTTCTTGCAAAAAAATTATAGGAAACTTCGAACATACTACTAAACATAATCTGATTCTAAAAACAAAGGTGAGTGGTCAGAGAAATGACATAATTTAAACACAACAGTGTTTTCTTTCTGTAGATTAATGACTTATGCAACCTTGTCTGTAGGTTATTTGCACCTATGCAAAATGAGCATAAATCAGGTTTCTCACAGCAGATGAAATTTACACTCTGTAAGAGTTAAGGTTTGTCTATGCAGAGATTTTATAAGTATGAAGCAGAGCTGATTGCTTAATCACAGTATAAGCAAAATTTGGATCCTGGATTATTGGTATATTGGATTATCTGTATGGACAAAAAGTAATAATTGTAGTATGGAAACAAAGCTCTGGAGGGCTCAACATTTCAGAAGTATCAGTCACAACTGAAGCTTGACAGATACACAAATAATACTAAGCATTAAAAAATAAAATGTATCCTTTAAAGTAATATTTAGACTGGAATTGTATTTAGGAAATATTGGCAGGGATGGATGGTCTCAGAGATGAACCCAAGGATGTAGAAAGAAGTTGCTTCGAGCCCGATGGGAGGCACCATGACAAAAAGAACCAAAAGACTGCACGGATTCCCCTCCTACCCTTGCTCAGTGGGGACTGGAGTAGTTTGGGTGTCCTGGCACAGGTGCTGCAGGTGCCAAGCCTCCTTGCAGGAGGAGCAGAAGGTCAGGTGGCACACCGGGCACTCCACCGGCAGCGGTGCCCTGGTTTCGCTTGGCGCAATGTGGCACACGGTCTGGCAGTCAGCTGTGGGGCACCATGTCCTCTGGGGGTCCAAGTGCACTTCTGAAACACAACAGAGAGAGACAGAACTGTTTGTACAGTGCCCTGTTCATTCCATGGCACGTGGTTGGGTACACAAGACCCAGTTCTGCAGGTGGGTGTGGAAGTGCTCCATGCCCACGGGCATTTGAGCCCACTCTTCTTTAGGCAGGTCTGCAGCTGAGCTCTGCTGAGGCACCTGCACTGAAAGCATCACAAGAACAGAAACACACTACATGGAACATCCTTTTGACTTTTTATAGAGAGGCCTAAAATATGAACCTCACTTCTGCTGGTTGAGAAGCACATGTCTCCTGTGACACCAAGTATTTCACATGTACCAGCCATGCAGTAACTTGCATGTGAACAGCAGAGGGACTGTAATTAAATTAATGTCAAGTCACTTGCCTTGTTTTATTTGCTCCCCTGTGTCTACAAACTCCAGTTAATATACACTGTATGGTATCATCACTATTTGCCTGGTAATCAGATTAGAACAATAGTCAAGCTTGGGGGTGGAGACATCGAGTTACAGAGAATGATAAATGTTGATTCTTCCTCTTGCTTCCTGATCTTTATTGAAGGAATTGGAAATTGCAGAAGCTCCCTGCCCCTCCTCCTGCCCTGGGAGCTCTCTGGTACCACCACTGACATCCATTAGATGGAGGAGATGTCTCAGAAACAGGTGCAAACCCTGACTGTGAGATGATTATTTCCTCTTATTCTACTGCACGTGCTTCCTTTGCCTCTCAAAACAAACAAACATTTTGCTTTCCACTGAACGAGAGCCAGAACAAATTAGTTTGCAGCTTCATTTGTGGGGAGAAGAGAGACACGGCCCAACAAGTAATTCCTCATTTTTACATACTTTTAAAAAGTAGAGTCCTAACTGAGAAATTAGTATTTATGTAGGCTCCCTCCCTATCGCATTTACTCCTTTACAGAGTAGGTTCTGTGTGTTTTCTGTTGATTAAAGGGCAGTTAAAAGGAGATAAATTGTAGTTCCTGCAGATGCTGCTTAACATACCCAACTTTGGAAACCTAAATTCTCCTATCCTGTGTCTGGGTGAAAGACAGGATGTCTGGTTTTGACATCATTGGGAGGAGAGGAGTTGGGTTGTACATCTCAATGTTTTTTACCAGTTTGTTGCAGCAAAATGCCCTGTATGAGATGAAACTCCTTCCTCTCCCACTTCCTCCATTTTACAAAGAACTTACAGATGGAGTTTTGCAATCCATCCTGTCTCATACTGTTTGGTTTACCATGGAGTAAAAATGAAACCAGAAAAAACTTAAAAAGCACAGCCAAAAAAATGGTAAGATTCTCATCCTGCTCTGACAAGTTGTTCCATCTTTAGGTTTAGGGCCATTTCTCTTCCAACTGCTTTTCCACAGCCAGTTCAGCCACAACTGATTCCACTCTGAGGAGGAAAGTCCTCACAAACAGAGCCAGTACTGGGCAGTGATAAGGCCAGTTTTCAGGAAACATGTGAGCAGGCAAGTGAGATTTGAGGCAGACAGAGGACATGCAGCACACTGAAGAAAAGAATTTCTGTCTCAGGAGAGGTACTCACTGAAAGGAGGAGTCTGTGATTCTATTTCACAGAATTGTAGGAACACCTCCTTTTAAAATGGACTACATTTTGGTCAGGCACAAGAGGGAGATTTCCATCATCCACCACAGCCTCTTGAGCAACTGGCACAGAAACATAATGCATGTGTCCTAACCACATCCTAGTCCTTTATTTCTTTACTTCTAATAGGGGCTGACATCAGCCCCATCCTAAATAGACATAGAGCATTTTTCTTTTACTAAAATATGCTGCACAGAAGCTCTGGGGCTTGGCCCTAACTGGATGCAGAGAAAATACAGCTATGTAAGAAAGCTGGTTTTAAAGCCTGCAAGTATTTGCATTCTAAGAATGTGGAACCTACAAAAGAATAGCATATTGTCAGTGCATTCCTTGTTAAAGGTAACAATTGTCTATAGATAGAAAATTCTGTGCCAATTCTCACTATTTTTTCACACAATATGAACAAAGTCCATTAAAAAAGCAGAATCCAATAAGCCAAGTCCAAGTGATGAGCCCAAAAATGGGGTCAGCCTTGGAGACAGTGCTAAACCCAGGACAGGCAAAAGGTCTTGGCCAGGGCTGGGATTAGTGCTTGGTGTCCAGGTCAGAGCTTTAGTTAGCAGGAATTGCTGCTCCCAGACATCAGTAAGCTGGATTTCTTGCTGGGGCCAAAAGGCAAAGCAAAAAGCTGTGTCCAAGTCTGCTGCTTGGATAGAGTTTTACTCATCATAAAGGAGCAAGCACAGATCTGAGAATCATCATGAAAAGAGGCAGCAGAGGTGGAGGAGGATTTGTCAGACTTAAGCAAGTAAGAAAAGGGAAGGAGGATTTAAAAAATAGACAAGTTTCAGGCTTCTGTGAGTGGGAGGCAGTGAAAAAAAGAGATGTGAGTTGGACAACAGATCATGGGTCAGAATCTTCAGTTAAAAAAGGTTTTACATGAAATGGATTAATGTATTACAAAAATGTCTCTCTTCCTTAACCCTCTAATATGGTGATTTAAAGAGCTCTGATTTCCATTGTATAGGACTGTACTATAAGAGCTCTGATTTCCACTGTGTAGGATTGGCTTATGAACTGAAAGGACTTCCTAAGGAATTAAGGATAAATGAGGAGGTGGTAAAATAAGAGAGAGAAATAAAATATGAAAGCAAGGTTGGGAATTAGTTTTCTATTTGGCCTGAGTGCCACAGCTAAAATCTGCACTTGCCCATGAACTCTGGGGCTTATTTGAGTATAGTAATTTTGAAGTTTTTGTATTTTGTGGTCATTCACAGTGACTCATGTCAGATGAGATCCTGTAAAAACCTCTATGTTTTTCTGTATGACCATCTTTTCAAGTGAATTACTTTGCTTAAACTTTTACAAACCTCTGCACTGTCTCACACATTCCCAATCCACCTCCATGAATCTGAGCATGCAAGGCAAGAACATAAATAGTCTTTCAAGGAAAGTTTGAATCCAGGCAGAGTCAGGGCAGATGAGTCGCAGACACAGCACTCTGCAAACCACCACGCAGTGAGTTCTTTGATAAACTAAACACTGCAAATTCCAGCTGAGACTTTCGAGTTGCTTTGTCTTTGCAGTGTCTCAGTGTCACCTCCACTGACACTCCAAAAAGGAAGGTAAGAGAAACAAAAAGGTTCACACCTCGCTCGAACTTCAACCTCTTGTACAACTCAAACTGGTCCACAGGCACCAGACAGGCAATCTGAAATGAGAAACAAACACACAAAAAGGCATTAGAAACACGACTTAAAAAAAATAGTAAGCATGATGTTCTACACACCTATTGGCCTTCAAATCCACCCTTTTTCTTCTTTCTTGCTTTCAGCCCCACGTTTCTCCACACCTTGACTTCCCTCACCAAAACTTAAAGTGGTTCTTGACCTCCCCTATTTCAGTGACACAGCCAAGTTGATCAGCCCACAACTTTCTTATGGGAAAAGGGAAAGCCTTCTTTGTGGATTCAGTGTTCACTTCAGGCTTCTCAGTTGAAGGATTCAGTGTTCACTTCAGGCTTCTCAGCTTCGTCTCATGTTGATTTAATATAACGAAGAGTGACGTGTCACCAGCCTTGCAGACTCCAGCATGTTGTTCATGCACAAGAACACAGCCCAAATGCACAGTTAGTCATTCATGTCTCCCAGTCTCAATGGTTGGGTCACACAGCTCTCAGGAACTTAAAAGCCAGTCTGGTTTCCATCTTTTATTCCCTTTATGGAGTTTGGGCTGAGACAACTGATGCCATTAATGTTGGAATTTGCCTCAGACACCCACCAGCCCATTGGGAACTGGGCTGAGGATAAATTCAGTTGGCACAGGCAATCAGGCTTGGCTGTTACATTTTACACATTACCATAATTAAACCAGCAGCCTAAAAGGCTCAATGCTCTAATCTCCAATTAACAGTCGACGTAAGAAAACCAAGTGGCCTATTTAAAACTAATAAGCAAACCTGCACAGAGGGCAAGAAGGGATTCAAAAGAAACTGCACAGACACTCCAGGAGATACAAGTTTGTTGGAGTCAGAATGTGGGATCACTCTCTTTATCTGCTTCACTTGTAATGTTGTACCAGCACTAAAAATGTCTTTCTTTTTTACTGAAAATAATCCTAGACTGATACTAATACAACACCTGACCATTTGAGGCACTCTGAGGCAGTGTAGAACTGGCAGCTTTACATTTGTATTATAAAATATGAAAGGGCTTTATTAAGGTCTCAAACCAATTGGACTTGATTGCGCAAAATTGCATTTTGTAGGGGATGCTTGGATCATTTCTTTAGCCTAAGCCAGTGTTACACAAAAATGAATCCAAATTATGTCAGGATTTAACTGTTCAAAGATGCTTAAAAATGCTTACAGTTGAAGAAATCAAAGGATTTAATATCAAAATGAGAAACACCAACAAATCTCTACAAACTATATTTTTAGTCTAGTAAATCTGTTCTCAGTTAAAGTACTGTCCTCACTCAGTTTCTGAATTCAAGCTGCAAACCATTTTTAATATGAAACAATATTACATTAGTATGATTGTAAGACAGAGTTCCTGGCAAACTCTTCAGCTGTTCATCAGAGATCAGCTAAAACACTCTTGGAAAACAAATAAAAACTCAATCAAAAGAGTAAAAAGAGAGAAGTTTAGCAGATTCAGCAAAGACACATCATTTCAGTATTGGCCACTCCTCCTCAGTGCAGCTTCAAACCTAAATAGTTTGGAAAACAAAAAATTTATGTACATTTCTCCAGCTGGGTGAGCACTGGAAACTACTTTAGATTGTCCTTCATTAGGGCTAAATTAAAACAGCAAGTCCCAATGCTGTAAGAGCCACTCTAGTGAACTGTTCAGTTGTTTGGGGTCTTTCTGTGCTTGCCTTTGCTTTTAACAAACTGTTCTATTGAGACCAGCATTTCCTATGAGTTCCCATGTGCCACATCAAAGATGTACAGGCAAACACAATCAAAAAAAAAAAAAAACAAAAACAAAAGAAACATGACTATTAGGGAAAAAAAAAAAGAAAAAACCAACAAATCCTCTCCTCAGTGAACTTTTAATCTCACTTGCACTTAATCAAGAAGGACAGCCATAAGCATGATAAGGGGATTAGGTGTTTATCTCCTCCTCGAGCCCTACCTGGGTGTCCATCCCTCTCCTCTCCTGCACAACCACACAGGTCTCTGGCCTGGTCAGGGGATGGAAAGCTGGGGAGGATCAAACCAGCAACCCAGCAGATGGCAAAGGGTCAAAAGAGAAACAGCATGAGCATGTCAGAAAGCAGGCATTTCTTATTCCAGGTTTTGAATTAATTAATGAAGGAAGAAATGCTACAGGACAAGTCCTAGGGATTTTTTTAATATGTACTGGGGGTTTAAATAAAATAAAATAAAAATAAAATAAAAAATAAAAAAGTTTTAAAAATTTTAAAAATTTAAAAATAAAAAATAAAATAAAAAATAAAATAAAAATAAAATTAAAAATTAAAATTTAAAAAATAAATAAAATAAAATAAAAATAAATAAAAATAAATAAAAATAAAATAAATAAAATAAAATAAATTAAAATAAAATAAAAAATAAAAAAATAAAATAAAAAATAAAATAAAAAATAAAATAAAAAATAAAATAAAAAATAAAATTAAAAAATTAAAAAATAAAATAAAATAAAATAAATACCCCACAACAGATGCAAGAACTCTCCTCTTCTGAAAATATTTGGATTTGAGATTTACCACACTGTTAGGAGTTGAAATAAGTTTTCTGATTTTCTATACCTTGTAAGCAACATCTGCAGTTAAAATACTGTTGTTATAAAGCACAAGAACCCACAACAGCTCTTACTAAGAACAACAGCATTTCCCTGAAGAAAAAATAACCACGGAACAAAGTAAAATTTTGAAGGGTTACTATGACAAAGGGCTCCAGCTGGACCCTTGCCAAGAGCCCAAAAAGATCACCCAATTTGGTACAATACCCAGGGGTGCTGTTGCTGCACAACTCAAAAGAGCAAAGAAAGGAAAATGAGGGAGTTCACAAGAATTTGGTTCAGTTGACACAAGGGCAAAGTGTTCAGGAACCAGGACCCAAGGAAGGACCACTCCCCTGGTTTTAAACACTGCCCACCACAGTGGAAAGGGAAAATCCTGACCCCACCTATTCTCAGGCTTTCAGGGGAGATGCCAGGAGGGAACCAAGAACATTGAGTAGCTCTCACTTCCTTTCACGCCCCTATGAATCAAACCTTGATAATCCCAAGGGAGGGAGGTTCAGCAGGACAAAGTGCTGCTCCCTCTCTCACTTCAGCAACAGGGAGCAAGGACAGAGCCTGCACTGGCAGCAGCAACAGCAGTTTGCAAAGGGGAGCATTGTCCACCTCTGCCAAAATCCCACTCATGGAGGCACTGCCTTCTTGTGCAAGGAGTGGAAAATGATTAGGTGGTGTGTAAAATAATTAGACTGGTAGGGACTGGAGCATAAGTCCTATGGGGAGCGGCTGAGGGAGCTGGGGGTGTTTAGCCTGGAGAAGAGGAGGCTCAGAGGTGACCTCAGCACTGTCTGGAACTCCCTG
>JAWWEV010000083.1:59710560-59743021 GCA_035583235.1 Hafferia zeledoni
TGCCATGATGTGGTAAAGGGACTGGAGTTGGACCAAGGGTTGGACTTGATGATCTGGGAGGTCTTTTCCAACCCAATCCATTTTATGATTTTATGATTTCAACAAGGGCTGTGGTTTGCTTTTGAAAGGGGTATAGGAGTTCAGCCTCTTTATTGTTAGAAATTACATCCACAACTTTCTTCATCAGCTACCATGCCCACTAGAGTCGTAAAGAAATACTAAATTATTCATTTTCTCAATTAAGGAGATCCTTTCTAATTTAGTGACAAATAAAAACAAAATTAAGGCTCTCATTTGCTCCCTTTGGTTGTATTTAAAAATGAGTAAATAAGAACAAAAATTTTTATTTTGACCTGAAAATAATAGGTCAGTCTGCAACATTTTCTCACATTCCTTCCCGTTTTACCATTTCAATCTCCCCCCAAAAAACATAAACCAATTTTCCAATTAAAAATAAAACTGGTGTTTTAAACGGACTCCCAGTGGGATTTTTGTTCAGCTGTGTATGGAATAGAATGCAATTAAGGGTTCTGAGATCTGGGTCACTGTCCCATTTCAGCATCACTTCCCAAAGTGCTGACAATGCTCTGTCAGGTTATCACTGGTGTAGATCATGGATTTGCACAGACAGAGGGACAATCAGCAGAATCTGCACTGCAGGCAAATCATTCTTGACAAACTTCAGAGGTAAAGGAGAGCCCAAACCAACACCTGCTTTTCTGACTGCTGCACAGTTTTAATCCAAATCAGATGATGCATAGAGGGGTCCCTGGCATCAATGGTACAAGCTGCAGAACAATCCAGAAATCAGAAACAGCAAAGCAAAATCCTGGCCATGATGAGAGTGAGAATTGCATTAGAAATCCCTGTGTGCAGTGAGACCTGCCCTGGTTCACAGCTCACACTGGGGACTGGAGTCACACCAAGCAAAACTATTTCAAACCGTGATAAATTATCCCTTATTTAGATTAGGGGACATTAATTGGTCCAATGAAATCAATGGAGCAAGTTACCAGGAGAGACAGGAATATTCTAGACAGAAGAAGTCTGAACAATTAAAGAGAACTGCATTGACATAAAATGCTCCTTTTACCTTCTGCTTCCAGGAAGGAATCCAGATTATTTTGGTTTATTGTACCATTAGAGCTCAGAAAGACAAACATTTTGTTTAACAAGACTGCTTTTAAATTTCCCTTTTTTTGTGTAACCAGCTATTTGAGACAGTCTGTAGCCAAAACCATTCCCTTACCACCACCACCCCTCATTTATTTCTGCTTAAAGACAACTATGCAAGAAGCAACTGCCCTCTGGATGTAACAGGTCAAGATATGACCTGGGATTGCACTTATTTCAAGCACTCCAGTGGAACAATTCCTGCTGTTTGAATGCACTATTTGCCAAAACAAAAATGTTGCCAGGGAATATACGAGTTTTAACTAGATTTTTTTAAATGGAAAAAAAAAAACACTAACAAACCAGAGGGGTCTCAGAAAAAAAACAACAAAAAACAAAAAACAAACCAGGAGGGCTTCAGAAAACACACTTTCAAAGTACTGAAGAGTACAATTTTCTAGTTCAAATGACTGTTCACTTCAAGCATTTTAAGAATAAAAACCTGCAACCTTTTTTTTCTGGGGTCCAAAGGGACACAGAGACTGAAAGTAAAGCCTTAATTGCCAACGTCTCCTCTGAATAAGCAGTTTACTCCCCAAACACTGATGAAATATTCAACTGTTTTAGAGACACTCTCCTACTATTCACACTTGCTCATTTCTTCCTGTGATATACAAGAATAAATTCTATTCTTTATTTAACATGTTAACCAGGGGGTTTGCTCTGCTCCATCCCCAAAAAGCAACCCAAGCAGCATATGAATTAGAATCAAGGTAAGAAAAAAAGAAAAAGTTCTGATAATTTACTGCCAAATCAGATAAACTCTTAAAAATTTTACTGAGAAGCTAAACCAGACTTAATTCTGGTTTGTCTAAATGAAGACAAACAGGCCACTGGAAAGCATTGAAGAAATGTTAAACATCTTGAATAAGGACCTTGAGAGAGGGAAGAAGAGGAACTTTCACAGCTACACTGTGGTCTAAGTGCTTATAAGCTTTGGTATTATTTGTTCAGCCTCCTTGTTGAAGGAAGCTCAATCCAAAAATGCACTGAAGTCTTTCCTTCCTTTCAAATTATGACTAAATTCACCTTTAATTCCCTTGTGCAGGCCAGGACAAAAGGCATTTAAAAAAGCAATCAAAATAACTGTGCTAGCTAACATAATTAGGAGCATTTAGCCCAAAGTGTAGGAACCAATTTAACACCATGGCCATGACAGGCAGTTTGAACTGCTATTTTTTTCTCTCCAAACTGTAAGAGTTCCTTGGGAACAGCAGTCACAGCATAGACTGAAATGAACATGAAAAAAACCCACTGATTCTATCACAAAGGAGAAAAAAAACACCTTTTTTTTTTTTGTCCCACTCCCACAGTACAAGCAACATGTCATTCCTGGTGAGGAACCTTGTCCTGCCAGAGACCAAATATCCAGACCCTCCAGACATGAGAAGCCTCATATTTTTCCATCAAAAGTCTGAGAGTGGGTAATGAGTAAACTGTAATTCTAACTAGCACTTCCATGCCAAACAACAGCCATATCTCAGCACATTCTCTACCATCTGAGAAGATTCAGGTTTGTTTTGTTTTTTTTTCAAATAATAGCTTTTAAAAGGCCACATTTTCATCAGGAACAGCCTTTATAGAGAAGAAAAAGGAACAGAGAGTGCTCACACATCACCTGTAGTTTCCATACTAATCTTTCAGGTTGTTAATAGAGTCAATCTATTCTTTCTGTTGTTCCTGTTTATTTCCAGGTGGTTTTCTTCCTTAAAGAAACAGGTATTTGGTAAAATACATAAGTAATAATTTTAACCACGCTGGGGACTTGTTTGCTATTCAAGCAGAGGGTTTGTGTTTCAAGCACATCACCAAAAGGGAGTGTCAGAACATTCATTCAGCCCCAGAACACTAAGGCACATTTGGATTGTTCACTCATTTTGTTTCCAGCACAAAAAACACCCAAGGATTAAGCTGGTGGTCCATTTATACATGCCCTGGAGTGTTCTCCTGCTTTACTAAAGGAAAATATGTCTCACTTAATTGCTATAATTCCAGGCTTAACTGAGAATTCTTCCCCACCCTTTGTTAATTTTCTTTTAAAAATGCATTTTTAATAGAGGCAGATCCCTGCAATCTGGAGTGGTGGGCGGGAGGGACATTGCTACACCCTCTCTGTATCTGTGCAGAAAGGGGAGAAGGGAAACAGCTGCCTGGATTCACTCAAAAAAAAGCTCCACCTGCAGGTCCTCACAACCATAGCTGTGACTCCCATGCCCTCACTCAGCTAAGCACAGAGTTTCAAAGGGATGATGGAGAGTTGATTCTGAATTTTTCTGGAGCAAAATACATTTTTCATATTGGGAATCACACTGTCACTAAGGGCATTTGAGTGGTATCATTTGTTCCCACAGGGCTCAAGGGAACCCAGAAGACAAACTGATTTTCTGATAAGGATGGAGATCTAATTCTGGGAGATTGGAAACAGCTCTGCTTAAATCTCACTTGGCTCCCAAAATATCAACCTCTCCCCTCCCTGCCTTCAGAACAAAGACACTTTTCCTGTCTCTTAAGACCTATTTCCACCCAGTGCTGTGCAGACACCTTTGTGTCCATACAACGAGAGCCTTGTGTGTTTATACTGGGCTGCAAACTGGGTGTTGATGCCCAATATCAACATACACAAAGAAATTCTGGCCTTGCATCCAGCAGTTTGAGTTCTTGCTCCTGAGTTATGAAAGATGCCAGAATTTCAGTATTTGAAATCAAATTGAATCTGTTTTACCTGACAGTGCTAATGGAAGCTCAGCAGTTCTGGGATATGGGGGATGATTCTGGTTAAGTCACCTGCATGGGTAATTCAGAGGTTGTCCAGATGCCAAGCAAACCTTTCCCCAAGGCACAGAAGGAGGGGGGAAAGGAGCATAACCCTTGAAAAAACATCTGTTTGTTTCTAGCTCCTCTTTTCAGTCAGGCTTCTTGCCAAAAGCTCATTAAAGGTGATTAAAGGGATGAAAAAGTGTATGATCATATTCATAACGTAGATAAAGAAGTTTGGGGGATTTATGATGAACAAAAGAGTGAAAGAAAAAGGTGTAGATACCTCTGCTTCCTGTAGGGTCCCATGGTTCAAGCAGACCATGTCTGGACAGGTGATAGGAGAACCACAACCTTCTTGAATTGCCAGCTGCATGTACTGTTTTAGACACTAGAAACACAAAGAAAAGAAAAAAAAAGTTATAGACCACACATTGGTAACAAACAGATTCCAGAGATGCTGCACAGTTACCACCTCCACTGCCTTAATTGGCTGTCCTGAAGCTCCAGCACACAGACAACATTAATTATTATAAGTGTGAATGCTACAAGTCATTACCTTGGAAAGAATGCAACAAAGAACAACTAATTATGCATGATCTCATCTGCTGAGCATTGGGTTTACCTAAGTCAGCAAGGCAGACCTTCCAACTCCAATAACCCCTAAACTGGGGTTGGAGGATTGGTGGGGTGGGAGTATTTTCATCCTAAATTCAACAGGCTTGTTCTTTTGTTTCCTCTCTGTGTTGTTAATCCAGACTCTCATCCAGCCATGGCCATTAGAGGAGACCCCATTTACAAGAGAGAGATTATTGTTCTCTGATGCATAAAAGGGGAAGGGGGTTTATAACCTGGTTGGGAGGTTAAAATCTCCCCAAGAAGACGTGCTGCCATCAGCTCTCCCTGAAACACACAGATTAAATAATTTCCAAGGTTTACCATCATTTATCATCAGCCTCTACTCTATCCCAAGTCCATTTACAGCATGGAGGCCACCTTAGCAATGTTGCCCAATTGTTTCATTGCAAAAACAGCACTCCAAGGAAAGAAAGCCCCCAACTCCACCCAAACTTTATTTGGTATGCCAGATAAAATGTATTCAGCTTGTCTTTATAACATATATTATATATATTATAGACTTCAGTAAAATCACAGCATAAAACTGATGCAATGGACCAAAGAGCTTGAGTTGTACCTCCAAACTGCACAGATAAGTAAAATCACTTCTAAAACAAGCAAAACAGCAAAGTCCCCTCAAAATAATGACAATCATACAATTAATTGCAAATCACCATTAACACAAAATAACAAATCAAGTATTTCTGACAGATTTTGCTTGCATAGTCCATTGTAAATAAGAACAGATATATTTTACAGAAAGCAGGACTCCTGTAGATTTGTTCCCTACAGATTTATACTTCATGCCCACGTGACAAACCTCTCCTCCTCCTTCCCAGTATTGCTGAATTCTTCCTTATTGCCCCACCAGTTTTCAAGAAATATTCCAAAGTGAAATTTGCCTTTGGGGCCTCTGTCTCTCTGCCAACCTTTGGAAGAGGCAGAGCTCAAAAGCTGCCAGGTGGGTTTGGGGAAATCAGAGCCTTTCAGAGCATCAGCAGCCCTGGACTCTTCCAAACCATTATTTCATTATGTACAGGCATTTAACATTCAAATCTACATTAGTCTGGACTATTCTGAGAAGACCTTGCACACCGTTCTCTGATTAAAGACATTTCCTCAGTTGTTTTCTTACTGGAAAATTGGTTCTCTCAATTGTCAGGATAATTAGGACTTTTACAAAGGTTTCCTTATTATTTTGTCTCTCTCTTTACTGAAACATCCACACATTTTGGTTAATTCTGATGAACTATATGGAGATATTAGTTCAAGCAAGTAGAATCAGCTTAACTTAGTGGCATTTTAAATTAACTTACTTTTGATTTGTAAATATTTTTAAGTATATTCACCGTGAAGAATGTAGGGGTATAACTGGGAAGCTTTAAATATCTACATCATTAAGCACTTATGGCTTCAGATCCAGCCTGCACCCCTGTAAGGAGGCAGCAGAACAGGTTGTAAGGAACTGATGGTGCAAGGAGTATGTGGGAGGTGAGTGAGATACTCCCACGGGAAGAGGGAGGGAAAAAAAAAAAAAAAAAAAACAAGAAATCATGTCAGTGACTGAAGGCAGTATCAGCTTCCCAGGGATTATCAGCCCCAATTTAACCAGGAGTTATTCTTCTGTTATTCAAACAGCAGTCTCAGTGTCCTGTCCCATCTCCTCACCCACTTCTGCTGAAAGCATCTAGGCAAGGTTCTGATAAAAAGTGAGTTTAACCAGTGAATCAAACCAGCCCAGTAGCACCCACAGCCCCAGCCCAGAGCAGCGAGCAGCCAGCACAAGGAGGAACACAACCATGGTGGTGTCCAGGAGAGGTACCCTGGTGACACCACAGTCTGGGCAGTGGCAGCAGTGACACAGAGAAAGCCAAAAATGTACCCAGAGTGGCTTCCAGTGCCATCAGTGATGCAGAAGGAGGTTGGGGGTGACCCCCCTGCAGCCCCACAGTCATTAAGCACCTACATTGCCCAGATGCTTTAGGAGAAATGGAGTATTCAGTGCTCACTCCCTGCACAGATTCCCTGCCTGGTTTGTGCCTGTATCCAACCTCTACCAGGAAGGATGAGGAAGGATGTAAACAGCAAATTCTTCCTCCTGAGCCCCTTTTCTAAGGCCTGCACACACTTAGGTGTGTTGAGTGCACTCTTAGATACATGAGCAGATTTTCCTTTCATCTCACTCCATCTCCTCATGGCAGACCTGATTGCTTTCTGGATCAAGTCTCAGGGCAGCACTTGGGGAAAGGCAAAGGTTTCCCTCCCACCAAAGCATTTAGTTTGCCTTAATTCCTCAGCAAGCACGAGAGAGCAACCTTTTACTCTTGCTAAGATCCTGGCTTCTGTCTCCTCTGTGGGGCTGCCTGATGTTTAGTAATTTGTTTTGACAGCTTGGTACAGGGGATTTGTGTTCTAGGGGCAGCTCAGGTCAGCTGGGTACAGAGGGAGGACAAAGCCTGAGAAGCTCCTGCAGGTCCAGCACCAGCCCAGGGGCTTGTTCTTAATTTAGACTTGCAGGACAGGAGCTCAGAGCGCTCACAATTCCCCTTCGTGCAGGGATGGGCATGGAACTCTCCAGGAGCTTCCATCCACAGGATGGATTTTGCAATCAGCCTCAACACACTATCTAAGTCATTTTGGGTACCAGGCCAGGAGAAAAGAGCTTCTGAGCATTGCTAAGGCAGCTGGGTGTCCTCTTCTAACCCACTGCTCAGCTGCAGGTGAGGAGAGCTGAGCAACCAAAGCCTTCTGAGATACTTTCAGAGGGTGACTGGGGGAGATTTTATAATTGTGCTGTGCATGGCCACAGATCTTCAAATATTTCCCAGAAAACCTCCCTGTTAAATCATTTTCATAGGTGTGAAACCTTTTATTTTCTGTGCTTGGAGAAGGTGCTGTGGGTGCAATTCAGGAAGCTGATGGAAGGACTTAAAGGTGCTGGGAAACTGGAAGGAAGCATTTAATATTTACCACTGAAGGATTAAGCTGATTACCAAAGTATGCACACAAATCAAGATGTGAATTTCTTGTTCTGTCTTAGCACTACAGAAGAAACAGTGGGAAAATCACTAAAACTTTAAAATAGACCTTCACTTTAACAGCAAAACTGTTTTTGCATGGATTTCACTATTATTTACAGCTCAGCTACTCATTTAGCTGCTTACTGAGAAGTGGCAACTAAGAGTATCTGCAAAGATGCGAGCTGAAAACGTGACAAAAAGAGGTTTCAATGTCTACATAATGAATCATGATTGACCTTCTCAGCAGTATGTCCTCCCACACTAAGGAGAATACATTATACAGACATAAAATACTAAGATTTGTGCATTGTGTCTCTAAAAAATCAGCAGTTTGTCAGGAAAACTGCACATACTGCATATGCTACTTAATTGCTCTTCAAAAGTGAAGGGAAGATCAAGATCCTCTGTGGTACTCAGTGAGCCCTGAAAGGACCTTAATCTTAACAGCCAAGAAATCACGAGGTCTCAACACCCTGGGCTACACTTTCCTCCTGATTTCCCACAGTGTGGTGACACTGGAGCAGGGAGAGCAGTCAGGGGCCTCACCACAGGAGCTGTGGCTGCCAGTGACAGTGACACCACCCTCTCACTTTCCGTGGCCACAGCAGGTCACAGCAATGACCCTCTGACTGGTCCAGCGAGGTTCCCACAAATCCATCACACAGCCAAGGCAGAATGGTTGAGGCAACAAAAAAAAAAAAACCTACTGAAGTCTTGTTGAACAGGTTGGAACCCTGCTGGCTACACATTAAACTGGGGGTTGGACTCCATTCTGTTCACCCCTCAAACAAATGGCAGACACCAACACAAGTCATTTTAACATCCATATCTGCAAATGTCCTTTAAACAGTTTTATTTGGTTTATTCAGATTTTTCCCCACTGAGCAACTCTCATACACATACCTGTGGCTCTGGGATACACAACAAAATCCTGAGGCACTCAGGCAAGAGGGGTCACTGCAAATATGAGAATGTAATTCCACAGCAGAACTCAGTCCATGTAACAGGATGCTTTAGTGCTGATTAGCTTTGCCACACAAGTTTTGCTCCTGCTGAACTCCAGTCAAAAGGGCACTCCAAGTAGTTTTTCCTCTGCCTGAGATTCATAATGCATAATGACACCTTTTTCCCATCATTTGCTGTCTAAGTGTTTTGGGGCAAGATTTTTATTTCCCCTCTTATGTTGTTTTTCTCTTTCAGGCCATCACCTTCTATTTAAAAAAAAAAAAAAAATCAATACCCATTTACCTACATCCCAAAATGCTCCTCATGAGTATCTGGTAGTCCAAGACCTGTAAAGTGCTTGGATCAAATTATCATGCAACACATATGCATTTCTTTTTTATCTTGAAGGGCTTCTAAGAAAGATTATGATTCAGGCAAATACTTAAATATGGCCCAAATACACAACTCTCTCCTGGGGCCAAAGCTTTGTTGAATGAGTACTTTGTAACATGACAGAAGCATCTTTAAAAAAACCCACTGAAAATCCTAATCCAGCAATGCACAAACTAATAATACAAAAACTTCCTTCTTCAGTAATAAAATCTTCCTCTCATCTTAAAAAGTTTTTTCTGTGGTCAGCTTTGAGCTTCAGGAATAGAAAACTTTGTTCAGGCTGTTCATGGATTTTTTTATTTCAACACTTCTGCTTCTGCTCCAATTTTTTTTTTCCCTGAAGTATTTTGCATAGAGGGGATTTTCAATGTACTGACCAAGAAAATGACTGTTTGGCAACATGTTTAATGTGCAAAGAGACCATCAGAGTTGTGCATTTTAACATAAGAATGAGTTCAAAGTATAATTTCCGCGTTATGTTGCCAGGTAATGATGTGACAAAGGCACTACATCCCTCTCACTGTGAATCTGAAGTTTCTATTCAAATCTACTTTCAGCTAATTTGTGTATCAAAGAAAGATGGATCTCAATCATTCCTAAAATCTGCTTTTTCAAGTACCTGGACTCATTCCATCACCTTGCTCCTCTCCCATCTGCTGCTCTTCAGCTCCCAAAATGCAGCCTCTCAGTTTGGATGCAAAAGCATAAAAAGAGACCCCGTATGTGATGTGACAAAACTGAACAGGTACTTTTACTGAGAAAAATAGAAGGATGGCCAGGAGGAAGGAAGAAACAAGAAGCACTAACTTGTTATCCTGTCAAATGGCACAGATATTGCTGCCAGCCACTGTGCAGCAGTTGGTACAGGGTAAATAAGGGTGTTTGTCTTGAATTCAACTACAGAAGAGGGAAAAACCAGATTTACAGCATTTCTCAGCCAGTACTATGGCATGACCTATATGAAATGTGAAAATGCATGAAATTATTGAAGGCATTTTACCAAAACAAGAAGGTCTTTCTTACTAAAGTGTGACTTGAAGACAATTTCCATTTCAGAAAAATTCAGGTTTTCATCTCAAAATCCATCTCCAAAATCTCAAAAAATGATTTTAAATGTTAAATTTCTCTTCCAGATTTGTCCTCAAAACTGTACTGGTTTGGGTTTTGTTTAGCCTTAGCTTTTTTACATCTTCAAGAAAAAAATACTGTAAATGGAGAGAAAACTTTTCAGTTGACATTCCAGAGTGTCTTGTGATTCAGAACAGATCAACAGATGGGCATTTAGTTATCATTCTAGTCCTGAGCCATGTTTATGTACTTTTTACTCAGTAAGACATACCTTTCATTTCTTTCTTATCATTTAGAAATGTTACCTGTTATTCAGTGCACACACATGATATAATGTGGTTTTAAATGGAATATGTGGTATTAATGACTTTGGTGAGACAGTTCATGTCACAACTCTAAAATTAATCACTTCAGCTACTCAGTATATAATCAATTGTGTGCTCAAATAAATACACCACCCCAAACAGCACTCAGAGTGTTTATGACAGATCTACATAACATTTAATAATATGTTCCTAATTGTCATGACACCTGCACTTCTGTCTGTTCAATCTCTAAAATGGAGCAGCCACTTTCAACGTGTGGGAATCAAATGTCTCAAGTACCTCTCAACAAGTCTTAAAACTGGATGAATCTTTTGGCAATTATTTTAGAGGCCTTTGCACCTCACTCAGAAAAAAATGTCAGGCTTTTCCAATTAAGGGAAATTCTATTAAAACAGCCATTTCTTAATTTGCTACAGATAAATTTACAATAGGCACAGTTTAAAGTGAAAAACAGAAGTCCAGTGAATTATGTATATTGCCCAAACTAGACTTGACCTGCTAAGGACCAGATGAAGTGATCAACAAGTTGTTTGCAAATGGATAGAAGATCAAACCACCAAAGAGCCTTAAGAAAGACACCTAAAGTGAAAAAATACCACTGTAGTTCCAAAGGACATACAGAGAGCTCATGGCTCAGTAGAAGGGAAGGAATAACATCACTGACAAGCACTTTATTTTGTCATGACCAAGTGAAAACACCAAGCAAACATTTAGTGGGATCTTTCAAGTGTGTTTGAGAAATATACTGTCATCAGCTTTGTCTCAAAAATAACTACCACCAATGGTGCTAAATTCTGGTCAGAAACACAATCTAAAATGAATTTACACATGGCTCAACACACCCCGGCAGCCTTTCCTAAAATCAGGGTAAGTTCCTGGCAATCATTGCCATGAAGTGGTACCACCAAACAGGAAAGGACCAGAGAAACTCCCTCTTCACAAAATGGGACAAGATGCAAATATCATTTCTCTTGCCAAAAATCTGTATCAGGTCAGGCCTGGCCTTACCAACAGCTAAAAAAAAACAAAAACAAAACAAACAAAAAAAACCCACCAAAACCCCCCAAACAAACATGACCATGAGGTTTATGTCACAGTCTGGCTCAGTTACTGTGGCACTTTCAGGCACTGACAACTCACTTCACATCTATTTCTTCATTGGTTAAATGAAGATAAACCCAATTTCACTGATGCAGTGCTCTCATTAACACATCAGTTTGCTCTTCCTCACTTGTCTTCCCTTGGCCACCATCCAGAAGCTGCCACCTCTACTGACTTCCAAAACATGTAGCCTCTCTTCCTGAAGAGCAGGATCCCTCAAAAAGCCATAGGTTAAATTTGTGTTCTTTTGGTACCCCTCCTAACCCTGCCTTTGGTGTCACTCTGCACAGAAATTCATGCAAGAAGTTCTTAAACCATCTCAATTCCTATAAAATAACTACGTGTTCAGTGCCAATATCAGCAGGTGTAGGAATTTTCTTTTTTTTTTATATATAACTTTAAACAAAACTATTCTGGAACGCTTCAAATGCTGAGCTGGGAAAAAAAAAAAGAATCCCAAATGTCAACACTTGGAAGTGGAAAACAACCCGAGGTGAGTTTTATATAAAGTAAGTGGGACACTGCAGCACAAGCCCTGTTTAAGAAGAGGAGAAGGTGGTGTTGTGGTGCAGCTGGAGCACATGCAGGTGTCTCCCAGGATGGGATAAAGAGGAGGAAGAAGAGGGGAAAAAATGCTCCTTGAAAATTAGCACAAAGAATCCAGAGTGATATTAAAACCTGGTGTTGGCTGGATGATGGCAAATCCAATTAAAGTAGTCTTTGAGTTGACTATTCATGTACATTTGCTCCACTTAGCAGACATGCCATGCTCTTTGCCATCTGCCTCCTCCTGTCTTTGCTCTTCTTAGCCCCTCTGCTCTCAGGCTTTTCTGCCCATCCTTTTGCTGATGACCCTCCACATTAGTTTGTCCAGTTTTCTGGTGCTCCCCTGCACAAGCAACCTGAGGGCTAAATGCCAACATTCAGCCCCCCAAAGGAGTCAGAGCAACACAAGGCAGCTCCTAAATAGATGAAGGGAAGCAGAGGAGCCCCAGAGTGTCCTGCTGATGAAGTGCCAACAGAGCTACTCCTATTTCTGTAAGGGTTTCTCCTTCCCCTCTAGCAAAAGGAGCTGGCAGCAGCCTCTCTTGCAGGCTGGAGCCTCCCAAGGCCCTGACTTGCCAGGCAGGCAGCTGCCCAGGGTACCAGGCTGGCCACAGCAGCAAAAAGAACTTTTTAACCCCATGTCTATCCCCAGCCTTGCTGTCACACACAGCTACAAGCAGAAAATTCTGTTCTCCAAATTCCTTTGGAACACCTACTTGTTGAAGCACAAGACAATACAGGAGCTACCTGAGTTTCCATGCTGATTTCTCCTTTTAAGGCTGCATGAAGTTTAATCTCATTTAGACTTTATTGTGTGCACCAAAATAGCAAACAGGTGGATCATCGGGGTATTTGTTTTGCACATTTTGTAACCCAGTTGCCTCACACACTTCTCAGAAGTACAAGACTCAACAAAGAGTTTACTTGGGAAAAAAGGATGAATCATGCTAGATTGGCATAAACCTGTGCTGGCAACAGAATAACATACTGGAAAGCATCTTCTGTTTTCAGTTTGTTACGTGTTGTCTTCGGCATCTCCAACCCTGTGCCAGTAAACAACACACAAGATAAATGGGCACAAGCTGCTGTTTGGCATAAAGAGCAGCAATGCCATTTAGGGCTAACCTGGCTCTCATCAGGGCTCTGAAAGGCTTAGGAGGGGGTGAAAAAGAGGGAAGACAAAACCAAAAAGAAGAGATGAGCAAGAAAGAAGCTGACAGCAGCTTTTTTACTGACCCCAAGACCACCTTTTCTGTATCAGCACTGCACTGGTTCTCTTCTGTCATCACTACCAAGGCAATCTTACCACACCTGCTAAAACCTCACCTCTGACTTCTTGCAGGCTCCAAACTTGCCCAAAACTTTTCACAGGGCCCTTGGTATTTCCAGTACTCCTGCTAGTCTCCTGCTCTCCTCACTAGTCCTTCCAATGGGCCAGTTATGCTGTACCAGATACCAGGGCACTTCCAGCACGAGGACATGAGATACAAGTGATCACATCACTCACTGTCTCTCCCTGCTGTTTTCCCAGTTTCAGCCAAGTTTTGAAAGGATGGGAGTCTCCAAGTTTCCTTCTTTCCAGCCAGACCAATGAGCACCAAGGCCTGGGCAATACCCAGTGCCCAGTCCAAAGGCAAAGCAAGAAGAGTGACCCATCTGCTTCTGGCATTACCCCACCACTCCTGAGTCCTACCTGAGGGAGGCACGACTAGAGCTCTCTGGGGAAGGAAGAAGAGCAAACATGTGGGAAATTTGATTAGAAATAAACATAATGTTCAAAGTGTTATTTTGTAAGTGGACCAATTAGGATGTAATAAATTAATATTAGTTTGCTTTTGATATAAGTACACTAAAATCCTGTATTTCATAGTATTGTGATGGGGTAGTCAGCCAAAATGAATAATTATTTTATGCACATATGTGAGCACTGTGAGCACCACAGGGGCAAAAACCCAAGGAAGAAAAGATTGCACCACAAAGCAAGCACAAGGGACTGCTCATAGGAAGGACATCCTCCCAAATACACAAGGATGAGTTGCAAGACAAGAAACATGATGGGCAGTATGAGGAACAGGTGAGACCTCCAGTTTTGGGAATGGGGCAAGCAGCATAAAACCTTGCAGCTTAAGCAATATATACATTGCTGAAAATCAGTATGGATGTGCAATCCTCTAAACAGAAATGTTTGTGGGAGTTGGTATGGGAAACAAACTTCATGTTTGTAACTTTTGTTTAGGTTTTCTGATTGTCCTTAAAAGTTACATACAAGACTTTAAAGGTCTCTGAGAACTCAGAAAGTAGTAACAGAGTAACAAAACCTCACGGCTATCTTATGATGTTTCAAGGTCAGGTTGAAATGGATACTAATCAATCTTACCCTAGTTTCTTGAAACACACAGCAAGAGTCTCATCCTATTTATGCTACCCTGAATTCAGCATAAGTGAAGATATTCTCACTCAAGCTGGCTCCACAAATATCAAATTTCTTCCATGAGTTCAAACAGCCAAAGGTAAAACTTAAACATACTTGATCGATGCTTATCCACAATCTTTTGTTAAAAAATAAAACCAAGTACATGTATTTTTGAGTTTAAAAAACAAAAAGAAAAAACCAAACCAATAACATCATCCTCCAGTGACTTCTGACCTGTTCCCAAAATCCATTAGTCAGGCACATGAAAGTCACTATCACCAGAGAAACCACCTCCATTTTCCCATGCTGACAAAGAGACAAGAAGTGCATTACTATCTGTAGGGCTTTTATCAGCTCACTCAACCTCTGCCTTTATCATTTCCACCAGCTTTATTTGATCTGAATTTGCAGGACAGAAAAGCTTTGCTGACAACTATAGGCAATGCATGACCTGGGCAACATCTCTGCAGCACAGACTGCAGAGAGGCAAAGGTTCAACAGGCCAAGGTTCATTTTTGTTTAGGTTTTCTGATTGTCCTTAAAAGTTACATACAAGACTTTAAAGGTCTCTGAGAACTCAGAAAATAGTAACAAAGAAACAAAACCTCACAGCTATCCTATGATGTTTCAAGGTTGTGAAAAAGTAAATACTGAGATTGCATACAGATTGTGTATGTTCTCCAACAGTCTTAAAATGCCTCTTTTCCCCCATTTATTACTGGGATTTATTATTACTTGCTATGGGACCATCTGTTAGAGTTATGAATTATCAAAAGTAGAATGACAGAGAAATCTTTTTAAAAAGGCAAGACAGACTAATGCCACATGCTCTTTAGAGAAGCACCCTCTGTCAGCAGGGGTAACATACGCTCCTCGTCCAAGACAAGCAATCCCATCTCCCAGTCCCACCTCCCACTGCACTCTGTGAAGCAAAGGCACCGACACATCTTACCGCTGTGCAGAAGATGCAGCTGCATTCCTGCAGAGTGGTCATCTGATCCAGGGAATATTCACAGAGACACAGCTTGCAGGTGAGCAGAGGCTCCAGAGCCAGCTCTCCAGCTTCCGACTCGTCAGCTGTCATGGTGTGAGGACAAGCCTTCCCAGAAGAGCCCATTCACTCATAAATGGTCCACTCAGCCTGAAAAGAGAAATCAATAGCTTGAAATATTGCACAAGCCACAGAGTCACTTCTATTGATCTGGGAATTTACAAGCAGCTCCACACCCAAATGTACTTCTTGACATCAAATTAAAGAAAAAACCAAACAAACACAAACCAGAACGCACACAGATTATCTCTGTTACACACAACAGTATAGTGGTCAGAGTCCTCAACAAAGTCCCAGGAACAGGGACTTGATTTGGGACAATAAATTGTTAATTAAAAAAATAAACTGTTTCACATGTCCATAGATATATATCACTGTGCCTTTTCAAATGAGTTTGAGTCATACTCCTCCTACCCCATGGGATCCTTCAGTCTTCCCTGCACTCACACAGTTCTAGTGGGTGTCTCTACTCCCACCTTTTATTCCAGCTGCTGCCTCAGGAACTTCCCTGGGCAGTGCAAGAAAAGAACAGACTCCACTTTCTAGGCAAGAACTTTAGACATTCAGTCTACAGTGTAGGTGGTGGGTGCCATGAACTCCACATTCTCCAGTGAGATTGCAAGTCCAATGCAAGATGGTGAAGGCACCTAAACCCAAGAAAGGGCTTCAAATTGCACGTCCTTCTTCATACAGGGCTGGAGCTTAAATCCAAACAAGTCAGAGTATTTCACATGCACTCCTCTTTTCTGCATTGCCTTGAGGATGCCAGACAGCAGCTTTTGTGCATCCCACTCCCTGGCATCCAGCTCTTCTATTTATTTCATAGGGCTCTTAGGCATCCAACTGAATGGTTTGTGAATCAAGAACTAAGTGCACCAGCACTTTGAAAGGGAGATGCTCAGAAAAGCCTTGTTTTCACCACACATGGTATAGAAGGGCTTGAGGAAGAAATTTCTAATTATTGATGAGCAACAAATGGAAATATCATGCTCAGATGTAATGTTTTCTGGCCTAAGCATTTGAAAACTGCATCATAATCACAGAAAATTTCAAGACCCTCATTCTAACACTACAAAAAAAAAAAAGGAATTAAAGAGAATATCCTTATGCTTAAGCTGAAACAATGTAAAGCACATTGGCAGATTTTATTCATCTCAACATAGACTGTTCACTGCAGCACTTAAGGCACAGGAACATCTATTCCCATGTCTAAAAAACTTGGCCCAAGTTTCTGAACACTTATTTCTGAGAACTTGGCCTGCTTCCAAATACACTCAGGTGATGGCAAGATGGCCTTCACACCTATTTGGTACGAGCAGAGACCTGGTGACCAGCTGTGCAAAGCTGTTGCAGCAGCACCAAGAGTTCAGCTCCACTAAAGCCAAAAATCTGCACCACAAATTGAGACTGCAAGAAATAAGAAATCAATCAAGATCCACCAACGTGTCTGTCAGATTGGACATCTCACAAGGCAAACAGGAGACTCAAGGCCTTTGGTCCACCTCTGCTGGCCCTCCCTGCAGCCCTGAGCATCCTCATGGTAGGGCTGTCAGGTCACATCTGGCCATTCTGAGGCTCCTGGAGCAGCCAGGCCAGCTGCAGATATTCAGTGTACATGTGACTTACTGCCTGAATTCCTCCCTAGAGGGGGAGAAGTGATGGGGCTCAGGGAGTTCAAGTGGTCAATGCACATGAAATTTTTCCCCACATCTCCCAGCTCATAACCTGATGCACAGCCAAGCCCCATGCCCAGACCTGGCCCCTAAAGCTGCATGCCCTGTGCTCCCACAGCCCACAGAAAAAAGCTTTACAAATGCCATGCAACCACAACAAACCTGGGGCAGAACATGCTTAGTCCTTTTCAGTTTTTTCACTTTGAAGTCTCCTAGCCCAGCCTGTCAAAGAAGCCACCAGATTTATACCTTGGGATGTCTTTCCTGTAAGCACCCAGTTTTAAGAGATACCAAGAGTCATTGCCAATCAAACTCCTGACCACAAATCCAAAGCACACTCTCCATTTTATGGCTTGCTATTATTAGTTAAAACATATGTTGCTCCCATATTATTCTTGGTGCAGTCCTGGACCTGCTACCATGATGTCCCCCACAATTTTTCCATGGAGCTGCAGAGCTGGAGCTCCAGAAAACTTGGAAGGAAGCCTCCCTCTGAGTCAGGAACTACAACACTCCTCTGTAATTACTGCAACGGGTGGGGGGAACACTGAGTCACTGGAAATGCTATGGCAGATCAAGAACTACCTGTTATTTAAACCTACGTGCTAGACATTATCTCAGTATTCAGGAGAACTGTAGCACATTTACTCAGGTTGCTTTTCCACATTAGTTGCATCTGTACAGGAAGAGACTCACCCTCACCCTGCACGGATCTGAAATGTCTTCATTACACAGTGAAAGGTAACAATGTTAAAGGGAAGGACACACGAGAGAACAGGCAGGAATATTTCAGGATGTGGGAATGGATGTAAAGTGGATAGAGCTGTTTCCAAAGTCAGTGTTCCTCTTAAAACCCAAAGGGTTGTGACCCTGCTCACAGCCAGCATTAAGGCAGCCCTGGGAAGATTCAGGTGTATGACTGAGGTTTAGGGCTGAGGGCTAATTTTAGATGGCCTAAATCCAGCACTCAGTGTGACAGCAACAAAGCCAATGAAGAGCAGGCTCCTGATCCACCCTTCTGCCCCAGCAGCAGCCTCTTGTCACAGCACAGTGGCCGTAGGGACTCACGAAGATACTCCACTGTCACTGTAATAACCCTGGAATATGAAGACTATATAAACTCAGTTGTGTTCCCTGTGCCCCCACACACTCATCCTTCCCTCACACCAGGATGCCAGAGCAGGGCTGAGGTTCCCCCTAAAACAGGCAGAGCACCCCACGGAAGCCTCCAGGAGACAACACCAAGCAAACCTGGCAGACCAGAGGATCCAGTGCCCAGACAGCTCAGGCTGGCTCACATCACAGCCTCAACAACCCCATGGGAGTGCACAGCTCAAGGGAACAGGATCAGAGACACAGACCTGCCTGCTCAGCCCCTGAAGGAAAAATACCCTGGCTGCTGGGAACACATTCCCTCCTCACTCCCTGAGTTCTCTGGCAAAGCCATCCTGTTAGCACTGAGAGCCTGCCTGTCCCAGGCAGAGCAGATGCTTGGCCTGCTGCTATTCCCAGAGCAACCTGACCCACTGCTCTCTGCATCTGCCTACCAGAACTGGCACTTCTGCTGCTGCTGCTGCCAAGGGGCACATGCAGGGGGAAGAGTTCAGGGTTATGGAGAAGGGCAGCCCCATCCAACAGCAGCTGGGCTCCAAAACCCGGTTCATTATCAGATCACAGTGGAAACAAGGGGGAAAGAAAGACAATTCTTCCTCCAGTTCTCACCCTCTACTCCTTCTCCTGCTCTTTACCAACACTTCACTATGCACTGTCCTCTCCCAAGCTCTCAAATTATCTCCTCAGCTTTACCAGCCTGGCAAAAGTGACTTTTCCAGGTGCTGCAGAGAAGCCATGAAGCTCCACCTCAGCTGCTCTGAATTTTTACAGCTTTCACTTTGCTACACTTAGTCCCACAGACTGTCATTAGTTCATTACACATCCATCAGGTCTCTTTACAGAGGATTAAAATTCCTATTGTAATTACAAGTGAGTTGCCAATAGGTTAGGCTGAAAATAATACATCTTGGATGTATGTGCTGTGCAAGGGGAGAGGAAGTCACTGAAGAATGAGTTGGGGGCAAAGAGGAAAATATTCTACATTTGGTTATATCAATATAAAAATTACCTGAAATAAAAGTTAATGGAAAGTCTCTGAAAAATAATGGATTCTCAAATGACTAAGCTACATTTTTAAGCACTAAAATCTTCCATTTCATGCTTACAAACACAAATGACCCATTTAGGATGGCATCCCAAACAAAGCAAGAAACGTGTCACAAACTGGAATACAGCACCAAACTGCTCACAAGACCCTGCACTGAGCAGCAACACAAGCTCCATGAGATGTTGTGGAATATAGATAAACATTCCAAGGACATTCTAACCCAGAGAATCCTGCATCAGCCTCAGTCAGTGGCAAGGAGGGGTCAAACATGCCCCAGTGTACACAAACACTCAGGAACTGTAAAGATCCACTATTTTACATCCCTCTCTCAGTCGTGGACATGCACAGGAAGACAGATCCTACTCCTCTATTCATCATACAGGATTTCCAGGAAATTGGACATCTTTCCTCAAATTGTGTGCCACCCACCTCATAAGAGGACTCATACTTCCCCGGCTCTGACACTAAAAATATTGATGCCACAGGAAAAGGCAGGGCCAGAAAGTCTGATTGAATGGGAGAGAGCCATGTGGGGGCAGCTCTAGGAGGGTGCAAACTGCACAGTCACCAGGACCACAGTTTGCCAAGTGCTCAGACCTGCCAACATTCCCTGTTTATTCATCTGCCTGAGGACACTTCTGCTTTGTGTCTGGGAGGTGACAAAGCTTTGTGTTTTCACATAGGACTGAAAGGTCTCAACACTACCCATGAGCAAGAAAACAGAGTGTGCTCAAAGCAGGTCTGAGAAGGGTAAGCACAAGCAGAAACAGCAACAGCAAAGCAGTGGAGACTTGGAGTGAAAGACAAAACTGAACAAAAGCACTGGAGGAAGGAATACAGAACTTGTCTGCCTTAAGGGCCTCCTGACAGCACAACGTCTGATGTCCAACTGTGAAAACAACTTTCTAGCAGAAAATATCTGCTGGTTCTGCTTCTAGAGGCACCCACTGAATCTCCTGGCATTGGTGTCTTGAAGTGGAAACTATTAAATCCCTGAAAGGGGTTGTGAGAGCAGCTGGGTGGGTGTCTGGCAGACAGCCAAGGTAAAGCCTCCACAGCTCCACAGAGGTGTGAAAAATTGATGCAACTTAGGGCTGAAACCTTCCCTGTAAGCATGAATTGTAAGGTTCCATCCTTGTTGCAGTCATACAAAGGCTCACTTGAGTCTGCCCAGCTGCCTCAAACCAAGACTACTACCAAGGAACAGAAGTTACTCTGTGTTTGGGATGGAGCAAACAAGCCAGGCAGTCTCCTGAGCTGCAACATCAGAAGGACATTGTCCATGTGCTCGCAATCAACTCACTGTATTTAGCTAAAAAAACGTGTCTGAATGAGACTTTCACTACTTAGAAACATCACACAGAATCATTAAAGCCTCCTGCACTGAAGCTGGAGAGGAATGAATGGATTTTGTTCAGTGCCATAAGTCACCCTTTCATTTTTCATGTGCTGTATTTGATTGCAACAACAGAGCTCTTGGAGAAGCTCCTTCAAGCCTTGTGTTTGCAAACAATCCTGCTGAAGTCAGGAGCTGTGTGCTTTTAGCTGCAACCAGAGCTCAAAGGAAGCCAAGAAATGCACAAATATCAGACACACATTGTTCCAGGAAGCATTAATGGAACAAAAAGGGTCCTTTAGGAGTTTTGCCCTGTGGGCTGCCAAGTGCAGGTCCCTCTGTCCCAGCACACCCTGGGCTTGCCATAAAGCAGCACCCAGGTGTGTGCACTTGGATACACATGGTGGGATTGCAGAGAGCTCTAAGGATATATGTGAGTCCAACACACAGCACTGCACTTCCCTGTTTCACAAAAAAAATATTTCAGTATCAAACCAAACTCACAGCACCTGTTCTACACTCCTGTTGAGTGTACCAGCTACTACTGAACTTCCTTGAAAAACATTTGCAAACCCTGCAAGTAATTCTTTCTCATGCCCTTGAGATTTTTAAGTACTCCACCCATTATGAAATTACTTCAGTGCCATACAAAAACCTGGTTTGGCATTGTTGGGCTCAGGAGTCTGTTGTTTCCTGTAACTAAGGTTCCCTCCTTAAAAAATAAAATAGGAAAACTACCTGAGAAACATGAGTGTTAAAAACCAATGATAAAAGAATCAGGCCCATAGAGAGGGCAATTATAGAAAGAGCAATTATAGAAAGATTTAAACAATATAGCAGAGTGGTATTAAGATAATGGGGTCATAGCACAAGATATACACTGAGCTATGAAATTAGGACATGTAAAGACAGCTGTCAGAAAGCCACATTTCTATCAGCTTTAGCAAACCCTATCATTGACAGTTTTAGTTATAAGTGCTTAGCTCTCCCAGCTCTGCCAAGATAACATTATTCAAAATTCCCTTCTAAGACAGCTTTTGGAAACTCAGCAGATCTGCACAAAGAATTGGTCTGGATCACGTGCTCGAGTCCTTCTGTGGTCCAACAGGCTGCCCACTAAACCACAAGGCATTCATTTCTCTTTTTAATATGCTCTGAGTTACCTCCCTAGTCCAGACAGCCTTGCTTATCAGGCAGTGATTCAGTTCGGCTGTAAAACATATGATTAAAGCTCCAATTTCAGAAAACCTTCATCTTCAAGAAGGACATTTAATGTGTCTCCTCTGTATCAAAGCTTGAATGTTCTGCTTTACTGCAATGAGATTATTAACAAGTTAAACAAGTACTTAGATTTTCTGAAATTATGGTCTCAAAAAAGCAACCAGACCCATGAATAGGTCTCATTTTAAATACATTTTTAATATATTCAGAATGACTGTATTACATCTGTGCCTTAATACAGCAAGCACTGGATTACACTCATGTACAAGGAAAACCCATTTCTGGATTACCATAATATGCTACCAAGATGAAGCATTAGAGACAATGAAAGCACTTCAATATCTGCTCTCTTTGAGCAGGGCTTAAAACAAGTCAGATGGATAATATTTCATGACAGATTTCTGCACTGTAAAATTTTTAGTGCCAGAAAACTCGTTTAGAGAACAAGCAACGAAAGTAAATGTGTTGTCTGGTACATGAGAACACACCAAAGGCAATTTCTCTCACTTGTTTTCATTGGAATGCCTGGAAAAACAAAACAAAACCAAAACAAACCTTGCACTGCTGTTCAAGAAGCAGTAGTTATATGGAATATTTTCATATCATGCTAGCAACCAAAAAATAAATAAATCAAATACTTCTAAAATAACGTAGTGAGTGGGAAGCCTCTTGCACAAAAAAAAAAAAAAATGTTAAAGGACAGACTACAGTAGTTAAGAATATTATCCAGCTTCCTGCTAGGAAATTTTATACCAAGGAGGCTTAAAATACACATTAAACAGCTTCCCAAATCTCACATGCACTCAGTCATTTCAAAACATTCTAATAAATCAAAATGTCATTAGGGCACATATATATCAGTCTCCATAAGTCCCTGAGGGTGCATTTGTTTGGTCACATCCCTCCTGTAGGGCAATACTGTGAGATGTGAATAACTCTGAGATTTTAGAACACCAGTTCTTCACAGTAACTTCTAGTGACCCTTCATCAGTATGTCCTCAGGGACATTTTTGGGGACCTTTTTGCTAGTGGGTTTTTTGGGGTTGTTGTGTTTGTTTGTTTTTGGTTTGTTTTGTTTTAGGGTTTTTTTTTTGTGTGTGTGTGTGTGTGTGTGTGTGTGTGTGTGTGTGTGAGAAGACCTTGGATATTAACTGAATATAACAAACCACTTATTTTTTCCCCCCCAAACCAGACGTGACTGTGCAGTTGTGGGAATCCTTTATGTATTTCCTTGCAATACTGCTTTACAATAAGGGAGGAAGAGTGGGCTTTTCCCCCTTCCGTTCCTAAAAAGCTGAGTAGTCCAAGAAAAGGGAATCTAACAGCTAATGGTGAAATAAATGCTGAATAAACACTGACAGGCTGCAAAGCTACATCTTCCTGCACCAGATTTGGCTCAGTTGGTTAAAACTTGACTGTAATAATGCCAAGGTCGTGGGTTCAATCCCCTGTGTGGGCCATTGACTTAAGAGTTGGACTTGATGATCCTTGTGGGTCCCTTCCAACTCAGAATAGTCTGGGATTCTCACCCTTGTATAATCTACTGGATGTGAGTCCTGGGCAGGTCTGTGGTCATCAGTCTTGGGGTGACCCAGATGCACCAGAGCTCCTGTGCTGGGCAGTGTGGTGGTGGCAGCCACAGGCACAGCCTCTGGTGACATGTCTAGTCCCTCAGGTGGCCAAGAGCAGGATCCTCCTGAGGTTTTCTGTTCACCCTGGTCACAGTGCTAAGCTTTGCTAAGCAAAGACCAAGTGCAGTCAGACAACAGAACTTCAGTGTTTTGGCATCAAACATTTCCAAGTATTTCCAAAACACATTGAAACAACAAAGTAACACCAGGTGGAATTTCAAGTATTGGTCACCAGGTCTAAGATTAAACTCTAAAGCTTTCCTAAATAACATCCCCCATTCTTAATGGCAACCTCTCTCAATGTTAAGCTACAAGGAATTTCCACCCATCCTGGTGCACTTCACTTTTAACATCCTGTTGACAAGATGACCACTATTAAATAAAAGCACATTCTTCAAGACATTAATGACAAAACTGTAGATGTTCCTTTCTGACCACATGAAGGCTTTTGGTAACTGAAGCATTTACTAAGCAAAATGAATTGAGCTTTTGGGAGGTCAAATGCATTGATGACTTGGCTTTCCCAGCTGGAACAGGAAGTCAGATGTAACAGTTTGCCTTTGACACAGAAAAAAAATGTTTATTTTTGTTAATCCGATAACAAAACCTTGGGATATGCTAAATCCTTGAGCTGGAATGTTTACAGTTTAGTTAGGGCGTGTTCAGAAGTTATTTGTGACATTGGCCCGTTCTCTGAATTCTGCAAAATTTACTGAAAGCCATCTACTTAAAAAAAAAAAAATTAATGTGTCTATTTTTAGAAGGGGTGACCTGAGAAAAGGTTTTTTCAGTGCTTGCAATGAGATGATACCTTTGACAGCTCTGCCATTTCATTTTGTCAAGCCAAAAAACCTGCAAACTTGGTCCTACAGTCTTTGATCACCAGAAGCACTGAAAAGCACTTTCACACAACTTTAGAGTTACATCAACAGAAAACACAGAATGAGTTAACTTTCCTTTTATAAAAATTTTTGTGTGACTGCTCAGTGAACAAAACTGACACATATAATGTTTTAATTTGCCACTATCTGATCTTACAGTCAAACACACTGCTCGTTATTATAGAATAAATACATTACTCAAGATAAAACAGTTAAAACATTGAAAACTGCCCTTGGTCCAAATACATCTCAGTGACTCAGAAAGCTGGCAGAACACTCTACCCAATGATAACTTTCAAGTCTTACCTACAAGGACATTCAGTGAATCAAAGACTGGAGTCAAACCTCACCATTAGACCTTGGGGAAGTCACTGTCACCAATATAAGCATTTACTATTTAAGAAAGCAACATGAATAGCTACTGACTACACTAAAATTTTACAAGAAACAATAGTAGAAATTTGGGCTGTTTTGAAACTAAACACATGCAGTAGTTATTGAAGTTACTACTACTACTCTTTTCACACCTGATAATTAAACCAACCAGAGTTTATCCCTAACCCACTCCCCTGCCAGTTCCTGAATTAGCTCTGCCCAAGTCAGCTGGAGATGAGGAAAGCACAGAGTACTGAATGAGTTCCACATCTGGCCAGATCTGGTGAAAAAGAGAAGGAAACTCCAGTAACAATCCCCTGACTGAGCTTCTGGCTGCTTGTCCTCTCAATACTCATATTTCCTCTTTCTCTTTCCCAGTCCACACAGAGGAAAAGAAATGAGCCCCAACCAAAATACAGCTTCAACCAAAACTAGTCTTACACTCCTGACTACAGCAGCCATGTACTTTTAAAACAACTGTATATTCCCACTTTCAGAAATAAACATTTTTAACAGAGCACAATCTATTTAGCTCTGCACTTTATAATGTAAGATAAATATGACATTTTTTTAAACTTGAGTAAAAAAAGCTTGCAGCAGTTTGGCTGCTGGCACTGTCCATCACACACACCATGTTGTCTCACTGCCCCACCTGGTTTTCCACATCCATCTTCTGCCTCTGTGTTTCAGGTTTTAAGCATTCAAAGGAAGATTTTGGCACACAGAACACAGTTTGTTTCTCACAGGCTCAATGCAACCACTTAGAAATCCAGATGTTAGCACAAGTCATACAATAAACCAGAAGTGTCCATCAAATGCAGGTAAAGGTTTGCATTCATCATTTCCTCACTTCAATTCCAAATTTCCAACTTTCATTAGAGAAGTAATTACAAGAGAGAACAGCAACCTGCAAACATACAGGATTTCAGCCTCAGGTGCCTCAGCATCTGGAAACAGCTGGCTGGTCCCTACATGATCTTAGCCATGAAGGTGAAGTCCTGCCAATGGGAGTGTTTTCAGTGGCTTCAAAGGACCCTCCTTATGTGAGCAAAGACAAGCAACCAAGAAGAGCTGAAAGAAGCTGCCCTACCTCCCAAACACTCAGAAAAATGAGTATGTAGAGCAGAGCACTGAAAGAACTCCTAGACTTGTTATACTATAGGATGACAACCTTACAGAAACCTTTCTAAAGGCACCTTTCTGCTAGCTGGTCTTTTAATTACAACCATGACAATTAAGGCCCTCCAATAGGCATTTTGTCCTCATTGCTGCAGAACTAGGAAAAAGGGCAAGAATTCTTGACTTTTTCTCAACTCCTCTCCCCACAAGTGCACGTTTCCATCATTTGTTGGTCCATCCTTCCAAACTGTGGAAAACCAAGTCAACAAATTAGTCAAGCCACACACACCACTTGGGTACCTGCAATAGAAACATTGACCACTCCAAAACATACATGTCCCTCAAGTACTATTGGCTAAATTATATATATATGTGGGTTCTACCCCAGGCAAACAACATCTTTGCCTTTCTCATAAATCCTCTTTGGAGACTGTGATTTAGAATCTCCTGAACCCACCACTACAATTGTGAATAGGTCAGGAGGGTGAAAGGTGGCATCTTCTTCACTGGGCAAAACTTCAGCAAGCAAGTTATTGCTGGCCCCAGGGATGTTATCTCAGCCTCTAGAATGGGTAACTCACATGGGGAAGGGTTCCAGCATCACTGGGTTTGGTTTTTTTTGGAAGAAGGGAAGACCAGCTTGTTCTCCTTCCTCATCCCCCCACCTCCATCTGAACGCTTCGAAAATTAAGCACAGGTGGAACACAAGAACTTTCCCATCTACTGCTCAGACACAACCAGTGCCAGCCTGTGTGTCACTGCTTCTACTTAATTCTGGAATTTTCTTTGCATGTGAATGATGACCTTCTACACTAGTTGTCATGAAATGTGGTTTTCCTTCTGTGTACACAGGGGTTTAGAGCATGCAATTTGGAATGATTTGTAGCTACGTGTACATGAGCAAAGAATTCTCCCCTAAGCCACAGCAACAAATACCACATAAAGCTGTAAGCAGAGCTAGTCTTGAAGGAATTGTTTCAGTCCTTGAATACAGAGATCCAGCTCTTCTGTTGCAAGGATTTTTCCATTTGCAAACCTATAGAGCACATAAATGTTTTCAGATCAGCACGTTTCATTCCTGGCTATCTGAAAATGCAATAGTTTGTGAAAGCAAACATGAATATCATCAAAGCTTCTGTCAGATACCCAGCCAGCATCCACTTCTTGAGTAATGGCTCATGTCTTACACTTTCCCTCCTCTCCTCATTATTAAAACAAAATAAAAGACAGAAAAGCTTGCAACAGACACAGATACTGACAGTCTCAATTAAAGGGGAGCAACAGAAGCATGACAGTAAAATGGTACTTTTTTCCTTCTAATAAAAAAGTAATTCTTTCCTCTGTCTTCTAATCAGCATCTGGACAAACTAGAGAAGTGGCTCCATGAGAGCTTAATGAAGTTCAACAAGCCCAAGTCCAAGATGCTGCACCTGGGGCAGGGCCATCCCAGACATGAGTACAGACTGTGAGAAGAGCTCATTTAGAGCAGCCCTGACGAGAACAACCTGGAGGTTCTCATGAATGAAAAGCCAGACATGAGCCAACAGTGTGTGCCTGCAGTCCAAAAGGACAACTGCATCCCGGGCTGCATCAGGAGAGGGGTGGCAGCAGGTCAAAGGAGGGGATTCTGCCCCTCCACTCTGTCCTTGTGAGAGCCCACCTGGAGTTCTGCATCCAGCCCTGGGGTACTCAGGACAACACAGATGGACCCGTGAGAATAAAGGAGGGCCACAAAGAATATAGGATGGTTGGGACAACTCTCTCACGACAACAGGGTGAGAGAACTGGGATTGTTCAGCCTGGAAAAGAAAAGGCTCCAGGAAGACCTCACTGTGACCTTCCAGTACCTAAAGGGGGGGTATACAAAGAAGAAAAGTACTTACTAGTGATAAGACAAGGGGGAATGGTTTTAAACTAGAAGAGATTTAGGAAAAAATTCTTTACTCAGAGGGCAGTGAGGCACTTGAGTAGGTGGCCCAGAGAAGTTGTGGATGTCCTTTTCCTGGGAGTGTCCAAGGCCAGGCTGGATGGGGCTTTGAGCAACCTGGGATAGTGGAAAGTGGTGGGGGGATGGAACTAGATGATTTAAGGTCCCTTCCAAAACAAGCCATTCCACAGTCTCTAGTCTCTCCTTCAAACAAACAGCATGTTCAACTACTCCCCATGATGGCTGTGTTTGCAGCAAGATCTAATACACAGGAAGAAGCTCCATGCAGGAGATTTGCTCTAGTGTGCATGAAACCCTCCCCACAACTTGACTTTTATGCTGGCTATAGTTCTCATGAACAGCACATCTTGACTTCAGAGTCTTCATTGATAACAGATCCAGACCAGCACCAAAAAACACACCTTATCAAGTCCCGGTTCTGGAAGTGCCACTCTGACTCACCCAGTCGCCCTTATTTATGGTCTTTGAAGTCATTCAGACAGGTACACAATCTCTCATTGCATTTCATATAAATATAATTTAAACAAACAGCACTTTGACTGCAGCATGTGTGGGACTGCCTTACTTCAAAGGGGTTATCCATTCTGGAGCAAAAACCAGGTTCACATGTCCCAAATCTCTGTGCCTGGAGCTGGTTGGCTCTGGGGCTCCAGAGCTGCTGACTCACCCACAAACACAAGGCACAAGGACAATCACAGGTTCCACAGTTAGTTAAGCCAAACTCCACCAAGCAGAAATTGTACTCACAGAAACCAAGGACACTCAAAGAATTAGGTAGACTGATGACATTGTTCATTACAGATTCTGGGGTTTCCCTTGAAGGCTGAGTAGATTCCCCTAAAAATACAGTAAAAACCCACCCAGAACTTGGGCAACTCATGATATTTTTTTCATTACTATAATAGAATAAAAGGAACCAGAAATGGGGAACACATATATCATTGTGCACATGTATCAACACATACAAAGAGGCTTAGGAAACTCCAACAACAAAATGCTTTTTGTATACCTACCTTTTCTATTTGAATATAGTTAATCTAGTCATGTTCTCAAACCTAGAAATTCCTCCTTGGCACCTCTGTTCCTCCCTGGAAGACTAGGAGCTGGAAAAGTCCTACTTCAGCAAGAAGTGAAGGATGAGGTGCTTTGTAATTTGAGAGACTTTTTTTTTTTTTTTTTTTTTTAGTATTTTAGTACCTGCTAGCAGTGATCTACTTTCTGAATGTAATGCCCCCTCAGTTCCCACTGAGCCGAAACCATTTAAAAGAGACACAGTGAAAGATCACTGAGCACTCTTTTCTTACTGATCAGCACAAAGTTATTTGGCACAAACGTTTCTGTCAATGTTTGTCCAAGGCTGGGTAAATTTGCAGTGTATGATGGCCCTCAGCCCTGGGCTCCTGTCAAGTGAGAAGGCTCCTGGTCTGGTATTGGAGCTCAGAAACACAAAATGCTACAGGCTGAGCTTAGAATCATTGCTATCTTTCCCCTTTGGATCTGTTCTTTTTTGTTTTGTTCAATGCTTCTCCTCACAAAGGAAAAGAAGATTAAGATGGAATGAATGTAAGGTTATTCCTGGCCATTGTGTAATGAAAATTTGTGAAGTGCATTACACAGGACTGCAGTTTGGCATGGAGAAACCAGAGGGAACTGCATTCACCTCCAGGCAAGCACCCAGAGGAAGAGCACAGATCCAGGACAGCTTTCAGGCTCCTGGAGCTGGAGGCAATGTCTGCTTTAGGATATGCAGGGAGGTCCCATGGACTCAGCTCCAGTGACACTGGCAGCCTGCCCCAGTGGTTTGTTCACATGTGATATCTATGGGACCAGAGCTGGAATTATGGTCTCACATATCACAGCAGTGCTAGCCCAGGAGATATTTATGGATCTGGTACATACAATCCATAGGCACTGTGTAGTTTCAGGCACATTTGAGCAAACTCCCCTCCCAAGAAGAGTGA
This sequence comes from Hafferia zeledoni, assembly GCA_035583235.1. Taxonomy (NCBI): domain Eukaryota; kingdom Metazoa; phylum Chordata; class Aves; order Passeriformes; family Thamnophilidae; genus Hafferia; species Hafferia zeledoni. The sequence continues at coordinate 59,740,275 of JAWWEV010000083.1, forward strand.
CAGGAAGTCTTTTGAGCTACATCAAAGCAATGCACTCCACTGGGGCTCACCACTAAAAGTCACTGGGAGGTCTGGACAGGGTGAACTGCAGGCACAGGGCTCAGACTCACACCAGAGATATTATCAGAGCATAGTAATGAACTGCCAACTGGGTTAAGCATTAGCAAGGCTTGTTTCCCCATGAAGTGCCTCGCTGCTTCTCACAGTTGCATTTTAAACTTACAATGATAATAAGGACAAGTACATACTTTCCTTCTCCCCCAGAAGGGAAAGGCCAGACAACCACTTCCAAACTGTTTACTTAATTCTACAAAGCTTATGAAGCATTTAGAGAACATCCAAGAACTTAGCTAGAGAAACACTTGGTGTTGTTTGCTATTTATATTATTAACTTTTGCCCCTCCTATCACATAAACAAAATCACCCAAATGTCACCATCTGTGGAAAAGAAGCCCATGACCAGAAGCCAGGTGCATGCAAATATTTCAGCATGGGGAACAGAAACTACACCAGGTTCCAAATGCTCTTCCACATGAAGCTTAGGGAGTTTCTGTGTCCTTGTATGAGCAGACAGGACTCTGTGTTAAATACCCCCATGGAACAGCAAGATGTATGGGAGAAAAGGAGCCTGATTCTCATCACACTGGCTTGGCTCTGGAGTAGTTCTGGTTTATTTTGAAGGAATACCCTCCCACTCTTCACAATCCATAACCCAAAGCATTCCCATCAGCAGCACCCAGGCTGCCATCCCCTTATCCATGTGCTGTACTCTCTCTCCAACATAACTTATGTCCATGGAGGGAAGGGTTTCAGCTGCTTTCATGCTATGGCAACAACCCAGACACCCACTCACATTCAGGCACAGACAAGGCCTGTCCAGGACAAGAATCAGGACAATGTATTTGTTTGGAAAAATTTTTAAGGACAGTGTCCTGAAACTTCAGTTTCCATAAATATTGATCTGCCTGCCCTTCCTGAGACCACTTGCCCTTCAGGCTGAGGGGAGCCAAACATATCATGTTGCTTTGGCTGCTCACAGGCAGCTGGAAAGCTGCACAGGGTATTTCAGTCATGGCCTGTGTATCTCTGCTAAAATTCACTTCTTAAAAGCATTCGGTGTCTATTTACCAAGAGGATGGGAAGTCCCCCTGCAGTGCTTCCCTAACTACAGTAATTCTAAGTATTTTACAACTTGCAGTGCTCTGTGAAGGAAGATATTTGATATTGCAATATACAGTTAGGAAGCAGAATGCTTTGTATTACAGAAAATAGAGAGCTTTATAATAAACTAGACTGAAACATCTTCATTACTGGAGCAGCTTTGCATTAAGAAAGTCTTATGATGAGAAAGCATTGCAAACATATACTAGTAAATACAATTGTCTATTTTTAGTGTGAAACAATTTTAAAACGTAAACTGGAAACAAATAATACTGTATATTTCATAGGTGCTTACATAAACCAAACAACCCTAAACCCTGAGCAGATTAGAAGTGTATGTTAACGCTTGAAATACACATATTTTTGCCTCCCTGATACCAGCTGTATGAGACTGTGGCACAAGAAATGCCTTTAGACAGAGAGAAAACCTCTGTGTTTTAAACTCAGACTTCCTCCAGGTTAATCAGGTATTTTTTCAGTATGAAAGGAGTTCTTGTATTTAAACCAAAACATACTGACAGTATATCATTTTAGCAACTGCCTTCCACAAGATATATCCTAATATTGCAGCACTTTCAAACACTTCACACAGATATTTCTTTAAAAGTTACACTGACAAAAGTCATTTCACCCTTTTGGGAAGCACTTGAAGTCTGTTTATTTAATAGTCAAGACTCCAAGATTTCACTTTGCTTTAGCTCTAATCACCACACTGTCTGATTTCAGCCAAACCACAGATAACATTTATTTTAGCCCTTTAACCATTCCAGTCCTTACCTTATCTACTCTCTTCCATTAGAAACAAATGCTGGCTGGCTGCTCTTTCAGGCTATCCTCGGCTTTTAGGGCAAAACCAGACAAAAAGCTGAGTTCCCACATACCTTGGAAGGCGAGCAGCGTTCAGAGCCAGCGGTGGGAGCTGCGCTCCGGCGTTCCCAAAGCCGCGATGTCACAAACCCCTGGAGCTCGCAATGAGCAGCACAGATCGCTCTCACACGCCCTTCCTCTGCTCTGGGAATGCCAGCTGGGCACTTTTAGAGCTGCAGCACTTGTGTGGCAGCCCCTATGCCACGCTGGTAAATCCCCCTCTCCCCGCTCTTAGCGCTCGCTGCCATCCTATCTCAGACAGCCGGCTCAGGTCCGCATGCAGCGGCTCTGGGAAAGCTGCATTTAATTCCACAGGAAGCTTCAGTGCAGCACTTCCTACTTCCCACTCAGCCCCAGCTCAGCTGCAGGTGATTCCTGAAGCTCTGCCAGGCAGCCAGAGCACACCCTGTCTCCACATTTGGGATCCGAGCTGCTCTGAGCCACAGCTCCCAGCTGAGCTCTGCGGAGGGGGAAGCGAAAGCAGCAGGGCAGGAGATGTGCCAGTCGTGAAAACCCTCCCAAATTAACCTGTTCTAGGGTGAAAACCTTCCCAAATTATCCTGTTCGAGGATTGCAGATTGCACAGCAGATGAAAACCCTCCCAAATTAACCTGGTTTAGGATGGCAGTTTGCACAGCAGGTGAAAACCCTCCCAAACTAACCTGTGTTAGGGTGAAAACCCTCCCACATTAACCTGGTTTAGGGTGAAAACCCTCCCA
>JAWWEV010000083.1:59743121-59758986 GCA_035583235.1 Hafferia zeledoni
CCAAATTAACCTGGTTTAGGGTGAAAACCCTCCCAAATTAACCTGGTTTAGGGTGAAAACCCTCCCAAATTAACCTGTTTTCGGGTGAAAACTCTCCCAGATTAACCTGGTTTAGGATAAGCAGTTTGCACAGCAGGTGAAAACCCTCCCAAATTGACCTGGTTTAGGGTGAAAACCCTCCCAAATTAAACCGGTTTAGGGTGAAAACCCTCCCAAATTAACCTGGTTTAGGATAAGCAGTTTGTACAGCAGCTCTGCCCTACTGATCTGAAACATTGCTGGATTCTGCTTGGGGAAAATGTCATTTAAAAAAAAAAAAAAAAAGTGATTTCTTCACATTGGAGGAGAAGGGGGGAAAAACCTAACTCACAAGTAAGATATCACTGTAATTTCAAACCTGAACGCTTCGTTCTGTCCACAGAAAAATTTCCCTCTGAAAGCTGGGCTTGTGTGCAAAGGGGGCTGGGAATCCTGTTCTCCAAACCTCAGGGTGTGATTCACACCGGCCGAGCAGCAGCAGAAGGTGCTATTGTGACACAGACACCAAACCCTCCCGAACCTTCCCTGTAGGAAACGCACCACACCCACAGATAAGACGTGCTGATACATTACAGTGCAGAAAACCAGAGGCTGAGGGGGAAGTAGAGATGCTAATCTGTAATTTTTCTCTTTCTGATGAAATAAATTAACTTCATGCAATCATTGCTGGTGTTTTGCCTTCAGTACTTCCCTGTGAAAAATTTTATTATTTATATTATATATCATCTATGTATTATATTATTATATTTCTTCCAGGGTGTATAGAAGCTCACAGCTGAGCTTTTAGTTATTTCCTGGCAATTATACTGCATCAGATTAATTTAAGGAAAAGGCAGAAAGCTTGTGCAACTTTGATTCAGCCTCCTTGCACCTACACATTGGAGCTTTGCTTGAATTACCATCATATATTCTTTTCCTCTCAGAATAATTACAAATTCAAAATCGATCTGTTCAACTCTGGGTGTTATGTATAATTTTATATTTAGGGAGGGAATCATCACCAAAAAAACCATAGCTCTTCCAACAGGTGGAATCATGTTGATCCCTCTGGTGTTTATCAATACATTTACAACAGGATTAGGTAAAATTGAGCCACACCACATGTCCTGCCACTGGGGCCAGCAGAGCATTTCCCAGCACAAGCAGCCCCATCTCCTCAGCACTGACCAATCCCAGACAGTACTCAAGACACCCAGGGCTCAGAGCTATTTTTCAGCCTACAGAGCAATAATGAAAATGTGGAATTCTTTGTAAAACTTCAGGATTAGAAAAGGATTCTCCTTCAGTGAGCAGATTTTAATCCTTCATATTGTGTTCTAGTGTGGAATAGCTTGAGCTTCTATCACTGCTCTTTTCATCCCCCCTGTTCCAGCTCCTGTATTTATTTCCTGCAGCTGCTGCTTTTGTTCCTCTGCCTCCATCACACAAGTCCTTGTTAGGCCACAGAGGAAGCTCAGCAAGAAAAATCTCCCTGCTCTCAGCACCACAGCACTTGAACAGCAGAAGGACAATTATCTCAAGGAGGAGAGTAGTGAGAGAGTGAGGATGAGGGAAATCAAGTAATTCAGGCAGGTGTTGGGAAAATGGCAAGGGCAGGAGGTTCAGAAGGAGAGCAGAGCAGTTCCAGTGTCACAGCACCAAAAGTAGCATCTGCTTTGGTATTTACTCCTTGCTGGCACAAAAAAACAAACCCAAACGTCACTGGAGTAGCTCCAACAGCCAAGAGATAGAACTGCAAACAGAGGTTAAACATCTTTCCTTTAGTTAAATGGTGAGGCCAGCTGGTATCTAGGGGGGCTGTTCTTTTAAACTATGAAAATTAGATCAGTACATTAAAATACAGACAAATGCTGGAACCTTCAGCTGCAAACATCCCATGATATTTTCATCCCATTTCCTACTCTGTATCTCTATGCATAATGTGATAGCACAAAAGTGTAAAACCACTTATGGCAAAATTAATTTCCCTTAACCATCACAAAATTGGTGAGAAACATTGTGAATGTTTCTCAAGACATTTAGTTACTGGAAATGTTAAGAAGTCCAAGCCCTCCACTTCTTGAGTGGCAAATCCTAGACTGTGATCCCCAGATTTACACACAGGACAGGCACTTATTGATGTTCTCTGCCTCTGCTTCCACCTTCTGTTCTGTATTTGTTCTGCTTCTGTGCTTCTCCAGAGCCTCCACAGCAAAGAGGAGCTAAGGTGACCCAGCACTGTGCAAGAGCTCAGTGTAAGGACTTGAGATGAGCAATACTGAGGATTCTTTTCATTGCCATCACTGAAAGATGTGAGCTGGGCTGCTGAAAGCTCTTCAGTCCAAATGATTTCTCTTCCAGCTGTACCTCGAGCCCAGGTACTTCACAGTTTCTCAGGGGCACATCTTCTTGGCCAGATAATTTTGGGAAGTGTTCTGAAATTGCTACCCTGAATCTCTTAACCCAGTTTGATGCGTTTCCTTTTTGAGCCAACAAAGGAAACAAAAATAGAACTTAAAAATGTCACACAATGGCTGACAATCCTCCCCTTTTGCTTCTTTCTTCAGTAACAGTGACATAAAGCACAAATCTGAGAGGGTCCAATTAATTTTTGGACACTCTTCACTGATGCCTTTATATATCCAGGGCTGAGCATTGGAGATGATCCATCCCAAAATGCAACATCACCAGGACCTTTCAGTTGAGTTACTGGCCAGAATAAGAATAAAGGCTGGCATAGTTAATTACTAACATTGCTGTGTCATCTTTGCAGTGACTTGGAAGACTTACAAAATGACTAAGCCTCTCTGCTTTAACTGAAATTACTAATTATTTTATGACATAAGTGGGTAAAAAAGTAATAGCATGACCACTGAAAAGATCTCTCACATCCCACAAAGAAAATACCATTAATGGCAAGTGAAAATACCAAGTTACTGCATAACTAAGAGTTTCAGTGTAATTCTAGATAAAGAACTAGGAAGGGCTTCTGAGGAAAAAAAAAAAAAAAAAAAGAAATTTTCACTACCTTGTTTCAGTTTTCAACCAATAAAAAATATCCTGAGAAATAATTGCTATCCCTCAGTGTAATATGAAAACAGGTTTTGTAACAAGCTTTCTAAAACCGGAGCCTAACTAAGAAAAATGAGTCTTTATCCACTTTATTTACTGTACAGGCAAATTATTCATTTCCTTATGGAAAAAAAAAAGTATTTGTATAGGTAAGAGAGACAGTTTCACAACAAAAATATACTAATGAGTAACATAACCAATGCTGAAAACAAAACAGGAAGGGGTTTTGCACAGTAAATATACATATTATCTGAAGTTGCAAGTATGATGCCCCTGATGTCATGGACTATTAATAGTTCTATTCAAGGGAACTGTTTTAAAGGGGGATTACACCATCAAAAGTCATCTGTGAGGACCTTCATAAACCAAGTGTTTTAAAAAGGAATCTTTATTCAATTTATGTATTTGTATAGTCACACAAGGCTAGAAATCAGATGTCAGTGCAAAAACTCCAGAGCTATGTAATATTTTGTGTGCAGAAAAGCTTTACTCAGTTTTAGCTACAAGAAAATCAGGATCACATCTTTTCCTGTTTAAATAACCCTATTGTTCTACAATTCTGACTTAGTATGCAAGTCACTCTCTGACAACCCAGGCTTGAAATCTTCATTATTCCCTTTAACTAAACCATAAAACTTTATTATAAGGTGGTTTCTATTGGAGCGAGATAAATCAAGTTAAATTGTTTTGAAATAATAGTAGGTACAAATCTAAAGAGCTTTTTATTTTACTGTAAAAAAGGGAGTGGGATGGCACAGTCTACTGAGCATTTATAATGATTATGATCTCCAAATGTGAGTGGTGGGTGCCTTGCACTCCTCCTGCTCTATGAATATGCAATATTCATTAAACTGTGTTGGCACAACAGACCATCTCTAAACAAGCCATGATCATAAGGCTTCCATAAAGCTCTGCATTTCTTCTCTATCCATACTTTTCCCTGTGTTCATACTTTGAATTAGCTTTTGGTATTTGATCCATAAAGAATCATGCTAGAGGAAAAGAAATAAAAATAAAGCCTCACCAAAACCCAGTGGGAAGACATCCTGCTGCCCCAGTGGTTTCAGGGGCTTAGAAATCTCAGCTTAAAGATCAAGGCCAATGGCTCTGACAGTGTGTTACTGCAGTTCCAGGGACACTTGTCTTCCTGGGACCTGGAAGCATTAGGAGAAAGTTTCTTTGCCCCCACAGCAAAGCCTGCTGGTGGCAGAGCTCTACTGGCAGTGCCACCAGGAATGGGCATTTGGCCACCAGCAACCAGCTCTGCCAGAGCTCTACACAAACTTTTTGCTTCTAACTCCTGCCTGTTCTCTGGGTGTGCTAAGAACCAGCTGCACCACAAGAACAAGCCAATTACCATGAGTCTGCTGTGGTGTGAGATGTGCCAGCCACCAGTTCACAGAGTGATGTGATGGCACCACTTCTGGAGGATGTAAAACACCCCTGAGCTCAGGGGACCTGTGTCAGCAGGTCCAGTTCCCCCAGACAGCACATGTAACTTCCCCCAAACCAGCTCCACTTTATGAACTGATGATAAAAAAACCAAATGAAACCAGTTTGCTTCCCTCTCATGTCCCTGTGGTCCAAATGCTGACTTGGAGTTGCTCAGTCCTCATGAGCAGCAGGTAACAGGTGAGGCTTTCTAGCTGAGAAAAGAGGGATTTGTAAAGCAGCATTGAGGGAACCAGATTAAATACCTGGGAAAGAGGAGACACTGAAGTTGGTCTCCTGCTTTCTTTTAAAGTTAGCATACATTTTTAACAAAAGTATGTAAAGATTGCTTGGGGGGAACAAGGCTCAGTTAAATGAAATTATTTTCTATTAACTGTGCTCACAGTTAACTTCAGAGCATGTCACAGACTTTCAATTATGCACAGATATTTTTTGTTCCTTTTGACTGTGTGCCCAAAAATGACACATTCTGTTGACTTTTAACCCAGTGTTTTGGTAATGCACCTAGAATTGCAGTGATTTCAGACATCAGAATCACCATCAGTTTAAAAACTGAGGGGGAAAAACCATCCTGGCAGCCAACACAGGAAGCTTCCTCTGTAACACAGGAGGTCACTCACCTATGCTTGTCATGAGATAAAAATATGCACACTGTTTTCATGTCTCTATTTCTGCTTTTTCTGTCCTGCCTCGAGCTCTTAACTGCCTTTTTTCAGAAATATTAAGCGACAGCTTTGTTCCTTCCAACCCAAGCCAGTCTCCTGGGTGATGGCTTTGCCTGACCCTGAGGCTTAAAAGACAGCTGAAATTTGGAGGGGAGGGTGGCAGGGTGGGTGGGTAATAATACTTTTCAGCCCAGACCTTGTTGTTTTAACTCCCTTTGGAAGTCAGGGATGGGCAGATCAGAGACCAGACAGAGCTGAGCCACCTAATTTTATGGTTATAAAAGCCAACAATGGGGCTCCTACAGACGTGGCAGGCAGGAGCAAGGTGTGGATCTAAAGCATAGCTTTGATTCATACCTTTTTTTTAGCATTTGGGTATGACACACTTACCCTTTGATTAATTTAGAGTGAGAAATGGTTTCCAAGTTGAGAGGGGTTACTCCAATGGACTGGCTATGCAGGGAAATAATGGAACTGAAACACATCCATCTAGGAAAACCAAGAACTTGCCCCTCTCTCCCAGCATCCCTTCCCTTCCTCAGCTTCCAGGGAGGGTCCTCATGCCATTCCCCTCACCTTTATAGGCTCCTTTCCCTGTCCTGCTTTCCCTCTCATCTATTTATGGTGAGGCCAGATGTGAAAGGTTTGTCCAGGTCCACTTTTCTCTCTGTGGAACTTAATAATGGGGTCAGACAATCTCAACTAAGGACATCTTTAACAAACACCACCCAGCAAGCAGTCAAATTCAACAATCCCAAAATTAGGACAGTGGGAACTCAAGCCAAGCACATTCCTTGCTTGCTGCAAGTGATGGAAGGATTTATTCAGTTGCACTGGAATAATTTAGGGGGTTTCATGTTGTTTATTTTTGTGTCTGTAACATTCAAGTGCCAGGTAATTTTATTAAAAATATGTGCTTTTTGCCTAGTAGTTTTTTCAGTCTCTTACAAAACTAGGCATACCCATTTGGGCAGAGAGAATCTCTAGGAAAAGAAACATGAGTTTTATGAGGGTGAACAGGGGCAGAAAGGCAAGAGGCAAAACCTTTGCTTTTGCAGACACTGCTAAAATCCAAGCAAACAGTAATTTCTGCTTCAGTACTACCTGTGGTCATTGAAGAAATGATAAGAAATTATGAAAATGAAAAGTGTGATTTCATCTGTGAAAATCCACTGGCTCCACTTAACTGCCTATACTTCTCAGGAAGAAATTTAAACAGATCTAGGTATATCCTCCCAACTTTTGAATTTATACATACATTTATATGTATTTCCTGGGATATGACAAAATGCAGTCAGGAGCAAAATGCAGCAATAAATTTGTTCCCACAGAGAATCCCCTCACATTATACAATATAAACAAAGCTTTGAAGTGTGAACTCTGAATTTGGAGTTTCCATGAGTTCTATCCTTCTGTGACCAGGGTATAATAAATTCAAGATGAAGAAAATGTGTTCAGTGAACTCTGACTAGTAAATAATTAAATTTCTCCTTACATTATCCTTGGGACAACTGTCTATGGGATTGCAACTACAAATCTAGGGAAAACAAACAAACAAACAAAAAAAAACCACAAACCACCCACAACTTTAAACTGAAAGAGCATTGGTTTAGAGTCGATATTAGGAACATGTTTTTTTACAATGAGGGTGGTAACACTGTGGAACAAGCCCAGCAAGGTGGTGGCTGCCCCATCCCTGCAAACAGTCAGAATCAGGTTGGACATGGCAATCTGATCCAGGTGAAGGTGTCCTGCTCACTGCAGAGATGTTGTACAAGATGACCTTTAAATGTCCCTTCCAATCCAAAATATTCCATAATTCTAATGGAGGTCAAAGGCAGAGAAACCTTTTGACTCTCCTGAACACGAAATTAAGAGCATGAAGGCACTGAGCAGAACACTCTCCTGTCTCTGTGGGTTTGGTTCATGCAGAGAATACATTTGCTAAAAAAAAAAGGCAAGTGAAAGGAAGGAAAAATCATATACACTTGCATGAAAAACATTTTTAAAAGTTATTTCAATTTTGCTAATTGATTTATTTTTCCTTTCGAAGACCAGCTCTTAAAATAAATGTTTAGCTTTTTATATCTTCATGGCTTTTTGAACAACATAACCAAAAAGATGACAAACAGCACTTGCCACAGCCTTGCAGAGGACAAACTCAGTGTCAGGAGACTGTGCCAAAAAAAAAAACAGTTTACAACAAGGGCTTCTCATCTTCGGGTTAAAATCATCAGCTCGTGGTGTGATTTGTCACACTCAGACTTTGCACATGGACACAGAATTTGGACAGCAGGAGAACATCACTTATTTCCACTGTGGATTTATTCCTAACAACACTGTGTGAAGGATTTGAGGAGTTCCTGGCAGTTCTGTTTAGTTGTTTATTTAGGAATAGTTTCTCCCCAAGCAAAACTGGGGAGACAGGAAGCATGAATCAGGACTGTTCAAAAACTAAAACAACAACTTCCTTTGTCCTTATTGATGTCATTTTTTGTTTTGTGACCTGAGTGGGTATTTGTGTGTGTGTGTTGACTGTGGGAAATCTTTTTCCAATGAATCACTATTTTTGTGCAATATTTTACATAAAACCAGTAGTTTTTTGTGTAATTTCTTCTGTTGTCAATGGGCTTACTGAAAAATATTTAGGAAGACTAGATAAAATTAATGTTTTACAGGAAATCAGATTAATGTTTTGCTGCAGTTAATGTCCACTAAACACAGCAGAGTATGACAGGAATGGAGATAGTGACAGTGAAAGAAAAAATTCCAATAATTTGCTTTCATTCTTTGCCGTTCCTGGAAACAGAGAAGTTACTTCAGCCTCCTTTAACTGGAAACAAGTGCACAATAAATCTTTTGTCATTTAGTGATAACCCAAATGTGCAACATTCCACGTCCCATGATGTTTTGAGTTCGGATTCAATTACAGGCCAAGAGGCCCATCCATCACTTGGCGTTTAGACCACACAAAGTCTGTAACTGGCACCACATCAAGGCTAAAGATTCTGTCACATTAAAGTGTCCCTCATGGTCAAGATCTCTGCTGTCTCCAGACCATCAATTGCCAAACAGTTTTATTTTTTCTATGGAAAAAAATCTTTAAAAAGCTGATGAATTTAAAATAATGAAGGGTTTGATTCTTGTAGAAGTGTTTCCAGGCATGTTACTGGAAAAAGTCAATGAGAAAATTACTTTTCCTCATGAAGAAGGTATTGTAAACTATGATTTTCCTCAGGCATGAAGAATCATAAGTTTGGCAGATTTTATGTGTATGTGAAGAGAAAAAATGTTGTATGTGAAGTTGTATGTGAAGAAAAAAAACACCTGCCCCACAGATAAAATATTTAGATTTTTTTTTTCTAGGCTTTGTCACAAATATCCTCTGAGCTTGGAAAAGCACAGTAACTTTATAATATAACACCATAAAGACCCCCATAAAACTTTACTTTCTTATGTACAAAACGTGCCCCAACTCTCGTGTGTACAGATTGTAAAATGTCGTATATTTTCAAGCTAAAAGAATTCAAGGGCAAAGCAGCAAAACACCAGCATTCAACAGGGAAATCAGAAGTGAATTAAAAGATCAAAATTCAGGCACTATAAAAAAAAAAAAAAGTTTTGTTGTGAACATCACTGATATGATGAACTAAATTTGTTTGGAAGATAATAAAAATGATCCTTCAAACAACACAAAGTGTCTTTATGTGCCATGTTTCTGTCACTCTTGCCTTAACTAAAGCAGAACAGACAAGTGTCTAAGTGCTTAAATGGTAGATGCTGATACAAATGAATACAAAGTGCCTGCAGAGGAGCCAGGGGATCCCAAGGAGCCACTGACACCTCTCATTTGTGAATCTCTCCCTGTATTCTCCCTTCCACCTTTCCACTGTTTTCTCTTTGCCCCTTCAATGGATGCCACTCCTGTCTTGTTATCTCAGCCACACAAAGACTTTGACAGACAGTTCCTAAAACCTCCTGCCTGGTCATCCCTGCTCTACCTGTCTGAAACTTGTCTAAATCTACTCTGAAAGTCAAAAATCCTTTCACATTTTCTTCAGAATAGTTACTTCCATCAGCAAAATCCCAAATATCCCACTATGGGCATATGGCACTACCTTATGATTTTTGTATCTATAGAATTATGTAACGTCCTCCAGTGTGCTTGATCTTGGTTTTGCCCTAAAGGCTTTCTTGTGAAATGTGTTGAACCAAGAATTTTTTTTCTTTTTGCATATTGCATACACATCTGGGTCCCTTTCAGCTCGGCATGTTCTGTGATTCTGTGATCTGAGTTCCTGTTTCACTGGCAATGTAATCTGCTTGGCCATGGCATTTTTATGCTTGTCATTAATGTGTTCAAAGGATTATCAGAAGGCAACACCTTCCAGTAACACCTACTTGACAATTGCTAACATTTCTGCTTTTCAAAGCAATGGTAAGAGGCTCTGCTTTGTGAGACTATGAGCTCAATTAATTAAGTAGCCTGGTATCATTATTTTTTTTCTTTCTGCTTGAAAGTGCAATCCCCCTGCAAGGCATCACTCAAGCACACAGGAAGAAAAAGCTCTTAGTTGAGGTGCAATCAGAGGAAACAGAAAAAAAGGTTGTGATGCAACAAGGGTGTCTTAATTTGAGGGAAACCAAAATGTTTACCAAAACCAGAGGAGAGGATTCCTCCTCAACAACCACTCACTCCTTATTAAATTTAAGAAAAAGGAACTTTAATTAGAAAATGGATATAAGAAGGATAATTTTTCTTAACCACTATAAATATATGTGTGTGTGTAGATACAGATATAACTATAAACAGACCAGAGCAAACTACTCCCCCAGCACCAAAAAACAAACAAAAAAAAAACCCACCAAAAATAAAACCTGGTATCTGAAAGTCATCAGCCAAGCCATCTTTTGTCCTCAGTCCTGGTACTCCAATGACCAAACCTTTGTGTTGGTACGGTGAGAAAAATTCTCCGAGGGACTTCTCCCAACATCCCCTTCCTTTGTTTGAACCTTTAACAGCAGGAAAAGTGTGACTGGAAGGAGACACAAGATGCCTTTGTACGCAATGAAATTAGTCAGAATATTTGATATTTCTTCATCAGCCTCCTTCCCTCCTCATCAGGGAAACAAATAAGTGCAGTTCTTGACCAATATTAACTAGTCCTCACTGTTGGTTAGCCAAGGGTGCAGGTCATAGAGGAAGGAAAGGAGCTCAAAGGAGAGATGTTTCCCTGATGAATAATAAGGCAAGGTGGTTGTTCTACAGAGGGGGTCATATTAAATTTCATAACAACACCAGCAAGGCTGACATTGTAGGCAGGAGACAAGGGAGTAGCAGTGAGTTGTGGAGAACCTGAAAAGTGGAAAGGAGAAGCAGCTGAAGGGCCAGAGGGCTCTCAGCATGAGCTACAGCCCAGTGTAGGAGCTGAACACACATCTGGACAGCCACAGGATGGTTAGTGGGAACACCTAAAGCCTCAAAAACACTCACAACAAAACCACACATTTCCTTTCACTCTTTCCAGAACTGGTCATTTTGTCATTAAAAAAAAATATAAAAATCCCCAAAATAACAACAAACCTTTTCAAGCAGATTCTCTGCCTTGGGGCAGAACACTTTTCCAGACTCAAGCGCCACATGAAACACTCTTGCATCAGCTGATCTCAAACATTTTATCACAAATTTGACAGTCCCTGCACGGTGTTAATTGAATTATAAATACTGGGAGACTTTTTTCCTCTCCTTTTCACTTGTTTTTAATTCAACCACCAACCCCCTCCCCACTCGCCCTCTCCCCCTCAAAATCCCTCACTGTTTCAGGCAGGTCTGTGGAAACCCTGGTTGAGTAACCATTAGGGTGCTCTGATTGCTCCATCATGACACAGATATTGCCAACACCTCAGTGCAGAGGTGCTTCTGGTGGAACTTGTATTTTGGGAGCCACCTTAATAAAAGAAATCATTTTGCTGACACAACTGAGAGGAACTTTCCCTGCCACTTGTAATTGGAGCTTCAGTAATTGATTGTTCTGAAAAAATGGTATGAAGAAACTATTCTAGGAGGAATTAGATCTTGGTTAGGAGCTAGAAACAAAGCAGAGGGTTTAAAAGCCATGAAATCAAGCAGTGCTCCACAGACCATTCTGGAAGAACAGTTCTGTGTGAATGAGCTTCCTGAAACACAGACATTGCCTTGCCATGTTTTTAGACTCTGGGAAAGCCTTTTGCCTTTGAGAAATATCACAGGCTCCAGAATTTCTCCTCCATTTCCACCTCCAAGGGAGAGTAATTAACCTGTTTTACCAGCCAGACCCAACTGAACAAGCTTTTTTCTTTTTTATTTTTATTTCTTTTTTTCCCCCAGCCCCTTCCCACCATATTGACATCCACCACATCAGTCCATTTGTGGTCCCTGTAGTTCAGCCTTTTCTGTCTTTGCTACATTTGTAAACTTCCTCTCAGGACAACTGCCCCTTGTTGGGTAAAACTGCAGTAAAAGCAGCAATAGCTGAGACCAGCCTGAAAGTCAAAAGGCTGACACAGCAGGTTATCAACGTTTGAAGTGTTAGACAACCTTTACTCAAGTCCTTACACTCTGTTCTGTGATCATACAATGCCATTATTTGTCTTAATGTCATGCACAAAACAAACCTGGTGGTGTCTAATGAGCTTTTCAACTTCTGCAAAGGCAAAATCACTGCTGCATGTTAGCACTGGGTGGGAACTTCTTACAGGCTTTCCCAGGGGGGAAAAAAAGGTGGTAAAGAGCCCTCTGGACCTGTAGCACATCTTCTTCAAAAAGCTGCTGAGCAAAGAGCTAAATGAACATGCTGAGGTCACCTGAAAACCAGCTCTGACCAGTTATTCAGTGGCTCTTCAAGAGCAAAGTAAATATTGAACACTTGAAGACATTGGTCATATTTACTATTTACCACAACTTAAAAATGGAATAGTCAATATATGACCTGTCAAAGCAACCACAGGGAAAAAAAAAAAAAAAAGGAAAACAAAAAAGAGAGAGAGTGCAAATTAAGAGCTGTTGTGATAATTGGATAAGTATCTGGCACCAGTAGACTGAAGGAAAACACACTGCTGTGTAAAAGGTGAATAATGTCTGAAAAAAAGTGTAATTAGGGCCAACTCTCACAGGGTTGAACACGTTGTCTCTTCAGACTACACCAAACAGGTTCCTGAGGATCTTTGTTAACAGAAATCAGGTAGACACTGTTGGAGGAGGAAGTTATTGGTATTCCCAACTACTCCTTTGAGCACCAAAGAGTGGACAAAACTCCAGCTTGTTTGTTTTGTTAGCCAGACTGCTCATGGCTTGCTCTCTAACCTCATTCACTCCTCTGCCCTCCTTTTATTTTGCTCTATATTTGCAATGTGCAGTATTAATTTGTTAAACAATTACATTTGTGAATGTTAGAAAAAAAAAGTCTCCTTTTGAAATGATTCAGCAGGAACCAGCAGAGGGGAGGCACACAGGGACCAAAGATTCTCTCCAACCCTTGGGAAACTGTGACTCTTTAGAAGTGCATACCAGGCTTGAATTTCCCTTTTGTTGTAACTACACACCACTCTCGATTTTAAAGATCCATTTCAGTAGAACTCCTGCCTCTGCATTCTTTGAAACTATTTGTGAAGAAATATGAACATGGAAAGATCTATTTTTATATCAATATTCTAGAAGCACATAAAAGGGCCTCTAGCTTTGCCCTCATGATTCATACTGTCAGTGGAAAGCTTTAACTAAGTTACAGTAATATTATTCAGTTGAATTTGTTTTGTTCTATAGCAAACATATGTGAGCTATAAATCTCAAGAAACAAAAAAAATCTATTTTAGCTTCAGGCAGTTTTATATCATCATTGGGCTTAGGTATTCTTTCAACATTTTGCCTCTTCAATGCTAAAGCCAATGGATTAGGCAGATTAGCTGTGCAGCTCCCAGATAAATTACAGGCTTTCTATCCACAGCAGGCCCTCAATAATTCCATTTGCTGTGCAAATGAAAATGTGCCTTTGGAGCAACAGAAACTCTCAGTCATGGAGGCATTCCCAGGAAGTATTGTTGGGGTACACCCATCTGTCAGAGCATTCCTGCAGTTCTCCAAGTCCCCCTGGGAACAGCAGGAACCACCACAAGTCAGGCAGTGAATCCAACATCATCAGAGGGATGATGGACAATGGAATACAGAGAGTGGTTGCACACACTGTGTTTTCCTCAAAAGCTAAAAATTCAGTCTCTTCCAAAGCCTGCTTGGTGCTACTTTGTAGGAAACACATCAGCATGACAGGCTTACCAGAAATTTCTCCTTTCAAAAATGTTCTGAGATAATTATTTTCATTGCACAACTCCTGCTTTTGGAAGCTTATTTGCACAGCTAACTCAAAAAGAGAAATGAGCCAGTGAGTGTGTTACTGAGCTTTATGCTTTATCTTGAAGCCTTTAAGAAACCATCTAAAAATATCAGTTCTGCTTCCTCAGACTGAGGTCCTCAGCCCTAAGTGCCACCTACAGAGGGACCTTGGCATGATAGAGCACTGTGCAATTCCTCAAAAAATGGATTTGTGGCAAGTTTTTTGGTTTCCTCTTAGATGTGACAGTTCAGAGCGATGTCAGCAAGAGATTTAACAAGGTTTTGGCCTCTGTGTTCTGAGAGAGATCTCAACAGCAGTCAAAGTTTTTGTGTTTCTGAACTGTCATGGAGCCCAAAGCAAAATTTGCTGCATGGAGGAAACATGAAATCTGAAAAAGGATGAACTTTTTGGCAAAACCAGTGTGGGTAGCTGGGGGCAAGCCCACACGATCCAGCCTGTCTTTGTGAGTCTTTGGACAGGCTGTGCCATGGAAATTAAATAGAAAGCAGGAGCAGAAAAATGGGGACACACTCTTGGATACACTGAGTGCATCTCTATGCTTTGCTTTGCAATAAAGGTTATTTTTTACCACCACCCACATAAAATTTCCCACTTCCAGCTGAACTACTCAGCTGCAAACTGGGAGTTATCAGATTTAGATAATGGGTAGAGAGAAATCTATCTACATACCTATCAGAGGAAAGTATTTAGGTGTGATTACAGCAGCCAACACCCACTTCTGGAGATTATGAATAAGCTGCAAAACTCTTAGCACTAATTACTGTTGCTAATATGGTTTATTAGGTATCTGTGGGTTTCCTAAACTCCACCAGAAGCACAGACCTCTCCAGCTCTCCCACCCCTACTGGGATACAAAGTTTGGGAACTGGGTTTGGCCCAATTTCTGTGGCAGGAGTCCAGGCTGAACACGATGCCTGCTCTGTGCTTTCTTCCCTTCCTTTGCTTTCATCCTCTCTATAATCCAGGAAGAAATCACCTTTTCCTCAAGAAAAAGCCATGCCTTTAAAGGACAATATTAATATAGCTTGTTCTAAATTTAAAAAGGCATTAAGACAAATAATTTTACATACAAAAAAGGATTTCCCACATTTATTAAGATTCCCAGTTGAACTTTTTTCATCAGAGAGTTCTGAATGTGCTTTTAATTTTTGATCTGTTGTTGATGGTCAAGCTTCGCATAATTATTTCTTTGTTTTTAAAATGCCAAAATTATACATTTCATTATTCTTTCAAAATGTTTTTACCACAAACATTGTCAATGGGCTTTGTCTACAAGTTTGTGTTTCAGAATTTGTGTAATATAGAACAAAAATATTCACTTTCAAAGAGTCCTGCATCAAACTTAATGATAACTAATGATAGTAGTTTATAATTTATCCTCAGACAAGTTAGCACACTGGAATTACTTGATTCTTATAAATATATGCCTTTATCTTCTAATAATGTGGAATACATTAATCTTTCTTGACTTTATTTAGAATAATTTAGCCTCCTGAAATATTGCAAATCTTGGTGATTTTTTGAGTATTGCCCTGATGTCTAGAATTGCAAAAGCTAAAAATACTAAAATATACTATTTCAAGAATGAATTTTAGATACATATGTATATATATGTGTATGTATATATATAAATATATATATATATAAATTCAGACTAGTAAAAACTGAGTAAAGAAATGAGCTCAAGATTTCCACAATCACAATATATTGTATTCTGCTTTGTATTCAAACAAAGCCTTCTCAAAGGGAACTAACCATGACACAGAAGCCTGAAATAATTTTTAAATGTATTATGTTCCTTTCAGTCTGTTCAGCTTAGTGCCAGCACAGGCTCTCCTTAAATCCTGGACTGCACTCATGGGATAAACTGCTGATTATATCAAAGGAACCTTCTCCTTGCCAAATTATTTGATACCTGGCTGGCATTTTCCCCAGGCAAGTGTGTTTTGCAAGCTCTCTGAACTGTGTTGCAGCCTCTGCTATTTTGGTTCTCTGATAGTCAGAAGCAGCAGCTGAGGCAGCTCCAAGCCTGTCATTTTCTAATCTCAGTCACCACATGCATGGTGCTTCATCAGTGATGAAAAATAGCAATACAGCAGCCTGGTGTTTCAGAGGCTGAGCTGTGTCTTGTGCCCAGAAAACATTTTTGTGATGTCTGATGTCCATAACTCTCAGTCACCTCAGCAAACTGAGCTTCATCCTCAAAGAAAACTCAAATTACTTTCATTCTGGTTGTTGTTAGGTATCAAACCAGCAGTGTCCAGGGAAAGA
>JAWWEV010000083.1:59770493-59794031 GCA_035583235.1 Hafferia zeledoni
AGGCTTCTTTCCCAGCCAGCTCCCAGCCTGAGGGCTCAGCTGTGCCCTGGGCAGCTGCTGCCAATGGGCCATTGGGAGCAGTTCCTGGGCAATGAATGGAGGGTGGAGAATCCCCAGCTTTGGTCACACCCACACAGGGAGAAACTGGTCCCACCTGCTGAACTAGGACAGCAACTAAGAGTAAAGTAGAAACAGACTTTAGATTTTTAAAATATCTTTCCAATCTTTTTATTTCCAAAGTAATTCAACTCTCTACAGGAAATGGGCAGGATAAAGCTGTCAAATTCTACAGTTGTGTTTATACAACACCAGTCTCTTTCTCCAGTTACGTTTCAAATGTGAAAAACACACAATTTTTTTTTGTTCTTTTTTTAATCAAAACCAGGCAAAGGATTTTCCCATAAGCTTTCCAGGAAAGTCAACTACTGGGCTAAAACCAAATGTAAAATTTTGTCAGGAAAAGAAAATATCTCATTAAATTACAAATGTGCAAAGACAACGTTCAGACACTGAAAAAATGGAGAAAATTCTGATGTAACTTTCTTTTGAGCAGCTACTACAGACTGACACCTCTTATAACAAGAACATAACATAATTTGTTTCAAGAAACTCAATTGCATTAAAGGCACAGGCATTATATTGCTCTCTACTTCTGTCTGACTTTCATACATTAATGTTCAATATCAGGAACAAATGCTTAGAAAGCATAAGAATGTGTTCTATTCCATGGAGACACTTTTGTCCATATAGTTATGGTTGTTTTGTTCCAAAAAAGCAATAGATCATTTCATAGGATCACAGCATTTTGTCAAGTTTGACAGCTTACATTTTTGCCAATATTAAAGAATTTTAGCTTATTTATAAAATAATTACTTGGGGAAGATAGGATATTTATTTTGAAATATGTATCACCTTTTGGTAAACTGAAGGAACAAAAAATACTTGCAAAAACAAAAGTTCTGTAAGCAGAAACGGTTTGAAATGTCTTGTAAAATTATTTGTATAAAAACTGTAAAGAGTCAAATCTGAAACACTCCAGAAACATGCACAGAACAGGAACAACCCTAAGATCTATTTTATCAATTCTTAAATCTTCTAAAATTGTCATAATGCACCTCCCTCTGTATATTGGATCATTACAATTTAAGTGAAAAACCTGTTCAATGCCTAAATAATGCATCATCCTGACCAACACATTTTAAAAAAATACCAGATTTCAAGTTAATTTTGCATTTCAAGATCTGCCTTAAAATCTACTCACAGTATACATGAAAACGTGGAGTGAGAATAGAGGAGACATCAGACCTGTGGATACTTTAACACTTCTTTGTCCCAAAATAGGCCACCCACAGTTATTTGGCTGCTTTTTGCTGAAATCCTGAAAATCCCAAACAGCCCAAGTCCTAAAGTCACCGCCAAAAACTGCAGAAAGTCATTTTGTCACCATTTTCACACCAATTTTGTCACAGTTTTCACAGCAAATCATGAATAATAAAACACCTACCTGTTCACCAACACAGAAGAGAACATCAGGAAGTGAGGAGTCATCAGTTTATATCCAATATATGTTTGATTTTCCATCCTAGAACTGCCTGCCATGGGTCACACCCCAGCACAAGGCACAGTGAGGCTGCTGCTTCACAGGCAGCAAAACCACTGAAGGATACAAAAACTCACCAGAACCATTTCCAGATAAACTGCTCCTGTTAGCAATTAAAGCTCCAGTGGGATTGTAGGATTTCATCAGTTTACTCAGCCCTTTTCTACTGACTTCTAAGAAAGATGTTGTAAATGTACATTATTTTTGCACTACCCACACAGTAGGGATGGGAATCAGCAGAATTGTGGCCCATTTCCAGTTCTGTTATTAAATAACAATCATATTTTATCTTCATTTTACTAAGTCATGAAATGGAAAAAAAAAGAAGAAATGCAACCAAACAAACAAACCAAACCAAATCAAACTGAACAAAACAACCACAACAAACCCCAACAATTGACTTTACCTGTCAGCGAGCCCAAATTTGCCATCTTGGAGGTGGTTTCACTTAAAGACATGAACTGGAAAATTCCAACTAGTTTAGGAATATTAACTAGCCAGCCTGTGGATTTTCTGGAAAAGCTTAACCAACTACCCACAGATGCATGTAGGTCATGAGGTGATGTTATTCCTGGAAAGTCTATTTGGACTGTCCATATCTCAGAAGTGGCATCACCTCATCCTTAGGCAATTCAATACTCAAATTCTCCCTTCTCTGACATCCTTGCAATAATTTTGACTTGTAGTGTGATTGCTGTAAGCAAAATATTTTACAGAGCAATTTAATTTTTATAATTACATCAAGTAAAACAGTGTCTTGATACTGTCTACAAAATAAATAGGGTAACTAAAGGACTGATTTCCATGTAAGTGGATGCTCTTATGTTTGGGTGTTTTGACCAGGAAGGCTTAATCCACCTCATTAGGCCTGACTTAAAATACAAAATACAATTCCACTAACCATTTTCAGAACTTCCATTCACTGGACATCACACTGATTCATTTTTTGAGCAAGCTTCAGAATATCCCTAGAATTATTTTTTCCATAGTATGCCTATAAAGCCCAGGTACAGGAACCTTCACTAATTTGTCTTTAATGATACAGAGGATCAGATTCATACAAGTGGGACTGGAAATTTGTCTGCTAGTTCCACTCTGAAAAATATTTTCCACTTTTTCAAAGATAAAAATTTAAGCAATATTTGGTAAAATATACTTAAATCTCGAGCAATGATTTTTGAAAATTCATCAACACAGGTAAATACCCAATTCTGTACTAGGGAGACTTCAGGATGCATCTCTGTTATGGCCATGAAAAAAGGACTGAAATATGAAGAAGTCTGTTCCAAGGAACAATAAAATTCACAACTGCAATATTCACTTTGGTACAGAAAACTAAAAATAAGTTGAGCAGTTGTCCAAGATCAGTGAGTTTAAATCAGTGTGTTCCTCATGAAGAATGGCTCAAGTCCTAGGAGGAAAATTAGGGAGAACTCAAATTCTGCAGAACTGGCTGAAACCTTCCTGGTTTAAACCTTTAAACCAGCCACCTTTCCTTTGGCATAGTAGCATCTGTAATCACTCTATGTCAGCATCTTGATCCTTTTATACCATAACAAAGTCATGAATGCCCTTGAATTTTATTCCTGCTTGTTACAAGGAAAATTGCTACATGGGAAATTTGCTTTATCTGGTAATTATCAAGGTGCAGTCTCTGTTTCAACCTCTGGTAAGGAAAACAATTTTCCCACCAATCCACAACTGCCAATCAGGAAGGATGAAGTTTCACAGCTCTCAGATCTTGCCACATCATTTCAATGCACTGTACAATGGCACATTTCAGAATTATGGGCATCTTCATCCACCTACAGCCTTGGAAAAAGCTGTGAGTGGTTCAGTCCTCTCAGCCTCAATGCACACTCCTCTTTATGCTTTTTCTTAAATGTTCCTGCATGTGGATACCTCTTGGAATTATGGAATGTCTGCATGTCAGTGCAAATCTCTCATGGTCCAAACTTGAAATGAGAGGCAGCATTGAACATTTACTTGGAAAAATGATAAATGAAAAAGCAACATGGTGGAGAAATGTAATGAATGACAGAATCTACAACTACAAACTTCTTTATATAATGTTTAGATTAGGCTGCAGTTAAGCAGAAGCTTCAGCATGTTTATGTTAACTTTCCCCTGCATCTGACAAACAATTCTTTGAGTCCCACATTCAAAATTAGGTGTTCAACCGTGTTTTCTCAAAAATAGTGATAAATAAAAAGTGATACTTCCAATAAGCTTTATCAAATTTGCTTTCACTTAAAGTAGTGACAATATTGAAGTAATTTTTTGTCAGTCCACTTCCATTTAATCATACTTAGATAATAATTTTCTGTATAATAAAAGAGATGGCGCTTTTTCCCTTTACACACTACAATAATTAAAAATATGTCTTTCTAGGTTCTTACACTGCAAACAGACTTTACCTAAATGCCCCCTTAAAGGTGCATTAACACAGGATAGGAGCAAACCAAGACCTGATTTACAGAACAGTAAATCTTCTGTCCTGTGCTAAACTCCTTCAGCTTTCTACAGGTTTCCTGCAACTTTCCTTGGTGTCCTAGACCATGGTGGGGTCCTCCATACACTAAAAAGAAACTAGTTACAGAAATCTGTGAAGCCTCTGCAGTCCAGCCACCAGAGAGGAAAATATAATCTTCCTATATTTCAATTGTCTCTATTTCAGAACATTCATTGCTGGAATTCTTTTAAGACTGTTTTTTTAACTTTCAAAGCCTTTCTCATCTCGACTTGGCAAGTCTATTTATGTGTGTAGACATAAAATAGTTTCCCTAAAGCTTTTAGTTCTGTCATACCAGAATTTCCACTAAAAAGGTCATTGGGACTGAAAGCTTGTAGCCTTTAGCCACAGAAAACAGCACTGTGGGTTCCTGTCTCTACATGTGTAACAACTGTGCTTCCAATTCTGCAAGTCCTATTAAAGAGGAGAATCAATTAAACTGCATTATCGAACGTGAATACAAATCCTGTATTAAGAGCTTGACTTGAGCTGCCTAAAGTCAAAAAATACACCAGAAGCCACTGAACAAATTCAGGATCCGGTTACAGTCAGGTAAATCCAGAGCAACAGCTCTGAAACAAATAAAGTCACCACGGTGTAAAGTCTGAAGCGACTGGGAACAGAACTTGGTCACCTGGCATTTACTCACTTCACTAAAGCTAAAGCCCTGAAAGGGTCAAACAATGAATAACTACATAATTTGTGAGAAGAAATGCCTGGAGACCCAGGATACAGAGGTGAAACGAGCATAAGTGCTTTGCTTCCATGCTGAACTTTCTGGATTGTGTTAGTCTAAGCCAGGCCACGGACATTGCTCTAATAAGCCATGAATATTTTCCGTGTAAAATTACATTTATTTAAAAATAAGACGTGATTCATACAGAATTCACATGGCAGACCCTGGAATTTAAACACAGATTGAATATTACAGCCAGATGTATAAACTTTTAAACAACTTTAGCCGGGATTTCTTTTTCCATATAATACATTTAATTGTTCCAAGTAGGGACTGTGAACACTTGGATACTTTAATATTTTTTTCTGTGTCTAGTTTGTGTATTTCTTAGTAAACACTAAGGGTCTGAATCTGAAAAGTGCAAATATTAATAGTTTCTTCGAGGCTGAGAAGCTTTTGTAGAGTTGCACTTGCAACTCTGTGGCAAAGCACACCTAAAGAAAAGGTATGTGGAAAATAACTTAAAACACCTGTCAAAATTACAGAGTACATGCTTAAATGCGTGTTATCTAGAAAAAATTAAACCTTCTTCAGAATATTATTTTTAAGTATGCAAAACGACGCCCCCACCGAATGCCATTACCACACTGTGTTAGTCCTGGACCAAACCTGCATCCAGAAGCTCCCAGTGCAGAGAAATCACGCGCAAATCCCAAAGCTAAGTTTGCTTAAACTTAAAAAGTTCACCTCTTTCACAGAACATAAGGCAATTAACACACACTCCCCAAGCCAGCAATCACCTCCTATTCACCTGGAAGAGGGGAGGGGGCTCATCTCCCTCCTTCCCTGCTCACATCGGTGCCCGTCGGTGCCCCTGGGGGGAACTCGGGGCAGCCTCCGCCGCTCCCTACCTTTGCCTGGCGGCCTTTTCCTCCCAGTTGCCGGTCGGAATCCCGCGGGAAGGCTGCGGGGAGCGGCTGCGAGCCTTCCGTGCCCTCGCTGCTCGTGTGGCTGCCCCGCCGCGCATCCGCGTCCCGGCGCGAGGGGACCGGAGCGCAGATGCGGGAGGAGCTGCCGGTGGCGGGACCGGAGCGCAGATGCGGGAGGAGCCGCCGCCGCCGCCTCCCACAAAGGGCAAATTCATTCTTGCACGTCCCGAGAGCAGCGGCGGAAGAGCTCGGGGCCGGCTGGGTCCCACAGCCACGCGGGGGGAGGATCCCTTTCGTGGTTGTTTTGTTGTGGTTTTTTTTGGCTTCTGGAAAATGTCTAATTATATCACGTCAGGACGACAAATTGTTCCCAAGATCTCCCGGAGTTATTAGAAAGCGACAGTGTTTTCCTTTTTCTCATCTTTGGCTGTCTGGGTTTTTTTTAAGCAGAGGTTGCTATTGCCTACCCGCAAGCGCGTGGAAAACCACAAATGTCACTTTGTAGCCAGACTTGATGATGTGCTAAGTGAAACTCGCACCAGTACAAAGTAGGATACCACTGGCAATTCTTCTCTTTTACAATGAGTTCAAAAATGCGTAATTGTAAATGACAGACTGCGCCAAAACCTAAAGACCTGTCAAGCAGAAATTCACAGACTCCAACCTTTAAGGCATAAATGAATTGACAGTGTTTCTTTTCCTAACGTGTGAATTGCATAACATTTGCATAGCTCGCTGGCGCACACACTCACTATTCATTGCAAAGCTCTCCCAAGAAAGCAGGAGGCCAGTAAGTGAGCGAACATTCACCACAGGTGGGTTTCTGTTCTGTACAGAAACCATCAGGCGAACAGTTCTCCGCAGAGAGAAGCACATAGGACCCTGAGGCGAGAGCGCTTTGCCATCGCTTTCTTTGGTGTGAGCAAAGGGATGCAGGAGGATCTTACTGGGCTGTTGCCTGCGGGAGCTTCGTGTCATCTGTGCAGAGTTCCCAGGCTCTTCCTGCAGATCTAAAGACTGGATCCAGCACCAGATCTAAGCACTTTACTAAAAGCATCAAAGCTGTGCGTGCTTTGACTGGACATACAATTCTAGCTGTTGCCAAACACACACCAAGCTGTAATTTTCAAACCCTGCCGAGTAATTTGACTTCATGGTAAGTGGAAGGTTAACAAAAATCCCAACATGGAGCTGAGTGTGACAACACAACAGTGTTGTCATTCACACACAGATGTAAAACACGACTTTATATATTGTTTGATTAATTGTCTATGTCTGATTTTTATTTACAACTCTGTTGAATGTTGCATATACTTGCCCTGAATCGCAGCACATACAGGGATTTCTAAAAATACAATGAAACTGTTCAGATTGATTCCTATCAATTACACATTTCATGATTGTATTTGTATTTATAGGAATAACTTCTTAAGCTTCTTAAGAATAAGACAGATGACAAGTGTGGATGATGCAATAGCCTGCTAATCCTGATGGGTTATGAAAAGTGAAATGAATGCAGGATGTCAGAAGTGAACAGGACACTGCAAATTAGCTGCTCTTATCAGTCAACAAATGTAAAATATCTTGCAGAAATATGCAGTGAACATTTGGAGATACCTTATGTTATTAATCACACTGTGGCAGTCACAGTCCTGTTGAGGTTCTGGTCCTCCTCTGGATCCAACGAGCCTGGGGTACTTTGTATGCTCTGGAAAGCCCACACATCTGTCCCCAAAAGCTTCTCAGAAGCTGTTGTATCCTCTATACTGAGAGCCAACAGACACTGCTTGCTAACACAAGCTACTTAGAACTCACTGAAAAGAGCTGTTTATATTCATTACCAGCAGCTGGTAACCATGTTTAAAACTGCACTGCCTGATGCACTCCTGTATCAATACAAGCTCTTAATGACTCCTCAAACATGCCAGCTGCTTCCTTTTGCAGCACCTTCCAACTGGTTTTTGCCATTTAATTCTATTGAGCTATGATGTCTAAGAAACATACCCTTTGGTGTCTAAAAATTGGTCCCAGGTACCTCCAGGATAACTGTTTTGAGGAACTGATGTTTCCAGATGGAGCTACCTGTCAAAACTATGAGTGTCCTTAACATTCTGGACATTCTGGCAGTAGAAGAGCAGCCTCTCTGTGATGGAATAAGGAGAGAAGGTGTAGGAAGCAGCTCTTGCATTAACATTTAAGAACTTCTTAGAATGACTTAAATTCTTCTTCCAGGACCAATGTTTTCAAGTTGTATTTAGAACCTTTTTCACTACACTGTCTAAACACCGTAGATAATACTAACATTTTATTCCACTATAATTATCTCATCCAGGTCTTTCACCTCACTGTTGAAATTGTGTCATTAAGTTACTCCATCTGGCTGAGAGAACAAAAGGTAGCAATTTAGGTGTTGATACAATGAAGCATCTCAAAGCAGTGTATTGAGCTTTGTTACTCATAGTCAAAATGACAAGATAAATCAGTTTGAAACTCCTTCCTTGAATTTAGTGGTTTTCCCTTTCAAACATATCTGATTTTTTTCTTCAAATTGGTCCCCTCCTTCTCCCAAATTCTAGCTTTGCAGATTTTTTCTACAAGTCTTTTTAATCCATATTGTCTCACTCTTGTCTGGGAGATGCAACAACCAATTATTAAACTGTTGACAGCATACTGAAACCACTCCATAAACTTGTAAATCATTAAGATGCTATGAAGGGTAGAGAAGGTTTCAAAAAACAAAGTCAAGAAAAGTTAGTTACCATACCTGTTGAAGTTTTACTAGAAGAAATCTGTGACAAAATGTAATTTACTTGTACTCAGTTTATCAGTTTCTAAAATAATGGATTCAGTCTATGTTTCAAGATCTGTCTGCTTCTTCACTAAAAGGATCAATGAAACCATTATGTTCTACTTCTCAAGATGCAAATGCAGCTCTAATGTGATATATGTGGAATATTAACATAGGTGATACAAATAGGTAAATCATCCATTGGGTAATCACATCCTTCTTCACAAAATGACAGTCTAATTTATCATCACAACCTGAAGCAGAGCCTTTGGAATTCTTCTGTCATGATTCTGAACTAATCCAAACCTATTCATCTTATGGGAAGTATTGTGTTGTATACAAACATCTGTGTTCTGCCATTTGTGTAGCCCATGGCTCAATGATATTTTTGTCTTCTTATTGTGTGTTAACAAGAAGCTTGTTTAATTATGTATTGTTGGCAAATAATTTACATTTTCCGTTTTAAAACGACCACCATCTGTGACTGCACTGGCTTTAAAATAGCTTTAAAATGAGGAATCTGCATCTCTCTTGCTTAAATTGGGTGGTGATTAATAACTCTCCAGACTTTCCTTTTGTATGCAGTATATGAATTTCCTAATGTTTCCTAATACCTCTAGAACTGGTTGCCCAGACAAGCTGTGGATGTCCCATCCCTGGAAGTGTTCAAAGCCAGGTTGGATGGGGCTTTGACCAACCTGATCTAGTGGAAGGTGTTTCTGCCCACAAGTGAGGGGGTTAAAATGAGATGATCTTCAAAGTCCATTTTAACCCAAGACGTTTGGTGATTCCCTGATTTTCAGTATTTTGTAGTATTTCTGTCACATGTATTTCCCAGTTTTGCTACCAATTCTGCAGGACTATGACTTTGCCACTTCCTCTCTTTTACTCCCCTTTTACCTGATCCCTGCCAAAGTAAGAGCCACAGTTCCTTCCACCAGCCAAGAAACTGCTGTCAGTACAACAGTGCTTTGAGAAAAAACACCAGCACTGCCTAGTTTGGAATGCTTTTGATGCCTAATCCTACAAAAGGCAACAATATTAGTGGAGATAGACAGATAAGGAGCCCCTTTGTGAGAAGCTTCTAGGTACACAATAAAAGTTGATGACTGCACATCAGCTAAATGTTACGGGTTTTATAACTTTCAGTAATTAACATATTTAATGACTACTCCCAACCTGTGATACCATTTTCCACTGGTGCTCACCCTCAGAACTGCCCCTTAGAGCCCCTCTTGGGCTCTGAGGTTACTCTCCTGTTTTGACTACAAGCTATCCTATGGTCTCAGTTGGAGTTCTTGCAGGTGTTCTTCAAAACAGCTTGTCCTTGGCAATGTGTGTCTGACAGAATTTCAGGACAGGAATGTGTGAGAAAATGTTCAGTAACTTCTAAATGCTACTTAAAATGTGAAAGACTTAGGGAAAACTTACTTAACTTACATAACTCTATGAAAATCTATAAAATACACAGTAAAATCCTTAGGCATCACTTTCCCCCAGCATATTGTCCGAGTGCTCCTGACTCCTGCTGCAGGAATGTGGGCCCAGTCTGGTCTCCTCTCAGGTTCGAAGGTTATTGGGTTTTAAACTTAAATCTTAAACTGAGGGTACAGCAAGAGGAGTGGAACTGGGCCTCCGCTCTTTTAGGGCCACTTGTATTTTCCCGGGGTAAGGAGGAGCCATCACTCCTCAGCCCCTCTCTCGGTGGTCCTTTCCCGCCCTTGGCCGTATCCCTCGATCCCGTCCCGACCGGAGGGAGACGCGGCCGGTAAAGCCGGAGGGACCGTCTGGCCTTCATCCCCCCAGCGCTTCCTGCCGGCCGGCAGGACCGCAGGAATGCGGTGGGACCCGACTCAGGGATGGACCGCAGGGATGCGGTGGGACCCGGGGCACAAATGGACTGCAGGGATGCGGTGGGACCCGACTCAGGGATGGATGCGCGCCGGGAGCGGGAGCTTCGAATCGGCTCCCAGGGGCGGAGTGAGGAGGGGGAGTGGGAAGAATGCCACGCTCCTGCGAATCGTTAGTGTTAGGCGCGTGTAAGGCTCAGCAATGTAGAACTGGTAACAAAACTGTGAAATGTGTGTTGCACAAATGCTGCAAAACACTCACAATCATATAGAGTAGTTTGGGGTGGAAGGGACCTTAAAGATCATCTAATTCCGACATCCCTGCCACGGGCAGGGACACTTTTCCCTACGCCAGGTTGCTTCAGTGGCCTCGAACGCTTTTAGGGATGGGGCATCCACAGCTTATCCGGGCAGCCACTTCCAGAGGCGTCCGGAAACGCCACGATCCATCCACATACTGCGCACAAAAGCCAAGCCTGGGGGAGCGCATGTTAAACCACCGCCTAATTCAGGCAGGAGAGGAGCAGATTCCTCATTTAAACGCTGTTTTTTCCAGAGCCGGTGCCGCTCCAGAGGGAGGAGGATCCAAAATGACGTACACCCCATGCGGAGTTTCCCGCGCCCCTCCGCGGGCGCGCGCGCCCCGGGCGTGACGTCACGGCGGGCTGGCGGGAGGGCGCGCGCCTCGGGGCGTGACGTCACGGCTGGCGGGCGGGGGGGCGCGCGTTCCCCGGGCGTGACGTCACCGCGGGCGGGCTGGCGGGAGGGCGCGCGCCCGCCCGGGCCTGCTGATTGGCCGCCGCCTTCCCGCTTCCTCCTCGCCGCCCCAGAACCCGCCATTTTGAAAACCTTGTTGATTCTGGGCCGGGGGAAGGAAGGGGAAGGAGCGGCACGGAGTGAGCGGCAGCGTGTCTGTCTGTGTGTCTGTCTGTCTCTGTGCGTGTGGGTGGGTGTGT
Organism: Hafferia zeledoni; assembly: GCA_035583235.1. Taxonomy (NCBI): domain Eukaryota; kingdom Metazoa; phylum Chordata; class Aves; order Passeriformes; family Thamnophilidae; genus Hafferia; species Hafferia zeledoni. Next base: position 59,781,805 of record JAWWEV010000083.1, read on the forward strand.
CGCTACTCTCGGGCCCGCCCTGCCCGCCGGGAACTGCCGCCTCTCGCTGCCGCGCCCGAGGAAGGAGCCCGAGCCGAGGTGGGTCCCGCCGCCATGGCCGGAGCGGCGCCGGAGGGGCCGGGCGGGGCCGGGCCGTGACAGGGAGCGGCGAGGGACGCGGCCGCCGCGCCGGGGGCTCCTGTCAGCGCAGCCACCGCCTCCCGGAGCGCTCCCGGGGAGGGCGGAGATGGCGCCGTGGCCGACCGTGCTTTTCCCTCGGCCTCCTCCTTGCAGGTTTGGAAAGCGACGCCAAGCGCAGAGACCCCTCCTGAAGAGTCCCCGGCGAGGCTGAGAGACCCCTCTCCCGGCCCAAAGTATCCCCGAGTTGAGTCTCCCTAAAGGGAGATCCCAGAACCTGAGCAAGGCGCCCGTAGGAACCCAAGTGATGAACAGCTGGAAAGTCTCGTAACTTTCCTATTCCGCTTCTGCTCCCGTTGAAAGAGGAAGGAAAACCGGCTTATAGTGCTTCCCTTGCTTTTCCGCGTGTGCCTTCAAGTAAAATTCAGTCAGTAACGCTATGAAAATGTCAGGTTACTTCTACGTATCAAGTGAAAATATTGGTAGTAATACCCTGAAAGGTTTTTTTCTCCCCCCAGTGGTTTAGCAAAGAGCAAAAAGCTACTTTTCCCCTTACTATTGGCAATAAATATTAACTCAGGCTGTCATTCAGAGCACTGCTCTGCTCTGGCACCTGCTAATACTGCATATAAGCACTTGATTTAAATGTGATTTATTCAGCCTGACCTCTTGCAGGTAATACTGGCTTTAATATCGGAAAAAGAAAATTGTTAATTATGTGATACTTTTTCCACGAGTGCTTACACAAATGTTGCTGTATTTTGTTCCAGGTCTAAACAGTGAAAATTTCTGAGAGCTAGAATTTTTCTAGAATGAAACATATGTCAGTCTTCCTTTACTGTATAGACATTTTCTGTCAGCAGAGCAATGGTGCATGCAAAATTAACATCTTTTAAAGTTGACATTTAAGCCACTTCAAATGCTAAGAAAATACTGTTAATGACACTAAGTGTTAAGCATTTATTGTTTTTGTGGTTGTAGATCTACACATTAAAACCACAAAGTGTTTTCATGCCCTAAGATGCATCTGAATTCTGTTAAATTCTTGTCTGTATTGCTTGCAACTCCTTTTTTTTATATATTTTTCTGTTCCCATTTCCCATCTAAGAATGTGGCTTGTTTAATAGGAAACCTGCATGCCCAGTGAACCATGACCAGGAGTAAGTACTGAGTTTATAGCAGGGTGCACTGAGATAGTGGTATCTTGAAACGCTGCAGTTTTTAATAGATAAAGTATCAGCTGCTTTGAGTGGGTGTTTCCGAATCTTCACAAAGCAGCTTGTGTGTGAAAAGAATTTATAACCTTTTGGAGTGTTCTTAACTGGACTACTTGCAGAATAGATGGCAACTTCTCCTGGAAAATTTTCTGTATTCTCTGTATGCAGAACATTTTGGTGATTAGAGAATGTGAACAGTCACAGTACGAGCACATTGTTTCTACTGCACGAGAGGATTATTTTAGAAAGCAAAATCCCAGTGTTTTTCATGTATATTGTTACATTGATGATGGTTTTCCTGCCTCCTTTTTGCAGAACCAAACACCATGTCGGCTGTTGATTCATCAAAAGAAGATACAATGTCGCCAGAAAAAACTGACGAGAAACAACCTGAAACTGAACACAAAGCTGAGGAAAGTGACGAAGAGGAAGAAGAGGAAGAAGAGGAGGAAGAAGAAGAAAAGGGTATTTGTTTTTCCACTGAATAAGTTGTTCTTTAATAAATGCCAAGCTGCTAAATGCAGTCTCCTGTGATTTTGGCTAATTGTGCAATTACTGGGGAGATTCCATGGCACACCTGTCTCATGGGTGGTAACATCTATCCAGCAGATTGCAGCAGGAAACTCTGGAAATGGTGCTGATTTGTGTCAAGAAACTGAAGGAATTTCCAGCACCCTGGGTTTCTACATGAGGGTTGTTTTTGTTGTTGTATAAATTTTTTAATTGTTATAGGAGGTAGTGTCCTGTATCAAATTATATTTTGCTGTAACTCTCTGAAGTGATCCATGTTTGCAAAAGAGAAACTTGAGTGTGCAGTACTTTAAGAAACCATACAGATGTCTTTGCTTAACTGTGGTGAGTTAATTTTTTGGGTACCCAAATGTCATTATATTGAGGAGGTGGAAATTCATTAGACTAATTTTGTCAACAAAAATTGTGCCAATGTGATGGGATGAGCAAGGCAGGGTTTGTGTTGTGAGATGTAATTGAAGAGGGTCGTCAAGGAGTACAAAACATGGTGAAGGAACTACTCTGCAACAATGTTAACTTCCATTGAGAAGTCCCCAGACGCCTGTTTTGCACAGGAAAGCGTTCATGGAAACAGCTACAATGTGGCACAGTGAAAACCAAGTCACTGATGGTCTTGAGCTCTTGAAAGAGGTGCAGTTTGTCTCTAGGAAAAGTAGTGGGAAGAAAACAGACTCTGCTGTTTGTAAAACAACAGAGTAATTTGAATTAGATTTTTAGTAACAGCTTTTCTTTGTACACCCAAGTATGTTTTGCTTTCTTTTTGACAGACTCGTACCAGTTTTGATCGTGTTCATGCAGGTTTTAAGCTGCTCTCAGATGTTAAAGCCAAGGCAGCCCATCTGTTTAGTGGTAATGACAGTTTGATTTGAGGTCACCTATTTTCGTGTGAAATATTTAAATGAAGCTTTAGGTTTTCCTCCATGAGTGGTGTCGTTAAAGTAAGGATGTGCAATGTATACACAAAGCAATCTAAATGTGTTCATTAGTAACATTGTAGTACTTGTGACACTCACACTGTGCCCTGCAGAGTACTACAGTCCCACTGTGCTTGTGCTTCTGCCTCTCCTGCTGGTAGGTGTGGTCCCTCCAGTCCAGTAGCAGGAAAAGAATTTCTCTGCAGTCATCCTGGACTCTCCTTTTGCCCATCTGGTCGTAGAATTCCTCTCAGGAGTGCTGTGTGTGGGGCTGTGCAGTGCCCAAGGAGGAGACTGTGCAAGCACTGCCACTTCTGTACCTCAGAAATGCAGTGAAGGGAGGGAATGATGGGTTTCTGAAAATGCACATCCTCCTTTCCTTTTAGGAAATGCCTAGTCTGGTCTTGCAGGTCACATTGGATCCAGGGTTGTGGTTAAGAACTAGAGAGATTTCTAGTTCTGTATATGGAGCTTCACAGAACCACATTGACTTGTTAGCCAAGGTCCGAAAGTGTCATGGCTCCCTGTTATATCCTCATCCATTGTTTTATTTCCCATTTCAAAGATTTAGTGCTGTGTTGCCTGTCACTGCAGTCAGACCTGCTCATGCAATGAAAAATACTGTGTTTAAAGGATCTGTCTTTTGCAGAGAAGAGTCTCATTGTTGAGGGGAAAAGGGAGAAGAAGAAGGTCGACCGACTGACCATGCAGGTGTCCTCGTTGCAGAAGGAACCTTTTACAGTCACACCGGGTAAGCCTGACCCCTCACGTAAGAATTGTGAGTGTTGGGAGTGGTAATGAAACCTCTAAAAAGATCAAATTATTGACCTGTTGTGGATGAGACCTAATTTAAGAGTCGTGACCCATTTGAAAATAATAAAGCTATTATGATTGGATGAAGACTTCTATTCTGTAGCATCAGTTTAAACCATGAAAGATAAATCACACATAAACCTACCTGGAATAGATAAGTAAATTTAGTACTTCACCACCAACAGCAAAGGCAGGAGGAGCTACAATAAATAAAGAAATGACAAATCCTTGTACCCTGATCCAGTAAGGAAGGTAAAGAGACTGTCAGGATGCCTAAGAGACAGGTCAAACATTAATCAGGCCTTTTCCTAGTCTAATAATGCTGTTATGAAGTAACATCCTTCTTTAAAAAACAGTAGGTATTTCATTTTATGTAGGTAAATATGAACTTAATGAATATCATAACTGCTTTCAATTGTTTCAGGAAAAGGACAAAAACTCTGTGAAATTGAAAGGATACAGTTCTTCCTGAGTAAAAAGAAGACAGATGAACTTAGGAACCTGCACAAACTCCTCTACAACAGGCCAGGCACTGTAAGAGCTTCAGTCTTGTGTATCTACTAGTTCTCCAAAATGTTTGTTGTGTAGTTTTCTACATTTGCACTTGTGAATCTACTTCTTAAATGTCATTTATTACAGACCTAGAAAATTAGTATTGCAGGACCAGTAAAGTAAGACTATAATTTTTAACTCCTGAAACTACTCTTCTTATAAAAATCCTATGTCAAGGTGCACTGAATTGTAAATCTCCTTGAATGTAGATTTTTTTTTTAAGTTCTATTTTTTTATAGTGCAAGGATGGTTTACCTTAAAGGGTTGAGTTAGAAATAATTTATTGTTCACATGCTAAAAGCTGCTGACTCAAAATACAGCCAAAATACTCCACATAGTTATTCTGTTCAGTGTAGCCTTTTCTTAGTACTTCTATTTTATATTTAAAAACTGTTACTGGGTTTTAATTCATTGCTGCTTACATAGTAATTTTCACCCTTTATTTGCACAAAGCAGTAGAAAGTAAAATTACCCTATGTATAAATCCTAATAGTTATTTTTGTCACATTTATATAAGAGAATTAAAATATTAGTTGAGAACAGATATGATGCCTTTTGTATTTAAGGATGAAACTTAAAGAGAATATAAAAGCAAATCTTTTTTGGATCCCTTTGTATCAGTGGTTGTGCCTTCAATTTCAGAGTAAATATGACCCATTTTCCTTGCTAATGGAGGTAAAATGAATATAGTGAAATTAAGGCAGATTAAATTTTACTATTTCCATACACTTACTATAATTATTGGAATTTGTTTTTAATATCTGTGTGCATTTTGGAGACATGAACAGCCAGCACAGAAACCAGAAACTGAACAGTACAGATATATGCAAGCTGTAATATCTCAGACCACTGCTTCAAACTCAAGCCTTGTTTAAAGGGCAGAGAAAGATCTGTTGCCTCAAATATTCAGAAAATTAATGTCTCAGTGTGGTTTCATTCAAAACTGTTCAATCAGAATATTTGGGAACTCAGACTGCTGTTTAATGTAGCAAAGACCAGATTTTATATGCACATTCTTGCTGGTGCTTTGAATTGTAATTAACATTTTTAATAAAAAATACCAATGCCATCTGCAAATTCTCTCTGGGTGCTGGACGAAGCTCTTTGGAAAAGGAGCTCAGCTTTCATAAAATTATAAAAACTGATGGAGAAACAGCAGGAACAAAATTTGTAGGAGTATTGGAAGTGAGTTCAAGTTATTTTTGGTGGTGTTAAAAAGATCTCAGAAAGCTGAAAGATTTGGGGTTTTCTTTAAGGTTTTCTTTAACATCTTTTATTTGGTTAAAGGAGATGAAGTGAAACAAAGAACTTAAATATATTTGGGGTCTTGATAGGAGCAATTTCCCATTACAAGGGCTGTTGGAATGGAAGTTCAACCTGGTTCAGACATCAGGTATAATTTCAGAACTTGTAAATTGGGTGGAATGTAAAGGCAAAACCTGGTCCTGCTAAATAAGAGGTTCAAAAACACAGTCAGTCCTGTGCAAGAGTTCAGAAAATCTAGTAAGGTAAATCTTATAAAATTCCTTATTTTGTAATAAGTTACATGATACAAAACATGCAACAGGCTGCATATGGTCAGTTTTTCAAACCTGTGAATAATCGTGCAGTACATTCTAAACAATGAAATGTCATGTGACTTTATCTAGTGAGTTATTAAAAGTAATCAGAAGTACCAAGATCACACAAATTGTTGTAGTTTGTCTGTCATGAGACAAATAAAGGCACAGTCCATGTAGGTTATCACAGTGTAACTTTTTGTCAACAGAAAGCTGAATGTTAGAACAGATTTTTCATGCATGAAAAGTTAACAAATGTAATTAGATGAAATCATTTTAGCTGCTTGCAATGGAAAGTAATGTGTTTGTTCTGTTCTAGGTTGCATCTCTGAAGAAGAATGTGGGTCAGTTCAGTGGGTTCCCATTTGAAAAAGGAAGTGACCAATACAAAAAGAAGGAAGAAATGTTAAAAAAGTAATGATCTCTTTTGATACTTAACACAGCTTCACTAATGCTGTACACTTTTTTTTTAAATTTCCCCCACACACACAGATTTTACTTGAGATTAAATTAAAACTAGAAGCTGAGTGGCTCTGCTTTTCTTTTTTTAATACAAACCTGCATCCTTCTATGCATCAAAACTTTCCTCTTTCAGAATCAAAGCTGTTTCTGCTTATTATATGTTAAACATAGAATTGCTGTAGAAACCAGTCTAACAAACTTTTATTTCTTATTTATTTTCTTTTCATAAGATGCTTCTCCATTAGCAACTCAGTTTTGGCTGGCCTGAAAGGGTTTAGAAATGTCCTTGCATATTTGTGTAGCTACTTGTAAAAAAAAATCAAAGACTAATAGACATCTATAAAGTCAAATTTACAAGTGTTTACATTTACAATGTTTACAAATTTACAAATATTTGTACAACTGATTCTAAAGTGCCCTTTTTTTTTCAGTGCCTGCTTTTTTGATAGTGGGAAGGCTTCCAGAATTGGAATTTGCTAATTTTCCTTTCTCATATATGCAGTTTTCCAAGAGTAGGATTTGTCAAATACGTGGGAATCTGCAAGACAAACTCTGTCTCCTGGTGGGACCTTTGAGTGTTTCCCCCTGACTTAATTGGATATTCCCCTTATCCACAAAAGGTCACAAAATAATTTTGCACAATTTTTCCCCTAATTTTCCATGTATCTCAATCTTTTTGCCTTTTCTCTTTTTTTTTTTCCCTTTCCAGATTTAGAAATGCAATGTTGAAAAGTATCTGTGAAGTTCTTGACTTGGAAAGATCAGGTGTTAATAGTGAGCTCATAAGCAGAATATTAAACTTCTTAATGAACCCAAAATCTTCAGGCAAGGTGAGATGCAGGTTGTGATGCTTGTTTTTATAACCCTCTTCTGGTGGAAAATGCATCTGTCTCTATTTACTTGTGATTTGCTGGTAACCAGTGGTGATAAAATTACTGTTTTGAGTTACTGAAGTAGGAATAACTTTGTGAAAGTCCTCCTTGGGTGAGGACTTAAACAAAAACTCTGTATTTACAAGCAATTTACCCTTTATACACAGCACCCAGAAGTGTCATGGTCAGCACACGGAGCTAATTAGAATATCCACCCTCAATATCATAAGTAGCTTCTGCTTTTTGTGTGAATGGAGGAGAATACACATAATATGAAAGGACAGGAAAAATAAACTGACAGATGTTACCTGTGTATGCTGCATTTGGCAAATGTGTGTTATTGTGTTTGCACATCACAAAATGGGATTTGTTGCAAGCCCAGAAAAATTTGATTTAGCAATTATGTGCTGGCACACTGGATTCAGCTGCCAAGATTACTAAATTCTGTGGTTAATCTTCTTGTAGTTTCAGTTTTAATCTAAAAGTAATACTGAAATAGCTGCATAGTTGCTCAGAAAATTGGATTTATTCCCAGAAAACACTGGTAAGTGATGTGAATAAGGAGCCTCCATGTTGCTTTAGGGACACAGGAACTGAGTGCCAGCATAAGACAGGACAGAATTCCTGCCTTTAAGTCTTCTGAGTTGGCAGCTGATACATTACCAGAAGTAGGGACTGGCTTGGGAGTGCATAGAGAGGTAAAAGTTCCTTCTAGATTGTCCTTTCTTTTTTGCTGTACATAAACCCCAACCTTTGAAGATTTTTTTGCTTATGGAAATGGTGCACTTAACTTAGAACTGAACTTTCATTTTGCTCAGCTCCATCTCCATAGTGAATATCTTCTTACTGCAAAATGTTATGGCCTAAGTGTAGTACATAAAATAGTCCTGGGTTTTGTTAAGAGACCTCTGTGTTTGTTTACTGCTCTTTCATGTGACTTGGAAGAATTTGTATTTTTGAAATTCACGTTTGAATTCCTGCTTGGATGACCCACATCTGTTGTCTCTCAGCCATTGCCAAAGTCCAAAAAAACACCAAGCAAAGGCGGCAAAAAAGAGCGCAGTAGCTCTGGAACAACGAGGAAAGCAAAACGAACCAAGTGCCCAGAAATCTTATCAGATGAATCCAGCAGTGAAGAGGATGAAAAGAAGGAAAAGGATGACTCTTCAGAAGAAAAAGAAAGTGAGGATGAGGTAATGAACGGTTTTGTTTGTTTGTCAACATGAGGCTAAAAACGTTTGTCATTATGTTGTTATCAGTTGGGAATTCTTGGAACACACAGAGTTGGGAGGTGAGTGATGTTTAACTGAGTGAATGGATTGAAAGAAAAGGGAACACATCTGCAATTTATAAGAAATTTTCGCATTTATAAAACCATTTGCTGTATTGGTGTCCAAGAAAATGCTTTATATAAGCTGTGGAACCTTTGAGTGTAATTTAAGGCCTCTGTTTACTTGGGTCACATTCTGTCTCTTGCAATGAAGTGTGACAGGCTCTTAAGTAAAGTCTGAACTATAGAAACAGTAACAAAAATCCTTTGTTGAAAGGCAGTTTATGTAATTCTAATGTTATTTTGCCAGGATATTTTGTTAGGTGTTGGTTTTAATGTAAAAAGATTGTTCAAGGAAATTCCACGTGTCTCCTTGAAACAAATTTAATAAATTTAATTCTTAATTCCTTTTTCTTTCCCCATAAATGGAAAATTGAGAGGGCTGAAATACTAAAGGTTGACATGTGTATTCTTCTCTTCAAGTTTTTCTACTGTGAGGAGAGGAATCTCTCTTTCAGAGGCAGGAGTTGTCTTTTAGAAAATTTTTCAAGAACTCAGTTATTAAAAAAAGCAAAAAAAAAATCCAAAACACCCAAACAAAACTAACAGAAAGGCCTAACAAAAAACCCCATTGATGTAAGTGGGTCATCTTTGCTTTCTTTCAGAAATTAGGGATTACATATGTCTGCCAGGCAGTAGCTGAACGGACTGAGATCTTTAGAAACTGAAGTTCACACATTGGAGTAAAAGCTTAATTATGAAGAAAACACTGGTCTGTCAGATTAGTTTGACTGTAGGACATGGTGAAATGAAAAATGTCTGTACAGCTTAAAGATTGCAGGATTTTTTTTTTAAAAAGTTAGGTTTATGACAACTTTTGATATATATTACATGTGGAAGGATGTGGGCAGCATATCTGTTCTGCTGTAGGAATTTCAAGCCTAGAATGTCTGGAATAAACTGTCCTCAAAGTGGATGATTTTCCTTTGTGGAAAAGAGATACGGATTGTTAGAGTAAAAAACATAATTTGAATTTTCTGGGTTTTTTTCTTTATAGCCTCCTAGAAAAGCATCTAAAAGAGAAAAATCCAAAAAGACGACTCCTAAAACCAAGAAGGCTGTGAAGGGTGCAAATGTCAAGAAGGCAGACAGCAGCACTACTAAGAAAAACCAGAACAGTTCTAGGAAAGGTAAATGTTTTAAATCTTTCATCATCTGTTGTCTTCTGGCTTAACTGGCATCCTTATTAGAAAGCAAAGCTTTGGCACATAATTGTGAAAGAAAATGGGATTTTGGTGAATTGTTGGCTTGCTACTTGAAATGTTAATTTAAAAACACATTATAGGTTTGGGTATACTTCATGTAATTTCTGCTGTGTACATAAAGACATATAAATATATAGTTATTATTTGCATATAAACTGAAAGTATCAGCTTAGATCTCCTTTCTGCTGGAAAAACATTGGCAAAATTCTGTTGGGGCCTCTATAGTGGCTTCATGAGAATCTTGTAATTGATCCAGTCGTGGATATCCCACTGTGTATGGCTTTGTTGTGGTTTTTTGTTACCATAGATATGGTTTCTCTATTCATCCCCTGGCTGTTGGTTTTCTTACATCTCACAATATGCATGAGAGTTACACAAATGTTGAGTTCCTGTGAAATTTGCAGCAGAAAGAAATCCAAACTCCTTTTTGAAGCAAATAAGTGCTTTTTATTTTTTTAGGACTGTAATGCATCAATCAGAATTGTTGTAATAAGCCTTTTAGTTTAGTTTGATAGATTAAATTTATCAATCTTTCTTACTGGTTTGTAGACTTGTAGTTTATCAACAACTGTGCAAATTCATAAAAAATTGTAGAACTGATAATATTAGCTTTGTTCTTAAATGGATGGACTGGCAAGTTGTCTGTTGTAAGGAAGAAGAACATCTGCATCAGATGGCTTTGAAAAATTCTGGTGGCTTCTGTTTTGAAGGAAGAAAGAGAAATTGAAAACCTTCTGTTACAATTAAAATTGTTCTTCATATTTAGAAACAGAGTCTGAGGATAGTTCAGATGATGAACCTTTAATTAAAAAACTAAAGAAACCACCCACAGATGAAGAAGTGAAGGAAACTGTCAAGAACTTGCTGGCCAATGCAAACTTGGAGGAGGTCACAATGAAGCAAATTTGCAAGGAGGTGAGCAAATATGATCTTCTCTTTTTAGGCAGTGGATTGCTTGTGAACTGACTTTTATCCTCATTTCAGATGGAGGCTTGTACTCTGCACCATTCAGAAACTAAATAGTTCTGCATTAATTTACTTACAGGCTGACAGCTGTAACAAAGCTGTAAACTTTAAGATATACAACACTGATACAAACATTAGAAGGGAAATATCCAAAGGAAAATGAGCTGCATGGAAAGTACAGTATTATCTCCAAAACAACTGCCACGTTTCTCTCTATCTTTTTGCTGCCCACCTTGCTCTCATTCTTCCTGTGTTCTCTTCATGAGACCATTTAACTGCCATCTATCACCAAAAATTGAATAGGTCTCAGTGAGTTGAATCAGTACAGCAAGAAATCAATTATTTGTCAGGACAGGTGGGAACCACGTGGCTGGAAAAGGGAAAAGTGAGGAAAAGAGACCAGAAAATATTTGCCTTTATTTTTCTGCAGTCAGTTAACTCACATTTGGTTTTCCTGGTACCAAGAAGTTGTCCTGAGAAAGTTAAAGCAGAAGTTATTCTTACAAGAAAATTGGATGTGTATATTCTGTACAAAGTTTTTGTCATGTCATTTTTTATAGTCATTCCAGAAGTCTGGAGTTTGGAGTCTGTAATAAAATACTCTGAATTTGTTGACAGTGGTGGCATCTGGTTTTTGGTTTGTTTGGTCCTCTTGCACCCTCTAATCAAAGAATAGTTGTAGAATAGCACTCAAATATGTTGTCCCTTCTTGAAAGGATAACAATTTTACTTATTATCAACCCCAAGGCTAATTTGTTTTTTAATTATTTAGCTTCCTGCACTAATTTAGGACTATCTGACTGCTTAGAGAGCATTTAAAGCAAAGTTCAGAGAATTCTTACTTGTGTGACATGGCATTTCAATTTGTTGGTGTGAAAAATTACAGTACCAGGTTAGTGAGTGACCAAAAATAAAATAATACTTGTATTTAAGTATTTATGTGGTCAAAATAAGGACAGGAAAACAGGCCTGTCTCTTTCCATAACTAAAGGAGGATATTTTGCCAGTTTTAATACTAGAAGTACTTGTGAATTTTGCCCTGATTTCTTTTAAGCTCCTTCTATTCATACAATGCATTAAACGAAAGTAATTTGAGGTTTGTTTTTTGTCTTCACTTTTTTTTAGGTGTATGAAAAATACCCGAGTTACGATTTATCTGACAGGAAAGACTTCATTAAAAAAACAGTCAAAGAGGTAAAAACTTTATCATTTAGAAAATGTTCTGGGTTGGGTTGGGGCTTTTTCTTCAGCCTGTTAGCAGCTGGCATGGCATCCTGTTACACTAGTTTTAATATAATATATTAATACATATAATCATGGAATTTTAGTGCTCTGCTAGACCACCTTTAATTTTTGGTTTGGTTTTTTTTTTTTCCCTTTTGTATTCCTCTTTAAAAAAGTAATTGCTTCATACTCTGTTTTCTTAGCATGCTACTACTACTATTATGAATTTCTTTGGTAAGCAGAACTAAAATTAAAGTTACCATAATTCTTGATGACTTTTACTCTGAAAATTATGAGTTTGCTTTAAATTACAATCTTGGCTGCAAAGTGCACTCTAATTCATGCACCAACCACATAGACTCATACATAACATTGCATGAGGTTGTACAAAAAATTCTTTGCAGAGAGAGTGCTCAGGCATTGGAATGGGCTGCCCAGAGAGGGGGTGGAATCCCCATCCCTGGA
>JAWWEV010000083.1:59809115-59823643 GCA_035583235.1 Hafferia zeledoni
GCATTTATTCTGAGGATACCTAGCAGGGTAGAGAAACACCTCAGTTTTTAAACACAGAAGTTCTGCTGAGAAACAGAAGTCACACACACCTGAAGAGGAAACTTTGCTGTGAATTCTCCCACCCAGCATCTCACCAAGATGTCCTCTCTCTGCTAACCATCTACTCTCCACTTCTACATTAATAGAATCTTGCTGGAAGCACATCAGGAACTCCCATCAGATTCCCTAAGGCAGTGCTGGAGTCAGTGTCTCAGTGCTTTCAAAGAGCAGGTATGGGATGTAGGAAGAGCAGGGATAGCTGATCCCTCCTCTGGGGCCATGGGATGGATCAGGTGACTTCTCAGTGTTACTTCCAACCCTATTTTCTGTGCAGCTCAAGCACTTCAGGAGACAGCTGTCAACACTCACCTGAGAGAGATTGCTGCCACAGGCATACTCCAAATTACTGAGATGGAACTGTAGTACTTGTTCTTCCAGCTCACTGAACTGGATACCAGACTCCTGAATAAAGGCTTTATAGATCTCTTGTATTTTTTCTGTAAAAGAACATGTTTAGAATATATCACAATTTGTCAGAAGTCCTACTCCATTTCAACACCCCGTTCTCTGCATCACAAGATTTGCAAGCTTGCTGCTGATTTGTACCATGATGTTTTTCTTCTCATAGAAATTTAAAAAAAACAAAACAAACCCACTCCACCCACAAGATCTTTCCAGTGATAAAATACAACTTCGTTGTTTAATCACAGGTTCCCCTAGTACAATCTTGTTCAAGAAGCAAACAGACTTCAGGAAAGAGGTTAAAATTACTGAGAAAAATAAGAAATAGAAACTGTGCAACAGCACGGCTGAGCTAGCCAGTTGGCACAGGAGAGAAATTAGTTGCTTAGCTCTCATCAATATACAGTTAAGATATTTCAGGTACAATACACTTTAAGACAATGGAGTATCCTTGCAAATAAATCCTGATTAATTCTTACAAAATCAAAAGAGCTGAGAAACTGGATTCAGAGTTCCCTGAAGAAAACAGGAGTTGCTAATTCTGTCTTACAGAATCCACGCTGAGGAGATTTGGGAGGCAGACATTTCTGAGCAAGGCAGACATTTCTGAGCAAGTTTATTTTTTGCTGTGGAGCTTTCATGCTCTAAGTGTGGTGGGAGGTGTTACCCGTGGAGATGGGACTATTCTTGCCAGCAGAAGGCTTTGATCAGGCTCTTTTTTAGGCAGAATAGTCAAAAAGTGTAAGAGTTATGGCTTGCTATGGCCTGCTTCAGGCAGAAGCAAATCTTTTGAACTGGTAGTGCCACCAGTTATACTGAAAAAGCTCCACCATGAAAACAAGAAACTGCATTAGAAGTCCCTGTTGGATTTAAGGCCAGACACACACTTTAAAAAACGTCTTATGTAAGAAACAGTTAAATATAAAAACTCTGAACACAGCCAACATCTTCACTTTGCAACACATCTCCCACTTACCACCAAGAGGAACGTCTTGATGTTGGGTTTTATCTTTTCTCCACTCAGAGACGACATCTAGGATGGCATTGAAATGAAAGTCCATACGTTTATCAATAGTGGGATCTGTTATCCTTCCACCTTCCTGGATCAAGTCACATTTCTCCCCTAGTTTGTGCATTTTAATGCCAAGCTTAAGAAAAAGACATTTTATTGCTTTTTTAAGTATGGAAAAACTACAGAGCCTTTCCTACTCAGTTATTTAAAGCAAGATGAATCCCTCAGATTTAAGTGATGCCACTTAAAACACATCCATAACTTTAAATAGTCAGTTTAACTCTTGTTTTCCTAAAACTGGAATACCAACAATCCTTCTATCTGTTAATTGTCCAGAAATGTTTTTTGATCACTTTTCCATCCTTTTTTTAAACTAGGGATTCACAGCAGCCTCCTCTCCAACTTTCCTATCAGGCTAGGGGCTAGTGCAGGGATGTAGAGTCTGGTAATCCAATGTGATGAACCAGTCTTCTTTATTTCTGCCTCAATTTACTGTCTAAATCAGCTCCTTTCTGCACCTTTCTGGAACCTGAGGCCCAAATAGTTCCCTCAGTTCAGGAACTGACAGGATATTTCTTGTCAGTTATCACCAATTTTATTAACAACCAAACAAAGAAAGGAATTATTTGGAATTAAACCTTGTGCCTTGCTTTGCTTGTCCAACTCCCATTGAACACATAACAGAGTTAAAACAGAATAAAAATATTTTTATGTTCTACAGAGTCAAGTCCAGAGCAAATAGCACAAACATAGTGGTAATTTCTTCCTAGGGCCAGTGTTTGTCATATCCTCACAGCTCTCCAGGCTGTTGGTCACCACTGCAGCTCTCAAGGTACAGTTTTACTTTCCATGAAAGATGACATTAAATGACCACAAAGGGAGGAGTGCCCAAAGTGCATTACAGAAGTCATTGTTCCTCACCTCACAAATAAAACATGATTTTTTTTTAAAAATAAAAATTTCCTCATGGCACTATAGAGTACTAAACATTTAAAACAGCATGAGCTGGATTTGCACTTGTTTCTGAACAAAATCCATACTCAGGTTCCACTTGGAGAAATTGAGCTGCCTGCCTCAAAAAACCCTAAATTAAGGCAGTAAATAATAATAACAACTTTTAAAGAAATTGAACTGCAGTGTGTTTGCACCAGTAGTTGTTAGACATATTAATGCAGAATTTAACAAGAAATATCAAGGCAGAGCAAAGGCAAGTAATTTGTGCAGAATTTAACAAGAAATATCAAGGCAGAGCAAAGGCAAGTCTGTCACAGAAGAAACAGCCTCCCACAGTAAAGCATTTCTGAGCCCTAAGGAAGTCTGCTGTCTCCAGACAAGGGGAAAAAAGTGGTTTCTTCTGCTTCTGAAGCTGCAGCCACCTTGTTTTTCTTTATATTCATTCATTCAGCCCTTCTCTGTTGCCAACTGTTATCAACAACATAACAGCAACATGGAGTTTACTTACAGTGCAGGAGTGTTTTAATCATGTCACAAAAAAGGACTCCCACCCTTCCCCAGCCACCTGAACCTGGTTTCACCAGCAGTTTTCCCCAGTGATAGTGCATGGCCACTGCAGGGAACCCACTTGCTCACACATTAGTGCCATGGGGTTGTTGACACATCCATTGACGATTTGTGCTCCTCTTCCAACAGTGACTCCCGTGAATGTCTTATCGTCCCACACTCGGCCGCCAATTCTGTCTTTAGCTTCTAACACAATGACCTGTGCCAAAATGCAGCTTAGTAAATTGTAAGATTTAATTACATTGAGCATATCTGTTCAACTGCAGAGCAAAGGAGAAAACAAAACACAAAAAAACCCCCGGAAAATTGCCCTTTGGGATATACACATACAAAGATGCTTTAGAAACAATCCTAATAAAAATAAGCCTTCTTTTTAAAAAGGCTAAAGACCTATTAGGAAATCTTGAAACTGGATTTAAGGCATGCTACAGGCTATTAAACACAATGATTGGGTGCAGTTCTGTGTTAAATCTATGCTGCACCCTCTCTTGAATTTTAGATACAAACAAATGGAGATTTACTGAGCAAATCCACCAGATTTTTCAAATTATTTAGGAAGCCCTATACATACATATTTGTATCAGGAGTGTAGGGGTTTTTTCATGTTTAAAAACACTTTAAAAACAGAGGAAGTCTGATTTAAGTAAGGCTTTTTTTAAGTAAGATTTCTTACCTTAATTCCAAAGTTGTGCAGTTGTCGTGCTGCTGCTAATCCTGCTGCACCAGCCCCAACAACAATGACAGATTTCTAAAAAAACATTAAAATATTTAATTAAACAAAAATAGGTAGAACTATAATAGAAATCACCATTTCACTCCCATTTTACTTTCTGCTAAAGTTAAAACATATCTGTGGGTTTCAGAAGTGTTTCTCTTGTCCTCTAAAGGAATCCGTGGTAACTTTTAAAGATGACGGTGCATTTAATGTAGAAAAAAGATCAATAATAGCTTTGAAAAGTTTTTAAGCACTTCAAAAGAAGATGCCTCAGTTTCTCTCTTAGCTGGAGTTACCAGTAACAAAAGTAGCAAATTCTAACTGAAGTTATCAGACAAGAACCACACTTATCTTGCAATAATTTTAGTCATAGATTGGGTTGAGCAGTAAAAACTATTTTATAAATTAAAAATGTATACAAAAATACACTTTCCAAATTTAATCAACTTATAGTTTCTAGGAGGTATTCCACTACAGAGGACATTCGTTTGATAAGCTTTGGATGCTGTCAACCAAATCTCTAGTCATAAACATGTACCCTTTAATCACAGTTCTTGCAAACCAACATGGAACAGGAGTGTCCTCAGCTATAGAAGCAGAGTTGTATTGCAGGGTTCAGCCACAAGAAGAACATGTTGTGTATTTTTCACACAGTTCTCATCCATCTGAACAGCTCACGGGAAGAACAAATCCATAGGACTGAATTCCATAGATTTTAGTGGGGAAAAAATCCTTGTTGGGCAGAGTTTAATGTTTGTAGCTTCCAAAACCATTGAAGGCATATGGGAACAATGTGAAAAACATGCCAGGTGTCAGCTTTTAGATGTAATTTTACCTGTTATTCCAGCCATTTATGGAAGTGAGAAAAAAATCCAGAACCAAAAAAATATTATATATGCCATGTAGTTTTCTAACACTAATAATGCAGGGATTTTTAGAGCAACTTACATTGTGGTATTCCTTAGGAAGAAGGGACTGGTCAGGACTGACTGACAAAAGCCCTGTATTAATTAGGCCTTTCCTTGTCATGAAATAAAGGATCCTCTCCATCTCCTGCACGCAGCGAATGCGCACGAGCCCCCGGACTATGATGTGACAGACACATTTCTGAGGGGTAAGAGCCTCCTGCACAGAAGAAACAAAGAATAGAAACTGCTGATTCTCTAATAGTCCATTTTTTCAAGTGTTTACATCATATTTAAACTGTAAACCACGGTAAAAAAATAAATCATGATTGAGGCTTCTAAAAAAGAGCATTTTAAAAGCAATTTTTTTGGAAATTTCTTACTAGCCAGCTTTACACAGTAAGATAATAATTTATTAAATAAGATTAACATGGAATAAAAACAAATGAATCTACCAGATACTCCTGCAAACCCCACCATGTGTTCCATTACTACAGCAATGGTATTGAAATGGATTCCTGTTTGCAGAATGGATCTACCTGGTTGCAATGCTCACAATGGCATTTCCAGTAAAATCCATTCCAAAATGGCATTGCAAGTAAACAATAGATTAATATCCAAAACCTTCACAGAAATGCAGACATCCATAACAGGAAGCTTCAGTATGTGAAACTTCAGCAGTTCTACTGAAGACAGTGTCATAGAATTAGCCAAAGTAAAAAGGCAATCACTTCCCTATGCAAGTCAGGTGAAAAAAAAATCACAAAGCACCCACAAAACACTATTTAGAAAGTTCAAGCATCCCTTTAAAAAGTTAGATAGCTATGCAGACACAGTAAAGTTTTAATACTTTAAAAACTTCTGTATTTTACTGCAAAAGAATCTTCTATGCATTAAATCTAAAAAAACCCAAACCAACCAACCAACCAAAACAAAAACAAAAAACCTCAACCCCAACAAACTCTCTCAAAACCATCCGATCTTAGAATGGATTTTTAGAAACATGGCAGCAAATTTTCTGGTGCATAAGGAGACATGTAAGAAGAGAGTCCACACCCCAGAAAAGTTGCTATTATTTTTAAACAAATGACTATCAGTGTCTCTTACCTTGCAGTTTGTGTACCACAGAGCCAAAATCAAGTTTCTCAGTGCCAAGTACATGGTAGGGTCTCGTGAATATTCTGGGAACTCATAGAGCTCATCCAGTTCCATGACATCTGGCCTCACACAAAGTGCTTTCCCACATTCATTGGGCTGGTAAAAAGGTTGGAAATACTTGTTCATGCCTGCAACTGAATAAAGACACACCAAGAACTGGTCATATTCCATGGCATCCTCAGCGTATCCTTTGCCCTCTAAGAGGATCCACTGACGACACAGATAAACAAGTAAGGAAGCTTTCCAGCCTCCAGCCACCTCCAGAATGATTTCATTCCTATTGCTCTCCTCTCTCCTGCCCTCCAGGCTGTGCAACATTAATTACTGTCCTGCTGCCTGATGGGTTCACCTTGGACCTGTCAGAGCTGAAGGTTTGGCAAAGGAACAGGTTGTGTGATCTGATGCCATGAGGAATCCAGCAAGGAACAGGACTTGAATTCAGTTCTGAGCTCTAACATCACTGTACAGGCTCAGGCAGCACTCTGAACTCTTTGTTTCTTCAACTCCCAACACTGCCCAGAGTGGGTAGGAACTAAAAGTAATCATTTTCCACATGCAGCACTGGTTGCTCTGTGCAATAAGATTTTCTGTTAAGTGGATGAATATCTGTTGAACAGATGAACAAATTTGTTTTCAGCACCTAAGGAGAGCAAAGCTTACTAAGACAACACAGAAGCTGAACTTCACTCAACACACTCTCTGAGATGAGTATGGGAATTCTGAATTACCTTTCTCCATACCTGACTATTCTGCAGATCTGCACTCCCAGGCTGTCACTAGCAAAAAAAACTCAACAGAATCTGAGTGTGTCAAGGAATCAAAGCCTTTTCTCCAAAGCCCCAAAGATCCACAATATCAAAACTAGCAAAATCCTGGGGTTTTCTGATAAATCTTCATTTCCTTAAGAATGCAAACAGTTTAAGTACTTGCATGTTAATTAAGAAATGCCACAAGAAATGTATTATGTTTATCTTACAAATGGGTAAATGGCATCAAAGTACAGAGTCAATCACACAGAGTGTGTGTATTAGTGCTGAGAACAGAACCAGCATTCCGAATCAGAATTAGGTGCCTTACAAACTCAGCTATATGACAAAGTTTATCCCACCTGTTTAAGCCCCAGAGCCCTGAGATGGCCCTTACCAGTGACATTGGGCACACTCTTTAAGTGCTCCAACTTGCCCAGGTTGGATTCACCAGGGGAGCGGTTCGTGCTGGTGCAGGAGGGACTCATGCCCACGCAGTCTGGGTAATATGCAGCTAGAAAGGGAGCTGCCACACTGTCTTTCAGCAAAGGAGGGAGTATGAGCATGGAGTACCACCAATGGTCTGAAACTTCAGCCACTCTCTGGCCAAGCAGAGAAATGAAGGAAAGAGGAGAGAAGAGAACACGTCAGTACTTGGAAAATGTTGGAAAATGAACCGAGCTCCCCCCTCCCTCCAAAACTGAGACCAAAAAGCATGAGAAGGACCAATCTCAGAATTGCAAGACATAAAGACCTTTTCTCTCCCTCTTTCCCTTTCCTCAGCCTGACACAGAAAACCTGTAGTACTGATCTCTCCCTCAGAAATGGAGCTGAAACTTCACAAACTCCACACCCACGTGGAGGGCAAACACATGAGACATTCCATAACACATCCGTGCCTTATGTCTTTTATAAAACATTTATAGTCATTTATGTGTTCAAAAATCTGGACTTAGGAAAGTATCCACGGACTGATCAATTTAATTTGGATTCTGCTATCCCCATCAAACACCTTCAGAAATGCAAATGAATCAGCCTTAATTTACAAGTCAAACACGCATTAAGGAAACAAAGCCACAAAGCTTCTAAAGGAGTCAACAAAAAGCTTGAATATGTTCCCTGGGATAGAGGAACCTCAGAGTACACTTGTCAGCATTGGCTTATTGAACATCAGCTCTCAGGGAATGTGAAATGCAGATGATCACAAACCCCTTGAAACACCAACATACATCTTGTATGTACATTTTGTATTATGGGGCAGAGGAGACAGAAAACAAGCTTAGGAGTTCTCTTGCTGTCTTCAAAAAGAGGAGACTGGCTGAGCTAAAGACGGAAACCACTTGAAAGACAAAGACATTTTAGAATGAGGAATTTTATTTGAAGGCTGGCAACTGAATCCTGTTTTGCCTGATCAAAAATGAGAATTAGGAGTAAAACTTGAATCACAACTCAAAGACACCACGAACCACTTGAAAGCTAATGGGTATGGTAAGGGAAAAGAAGAAAAAGAAGAGAAAGTAGAAAGCCCCAGGCTCTGTTGCAAATAATGTCTGACAGTTCTCTGAGCAAAATGCACAAATACTGACATAACTGGCCAAAGGACAAAAAAAAAATGGAAATAAATATGCCATGTTAAAAGATTGCTTTTATATTGTAAGACAAATGAGGAGGACAGTCACTACTCACCAAGTCCTCAGGCATGGAACACTGGTCTGAGCCCTCAGTCTGAAACAAAAGTAAATAGTATCAGAGCTATTCTTAAGCTGTGCAGCAAAAATTAAATATAAACCAAAGTCATTTTCTATCACATAGTTCTTTAAACTAAAGGAAAAAAGTGTTAGTGTTAGCTTTCTGTAGCAGAGCTGATTGTTTGTAAAAAAAGAAACAGTAGAGAAACTTACAGGTTAAAGACAGAACACACCATGAAGCAAAAGCACCCTAGAAAATGTTTCTCATTTTTTCAGTTAGTTTCTACTGATCAGACATTAAAATATACATTCTATTCCATAAAATGGGATGGAACACTGAAACAAATTAAGAAAAAAACCACAGAATTTTATAGAAAAATACTTGAAATATCCCACATTTTCTAGAGTGACTCTTCCAGCTTAGACTATAAAAGAGAGTTTCTCATTTATTTTAAGAGTAACTTTATCAGAGAGTTTCAAGATTAAATGCTGACCCTTCAGATTTTTATATGACCAGTATTTTCAGGTTATGTTTTTTCATATAGATTCTATGGCACTTTAAAGACTCTTTCAACTTTCAGGAGTTATCTTCATGACAAAGCTGAAATTTTTCATGTAAAGGCCATGACAGACTTGACAGAAATTAAGAAAAGCTCTCTGAGCTTTCCAGATGCTTTCCTCAGTAATGGAGAAAGGCCAAACAAAACTGAAAGGAACATTTTGGTGTGTGTTTATTTTGTACACGCTGATAATCCTTCCACAGCTTCAGAATTAAGGGGTTTACAACTGGCTGTGCAGACAAAGGTATTTCAGACACTTCTTTCTTGACATTTCAATGTTAGAAACGTCCAAACAGCATTTTGACATTAGACACAAGAAGAAATTAATTTCTGCAAACAAGAAATAGCAACTTGTTGTTAAGTTCCCCTGTGAGCAGAACTGCTCTGTGTTACCTTGGTGGAGTTGTTGAGTTTCATGCCACATCTGTATGTTTTTGCTATTTGTGGTGTCAGCTGGATTTCCTTTGTCAGCTGACGCCATTTACCACAGTCTGGCTTCGTGCACTGCACCTACAAGGCAAGGAACAAACATGTTTTTACCTGTTGCTGTCTGATTGCAGATAAGATTCATGCAGCTTAGATAACAAGTTAGGAGGGAGCGAGACGTGAGAAAGTTGTCAGATATAATTGTTAAATTCATTCTCGTGTAATCATCAGGTCATAATTAAGGTATTTGAGATACAGAAATCTTGTGCCCATCTCCTGCAAGATTGAATTTCTGCACAGAACCTAAGGCCAAAATGGATTCAATGCCCAGTTCCTTTGGTCTTCAGTGGACTTTGCAAACATTACTTCAAAAACACATTCTTCAACATTTGAAGAAAGAAATTAAAAAAACCCACCACTACCACCAAACTTCTTTCCATTCCCATCTTTCTTCTTCTGCTCTTTAGCCAGGAAATACAAAATCTGGTTTTGAAGTCTTTTACACTCATACATTCCTATACCTGGTACGCTCCCTTTCCCTGCCAAATCTGTTCTACCTGAACATCACACATCTGAGCAGCTGCTTCACTGAAAAGGAATGGAAGGTTGGTCTTTGTGCAGTGTGGAGAAAGTCTCCAACAATGGAGAGCTGATCAGAATTATTGAGTTTTTTCAGTCTTCTAATAGTATTAAAAAAAACCCATAAAAACTCAGCTGACCTGCTGGTTGAGCAGCAGAATACCAGAAACACATGAGAACATCACATTCTTATTAATTACATCACCTTTTATCTTACCCAGTAAGGAAGCTGTTGATCAGCCATAAAGGCTTTTGGACTGGGCTCACTTTTACCATTACTTGTCCAAATCCTTTTCCAGGCAGCGTATTTCTCATAACCATCTTTATGGCTAAGAAGGAAGAGAAAAGAAAACAGCAAGCAGTCAGAAAACTGAATGTCTAGTTCACTTCAAGCAGTAGCAATTATTCTAAAATTAAACATTTTATAAAAGGACAGAGAAATATGTCTGAAGAGAATACTGTACTTATCCTGTTAAAAAAAAAAGTCATGGTTCTTACAGTGCAAAGTGAATGTGCTTTATAAAGGAAAACAGATTTACTTAAAACCGTTCTCATCATTTAAAATTTTCTGACATTGTCTTTTAAAAAGACAAAAGCTTCAGAACAATTGCACACACAAACCAGGCTGCCTAAACTAACCAATTATGTTCACGCTGCTCTAAGTTGATTCATCCATACAACACTTGCAGTTTCAGCACCAATATCTAAGCCTCATATTCTAAAGCAGGCACAGAAGACAAGTCTTTGTATTGTGTTTATGTACATGATGCTTCAACAGTTGTAACTGTAACGAGCTCTGAAAAGACACACTCTTAATTGGCCAACCTACCTTCGGTAATAGTGGTCAAAACATTCATTGCAGAAGTGCTCCCCACAGGAAAGGTGGTACCAGCGAGATGTATACCCATTTTTAGCACATCTGTAATGCAGGAGACATAGAAATAGTTTTACAACACATTTAGGAAAAAAATCTATGAAGAGTAGCACATTCTAGAACGTGAACAAAATATTGAGACCATGTTACATTCATGCATAAAGTACTCCAGTCCTACACATAACAATAAGGTCATTTGAATTGTCTCTAACATTTCCAGCTTCCACACTAAGCAACACCAGATGCAAAGGAGGCAACGTGGACACAATGTGCAGTTTTATGGTTGGTCTGGCTTCCAGCAGCCTCCCCCTAACAATGGTCAGCTGAGCCTGCCTTTAGTACCCTCTAAGCAGGCATTTCCTGGCCATGAAATACATTTGCTCTTGGAGTGCTGTGACACATGAAGGGTTTGCAAACGTGGAACACAACAAAGTCCCTCTCCACAAGAACTTACAGTTCCTTTACTTTGTTCCATTCTGTTCCAATATTAGTGCAGGGGTGGGAGGGATCATTTCAATTGGCATTTTTCTTGTACATGTGATCAATTGATTCCTAAGTCATTACAATGTTCTGTCCCCAGAACAACTCACAGAACTATAAAGTCAAATCTGAACACAGAACAGATGTTGCCTATTTTTTTCTCATGACCGAGTTGTGATTTTAACCCAGTGGGAGAAAACCCTGAGGAAGGAGTTACACATTCTGGGCATTTGTTTTGTATTACTCTCAAAAAGAAATATCCATCACAAAGATTCTATTCAAGTTCTTCCCTCAGAAAACTCTCACTAGACCTGATGAAATGGTTGGAGATGAATTCACAAGGTAAAAACCTATTAACTGAAATAGCCATGAAATTACCTCATCTCAAATAAAAAAATATTGAAAGTATGTAGTTGGGTGAGTAGGATGGGTGAAAATCAAAACATTAAAATAACAATTCAAAGAGATGAGTAGGCAGTATCTATTGTTTCCTAAACAAAACAGTAATATCAGCAATGCTGATCTCACAGGTGCTCATTTCCTACACAAGTCCCTTCCACAACTGCCAAAGCACTTGGCTTCCCTCTGACAACACCCACAACACATGGACCTCCTGCACCAAGCAATAATCCATGTATATAACCAAATGAAGCACCAAATCACTTCTATTTATTTTCCAATTCTATAAGGAAGGAAAGTTTGTCTCAAAGAGGGAGGAGTGCTACATAATTCCAGTCTGTGTACTGCATAATGAGGTCTGATATTGCCTATTATAGATGCACCTCATGCACTCAAAACCACCAGGGTCAGAATGCAAAAGTGCTTGTGCGAGTACACAGAAAGCCACAGAACTCGAGAACAAAATGTTCAGATAAGTTATGACTGTCTCTCTCAAGACCCACAATTTCAAGGCCAGAATCTCACCTCAGACTGCAAAACATTCCAATGAAAAGAATGGGCAGGACTTTCTGCAGTAAGTGCTGGTTTCATTTTCCATCTTGAAAGCAAGTTGAGCTTCCTCAGATTACACTAATATGCTCTCACTTTCACAAGGCATGTTCCAGAAGACACCATTAATAACATAAATAAACACATCCTAAAGATATTCTATATCTGAATTAGCAACTTGCACAGTTGAAAGTCATCCACAACAGGAATAACTTGTAACACTTTCCCATCATCTTAAGACTCCTATTAGCAGTATCTTTCAATTCTCTCTCTCCATTTAGAAACAAAGTAATTTTTCAGAATATAATGAAAATCCTAAACTTCAGCTGCAAGTTTAGAAAGTCCATGAAAAATGCAAACAAAAAGCAACAAACCTTTCAGCTGCACTGGCAAAGCAAACAGGACATGTTGCAGTGCATCCAGCTTTTTCACACTTTCTATATTTCTTCTCTGATGCTTCATCATCATCATCTGCTGGTGCTTCAGCTGCTTTCTTCTTCACCTAATAAAGACTAGCTAAATCTGACCAGAAATTACACAAAAGCATCTTCTACAAAGTGGCTCTCAGACAGTTTTTCAGCTTGTGAGTGGCATCCAACAGTTAAAATTATACTAATGAAAATCTTTGGATCCATTGTGAAATTGCTGCAGCATGAAACAGCTGTCAAACTAGGTCAGCTTTTTTTCTACAAAAAAAAAAAAAAACCAACAAGCCAAACCCCAAGCCACAAACCCACAGTAAGACTGGAAATATCATTTAAAGCTAAAAATGTCTTGCCTTAGTCTAATTGATGCTATTGAAGAAATTATAAGCAAAAATTCCAGCTTAAAATGTATTTTAATCTCCATCACATGCTAATGAGTCAAGCCTCATGCAATCATTCTATTCCTCCTTCAGAAAATCTCCTCTTTGCATACTTATTGATATCAATTAGTGGCAATCCAATCTGTTCCTCAAATAAATATTAGGGTAGGCTTAGGACATTTTTTTGGATACAGAACTGTACACCAAATGTCTCTTCTGGGCCTTAAAGGGACTGTGTATTGTGTTGCTTTAGGCCTCTGTCTCAGCTCTGTCTGACTGTACAGAAACCTGCGATTGTATTGTTATCATATTAAATATTAACAGGTTATATTGAGTATTTATCTTTCCTGAATATTGTTCACAAAAGGAGACACTTTGCCTGCTTATTCACAGAATCAACTCATTCTCCTCCGTGGATAAACACTCTAAGGCCTAATTTACACACAATAAAGCCTTTCTTTATAAATGTCAACAGAAAATAACAAAGAGCAAAGTACAAACCCACATGTTTCAAAATTCCTATAAATACCTGTCTTCCAGAACTTCTCACAGGAGGGTTCTCTGGAGACTGATCTGAAGAACATGCCTTTTTTTTTGTTCGTAGCCTTCCAGTTGACATTGTATTGTTAGATCTGAAAAAAAGAAGGCAGTAGTTAATAAAAAAAATTAAATTGCTTGCCTTTGCAGAGCTGTCTAATCACCTGGGCAGCACAGCCAGTTATAACACTACTTTTGACAGAGTTACTAGGTAAGAATCTATTCAGCTTGACTATTAATTCAGGGGGAAAATGAGAATGAAGCATTACGGGAAAGGAACAATACTATTTTAAACTAAGTTTGCAGTTAAGATTAGATCCCTGAATACTTCTTGACAGGCTTTTCCAGATCAGCATATCCTGGATTTCAATAATCTGATTTGCATTACGTGAAGACCTGGACTGGAATTTGGGTTGGCAAAGGGAACAGCCATCAGGTCAGTGGTGATGCAACCACACAAACACCCCTGGAGCAACACTCATCCTGCTGACTCCTGAGTTATTGGCAGCAAGAGATTTGCACTCCAAAGTACTTTTCCAAACAGTGCACTGAAGAGATGCTCAATACCAGATGAACAACCACTTCCAAGACTTGCACATGAAGTGTCTCCTATGACAGTGAGAATTTAAAGTCCAAACTGCAGTTGCATTGAAGTTTTAAGTAACTGGAATATGTACTGTAGGAGAAAATAAAAGATTTATGGCACAAGAGCACTCCATGGCTGCCTTTGACTGCATTGGTAGGAGCACAGAAAAGACCAATTTAACACATAAACTGGAAAGCACAGAGTGTGAGGAAGTGTGCAGCAGAAATATGAAAGCATATTTAAAATGGTAGTATCAAAGGCATTCTTTTCACAGGGAGTAAAGCACAAATAAAGAGCATCCAGGGGAAGAATTAAATCTATGAGTGCTCTACCACATATAGAAAGGAAGGGGAAATAAACCCCTTGTACTACAGCACTGCATCAGGAATGGTATCTTGTTGCAATAGGGATTCATTTGTAATGATGTTTCTTTTAGATAGATAGATAGATAGATAGATAGATAGATAGATAGATAGATAGATAGATA